>CM042440.1:26810290-27501274 GCA_023631565.1 Gymnocephalus cernua | reverse complement strand
CTGCTTCTCACGAATTTTGTTCGGCAAATTTGACAACTGTCAGCTTAAATGTCAAATCATACTTTTTTCTTTTTGTCTCCATGGTGGTATTGAGAGAATTAAGAAAAACTGAAGACTAAAAGAAAGTTTGTTAACCTGTTGTTATGTTGCCATAGTGATGAGTCGTTTATGAACGGTTGCGTCTGTCACGTGAAATCAAATCAAAACATAGAACAAACGATCCAACGGGTTTTAAAAGATCAAATACAACCCGACACGAAGAAAAAAAACAAAACAACAAAAAACAGACCAGGCCTCTATTTGAGACCGGCTTTTATTTACCCGAATCTGTTGTCACACCAGGCGTTTAAAAGAGACAGGCGTCTATTTGGGACTCGGCTATTATTTGAAGTTTTACGGTATATGCACTTTCAGAAATTCAGTATGCATAATAAAAAGATACACTGCAATACTCAATGGAAATAGTGGCCATTAGAGCTGCACAATTCAGGGAAAAATATGAATCACGATTTTGTTTTACTTAAAATTGATATCACAATTCTTTGCCACGATTTGTTTTAGAGAGGAGGGAGTGGCAAACTAGCTTCCATATTAAGGGACAACATTTTGAACATCAACAATAAGCTACATCACCCAACATCACTTAGAGCACCTTTAACATTGATTGCCTAAAATGCTCAAAACACATCTACGTTGACTATAGCGCCCGCTAATGGCCAATCTTCGCCAAATTTGATACAGAGCCTCAGAACAGCATGCCGCAGAACAGCATGCCGAACCAGCATCACGTTACATGTTGATAGCACTTACTGTCGCACAACACATTTTTTCTGCTATAGCGCCACCTAGTAGTGGAAGTGGGTCAATTGTTGTGCCTGAGGTCCCTGCAGAGTTCCGGACCAATCCTGAAAATTGCACCTCCCCATCCGTTGCAGTTTAGGCTGTAGCTAGAGTTTTACACAGTCTATGTTGACTATAGCGCCCCCTAATGGCCGATCTTTACCAAATGTGGTATAAAGTGTCAGGGCGGCGTGCCGACAAAGCACCCCAAGTTTCGCGTTGATAGCATGTACGGTGGCCGAGATATTGTAATTGAAATCTTCCCATTTAAATGCATTGAGTTATTTGCTGAAAAACTTAAACGTTTATTATAGCGCCCCCTAATGGCCGATCTTCCCTATATTTGGTACAGAGCATTGGAGTGCTATGTAGCACAAGGTTGTCAAGTGGTTTGCTTATAGCTTTAAAATCGGCCGACATATGATGAAGTTTGTGGTTGGTAGCTAGCTAGGATAATTTGTTTGGTCGTAAAATGCGCATACTTTAACGTAGCAAAATTCTTTGGATAACTTTTGTTCAAGTGTGTCTAGAGGTGCTAGGTACCAGGTTTCGTGCATATCGGTTGCACGGCCTTGGACAAGTTGGAAAAAGTTGGTTTTGCACATTGCGCAATATTGCGAAAAGAATTCTCAGCAGAAATGGGCGTGGCCTACATCATGAGATTCAGATGGACTCAAGGAACACGGGGACATATGGATTTCTAATGTGCGATATGTAGTGTGGGAGTTAAAGGCAAAAAAACACTATAGCGCCACCTAGTGGTCTACATGTGTAATTTTTGGTAACTGCAGTCCATGGCCCATTCTACATCTACCTTGTAAATTTCAAGTGGCTCACATCAGGGTAGGGGGTGAATCTAGATGTGAGTCTCATAGGCCACGCCCACTTTGACCAAACCATACCCCACAATAGGGGTGGTCTCATGAGTGAACCTAGATAGTACCCACCAAATTTGGTAAAAATCGAATGAGCCGTTCATGAGATATAAACATTTTGTACTTGTAGCGCCCCCTACTGGTCAATTTTTGTAACATGTATTGGGCCCCTACAGAGGGTCATGGGAAACAAGAATCTGAAGTTGCGCATTGATAACATTTATTTTGACCGAGATATGGCAAAGTTCGTGTTTTCATAGTTAGCTACACAAATTTGGTTGTGCGTAATATATGCAATTTGTGTCCTATAACAATTCTGTTTATAATTATGTGTCTGGTTGGTCTGAAGGTGCTACGTGCCAAGTTTCGTGCGAATTGGTCACACGGTCTAGGAGGAGTTCGAAAAAGTAGGTTTTTGATAAATTGCGATTTTTCACGCATAAAACTATAGGCGGAAATGGGCGTGGCCTATATCGTGAGATTTCCTAGAATCCAGTGAACGCGTGGATATGTGTATTTTTAATGTGCGACATACGGTTTGGAAGTTATAGGGTCAAACGCGTTTTTTCTGCTATAGCGCCACCTAGTGGTGGAAGTGGGGAAATTCTTGCGCCTGAGGTCGTTGCCGGGTTCTGGACCAGTCCTGAAAAGGGCACCCGCCCACCATGTACGGTTTAGGCTGCAGCGGGACTTTTACGCGGAGAAGAAGAAGAAGAAGAAGAAGAATAATAATAAGGAAAAGAATCATGAGAAAAACAATAGGGTTCCACAGTCCTACTGTGCGAACGGCGTAGCTATTGCTACCGCCGCTTCTTCCAGACTCGGACTTGGACCCCTAATAACTAGAACTGCAAGCAGTTATGACGGGGTCCAAGTCTCCGATGCAACTCGTCCCCGACGCCCCGAGGAGCGTGCAAAAGCGGAACCCAAAGCCCGACGGCGCGGAGGCAAACGTCGGTAAATATCGAGAGGCGTGATCCGCAAGGTCTGCGGTACGTTGCGATGCAAATATCCCATCAAGGTCAATGGAGCAAAAGGGCCCGGTCTGGTTTAAGTTGACTTTAGCGCCCCCTAATGGCCGATCTTTACCAAATTTGGGTTGGAGCCTGAGGGCGGCATGCCGACGACGCCCCAAGTTTCGTGTTGATAGCGCGTACTTTGGCCGAGATACTGCAATTAAAATTTTCCCATTTACATGCATTGAGTTATTTGCTAAAAAACTTAAACGTTTATTATAGCGCCCCCTAATGGCTGATCTTCCCCAAATTTGGTACAGAGCATCAGAGTGCTATGTTGTTAAGTTCAATTCAACTTTTACCAGTAGAAGCAAGTTAAAGTACTATTGTCATAACCTTCAAATCATAAGGTCTAATCATATTGTTATCATCCTAAAATACATAAATATTCAATTATTAATAAGTTAATAAGTTAACAAAACGGTTAAAAAGATTAAACCTAATTACTTTCTGTAATACAGACATGCTGTAGCATAATATTATGAACTAGTGGCCATACCAAATACTGAACACTACTTGTGTTTGGATGGGGTGGGGGTTAGAGGGTTACTGTGTGGAACTTCAGAGGTGGGGAAGGAGACACAATGAGGAGGAGGGAAGGGCAAACTAGTTGCCATATTGATGGACAATACTTTGAACATCAACAATAAGTCACCAAGTCACCCAACATCACTTAGAGCACCTTTAACATTGATTGACTAAAATGCTCAAAACACATCTACATTGACTATAGCGCCTGCTAATGGCCAATCTTTACCAAATTTTGTACAGAGCCTCAGGGCAACGTGTCGACAAAGCATCCCAAGTTTCGCGTTGATAGCATGTACTTTGGCCGGGATATTCTAATTGTAATCTTCCCATTGAAATGCATTGAGTTATTTACTTAAAAACCTAAACGTTTATTATAGCGCCCCCTAATGGCCGATCTTCCCCAAATTTGGTACACAGCATCAAAGTGCAATGTAGCACAAGCTTCCGAAGTGGTTTGCTGATACCTTTTAAATTGGCCGACATATGATTAAGTTTGTGATTGGTAGCTAGCTAGGAAAATTTGTTTGGTCGTCAAATGCGCATACTTTAATGTAGCAAAATTCTTTGGGTAACTTGTGTTCAGGTGTGTCTAGAGGTGCTAGGTACCAGGTTTCGTGCATATTGGTTGCACGGCCTTGGACGAGTTCGAAAAAGTTGGTTTTGCACATTGCGCAATATTGCGAAAACAATTCTCAGCAGAAATGGGCGTGGCCTACATCCAGAGATTCAGAAGGACTCAACGAAAACGGGGACATATGGATTTCTAATGTGCGATATGTGGTGTGGGAGTTAAATATAAATATGTAAAAAGTCTACACAAGACGGCAAATGTGTAAGTGACGTGTTCCAGGACAAAACCTAAATAGACAATAGACTAAAGATGTCTAAAAAGGTGTTTTGAACTTTGGTTCGAGTAAAGTTGCGACTTTTTTGAAGTCAATCGACATAGTTGTGTAGACATCCCAGTATCAATACACATATTAACCCACACTTCCACCTGCTTTTGATGTTTACTAACCAGCAGCTATCGGGTCGGCGGTGAAAACCCTCCTGTAGTGTTCTCTGTCCTACGATTGTCTTTGTCATGCTGCCTGGCCCTGGATGGCATGGATGTATGTACAGGGCATGGATGTATGTATGTATGTATGGATCTCTGTCGCAGAGATATTGAAAATCACAAAGTCCCCATTTAAATTCATTGACTTATTGGCCAAAGCAAATAAACTGTTGATTATAGCACCGCCTAATGGCTGATCTTTACCAAATTTAGTATGGAGCCTCAGGGTGGCATGCCCCCAAGTTTCGCATTGATTGCATGTACTGTGGCCGATACTGCAATTGAATTTTTAGAATTTAAATGCATTGAGTTATTTGCTAAAAAACTTAAACGTTAATTATAGTGCCCCCTAATGGCCGATCTTCCCCAAATTTGGTGCAAATTCAGAGCATCGGAATGCTGTGGTGCAAAATGTTCTTAAGTGGTTTGCTTATACATTTGAAATTAGCCGAGATATGATTGACTTTGTGTTTGGTAACTAGCTAGGATAATTTATTTGGTCATCAAATGCCCAAACTTTAATGTAGCAAAATTCTTTGGATAACTTTTGTTCAAGTCTATCTCGAGGTGCTACGTACCAGGTTGCGTGCATATCTTTAATGTGTGATGTACCGTTTGGAAGTTATAGGGTCAAATGCGTTTTTTCTGCTTTAGCGCCACCTAGTGGTGGAAGTGGGTCAATTGTTGCGGCTGAGATCGGTGCCAGGTTCTGGACCAGTCCTGAAAAGGGCACCCCTGCACCATGTACAGTTTAAGCTGCCGCGGGACTTTTACGCAGAGAATAATAATAATGAATGGAAAATAATCCGTACAAAACCAATAAAGTTCCACAGTCCTACTGTGCGAACGGCGTAACTATTGCTACCGCCGTTTCTTCCAGACTCAGACTTGGACTCCTAATAATAATAATAATGGAAAAAAATCAGTAGGAAAAAAAATAGGGTTCCACAGTCCTACTAGCGCCCCCTAATGCCCGATTTTTACCAAATTTGGTATAGAGCCTCAAAGCATCATGGCAACAAAACAACCCAAGTTTCGCGTTGATAGCATGTACTCTGGCCGAGATATTGTAATTGAAATCTTCCCATTTAAATGCATTTAGTTATTTGCTGAAAAACCTAAACGTTTATTATAGCGCCCCCTAATGGCCGATCTCCCCCAAATTTGGTAGAGATCATAAGAGTGCTATGTTGGACAATATCCTTAAATGGTTTGCTTATATATTTACAATTGGCCGAGATATGATTAAGTTTGTGTTTGGTAGCTAGCTAGGATAATTTTTTTGGTCGTAAAATACGCATACTTTAACGTAGCTAAATTCTTTGGATAATTTTTGTTCAAGTGTGTCTAGAGGTGCTAGGTACCAGGTTTCGTGCATATCAATTGCACGACCTTGGACGAGTTCGAAAAAGTTGGTTTTGCACATTGCGCGATATTGCGAAAACAATTCTCAGCCAAAATGGGCGTGGCCTACATCATGAGATTCAGGTGGACACAACAAACACGGGGACATATGGATTTCTAATGTGCGATATGTAGTGTGGGAGTTAAAGGCAAAAAACCACTATAGCGCCACCTAGTGGTCTACATGTGTAATTTTTGGTAACTGCAGTCCATGGCCCATTCTACATCTACCATGTAAATTTCAAGTTGCTCACATCAGGGTAGGGGGTGAATCTAGATGTGAGTCTCATAGGCCACGCCCACTTTGACCAAACCGTACCCCACAATAGGGGTGGTCTCATGAGTGATCCTAGATAATACCCACCAAATTTGGTAAAAATCGAATGAGCCGTTCATGAGATATAAACATTTTGTACTTGTAGCGCCCCCTACTGGTCAATTTTTGTAACATGTATTGGGCCCCTACAGAGGGTCATGGGAAACAAGAATCTGAAGTTGCGCATTGATAACATTTATTTTGACCGAGATATGGCAAAGTTCGTGTTTTCATAGTTAGCTACACAAATTTGGTTGTGCGTAATATATGCAATTTGTGTCCTATAACAATTCTGTTTATAATTTTTTGTCAGGTTGGTCTGAAGGTGCTACGTGCCCAGTTTCATGCGAATCGGTCTTACGGTCTAGAAGGAGTTCGAAAAAGTAGGTTTTTGATAAATTGCGATTTTTCACGCATAAAAGTCTAGGCGGAAATGGGCGTGGCCTATATCGTGAGATTTCCTAGGATCCAGTGAACGCGTGGATATGTGTATTTTAAATGTGCAACATACGGTTTGGAAGTTATAGGGTCAAACGAGTTTTTTCTGCTATAGCGCCACCTAGTGGTGGAAGTGGGAAAATTCATGCGCCTGAGGTCGTTGCCAGGTTCTGGACCAGTCCTGAAAAGGGCACCCGCCCACCTTGTACGGTTTAGGCTGCAGCGGGACTTTTACACGGAGAAGAATAATAATAATGAATGGAAAATCAGTACAAAAACAATAGGGTTCCACAGTCCTACTGTGCGAACGGCGTAGCTATTGCTACCGCCGTTTCTTCCAGACTCGGACTTGGACCCCTAACTAGAACTGCAAGCAGTTATGAACGGGGTCCAAGCCTCGTGCGCCTGTCCCCCCCGGCGCGGGTCGCCCCCGGCGACGCCGAGAGCCCGCGAAAACGGAGCCCGCGACAGGACAACCCGAAGCGCCGCTGCGGCGAGGCAAAAGTCTGGAAATTTGACCGAGTGCGAGCTCCAAAGTTCGTAGTGAAATGCAATTGCAAATTTCCTCTTTGTTGCGTAAAAGGCCCAAACGCTTCTACTTCGGTTGTAATGCCCCCTAAAGGGCGATCGTCGCCAAATCTGGTGAAGAGCTGCAGAGTGGCATGGCGAACAATAATGTCAAGTTTTGTGATGATAGCATTCACTGCTGCAGAGACATATCCATTGAAAATTACTCCCATTTAAATGCATTGACTCATTTGCCAAAAGGCCTCTACGTTAATTATAGCGCCCCCTAACGGCCGATTTTCACCAAATTTGGTGGGAAGCTGCAGAGTGGCATGACAAACAAAATACTCCCAGGGTTTGTGATGATAGCATTTAATGCTGCAGAGATATTTACATTGCAAAGTATTCCCATTCAAATGCATTGACGTATTTGCCGTAAAAGCCTCTACGTTAATTATAGCGCCCCCTAAGGGCCGATTTTGACCAAATATGGTATGGAGGCTCAGAATCGGATGTTGAAGAAGACTACCTGGTTTCTTTTTGATAACTATTAATTTGGGCGAGATATGCCAAAGTTCGTGTTTTGTGGCTAGCTACAACAAATTAGTTTAGTTGTAAAGTGCGAACGGTGTAATGTAGCGAAATTCCTTTGATAACTTTTGGTCAACTCCATACACAGATGGTATCTACCAAGTTTCGTGCACATCGGTCGCATGGCCTAGGACGAGTACGAAAACTTTGTTTTGCGCATTGTGTGATTTTACAAAATAAATTCTTCGTGGAAATGGGATTACCCTTTATTATCAGATTCATATGGATTCAAGGAACAAGGAGATCTAAGAACTTCTCATCTGCAATGCAAACTGTGGGAGTTATACGCAAAAACATATTTAAATGCATTGACTTATTTGCCAAAAGGTCTCTACGTTAATTATAGCGCCCCCTAACAGCGGATTTTCACCAAATTTGGTGGGAAGCTGCAGAGTGGCATGACGAACAAAATACTCCCAGGGTTTGTGATGATAGCATTTAATGCTGCAGAGATATTTACATTGCAAAGTATTTCCATTCAAATGCATTGACTTATTTGCCGAAAAAGCCTCTACGTTAATTATAGCGCCCCCCGACGGCCTATCTTCACCAAATTTGGTATGGAGACTAGGAATGGGATGTTGAAGAAGCCCACCAGGTTTGATTCTGATAACTATTAATTTGGCCGAGATATGCCAAAGTTCGTGTTTTGTGGCTAGCTACAACGAATTAGTTTGGTTGTAAAGTGCGAACAGTGTAATGTAGCGAAATTCCTTTGATAACTTTTGGTCAGCTCCATACACAGATGGTATCTACCAAGTTCCGTGCACATCGGTTGTATGGCCTAGGACGAGTACGAAAACATTTTTTTTCGCACTACACGATTTTGCGAAAAAAACTTTTAGTATAAATGGACCTGTCCTATATCGTCAGATTCAGGTCGATACAAGGAACAAGTGGATCTATAAATATTCGGTCTGCGATGTAGCCTTTCGGAGTTATATGCAAAAACACGTTTTACGTCATTGTAGCGCCACCTAGTGGTCCAGTTATGTAATATTTGGTAGGTTAGGTCCATGAACCATTGCACATCGACACTGTAAATTTTAATTTGCTCACTTTAGTGTAAGTGGTAGAACCAAACATGGGACCCATAGGCCACGCCCACTTTGACGAATCAGTACGCCACTGTAGGCCTGGCCTCAACAGTGGGCCTAGATGGTAAGCACCAAATTTTGTGAAAATAGGATGAGCCGTTCATGAGATATTAACTTTTGGTACTTTTGGCGCCCCCTATTGACCAAATTTTGTAAAATTAGTTTTATACACTAAAAGGCTCATGTGAAACAAGAATCTAAAGAATTGTGATGATATCATTTATTTTGGTCGAGATATGGCAACGTTTGTGTCTTCATAGCTAGCTACACAAATTTGTTTGTGCGTAGTTTACGCAATTTTTATCCGAAAAAAAGTCTTTTGATAACTTTTTGTCAGGTCAGTCTATAGATGCTTCTTACCAAGTTTTATGCAAATCGGTTGCTTGGTCTAGGAGGAGTATAAAAAAGTAGGTTTACGATAAATCACGATTTTTCACGGAAAAAAGTCGGGGCGGAAATTGGCGTAGCCTATACCACGAGATTCAGCTGGATCCAAGGAACGCGTCGATATGTGTTTTTTTAATGTGCGATGTACGGTTTGGGAGTTATAAGGCCAAACGCGTTTTTTCTGCTATAGCGCCACCTAGTGGTGAAAGTGGCTGAATTTTTTCGTCCGAGGTCCCTGCAGGGTTTTGGACCAGACCTGAAAACGGCAACCTCCCACCATTTACGGTTTAGGCTGCAGTATCAGTTTTAGAGGCGGAAGAAGAATAATAAGAAACCTTACAATTCCAATAGGGTTCCACAGCCCTGCTGTGCGAACGGCGTAGCTTCGCTACCGCCGGTTCTCGCAACCTCGGGCTTGGACCCCTAACTAGAACTGCAAGCAGTTATGAACGGGGTCCAAGCCTCGTGCGCCGGTGCCCCCCGGCGACGCCGAGAGCCCGCGAAAACGGAGCCCCCGAAAGGAGAACCCGAAGCGCCGCCGCGGCGAGGCGAAAGTCGGGAAATTTGACCGAGCGCGAGCTCCAAAGTCCGTAGCGAAACGCAATCGTAAATTTCCTCTTCATTGCGTAAAAGGCCCAAACGCTTCTACTTCGATTTTAGCGCCCCCTAAAGGGCGATCGTCGCCAAATCCGGTGGGGAGCCGCAGAGTGGCATGACGAACAATACTCTCAAGTTTTGTGATGATAGTATTTACTGCTGCAGAGATATTTACATTGAAATGTATTCCCATTTAAATGTATTGACTTATTTACCGAAAGGCCTCCACGTTAATTATAGCGCCCCCTCACGGCCGATTTTTACCAAATTTTGTATGGAGGCTCAGAATGGGATGTTGAAGAAGTCTACCAGGTTTATTTCTGATAACTATTAATTTGGCCGAGATATGCCAAAGTTCGTGTTTTGTGGCTAGCTACAACAACTTAGTTTAGTTGTAAAGTGCGAACGGTGTAATGTAGCGAAATTCCTTTGATACATTTTGGTCAGCTCCATACACAGATGGTATCTACCAAGTTTCGTGCACATCGGTCGCATGGCCTAGTTCGAGTACGAAAACTTTGTTTTGCGCATTGTGTGATTTTACGAAATAACTTCTTTGTGGAAATGGGATTACCCTGTATCATCAGATTCATATGGATTCAAGGAACAAGGAGATCTAAGAACTTCTCATCTGCAATGCAAACTGTGGGAGTTATACGCAAAAACATATTTAAATGCATTGACTTATTTGCCAAAAGGTCTCTACGTTAATTATAGCGCCCCCTAACGGCCGATTTTCACCAAATTTGGTGGGAAGCTGCAGAGTGGCATGTCGAACAAAATACTCCCAGGGTTTGTGATGATAGCATTTAATGCTGCAGAGATATTTACATTGCAAAGTATTCCCATTCAAATGCATTGACTTATTTGCCGAAAAAGCCTCTACGTTAATTATAGCGCCCCCTAACGGCCGATTTTGACCAAATTTGGTGTGGAGGCTCAGAATGGGATGTTGAAGAAGCCTACCTGGTTTCTTTCTGATACCTATTAATTTGGGCGAGATATGCCAAAGTTCGTGTTTTGTGGCTAGCTACAACAAATTAATTTAGTTGTAAAGTGCGAATGGTGTAATGTAGCAAAATTCCTTTGATAACTTTTGGTCAGCTCCATACACAGCTGGTATCTACCAAGTTTCGTGCACATTGGTCGCATGGCCTAGGACGAGTACGAAAACTTTTTTTTTCGCTTTACACGATTTTGCAAAAAAAATCGCAGTGCAAATGGGCTTCACCTATATCATCAGCTTCACATGGATACAAGGAACAAGTCCATGTATATATTTCTTGTCTGAGATGTAGCCTGTGGGAGTTATAGGCAAAAACACGTTTTACGTCATTGTAGCGCCACCTAGTGGTTCACTTAGGTAATATTTGGTATGTCAGGTCGATGAAACATTGTACATCGACACTGTAAATTTGAAGTAGCTCACATTAGTGTAAGTGGTATATATAAACCTGGTTCCCATTTGGGTCCCATAGGCCACGCCCACTTTGACGAATCAGTACCCCACTGTAGTCCTGGCCTCAGGAGTGGGCCTAGATGGTAGGCTCCAAATTTCGTAAAAATCGGATTAGCCGTTCATGAGATATAAACTTTTTGTACCTTTGGCGCCCCCTAGTGACCAAATTTTATAAAATTGGTTTTCTTGACTAAGAACCTCAACCTAAACAAGACTCTAAAGATTTGCGATGATATCATTTGATTGGGCCGAGATATGGCAACGTTTGTGTCTTCGTAGCTAGCTACACAAATTTGTTAGTGCGTAATTTACGCAATTTTCATCCGAATAAAATTCTTTTGATATCTTTTTGTCAAGTCGGTCTATAGATGCTACTTACCAAGTTTTATGCAAATCGGTTACACGGTCTAGGAGGAGTATGAAAAAGTAGGTTTACGATAAATCGCGATTTTTAACGCACAAAAGTCGGGGCGGAAATGGGCGTGACCTACATAACTAGATTCATCGGGATCCAGGGAATGCGTGGATATGTGCATTTTCTTTGTGCGATGTACGGTTTGGGAGTTATAAGGCCAAACGCGTTTTTTCTGCTATAGCGCCACCTAGTGGTGGAAGTGGCTGAATTTTTTCGTCCGAGGTCCCTGCAGGGTTTTGGACCAGACCTGAAAACGGCAACCTCCCACCATTTACGGTTTAGGCTGCAGTATCAGTTTTAGAGGCGGAAGAAAAATAGGGAAGAATAATAAGAAACCTTACAATTCCAATAGGGTTCCACAGCCCTGCTGTGCGAACGGCGTAGCTTCGCTACCGCCGGTTCTCGCAACCTCGGGCTTGGACCCCTAACTAGAACTGCAAGCAGTTATGAACGGGGTCCAAGCCTCGTGCGCCGGTGCCCCCCGGCGCGAGCCGCCCCCGGCGATGCCGAGAGCCCGCGAAAACGGAGCACGCGAAAGGAAAACCCGAAGCGCCGCCGCGGCGAGACAAAAGTCGGTTAATTTGGCCGAGTGCGAGCTCCAAAGTCCGTAGTGAAATGCAATTGCAAATTTCCTCTTCGTTGCGTAAAAGGCCCAAACGCTTCTACTTCGATTGTAGCGACCCCTAAAGGGCGATCGTCGCCAAATCCGGTGGGGAGCCGCAGAGTGGCATGCCGAACAATACGCTCAAGTTTCGTGATGATGGCATTTACTGCTGCAGAGATATTCACATTGCAAATTATTCCCATTTAAATGCATTGACTCATTTGCCGAAAGGCCTCTACGTTAATTGTAGCGCCCCCTGGAGGCGGAATTTCACCAAATTTGGTTTGGAGGCTCGGAGTGGCATGTCGAACAATACCCTCAAGTTTTGTGATGATGGCATTTACTGCTGCAGAGATATTGACATTGCAAATTATTCCCATTTAAATGCATTGACTTATTTACCGAAAGGCCTCTACGTTAATTATAGCGCCCCCTGACGGCCGATTTTGACCAAATTCGGTATGCAGGCTAGGGATGTCATGTCAAATATCTCTACCAAGATCTGTTTTGATATCTATTAATTTGGCCGAGATATGCCAAAGTTCGTGTTTTGTGGCTAGCTACGACAAATTACTTTGGTTGTAAAGTGCGAACGGTGTAACGTAGCAAAATTCTTTTGACAACTTTTGGTCAGCTCTATATACAGATGTTATCGACCAAGTTTCGTGCACATCGGTCGCATGGCCTAGGACGAGTACGAAAACATTTTTTATTGCATTGCGCGATTTTGCGAAAACATTTTTTAGTAGAAATGGAAGTGTCCTATATAGTCAGATTCAGATGGATACAAGGAACAAGGACATCTATAAATATTCCGTCTGAGATGTAGCATGTGGGAGTTATAGGCAAAAACACGTTTTACGTCATTGTAGCGCCACCTAGTGGTCCAGTTATGTAATATTTGATCGATCTGGTCCAGGACCCATTGTACATCGACAGTGTAAATTTGAAGTTGCTCACATTAGTGTAAGTGGTAGATATAAACCTGGGTCCCATTTGGGTCCCATAGGCCACGCCCACTTTGACGAATCAGTACCCCACTGCAGTGCTCGCCTCAGGAGTGGGCCTACATGGTACGCTCCAAATTTCGTAAAAATCGGATGAGCCGTTCATGAGATATTAACTTTTTGTACTTTTGGCGCCCCCTATTGACCAAATTTTGTAAAAGTTGTTTCAGACACTGACAGGCTCATGTCAAACAAGAATCTAAAGATTTGCGATGATATCATTGATTTTGGCCGAGATATGGCAACGTTTGTGTCTTCGTAGCTAGCTACACAAATTTGTTTGTGCATAGTTTACGCAGTTTTCATCTGAAATTTTTTTTTTTGATACCTTGTTGTCAAGTCCGTCTATAGATGCTACAGACCAAGTTTCATGCAGATCCGTTGCACGGTCTAGGAGGAGTACGAAAAAGCAGGTTTGAGATAAATCGCGATTTTTCACGTATAAAATTCTAGGCGGAAATGGGCGTGGCCTATACCACGAGATTCAGCTGGATCCAAGGAATGCGTGGATATGTGTATTTTTAATGTGCGATGTACGGTTCGGGAGTTATAAGGCCAAACGCGTTTTTTCTGCTATAGCGCCACCTAGTGGTGCAAGTGGCTGAATTTTTTCGTCCAAGGTCCCTGCAGTGATCTGGACCAGTCCTGAAAAGGGCAACTTCCCACGATGTACGGTTTAGGCTGCAGTATCAGTTTTAGAGGCGGAAAAATAATAATAATAACTAGAACTGCAAGCAGTTATGAACGGGGTCCAAGCCTCGTGCGCCGGTCCCCCCCGGCGCGAGTCGCCCCGGCGATCGTCGCCAAATCCGGTGGGGAGCCGCAAAGTGGCATGACGAACAATACTCTCAAGTTTCGTGATGATGGCATTTACTGCTGCAGAGATATTCACATTGCAAATTATTCCCATTTAAATGCATTGACTCATTTGCCAAAAGGCATCTACGTTAATTGTAGCGCCCCCTAACGGCCGATTTTCACCAAATTTTGTGGGAAGCCGCAGAGTGGCATCCTGAACAAAATACACCCAGGGTTTGTGATGATAGCATTTAATGCTGCAGAGATATTTACATTGCAAATTATTCCCCTTCAAATGCATTGACTTATTTGCCAAAAAGCCTCTACGTCAATTATAGCGCCCCCCGACGGCCTATCTTCACCAAATTTGGCATGGAGGCTCGGAGTGACATGCCGAACAATACCCTCAAGTTTTGTGATGATAGCATTTACTGCTGCAGAGACATATCCATTGCAAATTATTCCCATTTAAATGCATTGAGTTATTTACTGAAAAGCCTCTACGTTAATTATAGCGCCCCCTGACGGCCGATTTCGACCAAATTTGGTATCGAGGCTAGGAATGGCATGTCAAACATCTCTACCAAGATTTGCTATGGTGTCTAATAATTTGGCCGAGATATGCCAAAGTTCGTGTTTTGTGGCTAGCTTTGACAGATTTGTTTGCTTGTAAAGTGCGAACGGTGTGATGTAGCAAAATTCCTTTGATAACTTTTGGTCAGCTCTATATAGAGAAGATATCTACCAAGTTTCGTGCACATCGGTCACACGGCCTAGGACGAGTACGATAACATTTGTTTTTGCATTGCGCACTTTTGCGAAAATACCTTGTAGTCTAAATAGGCGAAGCCTATATTTTCAGATTCAGATGAAATGAAGGAATAAGAGCATGTAAGCATTTTTAATGTGCGATGTAGACTTTGGGAGTTATAGGCAAAAACACGTTTTACGTCATTGCAGCGCCACCTAGTGGTTTACGTAAGTAATATTTGGTATGTAAGATCTGCAATACATTGTTCATCTACCCTGTAAATTTTAAGTTGCTCACATTAGGGCAAGTGGTGAATCTAAACCTGGATTCCATAGGCCACGCCCACTTTAACGAATCCGTACCCCACTGTAGGCGTGGCCTCAGGTATGGGTCTAGATGGCAAACTCCAAATTTCGTAAAAATCGGATGAGCCGTTCATGAGATATAAACTTTTTGTACTTTTGGCGCCCCCTATTGACCAAATTTTGTAAAATTAGTTTTCTTGACTTAGAGGCTCATGCCAAACAAGGATCTAAAGATTCACAATCATATCATTTATTTTGGCCGAGATATGGCAACGTTTGTGTCTTCGTAGCTAGCTACACAAATTTGTTTTTGCGTAATGTACGCAAATTTCATCCGAAAAAAATTCTTTTGATAACTTTTTGTCAGGTCGGTCTATAGATGCTACCTACCAAGTTTTATGCAAATCGGTTGTACGGTCTAGGAGGAGTATGAAAAAGTAGGTTTACAATAAATCGCGATTTTTCACGTAAAAAAGTCGGGGCGGAAATGGGCGTGGCCTACATCACGAGATTCAGTTGGATTCAGGGAACGCGTGGATATGTGTATTTCTAATGTGCGATGTACGGTTTGGGAGTTATAGGGGCAAACACGTATCTTCTGGTATAGCGCCACCTAGTGGCTGAATTTTGTTATCCGAGGTCCCTGCAGGGATCTGGACCAGTCCTGAAAACGGCAACTTCCTACCATGTACGGTTTAGGCTGCAGTATCAGTTTTAGAGGCGGAAGAAAAAGAATAATAACTAGAACTGCAAGCAGTTATGAACGGGGTCCAAGCCTTGTGCGCCGGTCCCCCCCGGCGAAAACGGAGCCCGCGAAAGGAGAACCCGAAGCGCCGCCGCCTGAATGAGCGCGAGCTCCAAAGAACGTAGTGAAATGCAATTGCAAATTTCCTCTTCGTTGCGTAAAAGGCCAAACCGCTTCTACCTTGATTATAGCGCCCCCTAAAGGGCGATTGTCGCCAAATCCGTTGGGGAGCCGCAGAGTGGCATGTCGAACATTAGTCTCAAGTTTCGTGATGATGGCATTTACTGCTGCCGAGATATTCACATTGCAAATTGCTCCCATTTAAATGCATTGACTCATTTGCCGAAAGGCCTCTACGTTAATTGTAGCGCCCCCTGGCTGCGAATTTTCACCAAATTTGGTGTGGAGGCTCGGGGTGGCATGACGAACAACAATGTCAAGTTTTGTGATGATGGCATTTACTGCTGCAGAGATATTCACATTGCAAATTATTCCCATTTAAATGCATTGACTTATTTACTGAAAGACCTCCACGTTAATTATAGCGCCCCCTGAAGGCCGATTTTGACCAAATTTGGTATGGAGGCTTGGAATGGCATGTCAAAGATCTGTACCAAGA
This sequence comes from Gymnocephalus cernua, assembly GCA_023631565.1. NCBI lineage: Eukaryota > Metazoa > Chordata > Actinopteri > Perciformes > Percidae > Gymnocephalus > Gymnocephalus cernua. The sequence continues at coordinate 27,484,915 of CM042440.1, read as the reverse complement.
TTTGTTCGGATATCAAATAATTTGGCCGAGATATGCCAAAGTACGTGTTTTGTGGCTAGCCACGTCAAATTAGTTTGCTTGTAAAGTGCGAACGGTGTACCGTAGCAAAATTCTTTTGACAACTTTTGGTCAGCTCTATATACAGATGATATCTTCCAAGTTTCGTGGACATTGGTCACACGGCCTAGGACGAGTACGAAAACATTTGTTTTTGCATTGCGCAATTTTGCGAAAATTTCTTTTCGTAGAAATGGACTTTTCCTATATCATCAAATTCAGATGCATACAAGGAACACGTGGATCTATAAATATTCCATCTGCGATGTATTCTGTGGGAGTTATAGGCAAAAACACGTTTTACGTGATTGTAGCGCCACCTAGTGGTCCACTTTTGTAATATTTGGTACCTGTGGTCCGGAAACCATTGTACATCTACACTGTAAATTTGAAGTTGCTCACATTAGTGTAAGTGGTAGATATAAACCTGGGTCCCATTTGGGTCCCATAGGTCACGCCCACTTTGACGAATCAGTACCCCACTGTAGTCCTGGCCTCAGAAGTGGGCCTAGATGGTACGCTCCAAATTTCGTAAAAATCGGATGAGCCGTTCATGAGATATTAACTTTTTGTACTTTTGGCGCCCCCTATTGACCAAATTTTTTAAAATTTGTTTCAGACACTGAGAGGCTCATTCCAAACAAGAATCTAAAGATTTGTGATGATATCATTTATTTTGGCCGAGATATGGCAACGTTTGTGTCTTCGTAGCTAGCTACACAAATTTGTTTGTGCGTAGTTTACGCAATTTTTATCCGAAAAAAAATCTTTTGATATGTTTGTCTCAGGTCGGCCTATAGATGCTAGAGACCAAGTTTCATGCAGATCCGTTACACGGTCTAAGAGGAGTACGAAAAAGCAGGATTACGATAAATCGCGATTTTTCACGTATAAAAGTCTAGGCGGAAATGGGCGTGGCCTATACCACGAGATTCAGCTGGATCCAAGGAACGCGTCGATATGTGTATTTTTAATGTGCGATGTACGGTTTGGGAGTTATAAGGCCAAACGCGTTTTTTCTGCTATAGCGCCACCTAGTGGTCAAAGTGGCCGAATTTTTTCGTCCGAGGTCCCTGCAGTGATCTGGACCAGTCCTGCAAAGGGCAACCTCCCACCATTTACGGTTTAGGCTGCAGTATCAGTTTTAGAGGCGGAAGAATAATAATAATAATAATAACTAGAACTGCAAGCAGTTATGAACGGGGTCCAAGCCTCGTGCGCCGGTGCCCCCCGGCGCGAGCCGCCCCCGGCGCGAGCCGCCCCCGGCGATCGTTGCCAAATCTGGTGAAGAGCCACAGAGTGGCATGGCGAACAATAATCTCAAGTTTTGTGATGATGGCCTTTACTGCTGCAGAGACATATCCCTTGCAAATTGCTCCCATTTAAATGCATTGACTCATTTGCTGAAAGGCCTCTACGTTAATTGTAGCGCCCCCTTACGGCGGATTATCACCAAATTTGGTTTGGAGGCTCGGAGTGGTATGACGAACAACACCCTCAAGTTTTGTGATGATGGCCTTTACTGCTGCAGAGATATTCACATTGCAAATAATTCCCATTTAAATGCATTGACTTATTTACCGAAAGACCTCCACGTTAATTATAGCGCCCCCTGAAGGCCGATTTTGACCAAATTTGGTATGGAGGCTTGGAATGGCATGTCGAAGATGTCTACCAAGAATTGTTCTGATATCTAATATTGTGGCCGAGATAGGCCAAAGTTCGTGTTTTGTGGCTAGCTACGACAAATTTGTTTGCCTGTAAAGTGCGAACGGTTTAACGTAGCAAAATTCTTTTGATAACTTTTGGTCAGCGCTATATAGAGATGATATCTACCAAGTTTCGTGCACATTGGTCACACGGCCTAGGACGAGTACGAAAACATTTCTCTTTGCATTGCGCAATTTTGCGAAGATTTCTTTTCGTAGAAATAGACTTTTCCTATATCATCAGATTCATACGCATACAAGGAACACGTGGATCTATAAATATTCCATCTGTGATGTAATATGTGGGAGTTAAAGGCAAAAACACGTTTTACGTGATTGTAGCGCCACCTAGTGGTCCACTTTTGTAATATTTGGTAAGTCTGGTCACGGAGCCATTGTACATCGACACTGTAAATTTAAAGTTGCTCACATTAGTGTAAGTGGTAGATATAAACTTGGGTCCCATTTGGGTCCCATAGGCCACGCCCACTTTGACGAATCAGTACCCCACTGTAGTCCTGGCCTCAAGAGTGGGTCTAGATGGTACGCTCCAAATTTCGTAAAAATCTGATGAGCCGTTCATGAGATATTAAGTTTTTATACTTTTGGCGCCCCCTATTGACCAAATTTTGTAAAATTTGTTTCAGACACTCAGAGGCTCATGGCAAACAAGAATCTAAAGATTTGTGATGATATCATTTATTTTGGCCGAGATATGGCAACGTTTGTGTCTTCGTAGCTATCTACACAAATTTGTTTGTGCGTAGTTTACGCAATTTTCATCCGAAAAAAAATCTTTTGATAACTTTTTGTCAGGTCGGTCTATTGATGCTACAGACCAAGTTTCATGCAGAACCGTTGCACGGTCTAGGAGGAGTACGAAAAAGCAGGTTTACGATAAATCGCGATTTTTCACGCATAAAAGTCGGGGCGGAAATGGGCGTGGCCTATACCACGAGATTCAGCTGGATCCAAGGAACGCGTGGATATGTGTATTTTTAATGTGCGATGTACGGTTCGGAAGTTATAAAGCCAAACGCGTTTTTTCTGCTATAGCGCCACCTAGTGGTGAAAGTGGCTGAATTTTTTCGTCCGAGGTCCCTGCAGTGATCTGGACCAGACCTGAAAACGGCAACCTCCCACCATTTACGGTTTAGGCTGCAGTATCAGTTTTAGAGGCGGAAGAAAAAGAATAATAATAACTAGAACTGCAAGCAGTTATGAACGGGGTCCAAGCCTCGTGCGCCGGTCCCCCCCGGCGCGAGTCGCCCCGGCGATCGTCGCCAAATCCGGTGGGGATCCGCAGAGTGGCATGACGAACAATACTCTCAAGTTTCGTGATGATGGCATTTACTGCTGTACAGATATTCACATTGCAAATTATTCCCATTTAAATGCATTGACTCACTTGCCGAAAGGACTCTACGTTAACTGTAGCGCCCCCTGGCGGCGGAATTTCACCAAATTTGGTGTGGAGGCTCGGAGTGGCATGACGAACAATACCCTCAAGTGTTGTGATGATAGCATTTACTGCTGCAGAGATATTTACATTGCAAATTGCTCCCATTTAAATGCATTGACTCATTTGCTGAAAGGCCTCTACGTTAATTGTAGCGCCCCCTGACTGCGGATTTTCACCAAATTTGGTTTGGAGGCTCGGAGTGGCATGACGAACAATACCCTCAAGTTTTGTGATGATGGCCTTTACTGCTGCAGAGATATTCACATTGCAAATTATTCCCATTTAAATGCATTGACTTATTTACCGAAAGACCTCCACGTTAATTATAGCGCCCCCTGAAGGCCGATCTTTACCAAAGTTGGTATGGAGGCTTGGAATGACATGTCAAAGATCTCCACCAAGATTTGTTCTGATATCTAATAATTTGGCCGAGATATGCCAAAGTTCGTGTTTTGTGGCTAGCTACGACAAATTTGTTTGCTTGTAAGGTGCGAACGGTGTAACGTAGCAAAATTCTTTTAACAACTTTTGGTCAACTCTATATACAGATGATATCTACCAAGTTTCGTGCACATTGGTCACACGGCCTAGGACGAGTACGAAAACATTTTTCTTTGCATTGCGCGATTTTGCGAAAACAATTTTTTGTAGAAATGGACGTTTCCTATATCAGCAGATTCAGATGCATACAAGGAACATGTGGATCTATAAATATTCTGTCTGCGATGTAGCCTGTTGGAGTTATAGGCAAAAACACGTTGTGCGTCATTGTAGCGCCACCTAGTGGTCCACTTTTGTAATATTTGGTACATCTTGTCCAAGAACCATTGTACATCGACACTGTAAATTTGAAGTTGCTCACATTAGTGTAAGTGGTAGATATAAACCTGGGTCCCATTTGGGTCCCATAGGCCACGCCCACTTTGACGAATCAGTACCCCACTGTAGTCCTGGCCTCAAGAGTGGGCCTAGATGGTACGCTTCAAATTTCGTAAAAATCGGATGAGCCGTTCATGAGATAATAACTTTTTGTACTTTTGGCGCCCCCTATTGGCCAAATTTCTTAAAATTTGTTTCAGACACTGAGAGGCTCATGGCAAACAAGAATCTAAAGATTTGTGATGATATCATTTATTTTGGCCGAGATATGGCAACGTTTGTGTCTTCGTAGCTAGCTACACAAATTTGTTTGTGCGTAGTTTACGAAATTTTTATCCGAAAAAAAATCTTTTGATACTTTTGTCTCAGGTCAGCCTATAGATGCTAGAGACCAAGTTTCATGCAGATCCGTTACACGGTCTAAGAGGAGTACGAAAAAGCATGTTTACGATAAATCGCGATTTTTCACGTATAAAAGTCTAGGCGGAAATGGGCGTGGCCTATACCACGAGATTCAGCTGGATCCAAGGAACGCGTCGATATGTGTATTTTTAATGTGCGATGTACGGTTTGGGAGTTATAAGGCCAAACGCGTTTTTTCTGCTATAGCGCCACCTAGTGGTGAAAGTGGCTGAATTTTTTCTTCCGAGGTCCCTGCAGGGTTTTGGACCAGACCTCAAAACGGCAACCTCCCACCATTTACGGTTTAGGCTGCAGTATCAGTTTTAGAGGCGGAAGAAAAAGAAGAATAATAATAATAATAATAACTAGAACTGCAAGCAGTTATGAACGGGGTCCAAGCCTCGTGCGCCGGTGCCCCCTGGCGCGAGCCGCCCCCGGCGACGCCGAGAGCCCGCAAGAACGGAGCCCGCGAAAGGAGAACCCGAAGCGCCGCCGCGGCGAGGCGAAAGTCGAGAAATTTGACCGAGCGCGAGCTCCAAAGTCCGTAGCGAAACGCAATTGCCAATTTCCTCTTCGTTGCGTAAAAGGCCCAAACGCTTCTACTTCGATTGTAGCGCCCCCTAAAGGGCGATCGTCGCCAAATCCGGTGGGGAGCCGCAGAGTGGCATGGCGAACAATACTCTCAAGTTTCGTGTTGATAGCATTTACTGCTGCAGAGATATTCACATTGCAAATTATTCCCATTTAAATGCATTGACTCATTTGCCGAAAGGCCTCTACGTTAATTGTAGCGCCCCCTGGCGGCGGATTTTCACAAAATTTGGGTTGGAGGCTCGGAGTGGCGTGACGAACAATACCCTCAAGTTTTGTGATGATGGCATTTACTGCTGCAGAGATATTTACATTGCAAATTATTCCCATTTAAATGCATTGACTTATTTACCGAAAGACCTCCACGTTAATTATAGCGCCCCCTGAAGGCCGATTTTGACCAAATTTGGTGAGTAGGCTTGGAATGGCATGTCAAAGATCTCTACCAAGACTTGTTCTGATATCTAATAATTTGGCCGAGATATGCCAAAGTTCGTGTTTTGTGGCTAGCTATGACAAATTAGTTTGCTTGTAAAGTGCGAACGGTGTAACGTAGAAAAATTATTTTGACAAGGTTTGGTCAGCTTTCTATAACGATGATATCTACCAAGTTTCGTGCACATTGGTCACACGGCCTAGGACGAGAACGAAAACATTTTTTTTTGCATTGCGCAATTTTGCGAAAATTTCTTTTCGTAGAAATGGACTTTTCCTATATCATCAGATTCAGATGCATACAAGGAACAAGTGGATCTATAAATATTCCATCTGCGATGTATTCTGTGGGAGTTATAGGCAAAAACACGTTTTACGTGATTGTAGCGCCACCTAGTGGTCCACTTTTGTAATATTTGGTACCTGTGGTCCAGAAACCATTGTACATCTACACTGTAAATTTGAAGTTGCTCACATTAGTGTAAGTGGTAGATATAAACCTGGGTCCCATTTGGGTCCCATAGGCCACGCCCACTTTGACGAATCAGTACCCCACTGTAGTCCTGGCCTCAGGAGTGGGCCTAGATGGTACGCTCCAAATTTCGTAAAAATCGGATGAGCTGTTCATGAGATATTAACTTTTTGTACTTTTGGCGCCCCCTATTGACCAAATTTTTTAATATTTGTTTCAGACACTGAGAGGCTCATTCCAAACAAGAATCTAAAGATTTGTGATGATATCATTTATTTTGGCCGAGATATGGTAACGTTTTTGTCTTCGTAGCTAGCTACACAAATTTGTTTGTGCGTAGTTTACGCAATTTTTATCCAAAAAAAAATCTTTTGATACTTTTTTTCTCAGGTTGGCCTATAGATGCTAGAGACCAAGTTTCATGCAGATCCGTTACACGGTCTAAGAGGAGTACGAAAAAGCAGGTTTACGATAAATCGCGATTTTTCACGTATAAAAGTCTAGGCGGAAATGGGCGTGGCCTGTACCACGAGATTCAGCTGGATCCAAGGAACGCGTCGATATGTGTATTTTTAATGTGCGATGTACGGTTTGGGAGTTATAAGGCCAAACGCGTTTTTTCTGCTATAGCGCCACCTAGTGGTGAAAGTGGCTGAATTTTTTCGTCCGAGGTCCCTGCAGGGTTTTGGACCAGACCTCAAAACGGCAACCTCCCACCATTTACGGTTTAGGCTGCAGTATCAGTTTTAGAGGCGGAAGAAAAAGAAGAATAATAATAATAATAATAATAATAAGAAACTTTGCAATTTCAATAGGGTTCCACAGCCCTGCTGTGCGAACGGCGTAGCTTCGCTACCGCCCGTTCTCGCAACCTCGGGCTTGGACCCCTAACTAGAACTGCAAGCAGTTATGAACGGGGTCCAAGCCTCGTGCGCCGGTCCCCCCCCCGGCGCTAGTTGCCCCCGGCGATCGTTGCCAAATCTGGTGAAGAGCCACAGAGTGGCATGTTGAACAATAATCTCAAGTTTTGTGATGATAGCATTTACTGCTGCAGAGACATGTCCATTGCAAATTACTCCCATTCAAATGCATTGAATCATTTGCCGAAAGGCCTCTACGTTAATTGTAGCGCCCCCTGGCGGCGGATTTTCACCAAATTTGGTGTGGAGGCTCGGAGTGGCATGACGACCAATACTCTCAAGTTTAGTGATGATAGCATTTACTGCTGCTGAGACATGTCCATTGCAAATTACTCCCATTCAAATGCATTGACTCATTTGCCAAAAGGCCTCTACGTTAATTATAGCGCCCCCTGACGGCAGATTTTGACCAAATTTGGTATCGAGGCTAGATATGGCAGGTGAAACATGTATACCACGATTTGTACTGATATGTAATAATTTGGCTGAGATATGCCAAAGTTCGTGTTTTGTGGCTAGATATGACAAATTGGTTTGCCTGTAAAGTGCGAACCGTGTAACGTAGCAAAATTCTTTTGATAACTTTTGGTCATCTCTATATACAGATGATATCTACCAAGTTTCGTGCACATTGGTCACACGGCCTAGGACGAGTACGAAATCATTTTTTTTTGCATTGCGCAATTTTGCGAATAAACTTTTTAGTCTAAATGAACGATTCCTATATCATTAGATTCAAATGGATACAAGGAACACGTGGATCTATAAATTTTCCGTCTGCGATGTAGCGTGTGGAAGTTATAGGCAAAAACACGTTTTACGTCATTGTAGCGCCACCTAGTGGTCCACTTATGTAATATTTGGTAAGTCAGGTCCATTATCCATTGTACATCTACAATGTAAATTTTAAGTTGCTCACTTTAGTGTAAGTGGTAGATATAATCCTGGGTGCCATTTGGGTCCCATAGGCCACGCCCACTTGGACGAATCAGTACCCCACTGTAGGCCTGGCCTCAGGAGTGGGCCTAGATGGTACGGTCCAAATTTCGTAAAAATCGGATGAGCCATTCATGAGATATAAACTTTTTGTACTTTTGGCGCCCCCTATTGACCAAATTTTGTAAAATTAATTTCAGACACTAAGAGGCTCACGTCAAACAAGAATCTAAAGAATTGCGATGATATCATTTATTTTGGCCAAGATATGGCAACGTTTGTGTCTTCGTAGCTAGCTACACAAATTTGTTTGTGCGTAGTTTACGAAATTTTCATCCGAAAAAAAATCTTTTGATAACTTTTTCGTCAGGTCGGCCTAGAGATGCTACAGACCAAGTTTCATGCAGATCCGTCGCACGGTCTAAGAGGAGTACGAAAAAGCAGGTTTACGATAAATCGCGATTTTTCACCTATAAAAGTCTAGGCGGAAATGGGCGTGGCCTATACCACGAGATTCAGCTGGATCCAAGGAACGCGTCGATATGTGTATTTTTAATGTGCGATGTACGGTTTGGGAGTTATAAGGCCAAACGCGTTTTTTCTGCTATAGCGCCACCTAGTGGTCAAAGTTGTCCGAATTCTTTCGTCCGAGGTCCCTGCAGTGATCTGGACCAGTCCTGCAAAGGGCAACCCCCCACCATTTACGGTTTAGGCTGCAGTATCAGTTTTAGAGGCGGAAGAATAATAATAATAATAATAATAAGAATTTTTACAATTTCAATAGGGTTCCACAGCCCTGCTGTGCGAACGGCGTAGCTTCGCTACCGCCCGTTCTCGCAACCTCGGGCTTGGACCCCTAATAATAATAATAAGAAACTTTGCAATTTCAATAGGGTTCCACAGCCCTGCTGTGCGAACGGCGTAGCTTCGCTACCGCCGGTTCTCGCAACCTCGGGCTTGGACCCCTAACTAGAACTGCAAGCAGTTATGAACGGGGTCCAAGCCTCGTGTGCCAGTCCCCCCCGGCGCGGGTCGCCCCCGGCGACGCCGAGAGCCCGCGAAAACGGAGCCCGCGACAGGACAACCCGAAGCGCCGCTGCGGCGAGGCAAAAGTCGGGAAATTTGACCGAGTGCGAGCTCCAAAGTTCGTAGTGAAATTTCCTCTTCGCTGCGTAAAAGGCCCAAACGCTTCTACTTCGGTTGTAATGCCCCCTAAAGGGCGATCGTCGCCAAATCTGGTGAAGAGCTGCAGAGTGGCATGGCGAACAATAATCTCAAGTTTTGTGATGATAGCATTCACTGCTGCAGAGACATATCCATTGCAAATTACTCCCATTTAAATGCATTGACTCATTTGCCAAAAGGCCTCTACGTTAATTATAGCGCCCCCTAACGGCCGATTTTCACCAAATTTGGTGGGAAGCTGCAGAGTGGCATGACAAACAAAATACTCTCAGGTTTTGTGATGATAGCATTTAATGCTGCAGAGATATTTACATTGCAAAGTATTCCCATTCAAATGCATTGACGTATTTGCCGTAAAAGCCTCTACGTTAATTATAGCGCCCCCTAAGCGCCGATTTTGACCAAATATGGTATGGAGGCTCAGAATGGGATGTTGAAGAAGACTACCTGGTCTCTTTTTGATAACTATTAATTTGGGCGAGATATGCCAAAGTTCGTGTTTTGTGGCTAGCTACAACAAATTAGTTTAGTTGTAAAGTGCGAACGGTGTAATGTAGCGAAATTCCTTTGATAACTTTTGGTCAGCTCTATACACAGATGGTATCTACCAAGTTTTGTGCACATCGGTCGCATGGCCTAGGACGAGTACGAAAACTTTGTTTTGCGCATTGTGTGATTTTACGAAATAACTTCTTCGTGGAAATGGGATTACCCTGTATTATCAGATTCATATTGATTCAAGGAACAAGGAGATCTAAGAACTTCTCATCTGCAATGCAAACTGTGGGAGTTATACGCAAAAACATATTTAAATGCATTGACCTTTTTGCCAAAATGTCTCTACGTTAATTATAGCGCCCCCTAACGGCCGATTTTCACCAAATTTGGTGGGAAGCTGCAGAGTGGCATGACGAACAAAATACTCCCAGGGTTTGTGATGATAGCATTTAATGCTGCAGAGATATTTACATTGCAAAGTATTCCCATTCAAATGCATTGACTTATTTGCCGAAAAAGCCTCTACATTAATTATAGCGCCCCCTAACGGCCGATTTTGACCAAATTTGGTGTGGACGCTCAGAATGGGATGTTGAAGAAGCCTACCTGGTTTCTTTCTGATAACTATAAATTTGGGCGAGATATGCTAAAGTTCGTGTTTTGTGGCTAGCTACAACAAATTAGTTTGGTTGTAAAGTGCGAACGGTGTAATGTAGCACAATTCCTTTGATAACTTTTCGTCAGCTCCATACACAGATGGTATCTACCAAGTTTCGTGCACATCGGTTGTATGGCCTAGGACGAGTACGAAAACATTTTTTTTCGCACTACACGATTTTGCGAAAAAACTTTTTAGTATAAATGGACCTGTCCTATATCGTCAGATTCAGGTCGATACAAGGAACAAGTCCATCTATAAATATTCGGTCTACAATGTAGCCTTTCGGAGTTATATGCAAAAACACGTTTTACGTCATTGTAGCGCCACCTAGTGGTCCAATAATGTAATATTTGGTATGTCAGGTCCATGAACCATTGCACATCGACACTGTAAATTTTAAGTTGCTCACTTTAGTGTAAGTGGTAGATCCAAACATGGGACCCATAGGCCACGCCCACTTTGACGAATCAGTACCCCACTGTAGGCCTGGCCTCAAGAGTGGGCCTAGATGGTACGCACCAAATTTCGTGAAAATTGGATGAGCTGTTCATGAGATATTAACTTGTGGTACTTTTGGCGCCCCCTATTGACCAAATTTTGTAAAATTTGTTTCCTACACTAAGAGGCTCATGTGAAACAAGAATATAAAGATTTGTGATGATATCATTTATTTTGGCCGAGATATGGCAACGTTTGTGTCTTCGTAGCTAGCTACACAAATTTGTTTGTGGGTAGTTTACGCAATTTTCATCCGAAAAAAAATCTTTTGATAACATTTTGTCAGGTCCGTCTACTGATGCTACAGACCAAGTTTCATGCAGATCCGTGGTACGTTCTAGGAGGAGTACGAAAAAGCAGGTTTACGATAAATCGCGATTTTTCACGTATAAAAGTCGTGGCGGAAATGGGCGTGGCCTATACCACGAGATTCAACTGGATCCAAGGAACGCGTGGATATGTGTATTTTTAATGTGCGATGTACGGTTAGGGAGTTATAAGGCCAAACGCGTTTTTTCTGCTATAGCGCCACCTTGTGGTCAAAGTGGTTGAATTTTTCCGTCCGAGGTCCCTGCAGTGTTTTGGACCAGACCTGAAAACGGCAACCTCCCACCATTTACGGTTTAGGCTGCAGTATCAGTTTTAGAGGCGGAAGAAAAAGCCGAATAATAACTAGAACTGCAAGCAGTTATGAACGGGGTCCAAGCCTCGTGCGCCTGTCCACCCCGGCGCGTGTCGCCCCCGGCGATCGTTGCCAAATCTGGTGAAGAGCCACAGAGTGGCATGGCGAACAATAATCTCAAGTTTTGTGATGATAGCATTTACTGCTGCAGAGACATATCTATTGCAAATTACTCCCATTTAAATGCATTGACTCATTTGCCAAAAGGCCTCTACGTTAATTGTAGCGCCCCCTGACTGCCGATTTTCACCAAATTTTGTGGGAAGCCGCAGAGTGGCATGCTGAACAAAATACACCCAGGGTTTGTGATGATAGCATTTAATGCTGCAGAGATATTTACATTGCAAATTATTCCCATTTAAATGCATTGACTCATTTGCCGAAAGGCCTCTACGTTAATTGTAGCGCCCCCTGACGGCGGATTTTCACCAAATTCGGCGTGGAGGCTCGGAGTGGCATGTCGAACAATACCCTCAAGTTTTGTGATGATAGTATTTACTTCTGCGGAGATATTTACGTTGCAAATTATTCCCATTTAAATGCATTGACTTATTTACCGAAAGGCCTCTACGTTAATTATAGCGCCCCCTGATGGCCGATTCTAACCAAATTTGGTAAGGAGGCTAGGAATGGGATGTCAAAGATCTCTACCAAGATTTGTTCTGATAACTATTAATTTGGCCGAGATATGCTAAAGTTCGTGTTTTGTGGCTAGCTACGACAAATTTGTTTGCGTGTAGAGTGCGAACGGTGTAACGTAGCAAAATTCTTTTGATAACTTTTGGTCAGCTCTATATACAGAAGATATCTACCAAGTTTCGTGCACATCGGTAACAAGGCCTAGGACGAGTATGATAACATTTGTTTTTGCATTGCGCGATTTTGCGAAAGAACTTTGTTGTTGAAATGGACTTGTCCTATATCGTCAGATTCAGGGCGATACAAGGAACAAGGGGATCTATACATTTTCGGTCTGCGATGTAGCCTTTCGGAGTTATAGGCAAAAACACGTTTTACGTCATTGTAGCGCCACCTAGTGGTCCACTTATGTAATATTTGGTAGGTCAGGTCCATAAGCCATTGCACATCGACACTGTAAATTTTAAGTTGCTCACTTTAGTCTAAGTGGTAGATCCAAACATGGGTCCCATAGGCCACGCCCACTTTGACGAATCAGTACCCCACTGTAGTCCTGGCCTCAGGAGTGGGCCTAGATGGTACGCACCAAATTTCGTGAAAATCGGATGAGCCGTTCATGAGATATTAACTTTTTGTACTTTTGGCGCCCCCTATCGACCAAATTTTGTAAAATTTGTTGCAGACACTGAGAGGCTCATGCCAAACAAGAATCTAAAGACGTGTGATGATACCCTTTATTTTGGCCGAGATATGGCAACGTTTGTGTCTTTGTAGCTAGCTACACAAATTTGTTTGTGCGTAGTTTACGAAATTTTCATCCGAAAAAAAATCTTTTGATAACTTTTCGTCAGGTCGGCCTAGAGATACTACAGACCAAGTTTCATGCAGATCCGTCGCACGGTCTAGGAGGAGTACGAAAAAGCAGGTTTACGATAAATCGCGATTTTTCACGTATAAAAGTCTAGGCGGAAATGGGCGTGGCCTATACCACGAGATTCAGCTGGATCCGAGGAACGCGTCGATATGTGTATTTTTAATGTGCGATGTACGGTTTGGGAGTTATAAGGACAAACGCGTTTTTTCTGCTATAGCGCCACCTAGTGGTCAAAGTGGCTGAATTTTTTCGTCCGAGGTCCCTGCAGTGATCTGGACCATTCCTGAAAACGGCAACCTCCCACCATTTACGGTTTAGGCTGCAGTATCAGTTTTAGAGGCGGAAGAATAATAATAATAATAACTAGAACTGCAAGCAGTTATGAACGGGGTCCAAGCCTCGTGCGCCTGTCCCCCCCGGCGCGAGTCGCCCCCGGCGATCGTTGCCAAATCCGGTGAAGAGCCACAGAGTGGCATGGCGAACAATAATCTCAAGTTTTGTGATGATAGCATTTACTGCTGCAGAGACATATCTATTGCAAATTACTCCCATTTAAATGCATTGACTCATTTGCCAAATGGCCTCTACGTTAATTGTAGCGCCCCCTGACTGCCGATTTTCACCAAATTTTGTGGGAAGCCGCAGAGTGGCATGCTGAACAAAATACACCCAGGGTTTGTGATGATAGCATTTAATGCTGCAGAGATATTTACATTGCAAATTATTCCCATTTAAATGCATTGACTCATTTGCCAAAAGGCCTCTACGTTAATTGTAGCGCCCCCTGACGGCGGATTTTCACCAAATTCGGCGTGGAGGCTCGGAGTGGCATGTCGAACAATACCCTCAAGTTTTGTGATGATAGTATTTACTTCTGCGGAGATATTTACATTGCAAATTATTCCCATTTAAATGCATTGACTTATTTACCGAAAGGCCTCTACGTTAATTATAGCGCCCCCTGACGGCCGATTCTAACCAAATTTGGTATCGAGGCTAGGAATGGGATGTCAAAGATCTCTACCAAGATTTGTTCTGATAACTATTAATTTGGCCGAGATATGCTAAAGTTCGTGTTTTGTGGCTAGCTACGACAAATTTGTTTGCGTGTAGAGTGCGAACGGTGTAACGTAGCAAAATTCTTTTGATAACTTTTGGTCAGCTCTATATACAGAAGATATCTACCAAGTTTCGTGCACATCGGTAACAAGGCCTAGGACGAGTATGATAACATTTGTTTTTGCATTGCGCGATTTTGCGAAAGAACTTTGTTGTTGAAATGGACTTGTCCTATATCGTCAGATTCAGGGCGATACAAGGAACAAGGGGATCTATACATTTTCGGTCTGCGATGTAGCCTTTCGGAGTTATAGGCAAAAACACGTTTTACGTCATTGTAGCGCCACCTAGTGGTCCACTTATGTAATATTTGGTAGGTCAGGTCCATAAGCCATTGCACATCGACACTGTAAATTTTAAGTTGCTCACTTTAGTCTAAGTGGTAGATCCAAACATGGGTCCCATAGGCCACGCCCACTTTGACGAATCAGTACCCCACTGTAGTCCTGGCCTCAGGAGTGGGCCTAGATGGTACGCACCAAATTTCGTGAAAATCGGATGAGCCGTTCATGAGATATTAACTTTTTGTACTTTTGGCGCCCCCTATCGACCAAATTTTGTAAAATTTGTTGCAGACACTGAGAGGCTCATGCCAAACAAGAATCTAAAGACGTGTGATGATACCCTTTATTTTGGCCGAGATATGGCAACGTTTGTGTCTTTGTAGCTAGCTACACAAATTTGTTTGTGCGTAGTTTACGAAATTTTCATCCGAAAAAAAATCTTTTGATAACTTTTCGTCAGGTCGGCCTAGAGATACTACAGACCAAGTTTCATGCAGATCCGTCGCACGGTCTAGGAGGAGTACGAAAAAGCAGGTTTACGATAAATCGCGATTTTTCACGTATAAAAGTCTAGGCGGAAATGGGCGTGGCCTATACCACGAGATTCAGCTGGATCCGAGGAACGCGTCGATATGTGTATTTTTAATGTGCGATGTACGGTTTGGGAGTTATAAGGACAAACGCGTTTTTTCTGCTATAGCGCCACCTAGTGGTCAAAGTGGCTGAATTTTTTCGTCCGAGGTCCCTGCAGTGATCTGGACCATTCCTGAAAACGGCAACCTCCCACCATTTACGGTTTAGGCTGCAGTATCAGTTTTAGAGGCGGAAGAATAATAATAATAATAATAATAATAAGAATTTTTACAATTCCAATAGGGTTCCACAGCCCTGCTGTGCGAACGGCGTAGCTTCGCTACCGCCCGTTCTCGCAACCTCGGGCTTGGACCCCTAACTAGAACTGCAAGCAGTTATGAACGGGGTCCAAGCCTTGTGCGCCGGTCCCCCCCGGCGAAAACGGAGCCCGCGAAAGGAGAACCCGAAGCGCCGCCGCCTGAATGAGCGCGAGCTCCAAAGAACGTAGTGAAATGCAATTGCAAATTTCCTCTTCGTTGCGTAAAAGGCCAAACCGCTTCTACCTTGATTATAGCGCCCCCTAAAGGGCGATTGTCGCCAAATCCGTTGGGGAGCCGCAGAGTGGCATGTCGAACATTAGTCTCAAGTTTCGTGATGATGGCATTTACTGCTGCCGAGATATTCACATTGCAAATTGCTCCCATTTAAATGCATTGACTCATTTGCCGAAAGGCCTCTACGTTAATTGTAGCGCCCCCTGGCTGCGAATTTTCACCAAATTTGGTGTGGAGGCTCGGGGTGGCATGACGAACAACACTGTCAAGTTTTGTGATGATGGCATTTACTGCTGCAGAGATATTCACATTGCAAATTATTCCCATTTAAATGCATTGACTTATTTACTGAAAGACCTCCACGTTAATTATAGCGCCCCCTGAAGGCCGATTTTGACCAAATTTGGTATGGAGGCTTGGAATGGCATGTCAAAGATCTGTACCAAGATTTGTTCGGATATCAAATAATTTGGCCGAGATATGCCAAAGTACGTGTTTTGTGGCTAGCCACGTCAAATTAGTTTGCTTGTAAAGTGCGAACGGTGTACCGTAGCAAAATTCTTTTGACAACTTTTGGTCAGCTCTATATACAGATGATATCTTCCAAGTTTCGTGGACATTGGTCACACGGCCTAGGACGAGTACGAAAACATTTGTTTTTGCATTGCGCAATTTTGCGAAAATTTCTTTTCGTAGAAATGGACTTTTCCTATATCATCAAATTCA
The DNA here is from genome assembly GCA_023631565.1 of Gymnocephalus cernua. NCBI lineage: Eukaryota > Metazoa > Chordata > Actinopteri > Perciformes > Percidae > Gymnocephalus > Gymnocephalus cernua. The sequence continues at coordinate 27,468,759 of CM042440.1, read as the reverse complement.
GATGCATACAAGGAACACGTGGATCTATAAATATTCCATCTGCGATGTATTCTGTGGGAGTTATAGGCAAAAACACGTTTTACGTGATTGTAGCGCCACCTAGTGGTCCACTTTTGTAATATTTGGTACCTGTGGTCCGGAAACCATTGTACATCTACACTGTAAATTTGAAGTTGCTCACATTAGTGTAAGTGGTAGATATAAACCTGGGTCCCATTTGGGTCCCATAGGTCACGCCCACTTTGACGAATCAGTACCCCACTGTAGTCCTGGCCTCAGAAGTGGGCCTAGATGGTACGCTCCAAATTTCGTAAAAATCGGATGAGCCGTTCATGAGATATTAACTTTTTGTACTTTTGGCGCCCCCTATTGACCAAATTTTTTAAAATTTGTTTCAGACACTGAGAGGCTCATTCCAAACAAGAATCTAAAGATTTGTGATGATATCATTTATTTTGGCCGAGATATGGCAACGTTTGTGTCTTCGTAGCTAGCTACACAAATTTGTTTGTGCGTAGTTTACGCAATTTTTATCCGAAAAAAAATCTTTTGATATGTTTGTCTCAGGTCGGCCTATAGATGCTAGAGACCAAGTTTCATGCAGATCCGTTACACGGTCTAAGAGGAGTACGAAAAAGCAGGATTACGATAAATCGCGATTTTTCACGTATAAAAGTCTAGGCGGAAATGGGCGTGGCCTATACCACGAGATTCAGCTGGATCCAAGGAACGCGTCGATATGTGTATTTTTAATGTGCGATGTACGGTTTGGGAGTTATAAGGCCAAACGCGTTTTTTCTGCTATAGCGCCACCTAGTGGTCAAAGTGGCCGAATTTTTTCGTCCGAGGTCCCTGCAGTGATCTGGACCAGTCCTGCAAAGGGCAACCTCCCACCATTTACGGTTTAGGCTGCAGTATCAGTTTTAGAGGCGGAAGAATAATAATAATAATAACTAGAACTGCAAGCAGTTATGAACGGGGTCCAAGCCTCGTGCGCCTGTCCACCCCGGCGCGTGTCGCCCCCGGCGATCGTTGCCAAATCTGGTGAAGAGCCACAGAGTGGCATGGCGAACAATAATCTCAAGTTTTGTGATGATAGCATTTACTGCTGCAGAGACATATCTATTGCAAATTACTCCCATTTAAATGCATTGACTCATTTGCCAAAAGGCCTCTACGTTAATTGTAGCGCCCCCTGACTGCCGATTTTCACCAAATTTTGTGGGAAGCCGCAGAGTGGCATGCTGAACAAAATACACCCAGGGTTTGTGATGATAGCATTTAATGCTGCAGAGATATTTACATTGCAAATTATTCCCATTTAAATGCATTGACTCATTTGCCGAAAGGCCTCTACGTTAATTGTAGCGCCCCCTGACGGCGGATTTTCACCAAATTCGGCGTGGAGGCTCGGAGTGGCATGTCGAACAATACCCTCAAGTTTTGTGATGATAGTATTTACTTCTGCGGAGATATTTACGTTGCAAATTATTCCCATTTAAATGCATTGACTTATTTACCGAAAGGCCTCTACGTTAATTATAGCGCCCCCTGATGGCCGATTCTAACCAAATTTGGTAAGGAGGCTAGGAATGGGATGTCAAAGATCTCTACCAAGATTTGTTCTGATAACTATTAATTTGGCCGAGATATGCTAAAGTTCGTGTTTTGTGGCTAGCTACGACAAATTTGTTTGCGTGTAGAGTGCGAACGGTGTAACGTAGCAAAATTCTTTTGATAACTTTTGGTCAGCTCTATATACAGAAGATATCTACCAAGTTTCGTGCACATCGGTAACAAGGCCTAGGACGAGTATGATAACATTTGTTTTTGCATTGCGCGATTTTGCGAAAGAACTTTGTTGTTGAAATGGACTTGTCCTATATCGTCAGATTCAGGGCGATACAAGGAACAAGGGGATCTATACATTTTCGGTCTGCGATGTAGCCTTTCGGAGTTATAGGCAAAAACACGTTTTACGTCATTGTAGCGCCACCTAGTGGTCCACTTATGTAATATTTGGTAGGTCAGGTCCATAAGCCATTGCACATCGACACTGTAAATTTTAAGTTGCTCACTTTAGTCTAAGTGGTAGATCCAAACATGGGTCCCATAGGCCACGCCCACTTTGACGAATCAGTACCCCACTGTAGTCCTGGCCTCAGGAGTGGGCCTAGATGGTACGCACCAAATTTCGTGAAAATCGGATGAGCCGTTCATGAGATATTAACTTTTTGTACTTTTGGCGCCCCCTATCGACCAAATTTTGTAAAATTTGTTGCAGACACTGAGAGGCTCATGCCAAACAAGAATCTAAAGACGTGTGATGATACCCTTTATTTTGGCCGAGATATGGCAACGTTTGTGTCTTTGTAGCTAGCTACACAAATTTGTTTGTGCGTAGTTTACGAAATTTTCATCCGAAAAAAAATCTTTTGATAACTTTTCGTCAGGTCGGCCTAGAGATACTACAGACCAAGTTTCATGCAGATCCGTCGCACGGTCTAGGAGGAGTACGAAAAAGCAGGTTTACGATAAATCGCGATTTTTCACGTATAAAAGTCTAGGCGGAAATGGGCGTGGCCTATACCACGAGATTCAGCTGGATCCGAGGAACGCGTCGATATGTGTATTTTTAATGTGCGATGTACGGTTTGGGAGTTATAAGGACAAACGCGTTTTTTCTGCTATAGCGCCACCTAGTGGTCAAAGTGGCTGAATTTTTTCGTCCGAGGTCCCTGCAGTGATCTGGACCATTCCTGAAAACGGCAACCTCCCACCATTTACGGTTTAGGCTGCAGTATCAGTTTTAGAGGCGGAAGAATAATAATAATAATAATAATAATAAGAATTTTTACAATTCCAATAGGGTTCCACAGCCCTGCTGTGCGAACGGCGTAGCTTCGCTACCGCCCGTTCTCGCAACCTCGGGCTTGGACCCCTAATAATAATAAGAATTTTTACAATTCCAATAGGGTTCCACAGCCCTGCTGTGCGAACGGCGTAGCTTCGCTACCGCCCGTTCTCGCAACCTCGGGCTTGGACCCCTAATAACTAGAACTGCAAGCAGTTATGAACGGGGTCCAAGCCTCGTGCGGCCGTCCCCCCCGGTGTGAGTCGCCCCCGGCGATCGTTGCCAAATCTGGCGAAGAGCCACAGAGTGGCATGGCGAACAATAATCTCAAGTTTTGTGATGATAGCATTTACTGCTGCAGAGACATATCCCTTGAAAATTGCTCCCATTTAAATGCATTGACTCATTTGCTAAAAGGCCTCTACGTTAATTGTAGCGCCCCCTGACGGCGGATCTTCACCAAATTTGGTGTGGAGGCTCGGAGTTTAATGACAAACAATTTTGTCAAGTTTTGTGATGATAGCATTTACTGCTGCAGAGATATTGACATTGAAAATTATTCCCATTTAAATGCATTGACTCATTTACCGAAAGGCGTCTACGTTGATTATAGCGCCCCCTAACGGCCGATTTTCACCAAATTTGGTTTGGAGGCTCGGAGTGGCATGTCGAACAATAGCCTCAAGTTTTGTGATGATGGCCTTTACTGCTGCAGAGATATTCACATCGCAAATTATTCCCATTTAAATGCATTGACTTATTTACCGAAAGACCTCCACGTTAATTATAGCGCCCCCTGAAGGCTGATTTTGACCAAATTTGGTATGGAGGCTTGGAATGGCATGTCGAACATCTGTACCAAGATTTGTTCTGATATCAAACAATTTGGCCGAGATATGCCAAAGTTCGTGTTTTGTGGCTAGCTACGTCAAATTAGTTTGCTTGTAAAGTGCGAACGGTGTGAAGTAGCAAAATTATTTTAACAACTTTTGGTCAGCTCTATATACTGATGATATCTACCAAGTTTCGTGCATATTGGTCACACGGCCTAGGACGAGTAAGAAAACAATTTCTTTTGCATTGCGCGATTTTGCGAAAACACTTTTTGGTAGAAATGGACTTTTTCTATATCATCAGATTCAAATGCATACAAGGAACACGTGGATCTATAAATATTCCGTCTGCGATGTAGCGTGTCGGAGTTATAGGCAAAAACACGTTTTGCGTCATTTTAGCGCCACCTAGTGGTCCACTTTTGTAATATTTGGTACATCTTGTCCAAGAACCATTGTACATCGACACTGTAAATTTGAAGTTGCTCACATTAGTGTAAGTGGTAGATATAAACCTGGGTCCCATTTGGGTCCCATAGGCCACGCCCACTTTGACGAATCAGTACCCCACTTTAGTCCTGGCCTCAGGAGTGGGCCTAGATGGTACGCTCCAAATTTCGTAAAAATCGGATGAGCCGTTCATGAGATATTAACTTTTTGTACTTTTGGCGCCCCCTATTGACCAAATTTTGTAAAATTTGTTTCAGACACTGAGAGGCTCATGGCAAACAAGAATCTAAAGATTTGCGATGATATCATTTATTTTGGCCGAGATATGGCAACGTTTGTGTCTTCGTAGCTAGCTACACAAATTTGTTTGTGCATAGTTTACGTAGTTTTCATCCGAAATTTTTTTTTTTGATACCTTGTTGTCAGGTACGTCTATAGATGCTACAGACCAAGTTTCATGCAGATCCGTTGCACGGTCTAGGAGGAGTACGAAAAAGCAGGTTTGTGATAAATCGCGATTTTTCACGCATAAAAGTCTAGACGGAAATGGGCGTGGCCTATACCACGAGATTCAGCTGGATCCAAGGAACGCATGTATATGTGTATTTTTAATGTGCGATGTACGGTTCGGGAGTTATAAAGCCAAACGCGTTTTTTCTGCTATAGCGCCACCTAGCGGTCAAAGTGGCCGAATTATTTCGTCCGAGGTCCCTGCAGTGATCTGGACCAGTCCTGCAAAGGGCAACCTCCCACCATTTACGGTTTAGGCTGCAGTATCAGTTTTAGAGGCGGAAGAATAATAATAATAATAACTAGAACTGCAAGCAGTTATGAACGGGGTCCAAGCCTCGTGCGCCGGTCCCCCCCCGGCGCGAGTCGCCCCCGGCGATCGTTGCCAAATCTGGTGAAGAGCCACAGAGTGGCATGGCGAACAATAATCTCAAGTTTTGTGACGATAGCATTTACTGCTGCAGAGACATATCCCTTGCAAATTGCTCCCATTTAAATGCATTGACTCATTTGCTGAAAGGCCTCTACGTTAATTGTAGCGCCCCCTGACGGCGGATTTTCACCAAATTTGGTGTGGAGGCTCGGAGTGTAATGACGAACACTATTGTCAAGTTTTGTGATGATAGCATTTACTGCTGCAGAGATATTGACATTGAAAATTATTCCCATTTAAATGCATTGACTCATTTACCGAAAGGCCTCTACGTTAATTATAGCGCCCCCTAACGGCCGATTTTCACCAAATTTGGTTTGGAGGCTCGGAGTGGCATGACGAACAATAGCCTCAAGTTTTGTGATGATGGCCTTTACTGCTGCAGAGATATTCACATCGCAAATTATTCCCATTTAAATGCATTGACTTATTTACCGAAAGACCTCCACGTTAATTATAGCGCCCCCTGAAGGCCGATTTTGACCAAATTTGGTATGGAGGCTTGGAATGGCAATCCGAAGATCTGTACCAAGATTTGTTCTGATATCTAATAATTTGGCCGAGATATGCCAAAGTTCGTGTTTTGTGGCTAGCTACGTCAAATTTGTTTGCTTGTAAAGTGCGAACGGTGTAATGTAGCAAAATTCTTTTGACAAGTTTTGGTCAGCTCTATATACAGATGATATCTACCAAGTTTCGTGCACATTGGTCACACGGCCTAGGACGAGTACGAAAACATTTTTTTTTGCATTGCGCGATTTTGCGAAAACATTTTTTGGTAGAAATGGACTTTTCCTATATCATCAGATTCAGATGCATACAAGGAACACGTGGATCTATAAATATTCCTTCTGCGATGTAGCCTGTTGGAGTTATAGGCAAAAACACGTTTTGCGTCATTGTAGCGCCACCTAGTGGTCCACTTTTGTAATATTTGGTACATCTTGTCCAAGAACCATTGTACATCGACACTGTAAATTTGAAGTTGCTCACATTAGTGTAAGTGGTAGATATAAACCTGGGTCCCATTTGGGTCCCATAGGCCACGCCCACTTTGACGAATCAGTACCCCACTGAAGTCCTGGCCTCAGGAGTGGGCCTAGATGGTACGCTCCAAATTTCGTAAAAATCGGATGAGCCGTTCATGAGATATTAACTTTTTGTACTTTTGGCGCCCCCTATTGACCAAATTTTGTAAAATTTGTTTCAGACACTGAGAGGCTCATGTCAAATAAGAATCTAAAGATTTGTGATGATATCATTTATTTTGGCCGAGATATGGCAACGTTTGTGTCTTCGTAGCTAGCTCCACAAATTTGTTTGTGCGTAGTTTACGCAATTTTTATCCGAAAAAAAATCTTTTGATCCTTTTGTCTCACGTCGGCCTATAGATGCTAGAGACCAAGTTTCATGCAGATCCGTTACACGGTCTAAGAGGAGTACGAAAAAGCAGGTTTACGATAAATCGCGATTTTTCACGTATAAAAGTCTAGGCGGAAATGGGCGTGGCCTATACCACGAGATTCAGCTGGATCCAAGGAACGCGTCGATATGTGTATTTTTAATGTGCGATGTACGGTTTGGGAGTTATAAGGCCAAACGCGTTTTTTCTGCTATAGCGCCACCTAGTGGTAAAAGTGGCTGAATTTTTTCGTCCGAGGTCCCTGCAGGGTTTTGGACCAGACCTGAAAACGGCAACCTCCCACCATTTACGGTTTAGGCTGCAGTATCAGTTTTAGAGGCGGAAGAAAAAGAATAATAACTAGAACTGCAAGCAGTTATGAACGGGGTCCAAGCCTCGTGCGCCGGTCCCCCCCGGCGCGGGTCGCCCCCGGCGACGCCGAGAGCCCGCGAAAACGGAGCCCGCGACAGGACAACCCAAAGCGCCGCTGCGGCGAGGCAAAAGTCGGGAAATTTGACCGAGTGCGAGCTCCAAAGTTCGTAGTGAAATGCAATTGCAAATTTCCTCTTCGTTGCGTAAAAGGCCCAAACGCTTCTACTTCGGTTGTAATGCCCCCTAAAGGGCGATCGTCGCCAAATCTGGTGAAGAGCTGCAGAGTGGCATGGCGAACAATAATCTCACATTTTGTGATGAAAGCATTCACTGCTGCAGAGACATATCCATTGCAAATTACTCCCATTTAAATGCATTGACTCATTTGCCAAAAGGCCTCTACGTTAATTATAGCGCCCCCTAACGGCCGATTTTCACCAAATTTGGTGCGAAGCTGCAGAGTGCCATGACGAACAAAATACTCCCAGGGTTTGTGATGATAGCATTTAATGCTGCCGAGATATTTACATTGCAAAGTATTCCCATTCAAATGCATTGACTTATTTGCCGAAAAAGCCTCTACGTTAATTATAGCGCCCCCTAACGGCCGATTTTGACCAAATTTGGTGTGGAGGCTCAGAAGGGGATGTTGAAGAAGCGTACCTGGTGTCTTTCTGATATATATTAATTTGGGCGAGATATGCCAAAGTTCGTGTTTTGTGGCTAGCTACAACAAATTAGTTTAGTTGTAAAGTGCGAACGGTGTAATGTAGCAAAATTCCTTTGATAAATTTTAGTCAGCTCCATACACAGATGGTATCTACCAGGTTTTGTGCACATCGGTCGCATGGCCTAGGACGAGTACGAAAACTTTGTTTTGCGCATTGTGTGATTTTACGAAATAACTTCTTCGTGGAAATGGGATTACCCTGTATCATCAGATTCATATGGATTCAAGGAACAAGGATATCTAAGAACTTTTCATCTGCAATGCAGACTGTGGGAGTTATACGTAAAAACATATTTAAATGCATTGACTTATTTGCCAAAAGGTCTCTACGTTAATTATAGCGACCCCTAACGGCCGATTTTCACCAAATTTGGTGGGAAGCTGCAGAGTGGCATGACAAACAAAATACATCCAGGGTTTGTGATGATAGCATTTAATGCTGCAGAGATATTTACAATGCAAATATTCCCATTCAAATGCATTGACTTATTTGCCGAAAAGCTTCTACGTCAATTATAGCGCCCCCCGATGGCCTATTTTCACCAAATTTGGTAGGGGGACTAGGGATGGGATGTTGAAGAAGCCCACCAGGTTTCATTCTGATAACTATTAATTTGGCCAAGATATGCTAAAGTTCGTGTTTTGTGGCTAGCTACAACGAATTAGTTTGGTTGTAAAGTGCGAACGGTGTAGTGTAGCGAAATTCCTTTGATAACTTTTGGTCAGCTCCATACACAGATGGTATGTATCAAGTTTCGTGCACATCGGTTGTATGGCCTAGGACGAGTACGAAAACATTTATTTTCGCACTACACGATTTTGCGAAAGAACTTTTTAGTATAAATGGACCTGTCCTATATCGTCAGATTCACGTCGATACAAGGAACAAGGTGATCTATAAATATTCGGTCTGCGATGTAGCCTTTCGGAGTTATATGCAAAAACACGTTTTACGTCATTGTAGCGCCACCTAGTGGTCCACGTATGTAATATTTGGTAGGTCTGGTCCATGAACCATTGCACATCGACATTGTAAATTTTAAGTTGCTCACTTTAGTGTAAGTCGTAGATCCAAACATGGGTCCCATAGGCCACGCCCACTTTGACGAATCAATACGCCACTGTAGGCCTTTCCTCAAGAGTTGGCCTAGATGGTACACACCAAATTTCGTGAAAATCGGTTGAGCTGTTCATGAGATATTAACTTTTGGTACTTTTGGCGCCCCCTATTGACCAAATTTTGTAAAATTAGTTTCCTACACTAAGAGGCTCATGTGAAAAAAGAATCTAAAGATTTGTGATGATATCATTAATTTTGGCCGAGATATGGCAACGTTTGTGTCTTCGTAGCTAGCTACACAAATTTGTTTGTGCGTAGTTTACGCAATTTTCATCCGAAAACAAATCTTTTGATAACTTTTTGTCAGGTCGGTCTACTGATGCTACAGACCAAGTTTCATGCAGATCCGTTGCACGGTCTAGGAGGAGTACGAAAAAGCAGGTTTACGATAAATCGCGATTTTTCACGCATAAAAGTCGGGGCGGAAATAGGCGTGGCCTATACCACGAGATTCAGCTGGATCCAAGGAACGCGTGGATATGTGTATTTTTAATGTGCGATGTACGGTTTGGGAGTTATAAGGCCAAACGCGTTTTTTCTGCTATAGCGCCACCTAGTGGTGAAAGTGGCTGAATTTTTTCGTCCGAGGTCCCTGCAGGGTTTTGGACCAGACCTGAAAACGGCAACCTCCCACCATTTACGGTTTAGGCTGCAGTATCAGTTTTAGAGGCGGAAGAAAAAGCGGAATAATAATAAGAAACCTTACAATTCCAATAGGGTTCCACAGCCCTGCTGTGCGAACGGCGTAGCTTCGCTACCGCCGATTCTCACAGCCTCGGGCTTGGACCCCTAATAACTAGAACTGCAAGCAGTTATGAACGGGGTCCAAGCCTCGTGCGCCGGTGCCCCCCGGCGCGAGCCCCGGCGCGAGCCGCCCCCGGCGACGCCGAGAGCCCGCGAAAACGGAGCCCCCGAAAGGAGAACCCGAAGCGCCGCCGCGGCGAGGCGAAAGTCGGGAAATTTGACCGAGCGCGAGCTCCAAAGTCCGTAGTGAAATGCAATTGCAAATTTCCTCTTCGTTGCGTAAAAGGCCCAAACGCTTCTACTTCGATTGTAGCGCCCCCTAAAGGGCGATCGTCGCCAAGTCCGGTGGGGAGCCGCAGAGTGGCATGACGAACAATACTCTCAAGTTTCGTGATGATGGCATTTACTGCTGCAGAGATATTCACATTGCAAATTATTCCCATTTAAATGCATTGTCTCATTTGCCAAAAGGCATCTACGTTAATTGTAGCGCCCCCTAACGGCCGATTTTCACCAAATTTTGTGGGAAGCCGCAGAGTGGCATCCTGAACAAAATACTCCCAGGGTTTGTGATGATAGCATTTAATGCTGCCGAGATATTTACATTGCAAAGTATTCCCATTCAAATGCATTGACTTATTTGCCGAAAAAGCCTCTACGTTAATTATAGCGCCCCCTAACGGCCGATTTTGACCAAATTTGGTGTGGAGGCTCAGAAGGGGATGTTGAATAAGCGTACTTGGTTTCTTTCTGATAACTATTAATTTGGGCGAGATATGCCAAAGTTCGTGTTTTGTGGCTAGCTACAACAAATTAGTTTAGTTGTAAAGTGCGAACGGTGTAATGTAGCGAAATTCCTTTGATAACTTTTGGTCAGCTCCATAAACAGATGGTAACTACCAAGTTTCGTGCACATCGGTCGCATGGCCTAGGACGAGTACGGAAACTTTGTTTTGCGCATTGTGTGATTTTACGAATTAACTTCTTTGTGGAAATGGGATTACCCTGTATCATCAGATTCATATGGGTTCAAGGAACAAGGAGATCTAAGAACTTCTCATCTGCAATGCAAACTGTGGGAGTTATACGCAAAAACATATTTAAATGCATTGACTTATTTGCCAAAAGGTCTCTACGTTAATTATAGCGCCCCCTAACGGCCGATTTTCACCAAATTTGGTGGGAAGCTGCAGAGTGGCATGCTGAACAAAATACTCCTAGTGTTTGTGATGATAGCATTTAATGCTGCAGAGATATTTACATTGCAAAGTATTCCCATTCAAATGCATTGACTTATTTGCCGAAAAAGCCTCTACGTTAATTATAGCGCCCCCTAACGGCCGATTTTGACCAAGTTTGGTGTGGAGGCTCAGAATGGGATGTTGAAGAAGCCTACCTGGTTTCTTTCTGATAACTATTTATTTGGGCGAGATATGCCAAAGTTCGTGTTTTGTGGCTAGCTACAACAAATTAGTTTAGTTGTAAAGTGCGAACGGTGTAATGTAGCGAAATTCCTTTGATAACTTTTGGTCAGCTCCATACACAGATGGTATCTACCAAGTTTCGTGCACATCGGTCGCATGGCCTAGGACGAGTACGAAAACTTTCTTTTTCGCTTTACACGATTTTGCAAAAAAAAATCGCAGTGCAAATGGGCTTGACCTATATCATCAGCTTCACATGGATACAAGGAACAAGTCCATGTATATATTTCTTGGATGTGATGTAGCCTGTGGGAGTTATAGGCAAAAACACGTTTTACGTCATTGTAGCGCCACCTAGTGGTCCACTTATGTAATATTTGGTAGGTCAGGTCCATGAACCATTGCATATCGACACTGTAAATTTTCAGTTGCTCACTTTAGTGTAAGTGGTAGATCCAAACATGGGTCCCATAGGCCACGCCCACTTTGACGAATCAGTACGCCACTGTAGGCCTGGCCTCAAGAGTGGGCCTAGATGGTACGCACCAAATTTCGTGAAAATCGGATGAGCTGTTCATGAGATATTAACTTTTGGTACTTTTGGCGCCCCCTATTGACCAAATTTTGTAAAATTAGTGGCCTACACTAAGAGGCTCATGGGAAACAAGAATCTAAAGATTTGTGATGATATCATTTATTTTGGCCGAGATATGGCAACGTTTGTGTCTTCGTAGCTAGCTACACAAATTTGTTTGTGCGTAGTTTACGCAATTTTTATCTGAAAACAAATCTTTTGATAACTTTTTGTCAAGTCGGTCTACTGATGGTACAGACCAAGTTTCATACAGATCCGTCACACGGTCTAGGAGGAGTATGAAAAAGCAGGTTTACGATAAATCGCGATTTTTCACGCATAAAAGTTGGGGCGGAAATGGGCGTGGCCTATACCACGAGATTCAGCTGGATCCAAGGAACGCGTGGATATGTGTATTTTTAATGTGCGATGTACGGTTTGGGAGTTATAAGGCCAAACGCGTTTTTTCTGCTATAGCGCCACCTAGTGGTGAAAGTGGCTGAATTTTTTCGTCCGAGGTCCCTGCAGGGTTTTGGACCAGACCTGAAAACGGCAACCTCCCACCATTTACGGTTTAGGCTGCAGTATCAGTTTTAGAGGCGGAAGAAAAAGCCGCCGAAGAATAATAATAATAAGAAACCTTACAATTTCAATAGGGTTCCACAGCCCTGCTGTGCGAACGGCGTAGCTTCGCTACCGCCGGTTCTCGCAACCTCGGGCTTGGACCCCTAATAATAAGAATTTTTACAATTTCAATAGGGTTCCACAGCCCTGCTGTGCGAACGGCGTAGCTTCGCTACCGCCGGTTCTCGCAACCTCGGGCTTGGACCCCTAATAACTAGAACTGCAAGCAGTTATGAACGGGGTCCAAGCCTCGTGCGCCGGTGCCCCCCGGCGCGAGCCGCCCCCGGCGACGCCGACAGCTTGCGAAAACGGAGCCACCGAAAGGAGAACCTGAAGGGCCGCCGCGGCGAGGCGAAAGTCGGGAAATTTGACCGAGCGCGAGCTCCAAAGTCCGTAGCGAAACGCAATCGTAAATTTCCTCTTCGTTGCGTAAAAGGCCCAAACGCTTCTACTTCGATTTTAGCGCCCCCTAAAGGGCGATCGTCGCCAAATCCGGTGGCAAGCCGCAGAGTGACATGACGAACAATACTCTCAAGTTTCGTGATGATGGCATTTACTGCTGCAGAGATATTCACATTGCAAATTATTCCCATTTAAATGCATTGACTCATTTGCCAAAAGGCATCTACGTTAATTGTAGCGCCCCCTAACGGCCGATTTTCACCAAATTTTGTGGGAAGCCGCAGAGTGGCATCCTGAACAAAATACACCCAGGGTTTGTGATGATAGCATTTAATGCTGCAGAGATATTTACATTGCAAATTATTCCCATTCAAATGCATTGACACATTTGCCGAAAGGCCTCTACGTTAATTGTAGCGCCCCCTGACGGCGTATTTTCACCAAATTCGGCGTGGAGGCTCGGAGTGGCATGTTGAACAATACCCTCAAGTTTTGTGATGATGGCGTTTACTGCTGCAGAGATATTCACATTGCAAATTATTCCCATTTAAATGCATTGACTTATTTACTGAAAGACCTCCACGTTAATTATAGCGCCCCCTGAAGGCCGATTTTGACCAAATGTGGTATGGCGGCTTGCAATGGCGTGGCAAAGATCTCTACCAAGATTTGTCCTGATATCTAATAATTTGGCCGAGATATTACAAAGTTTGTGTTTTGTGGCTAGCTACGACAAATTTGTTTGCCTGTAAAGTGCGAACGGTTTAATGTCGCAAAATTCTTTTGATAACTTTTGGTCACTGCTAAATACAGATGATATCTACCAAGTTTCGTGCACATTGGTCACACGGCCTAGGACGAGTACGAAAACATTTTTCTTTGCATTGCGCGATTTTGCGAAACCTACTATTCGTAAAAATAGACTTTTCCTATATCATCAGATTCAGATGCATACAAGGAACACGTGGATCTATAAATATTCCATCTGCGATGTATTCTGTGGGAATTATAGGCAAAAACACGTTTTACGTGATTGTAGCGCCACCTAGTGGTCCATTTTTGTAATATTTGGTACGTCTGGTCAAGGAACTATTGTACATCGACACTGTAAATTTGAAGTTGCTCACATTAGTGTAAGTGGTATATATAAACCTGGGTCCCATTTGGGTCCCATAGGCCACGCCCACTTTGACGAATCAGTACCCCACTGTAGTCCTGATTCTCATGAGTGGGCCTAGATGGTACGCTCCAAATTTCGTAAAAATCGGAAGAGCCGTTCATGAGATATTAACTTTTTGTACTTTTGGCGCCCCCTATTGACCGAAATTTGTAAAATTTGTTTCAGACACTGAGAGGCTCATGTGAAACAATAATCTAAAGATTTGTGATGATATCATTTTCTTTGGCCGAGATATGGCAACGTTTGTGTCTTCGTAGCTAGCTACACAAATTTGTTTGTGCGTAGTTTACGCAATTTTTATCTGAAAACAAATCTTTTGATAACTTTTTGTCAAGTCCGTCTACTGATGGTACAGACCAAGTTTCATGCAGATCCGTCGCACGGTCTAGGAGGAGTATGAAAAAGCAGGTTTACTATAAATCGCGATTTTTCACGCATAAAAGTTGGGGCGGAAATGGGCGTGGCCTATACCACGAGATTCAGCTGGATCCAAGGAACGCGTGGATATCTGTATTTTTAATGTGCGATGTACGGTTTGGGAGTCATAAGGCCAAACGCGTTTTTTCTGCTATAGCGCCACCTAGTGGTGAAAGTGGCTGAATTTTTTCGTGCGAGGTCCCTGCAGGGTTTTGGACCAGACCTGAAAACGGCAACCTCCCACCATTTACGGTTTAGGCTGCAGTATCAGTTTTAGAGGCGGAAGAAAAAGCCGCCGAAGAATAATAATAATAAGAAACCTTACAATTTCAATAGGGTTCCACAGCCCTGCTGTGCGAACGGCGTAGCTTCGCTACCGCCGGTTCTCGCAACCTCGGGCTTGGACCCCTAATAATAAGAATTTTTACAATTCCAATAGGGTTCCACAGCCCTGCTGTGCGAACGGCGTAGCTTCGCTACCGCCCGTTCTCGCAACCTCGGGCTTGGACCCCTAATAATAATAAGAATTTTTACAATTCCAATAGGGTTCCACAGCCCTGCTGTGCGAACGGCGTAGCTTCGCTACCGCCCGTTCTCGCAACCTCGGGCTTGGACCCCTAATAAGAAACCTTACAATTCCAATAGGGTTCCACAGCCCTGCTGTGCGAACGGCGTAGCTTCGCTACCGCCCGTTCTCGCAACCTCGGGCTTGGACCCCTAACTAGAACTGCAAGCAGTTATGAACGGGGTCCAAGCCTTGTGCGCCGGTCCCCCCCGGCGAAAACGGAGCCCGCGAAAGGAGAACCCGAAGCGCCGCCGCCTGACCGAGCGCGAGCTCCAAAGAACGTAGTGAAATGCAATTGCAAATTTCCTCTTCGTTGCGTAAAAGGCCAAACCGCTTCTACCTTGATTATAGCGCCCCCTAAAGGGCGATTGTCGCCAAATCCGTTGGGGAGCCGCAGAGTGGCATGTCGAACATTAGTCTCAAGTTTCATGGTGATGGCATTTACTGCTGCAGAGACATATCCATTGCAAATTACTCCCATTTAAATGCATTGACTCATTTGCCAAAAGGTCTCTACGTTAATTATAGCGCCCCCTAACGGCCGATTTTCACCAAATTTGGTGGGAAGCTGCAGAGTGGCATGACAAACAAAATACTCCCAGGGTTTGTGATGATAGCATTTAATGCTGCAGAGATATTTACATTGCAAAGTATTCCCATTCAAATGCATTGACGTATTTGCCGTAAAAGCCTCTACGTTAATTATAGCGCCCCCTAAGGGCCGCTTTTGACCAAATATGGTATGGAGGCTCAGAATGGGATGTTGAAGAAGACTACCTGGTTTCTTTTTGATAACTATTAATTTGGGCGAGATATGCCAAAGTTCGTGTTTTGTGGCTAGCTACAACAAATTAGTTTAGTTGTAAAGTGCGAACGGTGTAATGTAGCGAAATTCCTTTGATAACTTTTGGTCAGCTCCATACACAGATGGTATCTACCAAGTTTCGTGCACATCGGTCGCATGGCCTAGGACGAGTACGAAAACTTTGTTTTGCGCATTGTGTGATTTTACGAAAGAACTTCTTTGTGGAAATGGGATTACCCTGTATTATCATATTCATATGGATTCAAGGAACAAGGAGATCTAAGAAATTCTCATCTGCAATGCAAACTGTGGGAGTTATACGCAAAAACATATTTAAATGCATTGACTTATTTGCCAAAAGGTCTCTACGTTAATTATAGCGCCCCCTAACGGCCGATCTTCACCAAATTTGGTGGTAAGCTGCAGAGTGGCATGACGAACAAAATACTCCCAGGGTTTGTGATGATAGCATTTAATGCTGCAGAGATATTTACATTGCAAAGTATTCCCATTCAAATGCATTGACTTATTTGCCGAAAAAGCCTCTACGTTAATTATAGCGCCCCCTAACGGCCGATTTTGACCAAATTTGGTGTGGGGGCTCAGAATGGGATGTTGAAGAAGCCTACCTGGTGTCTTTCTGATAACTATTAATTTGGGCGAGATATGTTAAAGTTCGTGTTTTGTGGCTAGCTACAACGAATTAGTTTGGTTGTAAAGTGCGAACGGTGTAATGTAGCGAAATTCCTTTGATAACTTTTGGTCAGCTCCATACACAGATGGTATCTACCAAGTTTCGTGCACATTGGTTGTATGTCCTAGGACGAGTACGAAAACATTTTTTTTCGCACTACACGAATTTGCGAAAAAACATTTTAGTATAAATGGACCTGTCCTATATCGTCAGATTCAGGTCGATACAAGGAACAAATACATCTATAAATATTCGGTCTGCAATGTAGCCTTTCGGAGTTATATGCAAAAACACGTTTTACGTCATTGTAGCGCCACCTAGTGGTCCAATAATGTAATATTTGGTATGTCAGGTCCATGAACCATTGCACATCGACACTGTAAATTTTAAGTTGCTCACTTTAGTGTAAGTGGTAGATCCAAACATGGGACCCATAGGCCACGCCCACTTTGACGAGTCAGTACCCCACTGTAGGCCTGGCCTCAAGAGTGGGCCTAGATGGTACGCACCAAATTTCGTGAAAATCGGATGAGCTGTTCATGAGATATTAACTTTTGGTACTTTTGGCGCCCCCTATTGACCAAATTTTGTCAAATTTGTTTCCTACACTAAGAGGCGCATGTGAAACAAGAATCTAAAGATTTGTGATAATATCATTTATTTTGGCCGAGATATGGCAACGTTTGTGTCTTTGTAGCTAGCTACACAAATTTGTTTGTGAGTAGTTTACGCAATTTTCATCCGAAAAAAAATCTTTTGATAACTTTTTGTCAGGTCGGTCTACTGATGCTACAGACCAAGTTTCATGCAGATCCGTCGTACGGTCTAGGAGGAGTACGAAAAAACAGGTTTACAATAAATCGCGATTTTTCACGTATAAAAGTCTAGGCGGAAATGGGCGTGGCCTATACCACGAGATTCAACTGGATCCAAGGAACGCGTTGATATGTGTATTTTTAATGTGCGATGTACGGTTCGGGAGTTATAAGGCCAAACGCGTTTTTTCTGCTATAGCGCCACCTTGTGGTCAAAGTGGCTGAATTTTTTCGTCCGAGGTCCCTGCAGTGTTTTGGACCAGACCTGAAAACGGCAACCTCCCACCATTTACGGTTTAGGCTGCAGTATCAGTTTTAGAGGCGGAAGAAAAAGCCGAATAATAATAATAAGAAACCTTACAATTCCAATAGGGTTCCACAGCCCTGCTGTGCGAACGGCGTAGCTTCGCTACCGCCGATTCTCACAGCCTCGGGCTTGGACCCCTAACTAGAACTGCAAGCAGTTATGAACGGGGTCCAAGCCTCGTGCGCCGGTCCCCCCCGGCGCGGGTCGCCCCCGGCGACGCCGAGAGCCCGCGAAAACGGAGCCCGCGACAGGACAACCCAAAGCGCCGCTGCGGCGAGGCAAAAGTCGGGAAATTTGACCGAGTGCGAGCTCCAAAGTTCGTAGTGAAATGCAATTGCAAATTTCCTCTTCGTTGCGTAAAAGGCCCAAACGCTTCTACTTCGGTTGTAATGCCCCCTAAAGGGCGATCGTCGCCAAATCTGGTGAAGAGCTGCAGAGTGGCATGGCGAACAATAATCTCAAGTTTTGTGATGATAGCATTCACTGCTGCAGAGACATATCCATTGCAAATTCCTCCCATTTAAATGCATTGACTCAAAAAGGCCTCTACGTTAATTATAGCGCCCCCTAACGGCCGATTTTCACCAAATTTGGTGGGAAGCTGCAGAGTGGCATGACGAACAAAATACTCCCAGGGTTTGTGATGATAGCATTTAATGCTGCAGAGATATTTACATTGCAAAGTATTCCCATTCAAATGCATTGACGTATTTGCCGTAAAAGCCTCTACGTTAATTATAGCGCCCCCTAAGGGCCGATTTTGACCAAATATGGTATGGAGGCTCAGAATGGGATGTTGAAGAAGACTACCTGGTTTCTTTTTGATAACTTTTAATTTGGGCGAGATATGCCAAAGTTCGTGTTTTGTGGCTAGCTACAACAAATTAGTTTAGTTGTAAAGTGCGAACGGTGTAATGTAGCGAAATTCCTTTGATAACTTTTGGTCAACTCCATACACAGATGGTATCTACCGAGTTTCGTGCACATCGGTCCCATGGCCTAGGACGAGTACGAAAACTTTGTTTTGCGCATTGTGTGATTTTACGAAATAACTTCTTCGTGGAAATGGGATTACCCTGTATAATCAGATTCATATGGATTCAAGGAACAAGGAGATCTAAGAACTTCTCATCTGCAATGCAGACTGTGGGAGTTATACGTAAAAACATATTTAAATGCATTGACTTATTTGCCAAAAGGTCTCTACGTTAATTATAGCGCCCCCTAACGGCCGATTTTCACCAAATTTGGTGGGAAGCTGCAGAGTGGCATGACGAACAAAATACTCCCAGGGTTTGTGATGATAGCATTTAATGCTGCAGAGATATTTACATTGCAAAGTATTCCCATTCAAATGCATTGACTTATTTGCCGAAAAAGCCTCTACGTTAATTATAGCGCCCCCTAACGGCCGATTCTGACCAAATTTGGTATGGAGGCTAGGGATGGGATGATGAAGAAGCCCACCAGGTTTCATTGTGATAACTATTAATTTGGCCGAGATATGCCAAAGTTCGTGTTTTGTGGCTAGCTACAACGAATTAGTTTAGTTGTAAATTGCGAACGGTGTAATGTAGCAAAATTCCTTTGATAACTTTTGGTCAGCTCCATACACAGATGGTATCTACCAAGTTTCGTGCACAGCGGGTGTATGGCCTAGGACGAGTACGAAAACATTTTTTTTCGCACTACACGATTTTGCGAAAAAACTTTTTAGTATAAATGGACCTGTCCTATATCGTCAGATTCAGGTCGATACAAGGAACAAGTCCATATATAAATATTCGGTCTGCAATGTAGCCTTTCGGAGTTATATGCAAAAACACGTTTTACGTCATTGTAGCGCCACCTAGTGGTCCAATAATGTAATATTTGGTATGTCAGGTCCATGAACCATTGCACATCGACACTGTAAATTTTAAGTTGCTCACTTTAGTGTAAGTGGTAGATCCAAACATGGGACCCATAGGCCACGCCCACTTTGACGAATCAGTACGCCACTGTAGGCCTGGCCTCAAGAGTGGGCCTAGATGGTACGCACCAAATTTCGTGAAAATCGGATGAGCTGTTCATGAGATATTAACTTTTGGTACTTTTGGCGCCCCCTATTGACCAAATTTTGTAAAATTAGTTGCCTACACTAAGAGGCTCATGTGAAACAAGAATCTAAAGATTTGTGATGATATCATTTATTTTGGCCGAGATATGGCAACGTTTGTGTCTTCGTAGCTAGCTACACAAATTTGTTTGTGCGTAGTTTACGCAATTTTTATCTGAAAACAAATCTTTTGATAACTTTTTGTCAGGTCGGTCTACTGATGCTACAGACCAAGTTTCATGCAGATCCGTTGCACGGTCTAGGAGGAGTACGAAAAAGCAGGTTTACGATAAATCGCGATTTTTCACGCATAAAAGTCGTGGCGGAAATGGGCGTGGCCTATACCACGAGATTCAGCTGGATCCAAGGAAAGCGTGGATATGTGTATTTTTAATGTGCGATGTACGGTTTGGGAGTTATAAGGCCAAACGCGTTTTTTCTGCTATAGCGCCACCTAGTGGTGAAAGTGGCTGAATTTTTTCGTCCGAGGTCCCTGCAGGGTTTTGGACCAGACCTGAAAACGGCAACCTCCCACCATTTACGGTTTAGGCTGCAGTATCAGTTTTAGAGGCGGAAGAAAAAGCCGCAGAAGAATAACTAGAACTGCAAGCAGTTATGAACGGGGTCCAAGCCTCGTGCGCCGGTGCCCCCCGGAGCGAGCCGCCCCCGGCGCGAGTCGCCCCTGGCGACGCCGAGAGCCCGCGAAAACGGAGCCCCCGAAAGGAGAACCCGAAGTGCCGCCGCGGCGAGGCGAAAGTCGGGAAATTTGACCGAGCGCAAGCTCCAAAGTCCGTAGTGAAATGCAATTGCAAATTTCCTCATCATTGCGTAAAAGGCCCAAACGCTTCTACTTCGATTGTAGCGCCCCCTAAAGGGCGATCGTCGCCAAATCCGGTGGGGAGCCGCAGAGTGGCATGGCGAACAATACTCTCAAGTTTCGTGATGATGGCATTTACTGCTGCAGAGATATTCACATTGCAAATTATTCCCATTTAAATGCATTGACTTATTTACCGAAAGACCTCCACATTAATTATAGCGCCCCCTGAAGGCCGATTTTGACCAAATTTGGTATGGAGGCTTGGAATGGCACGTCGAAGATCTGTACCAAGATTTGTTCTGATATCAAATAATTTGGCCGAGATATGCCAAAGTTCGTGTTTTGTGACTAGCCACGTCAAATTAGTTTGCTTGTAAAGTGCGAACGGTGTAATGTAGCGAAATTCCTTTGATAACTTTTGGTCAGCTCCATACACAGATGGTATCTACCAAGTTTAGTGCACATCGGTCGCATGGCCTAGGACGAGTACGAAAACTTTGTTTTGCGCATTGTGTGATTTTACGAAATAACTTCTTTGTGGAAATGGGATTACCCTGTATTATCATATTCATATGGATTCAGGGAACAAGGAGATCTAAGAACTTCTCATCTGCAATGCAAACTGTGGGAGTTATACGCAAAAACATATTTAAATGCATTGACTTATTTGCCAAAAGGTCTCTACGTTAATTATAGCGCCCCCTAACGGCCGATTTTCACCAAATTTGGTGGGAAGCTGCAGAGTGGCATGACGAACAAAATACTCCCAGGGTTTGTGATGATAGCATTTAATGCTGCAGAGATATTTACATTGCAAAGTATTCCCATTCAAATGCATTGACTTATTTGCCGAAAAAGCCTCTACGTTAATTATAGCGCCCCCTAACGGCCGATTTTGACCAAATTTGGTGTGGGGGCTCAGAATGGGATGTTGAAGAAGCCTACCTGGTTTCTTTTTGATAACTATTAATTTGGGCGAGATATGCTAAAGTTCGTGTTTTGTGGCTAGCTACAACGAATTAGTTTGGTTGTAAAGTGCGAACGGTGTAATGTAGCGAAATTCCTTTGATAACTTTTGGTCAGCTCCATACACAGATGGTATCTACCAAGTTTCGTGCACATTGGTTGTATGTCCTAGGACGAGTACGAAAACATTTTTTTTCGCACTACACGAATTTGCGAAAAAACTTTTTAGTATAAATGGACCTGTCCTATATCGTCAGATTCAGGTCGATACAAGGAACAAATACATCTATAAAGATTCGGTCTGCAATGTAGCCTTTCGGAGTTATATGCAAAAACACGTTTTACGTCATTGTAGCGCCACCTAGTGGTCCAATAATGTAATATTTGGTATGTCAGGTCCATGAACCATTGCACATCGACACTGTAAATTTTAAGTTGCTCACTTTAGTGTAAGTGGTAGATCCAAACATGGGACCCATAGGCCACGCCCACTTTGACGAATCAGTACCCCACTGTAGTCCTGGCCTCAGGAGTGTGCCTAGATGGTACGCTCCAAATTTTGTAAAAATCGGATGAGCTGTTCATGAGATATTAACTTGTTGTACTTTTGGCGCCCCCTATTGACCAAATTTTGTAAAATTAGTTTCAGACACTGAGAGGCTCATGGCAAACAAGACTCTAAAGATTTGTAATGATATCTTTTATTTTGGCCGAGATATGGCAACGTTTGTGTCTTTGTAGCTAGCTACACAAATTTGTTTGTGCGTAGTTTAAGAAATTTTCATCCAAAAAAAAATCTTTTGATACATGTTGGTCAGGTCGGCGTAGAGATGCAACAGACCAAGTTTCATGCAGATCCGTTGCACGGTCTAGGAGGAGTATGAAAAAGCAGGTTTACGATAAATCGCGATTTTTCACGCATAAAAGTTGGGGCGGAAATGGGCGGGGCCTATACGAGGAGATTCAGCTGGATCCAAGGAACGCATGTATATGTGTATTTTTAATGTGCGATGTACGGTTCGGGAGTTATAAAGCCAAACGCGTTTTTTCTGCTATAGCGCCACCTAGCGGTCAAAGTGGCCGAATTTTTTCGTCCGAGGTCCCTGCAGTGATCTGGACCAGTCCTGCAAAGGGCAACCTCCCACCATTTACGGTTTAGGCTGCAGTATCAGTTTTAGAGGCGGAAGAAAAAGAATAATAACTAGAACTGCAAGCAGTTATGAACGGGGTCCAAGCCTTGTGCGCCGGTCCCCCCCGGCGAAAACGGAGCCCGCGAAAGGAGAACCCGAAGCGCCGCCGCCTGACCGAGCGCGAGCTCCAAAGAACGTAGTGAAATGCAATTGCAAATTTCCTCTTCGTTGCGTAAAAGGCCAAACCGCTTCTACCTTGATTATAGCGCCCCCTAAAGGGCGATTGTCGCCAAATCCGTTGGGGAGCCGCAGAGTGGCATGTCGAACATTAGTCTCAAGTTTCATGGTGATGGCATTTACTGCTGCAGAGACATATCCATTGCAAATTACTCCCATTTAAATGCATTGACTCATTTGCCAAAAGGTCTCTACGTTAATTATAGCGCCCCCTAACGGCCGATTTTCACCAAATTTGGTGGGAAGCTGCAGAGTGGCATGACAAACAAAATACTCCCAGGGTTTGTGATGATAGCATTTGATGCTGCAGAGATATTTACATTGCAAAGTATTCCCATTCAAATGCATTAACGTATTTGCCGTAAAAGCCTCTACGTTAATTATAGCGCCCCCTAAGGGCCGCTTTTGACCAAATATGGTATGGAGGCTCAGAATGGGATGTTGAAGAAGACTACCTGGTTTCTTTTTGATAACTATTAATTTGGGCGAGATATGCCAAAGTTCGTGTTTTGTGGCTAGCTACAACAAATTAGTTTAGTTGTAAAGTGCGAACGGTGTAATGTAGCAAAATTCCTTTGATAACTTTTGGTCAGCTCCATACACAGATGGTATCTACCAAGTTTCGTGCACATCGGTCGCATGGCCTAGGACGAGTACGAAAACTTTGTTTTGCGCATTGTGTGATTTTACGAAAGAACTTCTTTGTGGAAATGGGATTACCCTGTATTATCATATTCATATGGATTCAAGGAACAAGGAGATCTAAGAACTTCTCATCTGCAATGCAAACTGTGGGAGTTATACGCAAAAACATATTTAAATGCATTGACTTATTTGCCAAAAGGTCTCTACGTTAATTATAGCGCCCCCTAACGGCCGATTTTCACCAAATTTGGTGGTAAGCTGCAGAGTGGCATGACGAACAAAATACTCCCAGGGTTTGTGATGATAGCATTTAATGCTGCAGAGATATTTACATTGCAAAGTATTCCCATTCAAATGCATTGACTTATTTGCCGAAAAAGCCTCTACGTTAATTATAGCGCCCCCTAACGGCCGATTTTGACCAAATTTGGTGTGGGGGCTCAGAATGGGATGTTGAAGAAGCCTACCTGGTGTCTTTCTGATAACTATTAATTTGGGCGAGATATGTTAAAGTTCGTGTTTTGTGGCTAGCTACAACGAATTAGTTTGGTTGTAAAGTGCGAACGGTGTAATGTAGCGAAATTCCTTTGATAACTTTTGGTCAGCTCCATACACAGATGGTATCTACCAAGTTTCGTGCACATTGGTTGTATGTCCTAGGACGAGTACGAAAACATTTTTTTTCGCACTACACGAATTTGCGAAAAAACGTTTTAGTATAAATGGACCTGTCCTATATCGTCAGATTCAGGTCGATACAAGGAACAAATACATCTATAAATATTCGGTCTGCAATGTAGCCTTTCGGAGTTATATGCAAAAACACGTTTTACGTCATTGTAGCGCCACCTAGTGGTCCAATAATGTAATATTTGGTATGTCAGGTCCATGAACCATTGCACATCGACACTGTAAATTTTAAGTTGCTCACTTTAGTGTAAGTGGTAGATCCAAACATGGGACCCATAGGCCACGCCCACTTTGACGAGTCAGTACCCCACTGTAGGCCTGGCCTCAAGAGTGGGCCTAGATGGTACGCACCAAATTTCGTGAAAATCGGATGAGCTGTTCATGAGATATTAACTTTTGGTACTTTTGGCGCCCCCTATTGACCAAATTTTGTCAAATTTGTTTCCTACACTAAGAGGCGCATGTGAAACAAGAATCTAAAGATTTGTGATAATATCATTTATTTTGGCCGAGATATGGCAACGTTTGTGTCTTTGTAGCTAGCTACACAAATTTGTTTGTGAGTAGTTTACGCAATTTTCATCCGAAAAAAAATCTTTTGATAACTTTTTGTCAGGTCGGTCTACTGATGCTACAGACCAAGTTTCATGCAGATCCGTCGTACGGTCTAGGAGGAGTACGAAAAAACAGGTTTACGATAAATCGCGATTTTTCACGTATAAAAGTCTAGGCGGAAATGGGCGTGGCCTATACCACGAGATTCAACTGGATCCAAGGAACGCGTTGATATGTGTATTTTTAATGTGCGATGTACGGTTCGGGAGTTATAAGGCCAAACGCGTTTTTTCTGCTATAGCGCCACCTTGTGGTCAAAGTGGCTGAATTTTTTCGTCCGAGGTCCCTGCAGTGTTTTGGACCAGACCTGAAAACGGCAACCTCCCACCATTTACGGTTTAGGCTGCAGTATCAGTTTTAGAGGCGGAAGAAAAAGCCGAATAATAATAAGAAACCTTACAATTCCAATAGGGTTCCACAGCCCTGCTGTGCGAACGGCGTAGCTTCGCTACCGCCGATTCTCACAGCCTCGGGCTTGGACCCCTAACTAGAACTGCAAGCAGTTATGAACGGGGTCCAAGCCTCGTGTGCCAGTCACCCCCGGCGTGGGTCGCCCCCGGCGACGCCGAGAGCCCGCGAAAACGGAGCCCGCGACAGGACAACCCGAAGCGCCGCTGCGGCGAGGCAAAAGTCGGGAAATTTGACCGAGTGCGAGCTCCAAAGTTTGTAGTGAAATGCAATTGCAAATTTCCTCTTCGTTGCGTAAAAGGCCCAAACGCTTCTACTTCGGTTGTAATGCCCCCTAAAGGGCGATCGTCGCCAAATCTGGTGAAGAGCTGCAGAGTGGCATGGCGAACAATAATCTCAAGTTTTGTGATGATAGCATTCACTGCTGCAGAGACATATCCATTGCAAATTACTCCCATTTAAATGCATTGACTCAAAAAGGCCTCTACGTTAATTATAGCGCCCCCTAACGGCCGATTTTCACCACATTTGGTGGGAAGCTGCAGAGTGGCATGACAAACAAAATACTCCGAGGGTTTGTGATGATAGCATTTAATGCTGCAGAGATATTTACATTGCAAAATATTCCCATTCAAATGCATTGACGTATTTGCCGTAAAAGCCTCTACGTTAATTATAGCGCCCCCTAAGGGCCGATTTTGACCAAATATGGTATGGAGGCTCAGAATGGGATGTTGAAGAAGACTACCTGGTTTCTTTTTGATAACTATTAATTTGGGCGAGATATGCCAAAGTTTGTGTTTTGTGGCTAGCTACAACAAATTAGTTTAGTTGTAAAGTGCGAACGGTGTAATGTAGCGAAATTCCTTTGATAACTTTTGGTCATCTCGATACCCAGATGGTATCTACCAAGTTTCGTGCACATCGGTCGCATGGCCTAGGACGAGTACGAAAACTTTGTTTTGCGCATTGTGTGATTTTACGAAATAACTTCTTTGTGGAAATGGGATTACCCTGTATTATCAGATTCATATGGATTCAAGGAACAAGGAGATCTAAGAACTTCTCATCTGCAATGCAAACTGTGGGAGTTATACGCAAAAACATATTTAAATGCATTGACTTATTTGCCAAAAGGTCTCTACGTTAATTATAGCGCACCCTAACGGCCGATTTTCACCAAATTTGGTGGGAAGCTGCAGAGTGGCATGACGAACAAAATACTCCCAGGGTTTGTGATGATAGCATTTAATGCTGCAGAGATATTTACATTGCAAAGTATTCCCATTCAAATGCATTGACTTATTTGCCGAAAAAGCCTCTACGTTAATTATAGCGCCCCCTAACGGCCGATTTTGACCAAATTTGGTGTGTACGTTCAGAATGGCATGTTGAAGAAGCCTACCTGGTTTCTTTCTGATAACTATTAATTTGGGCGAGATATGCTAAAGTTCGTGTTTTGTGGCTAGCTACAACGAATTAGTTTGGTTGTAAAGTGCGAACGGTGTAATGTAGCGAAATTCCTTTGATAACTTTTGGTCAGCTCCATACACAGATGGTATCTACCAAGTTTCGTGCACATCGGTTGCATGGCCTAGGACGAGTACGAAAACTTTGTTTTGAGCATTGTGTGATTTTACGAAATAACTTCTTCGTGGAAATGGGATTACCCTGTATCATCAGATTCATATTGATTCAATGAAGAAAGATATCTAAGAACTTCTCATCTGCAATGCAGACTGTGGGAGTTATATGCAAAAACATATTTAAATGCATTGACTTATTTGCCAAAAGGTCTCTACGTTAATTATAGCGCCCCCTAACGGCCGATTTTCACCAGATTTGGTGGGAAGCTGCAGAGTGGCATGACAAACAAAATACATCCAGGGTTTGTGATGATAGCATTTAATGCTGCAGAGATATTTACATTGCAAAGTATTCCCATTCAAATGCATTGACTTATTTGCAGAAAAAGCCTCTACGTTAATTATAGCGCCCCCTGACGGCTGATTTTCACCAAATGTGGTAGGGAGGCTTGCAATGGGATGTCAAAGAAGCTGACCAGGTTTCTTACTGATATCTAATAATTTTGCCGAGATATGCCAAAGTTCGTGTTTTGTGGCTAGCTCCGAAAAATTTGTTTGCTTGTAAAGTGCGAACGCTGTAACTTAGCAAAATTCCTTTGATAACTTTTGGTCAGCTCCATACACAGATGGTATCTACCAAGTTTCGTGCACATCGGTTGTATGGCCTAGGACGAGTACGAAAACATTTTTTTTCGCACTACACGATTTTGCGAAAAAACGTTTTCGTATAAATGGACCTGTCCTATATCGTCAGATTCACGTCGATACAAGGAACAAGTTGATCTATAAATATTCGGTCTGCGATGTAGCCTTTCGGAGTTATATGCAAAAACACGTTTTACGTCATTGTAGCGCCACCTAGTGGTCCACGTATGTAATATTTGGTAGGTCTGGTCCATGAACCATTGCACATCGACATTGTAAATTTTAAGTTGCTCACTTTAGTGTAAGTCGTAGATCCAAACATGGGTCCCATAGGCCACGCCCACTTTGACGAATCAGTACGCCACTGTAGGCCTTGCCTCAAGAGTTGGCCTAGAGGGTGCGCACCAAATTTCGTGAAAATCGGATGAGCTGTTCATGAGATATTAACTTTTAGTACTTTTGGCGCCCCCTATTGACCAAATTTTGTAAAATTAGTTTCCTACACTAAGAGGCTCATGTGAAACAAGAATCTAAAGATTTGTGATGATATCATTTATTTTGGCCGAGATATGGCAACGTTTGTGTCTTCGTAGCTAGCTACACAAATTTGTTTGTGCGTAGTTTACGCAATTTCCATCCGAAAACAAATCTTTTGATAACTTTTTGTCAGGTCGGTCTACTGATGCTACAGACCAAGTTTCATGCAGATCCGTTGCACGGTCTAGGAGGAGTACGAAAAAGCAGGTTTACGATAAATCGCGATTTTTCACGCATAAAAGTCGTGGCGGAAATGGGCGTGGCCTATACCAAGAAATTCAGCTGGATCCAAGGAACGCGTGCATATGTGTATTTTTAATGTGCGATGTACGGTTCGGGAGTTATAAGGCCAAACGCGTTTTTTCTGCTATAGCGCCACCTAGTGGTGAAAGTGGCTGAATTTTTTCGTCCGAGGTCCCTGCAGGGTTTTGGACCAGACCTGAAAACGGCAACCTCCCACCATTTACGGTTTAGGCTGCAGTATCAGTTTTAGAGGCGGAAGAAAAAGCGGAATAATAATAAGAAACCTTACAATTCCAATAGGGTTCCACAGCCCTGCTGTGCGAACGGCGTAGCTTCGCTACCGCCGATTCTCACAGCCTCGGGCTTGGACCCCTAACTAGAACTGCAAGCAGTTATGAACGGGGTCCAAGCCTCGTGCGCCTGTCCCCCCCGGCGCGAGTCGCCCCCGGCGATCGTTGCCAAATCCGGTGAAGAGCCACAGAGTGGCATGGCGAACAATAATCTCAAGTTTTGTGATGATAGCATTTACTGCTGCAGAGACATATCTATTGCAAATTACTCCCATTTAAATGCATTGACTCATTTGCCAAATGGCCTCTACGTTAATTGTAGCGCCCCCTGACTGCCGATTTTCACCAAATTTTGTGGGAAGCCGCAGAGTGGCATGCTGAACAAAATACACCCAGGGTTTGTGATGATAGCATTTAATGCTGCAGAGATATTTACATTGCAAATTATTCCCATTTAAATGCATTGACTCATTTGCCAAAAGGCCTCTACGTTAATTGTAGCGCCCCCTGACGGCGGATTTTCACCAAATTCGGCGTGGAGGCTCGGAGTGGCATGTCGAACAATACCCTCAAGTTTTGTGATGATAGTATTTACTTCTGCGGAGATATTTACATTGCAAATTATTCCCATTTAAATGCATTGACTTATTTACCGAAAGGCCTCTACGTTAATTATAGCGCCCCCTGACGGCCGATTCTAACCAAATTTGGTATCGAGGCTAGGAATGGGATGTCAAAGATCTCTACCAAGATTTGTTCTGATAACTATTAATTTGGCCGAGATATGCTAAAGTTCGTGTTTTGTGGCTAGCTACGACAAATTTGTTTGCGTGTAGAGTGCGAACGGTGTAACGTAGCAAAATTCTTTTGATAACTTTTGGTCAGCTCTATATACAGAAGATATCTACCAAGTTTCGTGCACATCGGTAACAAGGCCTAGGACGAGTATGATAACATTTGTTTTTGCATTGCGCGATTTTGCGAAAGAACTTTGTTGTTGAAATGGACTTGTCCTATATCGTCAGATTCAGGGCGATACAAGGAACAAGGGGATCTATACATTTTCGGTATGCGATGTAGCCTTTCGGAGTTATAGGCAAAAACACGTTTTACGTCATTGTAGCGCCACCTAGTGGTCCACTTATGTAATATTTGGTAGGTCAGGTCCATAAGCCATTGCACATCGACACTGTAAATTTTAAGTTGCTCACTTTAGTCTAAGTGGTAGATCCAAACATGGGTCCCATAGGCCACGCCCACTTTGACGAATCAGTACCCCACTGTAGTCCTGGCCTCAGGAGTGGGCCTAGATGGTACGCACCAAATTTCGTGAAAATCGGATGAGCCGTTCATGAGATATTAACTTTTTGTACTTTTGGCGCCCCCTATCGACCAAATTTTGTAAAATTTGTTGCAGACACTGAGAGGCTCATGCCAAACAAGAATCTAAAGACGTGTGATGATACCCTTTATTTTGGCCGAGATATGGCAACGTTTGTGTCTTTGTAGCTAGCTACACAAATTTGTTTGTGCGTAGTTTACGAAATTTTCATCCGAAAAAAAATCTTTTGATAACTTTTCGTCAGGTCGGCCTAGAGATACTACAGACCAAGTTTCATGCAGATCCGTCGCACGGTCTAGGAGGAGTACGAAAAAGCAGGTTTACGATAAATCGCGATTTTTCACGTATAAAAGTCTAGGCGGAAATGGGCGTGGCCTATACCACGAGATTCAGCTGGATCCGAGGAACGCGTCGATATGTGTATTTTTAATGTGCGATGTACGGTTTGGGAGTTATAAGGACAAACGCGTTTTTTCTGCTATAGCGCCACCTAGTGGTCAAAGTGGCTGAATTTTTTCGTCCGAGGTCCCTGCAGTGATCTGGACCATTCCTGAAAACGGCAACCTCCCACCATTTACGGTTTAGGCTGCAGTATCAGTTTTAGAGGCGGAAGAATAATAATAATAATAATAATAAGAATTTTTACAATTCCAATAGGGTTCCACAGCCCTGCTGTGCGAACGGCGTAGCTTCGCTACCGCCCGTTCTCGCAACCTCGGGCTTGGACCCCTAACTAGAACTGCAAGCAGTTATGACGGGGTCCAAGTCTCCGATGCAACTCGTCCCCAACGCCCCGAGGAGCGTGCGAAAGCGGAACCCAAAGCCGGACGGCGCGGAGGCTAACGTTGGTAAATATCGATAGGCGTGAGCCGCAAGGTCTGCTTATTATAGAAGACAATAATAGTTTGACGTATCTTGACATAGCTGTATTCATGTGTAGACTATGCTGAAACAGGGTAAAGGTGGGTCAGATTAATCTTTTCCTTTTCCACACACAGGAATAACTGCAGGTATGATGTACAGGATGAGCTAAATTCAGGACAGCTACACGCTCGTTATTGTAAGTGTAATGATAATTAAAGTCCAATAAGAACTTTTCAAACATAAAACATTTTTCATTTTCATTTTTCATTTTCAAACATAAACAAAGGTCAATGAACGCCAAACAGTATAGAAAAACAATAAAAAGCAAGTATACATCTTGATAACACGCAAATAATATACAAATTGGCGTTTCGTATACCGTAAAACTTCAAATAATAGCCCGGGCTTCTATTTACCCAAATCGCCGAAATGGACCGGCTTGTATTTGAGACAGGCGTCTATAAGAGACAGGCCTTTAATTGACAATAGGAGGTTACCACATTATATTATTTTTTTTAATTCGTATTATGTAAGGGATAATGTAGAGCGAGGCGGTTGTTATAGCGAATACAACCCCGACAGGGTGATCAGGACCCCGACGTGAAGCGGAGGTGTCTTGAATCAGCCTGAAGTCCATGCGTCCATAGCAACGTAAACTCTGTATCTGTTAAGCTAATGCAACCCTTCATCTATTACTCTCCACCACCTTACGGGCTGTGGTAGTAGCCGTATACATTATGGGGTGCTGCCGTGGTGGACAAATGACCCAGCTGCTGTTTTAATCACTGCAGGACTTGACGTGACATTAGCTGACGCGTTGTAGTAAGCTAGCGGGCTATCGGCTGCTCGTATTCACATTAAACTGAACATTTCTGTTGACGGTGAAGTGAGACGAGGTAAATGGCTTCATGTCCTCATTCATCTCGTTTCCTTTTTACACAGCCGTTGCATGTTGACACACCTAAACGTGCAATGTAAGCTAACTAATTAGCGTTGTTGTCCCTGCGTAGCGATCATAGACCGTATATAAAGATGTAGTGATGGCGCTCACCAGATCTGCTGTCATTGCTTGAATTGGAGGACAGAAGTTGCTCGACGGCGTTTCTCCACTTTTTGCCACAGCTGATAAATTATCCGACTTCTTTCAGCGGATTGATTGATAGCTGGCCTCCAGAGCGAACAGAACTGCATCCATAGCAACGCTCTTCTTTTGCATGGCAACGGTGTGTTATGCATGTCTCGCCGCTGCTTCTCACGAATTTTGTTCGGCAAATTTGACAACTGTCAGCTTAAATGTCAAATCATACTTTTTTCTTTTTGTCTCCATGGTGGTATTGAGAGAATTAAGAAAAACTGAAGACTAAAAGAAAGTTTGTTAACCTGTTGTTATGTTGCCATAGTGATGAGTCGTTTATGAACGGTTGCGTCTGTCACGTGAAATCAAATCAAAACATAGAACAAACGATCCAACGGGTTTTAAAAGATCAAATACAACCCGACACGAAGAAAAAAAACAAAACAACAAAAAACAGACCAGGCCTCTATTTGAGACCGGCTTTTATTTACCCAAATCTGTTGTCACACCAGGCGTTTAAAAGAGACAGGCGTCTATTTGGGACTCGGCTATTATTTGAAGTTTTACGGTATATGCACTTTCAGAAATTCAGTATGCATAATAAAAAGATACACTGCAATACTCAATGGAAATAGTGGCCATTAGAGCTGCACAATTCAGGGAAAAATATGAATCACGATTTTGTTTTACTTAAAATTGATATCACAATTCTTTGCCACGATTTGTTTTAGAGAGGAGGGAGTGGCAAACTAGCTTCCATATTAAGGGACAACATTTTGAACATCAACAATAAGCTACATCACCCAACATCACTTAGAGCACCTTTAACATTGATTGCCTAAAATGCTCAAAACACATCTACGTTGACTATAGCGCCCGCTAATGGCCAATCTTCGCCAAATTTGATACAGAGCCTCAGAACAGCATGCCGCAGAACAGCATGCCGAACCAGCATCACGTTACATGTTGATAGCACTTACTGTCGCACAACACATTTTTTCTGCTATAGCGCCACCTAGTAGTGGAAGTGGGTCAATTGTTGTGCCTGAGGTCCCTGCAGAGTTCCGGACCAATCCTGAAAATTGCACATCCCCATCCGTTGCAGTTTAGGCTGTAGCTAGAGTTTTACACAGTCTATGTTGACTATAGCGCCTCCTAATGGCCGATCTTTACCAAATGTGGTATAAAGTGTCAGGGCGGCGTGCCGACAAAGCACCCCAAGTTTCGCGTTGATAGCATGTACGGTGGCCGAGATATTGTAATTGAAATCTTCCCATTTAAATGCATTGAGTTATTTGCTGAAAAACTTAAACGTTTATTATAGCGCCCCCTAATGGCCGATCTTCCCTATATTTGGTACAGAGCATTGGAGTGCTATGTAGCACAAGGTTGTCAAGTGGTTTGCTTATAGCTTTAAAATCGGCCGACATATGATTAAGTTTGTGGTTGGTAGCTAGCTAGGATAATTTGTTTGGTCGTAAAATGCGCATACTTTAACGTAGCAAAATTCTTTGGATAATTTTTGTTCAAGTGTGTCTAGAGGTGCTAGGTACCAGGTTTCGTGCATATCGGTTGCACGGCCTTGGACAAGTTGGAAAAAGTTGGTTTTGCACATTGCGCAATATTGCGAAAAGAATTCTCAGCAGAAATGGGCGTGGCCTACATCATGAGATTCAGATGGACTCAAGGAACACGGGGACATATGGATTTCTAATGTGCGGTATGTAGTGTGGGAGTTAAAGGCAAAAAAACACTATAGCGCCACCTAGTGGTCTACATGTGTAATTTTTGGTAACTGCAGTCCATGGCCCATTCTACATCTACCTTGTAAATTTCAAGTGGCTCACATCAGGGTAAGGGGTGAATCTAGATGTGAGTCTCATAGGCCACGCCCACTTTGACCAAACCGTACCCCACAATAGGGGTGGTCTCATGAGTGAACTTAGATAGTACCCACCAAATTTGGTAAAAATCGAATGAGCCGTTCATGAGATATAAACATTTTGTACTTGTAGCGCCCCCTACTGGTCAATTTTTGTAACATGTATTGGGCCCCTACAGAGGGTCATGGGAAACAAGAATCTGAAGTTGCGCATTGATAACATTTATTTTGACTGAGATATGGCAAAGTTCGTGTTTTCATAGTTAGCTACACAAATTTGGTTGTGCGTAATATATGCAATTTGTGTCCTATAACAATTCTGTTTATAATTTTTTGTCAGGTTGGTCTGAAGGTGCTACGTGCCAAGTTTCATGCGAATCGGTCTTACGGTCTAGAAGGAGTTCGAAAAAGTAGGTTTTTGATAAATTGCGATTTTTCACGCATAAAAGTCTAGGCGGAAATGGGCGTGGCCTATATCGTGAGATTTCATAGGATCCAGTGAACGCGTGGATATGTTTATTTTAAATGTGCGACATACGGTTTGGAAGTTATAGGGTCAAACGCGTTTTTTCTGCTATAGCGCCACCTAGTGGTGGAAGTGGGAAAATTCTTGCGCCTGAGGTCGTTGCCAGGTTCTGGACCAGTCCTGAAAAGGGCACCCGCCCACCTTGTACGGTTTAGGCTGCAGCGGGACTTTTACACGGAGAAGAATAATAATGAATGATGAATAATGAATAATAATAATGGAAAATCAGTACAAAAACAATAGGGTTCCACAGTCCTACTGTGCGAACGGCGTAGCTATTGCTACCGCCGTTTCTTCCAGACTCGGACTGGTAAGCTAACTAATTAGCGTTGTTGTCCCTGCGTAGCGATCATAGACCGTATATAAAGATGTAGTGATGGCGCTCACCAGATCTGCTGTCATTGCTTGAATTGGAGGACAGAAGTTGCTCGACGGCGTTTCTCCACTTTTTGCCACAGCTGATAAATTATCCGACTTCTTTCAGCGGATTGATTGATAGCTGGCCTCTAGAGCGAACAGAACTGCATCCATTTTGCATGGCAACGGTGTGTTATGCATGTCTCGCCGCTGCTTCTCACGAATTTTGTTCGGCAAATTTGACAACTGTCAGCTTAAATGTCAAATCATACTTTTTTCTTTTTGTCTCCATGGTGGTATTGAGAGAATTAAGAAAAACTGAAGACTAAAAGAAAGTTTGTTAACCTGTTGTTATGTTGCCATAGTGATGAGTCGTTTATGAACGGTTGCGTCTGTCACGTGAAATCAAATCAAAACATAGAACAAACGATCCAACGGGTTTTAAAAGATCAAATACAACCCGACACGAAGAAAAAAAACAAAACAACAAAAAACAGACCAGGCCTCTATTTGAGACCGGCTTTTATTTACCCAAATCTGTTGTCACACCAGGCGTTTAAAAGAGACAGGCGTCTATTTGGGACTCGGCTATTATTTGAAGTTTTACGGTATATGCACTTTCAGAAATTCAGTATGCATAATAAAAAGATACACTGCAATACTCAATGGAAATAGTGGCCATTAGAGCTGCACAATTCAGGGAAAAATATGAATCACGATTTTGTTTTACTTAAAATTGATATCACAATTCTTTGCCACGATTTGTTTTAGAGAGGAGGGAGTGGCAAACTAGCTTCCATATTAAGGGACAACATTTTGAACATCAACAATAAGCTACATCACCCAACATCACTTAGAGCACCTTTAACATTGATTGCCTAAAATGCTCAAAACACATCTACGTTGACTATAGCGCCCGCTAATGGCCAATCTTCGCCAAATTTGATACAGAGCCTCAGAACAGCATGCCGCAGAACAGCATGCCGAACCAGCATCACGTTACATGTTGATAGCACTTACTGTCGCACAACACATTTTTTCTGCTATAGCGCCACCTAGTAGTGGAAGTGGGTCAATTGTTGTGCCTGAGGTCCCTGCAGAGTTCCGGACCAATCCTGAAAATTGCACCTCCCCATCCGTTGCAGTTTAGGCTGTAGCTAGAGTTTTACACAGTCTATGTTGACTATAGCGCCCCCTAATGGCCGATCTTTACCAAATGTGGTATAAAGTGTCAGGGCGGCGTGCCGACAAAGCACCCCAAGTTTCGCGTTGATAGCATGTACGGTGGCCGAGATATTGTAATTGAAATCTTCCCATTTAAATGCATTGAGTTATTTGCTGAAAAACTTAAACGTTTATTATAGCGCCCCCTAATGGCCGATCTTCCCTATATTTGGTACAGAGCATTGGAGTGCTATGTAGCACAAGGTTGTCAAGTGGTTTGCTTATAGCTTTAAAATCGGCCGACATATGATGAAGTTTGTGGTTGGTAGCTAGCTAGGATAATTTGTTTGGTCGTAAAATGCGCATACTTTAACGTAGCAAAATTCTTTGGATAACTTTTGTTCAAGTGTGTCTAGAGGTGCTAGGTACCAGGTTTCGTGCATATCGGTTGCACGGCCTTGGACAAGTTGGAAAAAGTTGGTTTTGCACATTGCGCAATATTGCGAAAAGAATTCTCAGCAGAAATGGGCGTGGCCTACATCATGAGATTCAGATGGACTCAAGGAACACGGGGACATATGGATTTCTAATGTGCGATATGTAGTGTGGGAGTTAAAGGCAAAAAAACACTATAGCGCCACCTAGTGGTCTACATGTGTAATTTTTGGTAACTGCAGTCCATGGCCCATTCTACATCTACCTTGTAAATTTCAAGTGGCTCACATCAGGGTAGGGGGTGAATCTAGATGTGAGTCTCATAGGCCACGCCCACTTTGACCAAACCATACCCCACAATAGGGGTGGTCTCATGAGTGAACCTAGATAGTACCCACCAAATTTGGTAAAAATCGAATGAGCCGTTCATGAGATATAAACATTTTGTACTTGTAGCGCCCCCTACTGGTCAATTTTTGTAACATGTATTGGGCCCCTACAGAGGGTCATGGGAAACAAGAATCTGAAGTTGCGCATTGATAACATTTATTTTGACCGAGATATGGCAAAGTTCGTGTTTTCATAGTTAGCTACACAAATTTGGTTGTGCGTAATATATGCAATTTGTGTCCTATAACAATTCTGTTTATAATTATGTGTCTGGTTGGTCTGAAGGTGCTACGTGCCAAGTTTCGTGCGAATTGGTCACACGGTCTAGGAGGAGTTCGAAAAAGTAGGTTTTTGATAAATTGCGATTTTTCACGCATAAAACTATAGGCGGAAATGGGCGTGGCCTATATCGTGAGATTTCCTAGAATCCAGTGAACGCGTGGATATGTGTATTTTTAATGTGCGACATACGGTTTGGAAGTTATAGGGTCAAACGCGTTTTTTCTGCTATAGCGCCACCTAGTGGTGGAAGTGGGGAAATTCTTGCGCCTGAGGTCGTTGCCGGGTTCTGGACCAGTCCTGAAAAGGGCACCCGCCCACCATGTACGGTTTAGGCTGCAGCGGGACTTTTACGCGGAGAAGAAGAAGAAGAAGAAGAAGAATAATAATAAGGAAAAGAATCATGAGAAAAACAATAGGGTTCCACAGTCCTACTGTGCGAACGGCGTAGCTATTGCTACCGCCGCTTCTTCCAGACTCGGACTTGGACCCCTAATAACTAGAACTGCAAGCAGTTATGACGGGGTCCAAGTCTCCGATGCAACTCGTCCCCGACGCCCCGAGGAGCGTGCAAAAGCGGAACCCAAAGCCCGACGGCGCGGAGGCAAACGTCGCTAAATATCGAGAGGCGTGATCCGCAAGGTCTGCGGTACGTTGCGATGCAAATATCCCATCAAGGTCAATGGAGCAAAAGGGCCCGGTCTGGTTTAAGTTGACTTTAGCGCCCCCTAATGGCCGATCTTTACCAAATTTGGGTTGGAGCCTGAGGGCGGCATGCCGACGACGCCCCAAGTTTCGTGTTGATAGCGCGTACTTTGGCCGAGATACTGCAATTAAAATTTTCCCATTTACATGCATTGAGTTATTTGCTAAAAAACTTAAACGTTTATTATAGCGCCCCCTAATGGCTGATCTTCCCCAAATTTGGTACAGAGCATCAGAGTGCTATGTTGTTAAGTTCAATTCAACTTTTACCAGTAGAAGCAAGTTAAAGTACTATTGTCATAACCTTCAAATCATAAGGTCTAATCATATTGTTATCATCCTAAAATACATAAATATTCAATTATTAATAAGTTAATAAGTTAACAAAACGGTTAAAAAGATTAAACCTAATTACTTTCTGTAATACAGACATGCTGTAGCATAATATTATGAACTAGTGGCCATACCAAATACTGAACACTACTTGTGTTTGGATGGGGTGGGGGTTAGAGGGTTACTGTGTGGAACTTCAGAGGTGGGGAAGGAGACACAATGAGGAGGAGGGAAGGGCAAACTAGTTGCCATATTGATGGACAATACTTTGAACATCAACAATAAGTCACCAAGTCACCCAACATCACTTAGAGCACCTTTAACATTGATTGACTAAAATGCTCAAAACACATCTACATTGACTATAGCGCCTGCTAATGGCCAATCTTTACCAAATTTTGTACAGAGCCTCAGGGCAACGTGTCGACAAAGCATCCCAAGTTTCGCGTTGATAGCATGTACTTTGGCCGGGATATTCTAATTGTAATCTTCCCATTGAAATGCATTGAGTTATTTACTTAAAAACCTAAACGTTTATTATAGCGCCCCCTAATGGCCGATCTTCCCCAAATTTGGTACACAGCATCAAAGTGCAATGTAGCACAAGCTTCCGAAGTGGTTTGCTGATACCTTTTAAATTGGCCGACATATGATTAAGTTTGTGATTGGTAGCTAGCTAGGAAAATTTGTTTGGTCGTCAAATGCGCATACTTTAATGTAGCAAAATTCTTTGGGTAACTTGTGTTCAGGTGTGTCTAGAGGTGCTAGGTACCAGGTTTCGTGCATATTGGTTGCACGGCCTTGGACGAGTTCGAAAAAGTTGGTTTTGCACATTGCGCAATATTGCGAAAACAATTCTCAGCAGAAATGGGCGTGGCCTACATCCAGAGATTCAGAAGGACTCAACGAAAACGGGGACATATGGATTTCTAATGTGCGATATGTGGTGTGGGAGTTAAATATAAATATGTAAAAAGTCTACACAAGACGGCAAATGTGTAAGTGACGTGTTCCAGGACAAAACCTAAATAGACAATAGACTAAAGATGTCTAAAAAGGTGTTTTGAACTTTGGTTCGAGTAAAGTTGCGACTTTTTTGAAGTCAATCGACATAGTTGTGTAGACATCCCAGTATCAATACACATATTAACCCACACTTCCACCTGCTTTTGATGTTTACTAACCAGCAGCTATCGGGTCGGCGGTGAAAACCCTCCTGTAGTGTTCTCTGTCCTACGATTGTCTTTGTCATGCTGCCTGGCCCTGGATGGCATGGATGTATGTACAGGGCATGGATGTATGTATGTATGTATGGATCTCTGTCGCAGAGATATTGAAAATCACAAAGTCCCCATTTAAATTCATTGACTTATTGGCCAAAGCAAATAAACTGTTGATTATAGCACCGCCTAATGGCTGATCTTTACCAAATTTAGTATGGAGCCTCAGGGTGGCATGCCCCCAAGTTTCGCATTGATTGCATGTACTGTGGCCGATACTGCAATTGAATTTTTAGAATTTAAATGCATTGAGTTATTTGCTAAAAAACTTAAACGTTAATTATAGTGCCCCCTAATGGCCGATCTTCCCCAAATTTGGTGCAAATTCAGAGCATCGGAATGCTGTGGTGCAAAATGTTCTTAAGTGGTTTGCTTATACATTTGAAATTAGCCGAGATATGATTGACTTTGTGTTTGGTAACTAGCTAGGATAATTTATTTGGTCATCAAATGCCCAAACTTTAATGTAGCAAAATTCTTTGGATAACTTTTGTTCAAGTCTATCTCGAGGTGCTACGTACCAGGTTGCGTGCATATCTTTAATGTGTGATGTACCGTTTGGAAGTTATAGGGTCAAATGCGTTTTTTCTGCTTTAGCGCCACCTAGTGGTGGAAGTGGGTCAATTGTTGCGGCTGAGATCGGTGCCAGGTTCTGGACCAGTCCTGAAAAGGGCACCCCTGCACCATGTACAGTTTAAGCTGCCGCGGGACTTTTACGCAGAGAATAATAATAATGAATGGAAAATAATCCGTACAAAACCAATAAAGTTCCACAGTCCTACTGTGCGAACGGCGTAACTATTGCTACCGCCGTTTCTTCCAGACTCAGACTTGGACTCCTAATAATAATAATAATGGAAAAAAATCAGTAGGAAAAAAAATAGGGTTCCACAGTCCTACTAGCGCCCCCTAATGCCCGATTTTTACCAAATTTGGTATAGAGCCTCAAAGCATCATGGCAACAAAACAACCCAAGTTTCGCGTTGATAGCATGTACTCTGGCCGAGATATTGTAATTGAAATCTTCCCATTTAAATGCATTTAGTTATTTGCTGAAAAACCTAAACGTTTATTATAGCGCCCCCTAATGGCCGATCTCCCCCAAATTTGGTAGAGATCATAAGAGTGCTATGTTGGACAATATCCTTAAATGGTTTGCTTATATATTTACAATTGGCCGAGATATGATTAAGTTTGTGTTTGGTAGCTAGCTAGGATAATTTTTTTGGTCGTAAAATACGCATACTTTAACGTAGCTAAATTCTTTGGATAATTTTTGTTCAAGTGTGTCTAGAGGTGCTAGGTACCAGGTTTCGTGCATATCAATTGCACGACCTTGGACGAGTTCGAAAAAGTTGGTTTTGCACATTGCGCGATATTGCGAAAACAATTCTCAGCCAAAATGGGCGTGGCCTACATCATGAGATTCAGGTGGACACAACAAACACGGGGACATATGGATTTCTAATGTGCGATATGTAGTGTGGGAGTTAAAGGCAAAAAACCACTATAGCGCCACCTAGTGGTCTACATGTGTAATTTTTGGTAACTGCAGTCCATGGCCCATTCTACATCTACCATGTAAATTTCAAGTTGCTCACATCAGGGTAGGGGGTGAATCTAGATGTGAGTCTCATAGGCCACGCCCACTTTGACCAAACCGTACCCCACAATAGGGGTGGTCTCATGAGTGATCCTAGATAATACCCACCAAATTTGGTAAAAATCGAATGAGCCGTTCATGAGATATAAACATTTTGTACTTGTAGCGCCCCCTACTGGTCAATTTTTGTAACATGTATTGGGCCCCTACAGAGGGTCATGGGAAACAAGAATCTGAAGTTGCGCATTGATAACATTTATTTTGACCGAGATATGGCAAAGTTCGTGTTTTCATAGTTAGCTACACAAATTTGGTTGTGCGTAATATATGCAATTTGTGTCCTATAACAATTCTGTTTATAATTTTTTGTCAGGTTGGTCTGAAGGTGCTACGTGCCCAGTTTCATGCGAATCGGTCTTACGGTCTAGAAGGAGTTCGAAAAAGTAGGTTTTTGATAAATTGCGATTTTTCACGCATAAAAGTCTAGGCGGAAATGGGCGTGGCCTATATCGTGAGATTTCCTAGGATCCAGTGAACGCGTGGATATGTGTATTTTAAATGTGCAACATACGGTTTGGAAGTTATAGGGTCAAACGAGTTTTTTCTGCTATAGCGCCACCTAGTGGTGGAAGTGGGAAAATTCATGCGCCTGAGGTCGTTGCCAGGTTCTGGACCAGTCCTGAAAAGGGCACCCGCCCACCTTGTACGGTTTAGGCTGCAGCGGGACTTTTACACGGAGAAGAATAATAATAATGAATGGAAAATCAGTACAAAAACAATAGGGTTCCACAGTCCTACTGTGCGAACGGCGTAGCTATTGCTACCGCCGTTTCTTCCAGACTCGGACTTGGACCCCTAACTAGAACTGCAAGCAGTTATGAACGGGGTCCAAGCCTCGTGCGCCTGTCCCCCCCGGCGCGGGTCGCCCCCGGCGACGCCGAGAGCCCGCGAAAACGGAGCCCGCGACAGGACAACCCGAAGCGCCGCTGCGGCGAGGCAAAAGTCTGGAAATTTGACCGAGTGCGAGCTCCAAAGTTCGTAGTGAAATGCAATTGCAAATTTCCTCTTCGTTGCGTAAAAGGCCCAAACGCTTCTACTTCGGTTGTAATGCCCCCTAAAGGGCGATCGTCGCCAAATCTGGTGAAGAGCTGCAGAGTGGCATGGCGAACAATAATGTCAAGTTTTGTGATGATAGCATTCACTGCTGCAGAGACATATCCATTGAAAATTACTCCCATTTAAATGCATTGACTCATTTGCCAAAAGGCCTCTACGTTAATTATAGCGCCCCCTAACGGCCGATTTTCACCAAATTTGGTGGGAAGCTGCAGAGTGGCATGACAAACAAAATACTCCCAGGGTTTGTGATGATAGCATTTAATGCTGCAGAGATATTTACATTGCAAAGTATTCCCATTCAAATGCATTGACGTATTTGCCGTAAAAGCCTCTACGTTAATTATAGCGCCCCCTAAGGGCCGATTTTGACCAAATATGGTATGGAGGCTCAGAATCGGATGTTGAAGAAGACTACCTGGTTTCTTTTTGATAACTATTAATTTGGGCGAGATATGCCAAAGTTCGTGTTTTGTGGCTAGCTACAACAAATTAGTTTAGTTGTAAAGTGCGAACGGTGTAATGTAGCGAAATTCCTTTGATAACTTTTGGTCAACTCCATACACAGATGGTATCTACCAAGTTTCGTGCACATCGGTCGCATGGCCTAGGACGAGTACGAAAACTTTGTTTTGCGCATTGTGTGATTTTACAAAATAAATTCTTCGTGGAAATGGGATTACCCTTTATTATCAGATTCATATGGATTCAAGGAACAAGGAGATCTAAGAACTTCTCATCTGCAATGCAAACTGTGGGAGTTATACGCAAAAACATATTTAAATGCATTGACTTATTTGCCAAAAGGTCTCTACGTTAATTATAGCGCCCCCTAACAGCGGATTTTCACCAAATTTGGTGGGAAGCTGCAGAGTGGCATGACGAACAAAATACTCCCAGGGTTTGTGATGATAGCATTTAATGCTGCAGAGATATTTACATTGCAAAGTATTTCCATTCAAATGCATTGACTTATTTGCCGAAAAAGCCTCTACGTTAATTATAGCGCCCCCCGACGGCCTATCTTCACCAAATTTGGTATGGAGACTAGGAATGGGATGTTGAAGAAGCCCACCAGGTTTGATTCTGATAACTATTAATTTGGCCGAGATATGCCAAAGTTCGTGTTTTGTGGCTAGCTACAACGAATTAGTTTGGTTGTAAAGTGCGAACAGTGTAATGTAGCGAAATTCCTTTGATAACTTTTGGTCAGCTCCATACACAGATGGTATCTACCAAGTTCCGTGCACATCGGTTGTATGGCCTAGGACGAGTACGAAAACATTTTTTTTCGCACTACACGATTTTGCGAAAAAAACTTTTAGTATAAATGGACCTGTCCTATATCGTCAGATTCAGGTCGATACAAGGAACAAGTGGATCTATAAATATTCGGTCTGCGATGTAGCCTTTCGGAGTTATATGCAAAAACACGTTTTACGTCATTGTAGCGCCACCTAGTGGTCCAGTTATGTAATATTTGGTAGGTTAGGTCCATGAACCATTGCACATCGACACTGTAAATTTTAATTTGCTCACTTTAGTGTAAGTGGTAGAACCAAACATGGGACCCATAGGCCACGCCCACTTTGACGAATCAGTACGCCACTGTAGGCCTGGCCTCAACAGTGGGCCTAGATGGTAAGCACCAAATTTTGTGAAAATAGGATGAGCCGTTCATGAGATATTAACTTTTGGTACTTTTGGCGCCCCCTATTGACCAAATTTTGTAAAATTAGTTTTATACACTAAAAGGCTCATGTGAAACAAGAATCTAAAGAATTGTGATGATATCATTTATTTTGGTCGAGATATGGCAACGTTTGTGTCTTCATAGCTAGCTACACAAATTTGTTTGTGCGTAGTTTACGCAATTTTTATCCGAAAAAAAGTCTTTTGATAACTTTTTGTCAGGTCAGTCTATAGATGCTTCTTACCAAGTTTTATGCAAATCGGTTGCTTGGTCTAGGAGGAGTATAAAAAAGTAGGTTTACGATAAATCACGATTTTTCACGGAAAAAAGTCGGGGCGGAAATTGGCGTAGCCTATACCACGAGATTCAGCTGGATCCAAGGAACGCGTCGA
The DNA here is from genome assembly GCA_023631565.1 of Gymnocephalus cernua. Classification (NCBI taxonomy): domain Eukaryota; kingdom Metazoa; phylum Chordata; class Actinopteri; order Perciformes; family Percidae; genus Gymnocephalus; species Gymnocephalus cernua. The sequence continues at coordinate 27,425,158 of CM042440.1, read as the reverse complement.
TATGTGTTTTTTTAATGTGCGATGTACGGTTTGGGAGTTATAAGGCCAAACGCGTTTTTTCTGCTATAGCGCCACCTAGTGGTGAAAGTGGCTGAATTTTTTCGTCCGAGGTCCCTGCAGGGTTTTGGACCAGACCTGAAAACGGCAACCTCCCACCATTTACGGTTTAGGCTGCAGTATCAGTTTTAGAGGCGGAAGAAGAATAATAAGAAACCTTACAATTCCAATAGGGTTCCACAGCCCTGCTGTGCGAACGGCGTAGCTTCGCTACCGCCGGTTCTCGCAACCTCGGGCTTGGACCCCTAACTAGAACTGCAAGCAGTTATGAACGGGGTCCAAGCCTCGTGCGCCGGTGCCCCCCGGCGACGCCGAGAGCCCGCGAAAACGGAGCCCCCGAAAGGAGAACCCGAAGCGCCGCCGCGGCGAGGCGAAAGTCGGGAAATTTGACCGAGCGCGAGCTCCAAAGTCCGTAGCGAAACGCAATCGTAAATTTCCTCTTCATTGCGTAAAAGGCCCAAACGCTTCTACTTCGATTTTAGCGCCCCCTAAAGGGCGATCGTCGCCAAATCCGGTGGGGAGCCGCAGAGTGGCATGACGAACAATACTCTCAAGTTTTGTGATGATAGTATTTACTGCTGCAGAGATATTTACATTGAAATGTATTCCCATTTAAATGTATTGACTTATTTACCGAAAGGCCTCCACGTTAATTATAGCGCCCCCTCACGGCCGATTTTTACCAAATTTTGTATGGAGGCTCAGAATGGGATGTTGAAGAAGTCTACCAGGTTTATTTCTGATAACTATTAATTTGGCCGAGATATGCCAAAGTTCGTGTTTTGTGGCTAGCTACAACAACTTAGTTTAGTTGTAAAGTGCGAACGGTGTAATGTAGCGAAATTCCTTTGATACATTTTGGTCAGCTCCATACACAGATGGTATCTACCAAGTTTCGTGCACATCGGTCGCATGGCCTAGTTCGAGTACGAAAACTTTGTTTTGCGCATTGTGTGATTTTACGAAATAACTTCTTTGTGGAAATGGGATTACCCTGTATCATCAGATTCATATGGATTCAAGGAACAAGGAGATCTAAGAACTTCTCATCTGCAATGCAAACTGTGGGAGTTATACGCAAAAACATATTTAAATGCATTGACTTATTTGCCAAAAGGTCTCTACGTTAATTATAGCGCCCCCTAACGGCCGATTTTCACCAAATTTGGTGGGAAGCTGCAGAGTGGCATGTCGAACAAAATACTCCCAGGGTTTGTGATGATAGCATTTAATGCTGCAGAGATATTTACATTGCAAAGTATTCCCATTCAAATGCATTGACTTATTTGCCGAAAAAGCCTCTACGTTAATTATAGCGCCCCCTAACGGCCGATTTTGACCAAATTTGGTGTGGAGGCTCAGAATGGGATGTTGAAGAAGCCTACCTGGTTTCTTTCTGATACCTATTAATTTGGGCGAGATATGCCAAAGTTCGTGTTTTGTGGCTAGCTACAACAAATTAATTTAGTTGTAAAGTGCGAATGGTGTAATGTAGCAAAATTCCTTTGATAACTTTTGGTCAGCTCCATACACAGCTGGTATCTACCAAGTTTCGTGCACATTGGTCGCATGGCCTAGGACGAGTACGAAAACTTTTTTTTTCGCTTTACACGATTTTGCAAAAAAAATCGCAGTGCAAATGGGCTTCACCTATATCATCAGCTTCACATGGATACAAGGAACAAGTCCATGTATATATTTCTTGTCTGAGATGTAGCCTGTGGGAGTTATAGGCAAAAACACGTTTTACGTCATTGTAGCGCCACCTAGTGGTTCACTTAGGTAATATTTGGTATGTCAGGTCGATGAAACATTGTACATCGACACTGTAAATTTGAAGTAGCTCACATTAGTGTAAGTGGTATATATAAACCTGGTTCCCATTTGGGTCCCATAGGCCACGCCCACTTTGACGAATCAGTACCCCACTGTAGTCCTGGCCTCAGGAGTGGGCCTAGATGGTAGGCTCCAAATTTCGTAAAAATCGGATTAGCCGTTCATGAGATATAAACTTTTTGTACCTTTGGCGCCCCCTAGTGACCAAATTTTATAAAATTGGTTTTCTTGACTAAGAACCTCAACCTAAACAAGACTCTAAAGATTTGCGATGATATCATTTGATTGGGCCGAGATATGGCAACGTTTGTGTCTTCGTAGCTAGCTACACAAATTTGTTAGTGCGTAATTTACGCAATTTTCATCCGAATAAAATTCTTTTGATATCTTTTTGTCAAGTCGGTCTATAGATGCTACTTACCAAGTTTTATGCAAATCGGTTACACGGTCTAGGAGGAGTATGAAAAAGTAGGTTTACGATAAATCGCGATTTTTAACGCACAAAAGTCGGGGCGGAAATGGGCGTGACCTACATAACTAGATTCATCGGGATCCAGGGAATGCGTGGATATGTGCATTTTCTTTGTGCGATGTACGGTTTGGGAGTTATAAGGCCAAACGCGTTTTTTCTGCTATAGCGCCACCTAGTGGTGGAAGTGGCTGAATTTTTTCGTCCGAGGTCCCTGCAGGGTTTTGGACCAGACCTGAAAACGGCAACCTCCCACCATTTACGGTTTAGGCTGCAGTATCAGTTTTAGAGGCGGAAGAAAAATAGGGAAGAATAATAAGAAACCTTACAATTCCAATAGGGTTCCACAGCCCTGCTGTGCGAACGGCGTAGCTTCGCTACCGCCGGTTCTCGCAACCTCGGGCTTGGACCCCTAACTAGAACTGCAAGCAGTTATGAACGGGGTCCAAGCCTCGTGCGCCGGTGCCCCCCGGCGCGAGCCGCCCCCGGCGATGCCGAGAGCCCGCGAAAACGGAGCACGCGAAAGGAAAACCCGAAGCGCCGCCGCGGCGAGACAAAAGTCGGTTAATTTGGCCGAGTGCGAGCTCCAAAGTCCGTAGTGAAATGCAATTGCAAATTTCCTCTTCGTTGCGTAAAAGGCCCAAACGCTTCTACTTCGATTGTAGCGACCCCTAAAGGGCGATCGTCGCCAAATCCGGTGGGGAGCCGCAGAGTGGCATGCCGAACAATACGCTCAAGTTTCGTGATGATGGCATTTACTGCTGCAGAGATATTCACATTGCAAATTATTCCCATTTAAATGCATTGACTCATTTGCCGAAAGGCCTCTACGTTAATTGTAGCGCCCCCTGGAGGCGGAATTTCACCAAATTTGGTTTGGAGGCTCGGAGTGGCATGTCGAACAATACCCTCAAGTTTTGTGATGATGGCATTTACTGCTGCAGAGATATTGACATTGCAAATTATTCCCATTTAAATGCATTGACTTATTTACCGAAAGGCCTCTACGTTAATTATAGCGCCCCCTGACGGCCGATTTTGACCAAATTCGGTATGCAGGCTAGGGATGTCATGTCAAATATCTCTACCAAGATCTGTTTTGATATCTATTAATTTGGCCGAGATATGCCAAAGTTCGTGTTTTGTGGCTAGCTACGACAAATTACTTTGGTTGTAAAGTGCGAACGGTGTAACGTAGCAAAATTCTTTTGACAACTTTTGGTCAGCTCTATATACAGATGTTATCGACCAAGTTTCGTGCACATCGGTCGCATGGCCTAGGACGAGTACGAAAACATTTTTTATTGCATTGCGCGATTTTGCGAAAACATTTTTTAGTAGAAATGGAAGTGTCCTATATAGTCAGATTCAGATGGATACAAGGAACAAGGACATCTATAAATATTCCGTCTGAGATGTAGCATGTGGGAGTTATAGGCAAAAACACGTTTTACGTCATTGTAGCGCCACCTAGTGGTCCAGTTATGTAATATTTGATCGATCTGGTCCAGGACCCATTGTACATCGACAGTGTAAATTTGAAGTTGCTCACATTAGTGTAAGTGGTAGATATAAACCTGGGTCCCATTTGGGTCCCATAGGCCACGCCCACTTTGACGAATCAGTACCCCACTGCAGTGCTCGCCTCAGGAGTGGGCCTACATGGTACGCTCCAAATTTCGTAAAAATCGGATGAGCCGTTCATGAGATATTAACTTTTTGTACTTTTGGCGCCCCCTATTGACCAAATTTTGTAAAAGTTGTTTCAGACACTGACAGGCTCATGTCAAACAAGAATCTAAAGATTTGCGATGATATCATTGATTTTGGCCGAGATATGGCAACGTTTGTGTCTTCGTAGCTAGCTACACAAATTTGTTTGTGCATAGTTTACGCAGTTTTCATCTGAAATTTTTTTTTTTGATACCTTGTTGTCAAGTCCGTCTATAGATGCTACAGACCAAGTTTCATGCAGATCCGTTGCACGGTCTAGGAGGAGTACGAAAAAGCAGGTTTGAGATAAATCGCGATTTTTCACGTATAAAATTCTAGGCGGAAATGGGCGTGGCCTATACCACGAGATTCAGCTGGATCCAAGGAATGCGTGGATATGTGTATTTTTAATGTGCGATGTACGGTTCGGGAGTTATAAGGCCAAACGCGTTTTTTCTGCTATAGCGCCACCTAGTGGTGCAAGTGGCTGAATTTTTTCGTCCAAGGTCCCTGCAGTGATCTGGACCAGTCCTGAAAAGGGCAACTTCCCACGATGTACGGTTTAGGCTGCAGTATCAGTTTTAGAGGCGGAAAAATAATAATAACTAGAACTGCAAGCAGTTATGAACGGGGTCCAAGCCTCGTGCGCCGGTCCCCCCCGGCGCGAGTCGCCCCCGGCGCGAGTCGCCCCCGGCGCGAGTCGCCCCCGGCGATCGTTGCCAAATCTGGTGAAGAGCCACAGAGTGGCATGGCGAACAATAATCACAAGTTTTGTGATGATAGCATTTACTGCTGCAGGGATATTTCCATTGCAAATTATTCCCATTTAAATGCATTGACTTATATGCCGCAAGGTCTCTTCGTTAATTGTAGCGCCCCCTGACGGCGGATTTTCACCGAATTTGGTGTGGAGGCTCGGAGTGGCATGACGAACAATACCCTCAAGTTTTGTGATGATAGTATTTACTGCTGCATAGATATTTACATTGAAATATATTCCCATTTAAATGCATTGACTTATTTACCGAAAGGCCTCCACGTTAATTATAGCGCCCCCTGACGGCCGATTTTTACCAAATTTGGTATGGAGGCTCAGAATGGGATGTTGAAGAAGTCTACCAGGTTTATTTCTGATAACTATTCATTTGGCCGAGATATGCCAAAGTTCGTGTTTTGTGGCCAGCTACAACAAATTTGTTTAGTTGTAAAGTGCGAACGGTGTAATGTAGCGAAATTCCTTTGATAACTTTTGGTCATCTCCATAAACAGATGGTATCTACCAAGTTTCGTGCACATCGGTTACATGACCTAGGACGAGTATGAAAACTTTGTTTTGCGCATTGTGTGATTTTACGAAATAAATTCTTCGTGGAAATGGGATTACCCTGTATCATCAGATTCATATGGATTCAAGGAAGAAGGAGATCTAAGAACTTCTCATCTGCAATGCAAACTGTGGGAGTTATACGCAAAAACATATTTAAATGCATTGACTTATTTGCCAAAAGGTCTCTACGTTAATTATATCGCCCCCTAACGGCCGATTTTCACCAAATTTGGTGGGAAGCTGCAGAGTGGCATGCTGAACAAAATACTCCCAGGGTTTGTGATGATAGCATTTAATGCTGCAGAGATATTTACATTGCAAAGTATTCCCATTCAAATGCATTGACTTATTTGCCGAAAAAGCCTCTATGTTAATTATAGCGCCCCCTAACGGCTGATCTTGACCAAATTTGGTGTGGAGGCTCAGAATGGGATGTTGAAGAAGCCTACCTGGTTTCTTTCTGATAACTATTTATTTGGGCGAGATATGCCAAAGTTCGTGTTTTGTGGATAGCTACAACAAATTAGTTTAGTTGTAAAGTGCGAACGGTGTAATGTAGCGAAATTCCTTTGATAACTTTTGGTCAGCTCCATACACAGATGGTATCTACCAAGTTTCGTGCACATCGGTCGCATGGCCTAGGACGAGTACGAAAACTTTTTTTTTCGCTTTACACGATTTTGCAAAAACGAATCGCAGTGCAAATGGGCTTGACCTATATCACCAGCTTCACATGGATACAAGGAACAAGTAAATGTATATATTTCTTGTCTGAGATGTAGCCTGTGGGAGTTATAGGCAAAAACACGTTTTACGTCATTGTAGCGCCACCTAGTGGTTCACTTAGGTAATATTTGGTATGTCAGGTCCATGAAACATTGTACATCGACACTGTAAATTTGAAGTTGCTCACATTAGTGTAAGTGGTATATATAAACCTGGTTCCCATTTGGGTCCCATAGGCCACGCCCACTTTGACAAATCAGTACCCCACTGTAGTCCTGGCCTCAGGAGTGGGCCTAGATGATAGGCTCCAAATTTCGTAAAAATCGGATGAGCCGTTCATGAGATATAAACTTTTTGTACTTTTGGCGCCCCCTATTGACCAAATTTTATAAAATTGGTTTTCTTGATTTAGAACCTCAACCTTAACAAGACTCTAAAGATTTGCGATGATATCATTTGATTTGGCTGAGATATGGCAACGTTTGTGTCTTCATAGCTAGCTACACAAATTTGTTAGTGCGTAATTCACGCAATTTTCATCCGAAAAAAATTCTTTTGATAACTTTTTGTCACGTCGGTCTATAGATGCTACTTACCAAGTTTTATGCAAATCGGTTGCACGGTCTAGGAGGAGAATGAAAAAGTAGGTTTACGATAAATCGCGATTTTTAACGCACAAAAGTCGGGGCGGAAATGGGCGTGACCTACATCACTAGATTCATCGGGATCCAGGGAACGCGTGGATATGTGCATTTTCTTTGTGCGATGTACGGTTTGGGAGTTATAAGGCCAAACGCGTTTTTTCTGCTATAGCGCCACCTAGTGGTGAAAGTGGCTGAATTCTTTCGTCCGAGGTCCCTGCAGGGTTTTGGACCAGACCTGAAAACAGCAACCTCCCACCATTTACGGTTTAGGCTGCAGCATCAGTTTTAGAGGCGGAAGAAAAAGAATAATAATAACTAGAACTGCAAGCAGTTATGAACGGGGTCCAAGCCTCGTGCGTCAGTCCTATCCGGCGCGAGCCGCCCCCGGCGATGCCGAGAGCCCGCAAAAACGGAGCATGCGAAATGAAAACCCGAAGCGCCGCCGCGGCGAGACAAAAGTCGGTAAATTTGGCCGAATGCGAGCTCCAAAGTTCGTAGTGAAATGCAATTGCAAATTTCCTCTTCGTTGTGTAAAAGCCCCAAACGCTTCTACTTCGGTTGTAACGCCCCCTAAAGTGCGATCGTCGCCAAATCTGGTGAAGAGCTGCAGAGTGGCATGGCGAATAATAATCTCAAGTTTTGTGATGAAAGCATTCACTGCTGCAGAGACATATCCATTGCAAATTACTCCCATTTAAATGCATTGACTCATTTGCCAAAAGGCCTCTACGTTAATTATAGCGCCCCCTAACGGCCGATTTTCACCAAATTTGGTGGGAAGCTGCAGAGTGCCATGCCGAACAAAATACTCCCAGGGTTTTTAATGATAGCATTTAATGCTTCCGAGATATTTACATTGCAAAGTATTCCCTTTCAAATGTATTGACTTATTTGCCGAAAAAGCCTCTACGTTAATCATAGCGCCCCCTAACGGCCGATTTCGACCAGATTTGGTGTGGAGGCTCAGAAGGGGATGTTGAAGAAGCCTACCTGGTTGCTTTTTGATAACTATTAATTTGGGCGAGATATGCCAAAGTTCGTGTTTTGTGGCTAGCTACAACAAATTAGTTTAGTTGTAAAGTGCGAACGGTGTAATGTAGCAAAATTCCTTTGATAACTTTTAGTCAGCTCCATACACAGATGGTATCTACCAGGTTTTGTGCACATCGGTCGCATGGCCTAGGACGAGTACGAAAACTTTGTTTTGCGCATTGTGTGATTTTACGAAATAACTTCTTCGTGGAAATGGGATTACCCTGTATCATCAGATTCATATGGATTCAAGGAACAAGGATATCTAAGAACTTTTCATCTGCAATGCAGACTGTGGGAGTTATACGTAAAAACATATTTAAATGCATTGACTTATTTGCCAAAAGGTCTCTACGTTAATTATAGCGACCCCTAACGGCCGATTTTCACCAAATTTGGTGGGAAGCTGCAGAGTGGCATGACAAACAAAATACTTCCAGGGTTTGTGATGATAGCATTTAATGCTGCAGAGATATTTACAATGCAAATATTCCCATTCAAATGCATTGACTTATTTGCCGAAAAGCTTCTACGTCAATTATAGCGCCCCCCGATGGCCTATTTTCACCAAATTTGGTAGGGGGACTAGGGATGGGATGTTGAAGAAGCCCACCAGGTTTCATTCTGATAACTATTAATTTGGCCAAGATATGCTAAAGTTCGTGTTTTGTGGCTAGCTACAACGAATTAGTTTGGTTGTAAAGTGCGAACGGTGTAGTGTAGCGAAATTCCTTTGATAACTTTTGGTCAGCTCCATACACAGATGGTATCTATCAAGTTTCGTGCACATCGGTTGTATGGCCTAGGACGAGTACGAAAACATTTTTTTTCGCACTACACGATTTTGCGAAAAAACTTTTTAGTATAAATGGACCTGTCCTATATCGTCAGATTCACGTCGATACAAGGAACAAGGTGATCTATAAATATTCGGTCTGCGATGTAGCCTTTCGGAGTTATATGCAAAAACACGTTTTACGTCATTGTAGCGCCACCTAGTGGTCCACGTATGTAATATTTGGTAGGTCTGGTCCATGAACCATTGCACATCGACATTGTAAATTTTAAGTTGCTCACTTTAGTGTAAGTCGTAGATCCAAACATGGGTCCCATAGGCCACGCCCACTTTGACGAATCAATACGCCACTGTAGGCCTTTCCTCAAGAGTTGGCCAAGATGGTACACACCAAATTTCGTGAAAACCGGTTGAGCTGTTCATGAGATATTAACTTTTGGTACTTTTGGCGCCCCCTATTGACCAAATTTTGTAAAATTAGTTTCCTACACTAAGAGGCTCATGTGAAAAAAGAATCTAAAGATTTGTGATGATATCATTAATTTTGGCCGAGATATGGCAACGTTTGTGTCTTCGTAGCTAGCTACACAAATTTGTTTGTGCGTAGTTTACGCAATTTTCATCCGAAAACAAATCTTTTGATAACTTTTTGTCAGGTCGGTCTACTGATGCTACAGACCAAGTTTCATGCAGATCCGTTGCACGGTCTAGGAGGAGTACGAAAAAGCAGGTTTACGATAAATTGCGATTTTTCACGCATAAAAGTCGGGGCGGAAATAGGCGTGGCCTATACCACGAGATTCAGCTGGATCCAAGGAACGCGTGGATATGTGTATTTTTAATGTGCGATGTACGGTTTGGGAGTTATAAGGCCAAACGCGTTTTTTCTGCTATAGCGCCACCTAGTGGTGAAAGTGGCTGAATTTTTTCGTCCGAGGTCCCTGCAGGGTTTTGGACCAGACCTGAAAACGGCAACCTCCCACCATTTACGGTTTAGGCTGCAGTATCAGTTTTAGAGGCGGAAGAAAAAGCGGAATAATAATAAGAAACCTTACAATTCCAATAGGGTTCCACAGCCCTGCTGTGCGAACGGCGTAGCTTCGCTACCGCCGATTCTCACAGCCTCGGGCTTGGACCCCTAACTAGAACTGCAAGCAGTTATGAACGGGGTCCAAGCCTCGTGCGCCGGTCCCCCCCGGCGCGAGTCGCCCCGGCGATCGTCGCCAAATCCGGTGGGGAGCCGCAGAGTGGCATGACGAACAATACTCTCAAGTTTCGTGATGATGGCATTTACTGCTGCAGAGATATTCACATTGCAAATTATTCCCATTTAAATGCATTGACTCATTTGCCAAAAGGCATCTACGTTAATTGTAGCGCCCCCTAACGGCCGATTTTCACCAAATTTTGTGGGAAGCCGCAGAGTGGCATCCTGAACAAAATACACCCAGGGTTTGTGATGATAGCATTTAATGCTGCAGAGATATTTACATTGCAAATTATTCCCATTCAAATGCATTGACTTATTTGCCGAAAAGCCTCTACGTCAATTATAGCGCCCCCCGACGGCCTATCTTCACCAAATTTGGCATGGAGGCTCGGAGTGACATGCCGAACAATACCCTCAAGTTTTGTGATGATAGCATTTACTGCTGCAGAGACATATCCATTGCAAATTATTCCCATTTAAATGCATTGAGTTATTTACTGAAAAGCCTCTACGTTAATTATAGCGCCCCCTGACGGTCGATTTCGACCAAATTTGGTATCGAGGCTAGGAATGGCATGTCAAACATCTCTACCAAGATTTGCTATGGTGTCTAATAATTTGGCCGAGATATGCCAAAGTTCGTGTTTTGTGGCTAGCTTTGACAGATTTGTTTGCTTGTAAAGTGCGAACGGTGTGATGTAGCAAAATTCCTTTGATAACTTTTGGTCAGCTCTATATAGAGAAGATATCTACCAAGTTTCGTGCACATCGGTCACACGGCCTAGGACGAGTACGATAACATTTGTTTTTGCATTGCGCACTTTTGCGAAAATACCTTGTAGTCTATATAGGCGAAGCCTATATTTTCAGATTCAGATGAAATGAAGGAATAAGAGCATGTAAGCATTTTTAATGTGCGATGTAGACTTTGGGAGTTATAGGCAAAAACACGTTTTACGTCATTGCAGCGCCACCTAGTGGTTTACGTAAGTAATATTTGGTATGTAAGATCTGCAATACATTGTTCATCTACCCTGTAAATTTTAAGTTGCTCACATTAGGGCAAGTGGTGAATCTAAACCTGGATTCCATAGGCCACGCCCACTTTAACGAATCCGTACCCCACTGTAGGCGTGGCCTCAGGTATGGGTCTAGATGGCAAACTCCAAATTTCGTAAAAATCGGATGAGCCGTTCATGAGATATAAACTTTTTGTACTTTTGGCGCCCCCTATTGACCAAATTTTGTAAAATTAGTTTTCTTGACTTAGAGGCTCATGCCAAACAAGGATCTAAAGATTCACAATCATATCATTTATTTTGGCCGAGATATGGCAACGTTTGTGTCTTCGTAGCTAGCTACACAAATTTGTTTTTGCGTAATGTACGCAAATTTCATCCGAAAAAAATTCTTTTGATAACTTTTTGTCAGGTCGGTCTATAGATGCTACCTACCAAGTTTTATGCAAATCGGTTGTACGGTCTAGGAGGAGTATGAAAAAGTAGGTTTACAATAAATCGCGATTTTTCACGTAAAAAAGTCGGGGCGGAAATGGGCGTGGCCTACATCACGAGATTCAGTTGGATTCAGGGAACGCGTGGATATGTGTATTTCGAATGTGCGATGTACGGTTTGGGAGTTATAGGGGCAAACACGTATCTTCTGGTATAGCGCCACCTAGTGGCTGAATTTTGTTATCCGAGGTCCCTGCAGGGATCTGGACCAGTCCTGAAAACGGCAACTTCCTACCATGTACGGTTTAGGCTGCAGTATCAGTTTTAGAGGCGGAAGAAAAAGAATAATAATAAGAAACCTTACAATTCCAATAGGGTTCCACAGCCCTGCTGTGCGAACGGCGTAGCTTCGCTACCGCCGGTTCTCGCAACCTCGGGCTTGGACCCCTAATAACTAGAACTGCAAGCAGTTATGAACGGGGTCCAAGCCTCGTGCGCCTGTCCACCCCGGCGCGTGTCGCCCCCGGCGATCGTTGCCAAATCTGGTGAAGAGCCACAGAGTGGCATGGCGAACAATAATCTCAAGTTTTGTGATGATAGCATTTACTGCTGCAGAGACATATCTATTGCAAATTACTCCCATTTAAATGCATTGACTCATTTGCCAAAAGGCCTCTACGTTAATTGTAGCGCCCCCTGACTGCCGATTTTCACCAAATTTTGTGGGAAGCCGCAGAGTGGCATGCTGAACAAAATACATCCAGGGTTTGTGATGATAGCATTTAATGCTGCAGAGATATTTACATTGCAAATTATTCCCATTTAAATGCATTGACTCATTTGCCGAAAGGCCTCTACGTTAATTGTAGCGCCCCCTGACGGCGGATTTTCACCAAATTCGGCGTGGAGGCTCGGAGTGGCATGTCGAACAATCCCCTCAAGTTTTGTGATGATAGTATTTACTTCTGCGGAGATATTTACATTGCAAATTATTCCCATTTAAATGCATTGACTTATTTACCGAAAGGCCTCTACGTTAATTATAGCGCCCCCTGACGGCCGATTCTAACCAAATTTGGTATCGAGGCTAGGAATGGGATGTCAAAGATCTCTACCAAGATTTGTTCTGATAACTATTAATTTGGCCGAGATATGCTAAAGTTCGTGTTTTGTGGCTAGCTACGACAAATTTGTTTGCGTGTAGAGTGCGAACGGTGTAACGTAGCAAAATTCTTTTGATAACTTTTGGTCAGCTCTATATACAGAAGATATCTACCAAGTTTCGTGCACATCGGTCACACGGCCTAGGACGAGTATGATAACATTCTTTTTTGCATTGCGCGATTTTGCGAAAGAACTTTGTTGTTGAAATGGACTTGTCCTATATCTTCAGATTCAGGGCGATACAAGGAACAAGGGGATCTATACATTTTCGGTCTGCGATGTAGCCTTTCGGAGTTATAGGCAAAAACACGTTTTACGTCATTGTAGCGCCACCTAGTGGTCCACTTATTTAATATTTGGTAGGTCAGGTCCATGACCCATTGCACATCGACACTGTAAATTTTAAGTTGCTCACTTTAGTCTAAGTGGTAGATCCAAACATGGGTCCCATAGGCCACGCCCACTTTGACGAATCAGTACCCCACTGTAGTCCTGGCCTCAGGAGTGGGCCTAGATGGTACGCACCAAATTTCGTGAAAATCGGATGAGCCGTTAATGAGATATTAACTTTTTGTACTTTTGGCGCCCCCTATTGACCAAATTTTGTAAAATTTGTTGCAGACACTGAGAGGCTCATGCCAAACAAGAATCTAAAGACTTGTGATGATACCCTTTATTTTGGCCGAGATATGGCAACGTTTGTGTCTTTGTAGCTAGCTACACAAATTTGTTTGTGCGTAGTTTACGAAATTTTCATCCGAAAAAAAATCTTTTGATAACTTTTCGTCAGGTCGGCCTAGAGATACTAGAGACCAAGTTTCATGCAGATCCGTCGCACGGTCTAGGAGGAGTACGAAAAAGCAGGTTTACGATAAATCGCGATTTTTCACGTATACAAGTCTAGGCGGAAATGGGCGTGGCCTATACCACGAGATTCAGCTGGATCCAAGGAACGCGTCGATATGTGTATTTTTAATGTGCGATGTACGGTTCGGGAGTTATAAGGCCAAACGCGTTTTTTCTGCTATAGCGCCACCTAGTGGTCAAAGTGGCCGAATTTTTTCGTCCGAGGTCCCTGCAGTGATCTGGACCAGTCCTGCAAAGGGCAACCTCCCACCATTTACGGTTTAGGCTGCAGTATCAGTTTTAGAGGCGGAAGAATAATAATAATAACTAGAACTGCAAGCAGTTATGAACGGGGTCCAAGCCTCGTGCGCCGGTCCCCCCCGGCGCGAGTCGCCCCCGGCGATCGTTGCCAAATCTGGTGAAGAGCCACAGAGTGGCATGGCGGACAATAATCTCAAGTTTTGTGATGATAACATTTACTGCTGCAGAGACGTATGCATTGCAAATTACTCCCATTTAAATGCATTGACTCATTTGCCAAAAGGCATCTACGTTAATTGTAGCGCCCCCTAACGGCCGATTTTCACCAGATTTTGTGGGAAGCCGCAGAGTGGCATCCTGAACAAAATACACCCAGGGTTTGTGATGATAGCATTTAATGCTGCAGAGATATTTACATTGCAAATTATTCCCATTTAAATGCATTGACTCATTTGCCGAAAGGCCTCTACGATAATTGTAGCGCCCCCTGACGGCGGATTTTCACCAAATTCGGCGTGGAGGCTCGGAGTGGCATGTTGAACAATACCCTCAAGTTTTGTGATGATAGTATTTACTTCTGCAGAGATATTTACATTGAAAATTATTCCCATTTAAATGCATTGACTTATTTACCGAAAGGCCTCTACGTTAATTATAGCGCCCCCTGACGGCCGATTTTAACCAAATTTGGTATCGAGGCTAGGAATGGAATGTCAAAGATCTCTACCAAGATTTGCTCTGATATCTAATAATTTGGCCGAGATATGCCAAAGTTCGTGTTTTGTGGCTAGATATGACAAATTTGTTTGGTTATAAAGTGCGAAGGGTGTAACGTAGCAAAATTCTTTTGATAACTTTTGGTCAGCTCTCTATAAAGAAGATATCTACAAAGTTTCGTGCACATCGGTCACACGGCCTAGGACGAGTACGATAACATTTGTTTTTGCATTGCGCGATTTTGCGAAAAAACTTTTTGGTTGAAATGGACCAATCCTATATCATCAGATTCAGGTCGATACAAGGAACAAGGCGATTTATAAATATTCGGTCTGTGATGTAGCCTTTTGGAGTTATAGGCAAAAACACGTTTAAATGCATTGACTTATTTGCCAGAAGGTCTCTACGTTAATTACAGCGCCCCCTAACGGCCGATTTTCACCAAATTTGGTGGGAAGCCACAGAGTTGCATGCCGAACAAAATAGTCCCAGGGTTTGTGATGATAGCATTTAATGCTGCAGAGATATTTACATTGCAAATTATTCCCATTCAAATGCATTGACTTATTTGCCGAAAAGCCTCTACGTCAATTATAGCGCCCCCTGACGGCCTATTTTCACCAAAGTTGGTATGGAGGCTAGGGATGGGATGTTGAAGAAGCCCACCAGGTTTCATTGTGATAGCTATTAATTTGGCCGATATATGCCAAAGTTCGTGTTTTGTGGATAGCTACAACAAATTAGTTTGGTTGTAAAGTGCGAACAGTGTAATGTAGCGAAATTCCTTTGATAACTTTTGGTCAGCTCCATACACAGATGGTTTCTACCAAGTTTCGTGTACATTGGTTGTATGGCCTAGGACGAGTACGAAAACATTTTTTTTCGCATTACACGATTTTGCGAAAAGAATTCTTAGTTCAAATGGGCAGGACCTATATCAGCAGCTTCAAATGGATACAAGGAACAAGTGGATGTATACATTTCTTGTCTGCGTTGTAGCTTGTGGGAGTTATAGGCAAAAACACGTTTTACGTCATTGTAGCGCCACCTAGTGTTCCACTTATGTAATATTTGGTACGTCAGGTCCATGAACCATACTACATCGACATTGTAAATTTTAAGTTGCTCACTTTAGTGTAAGTGGTAGATCCAAACATGGGTCCCATAGGCCACGCCCACTTTGACGAATCAGTACCCCACTGTAGGCCTGGCCTCAGGAGTGGGCCTAGATGGTACGCACCAAATTTCGTGAAAATCGGATGAGCTGTTCATGAGATATTAAATTTTGGTACTTTTGGCGCCCCCCATTGACCAAATTTTGTAAAATTAGTTTCAGAAACTAAGAGGCTCATGTCAAACTAGGATCTAAAGATTTGCGATGCTATCATTTATTTTGGCCGAGATATGGCAATGTTTGTGTCTTCGTAGCTAGCTACATAAATTTGTTTGTGCGTAGTTTACGCAATTTTTATCCGAAAAAAAATCTTTTGATAACTTTTTGTCAGGTCGGTCTGCTGATGCTACACACCAAGTTTCATGCAGATCCGTTGCACGGTCTAGGAGGAGTACGAAAAAGTAGGTTTACGATAAATCGCGATTTTTCACGCATAAAAGTCGGGGCGGAAATGGGCGTGGCCTATACCACAAGATTCAGCTGGATCCAAGGAACGCGTGGATATGTGTATTTTTAATGTGCGATGTACGGTTCGGGAGTTATAAGGCCAAACGCGTTTTTTCTGCTATAGCGCCACCTTGTGGTCAAAGTGGCTGAATTTTTTCGTCCGAGGTCCCTGCAGTGATCTGGACCAGTCCTGAAAACGGCAACCTCCCACCATTTACGGTTTAGGCTGCAGTATCAGTTTTAGAGGCGGAAGAATAATAATAATAATAATAACTAGAACTGCAAGCAGTTATGAACGGGGTCCAAGCCTCGTGCGCCGGTGCCCCCTGGCGCGAGCCGCCCCCGGCGACGCCGAGAGCCCGCAAGAACGGAGCCCGCGAAAGGAGAACCCGAAGCGCCGCCGCGGCGAGGCGAAAGTCGAGAAATTTGACCGAGCGCGAGCTCCAAAGTCCGTAGCGAAACGCAATTGCCAATTTCCTCTTCGTTGCGTAAAAGGCCCAAACGCTTCTACTTCGATTGTAGCGCCCCCTAAAGGGCGATCGTCGCCAAATCCGGTGGGGAGCCGCAGAGTGGCATGGCGAACAATACTCTCAAGTTTCGTGTTGGTAGCATTTACTGCTGCAGAGATATTCACATTGCAAATTATTCCCATTTAAATGCATTGACTCATTTGCCGAAAGGCCTCTACGTTAATTGTAGCGCCCCCTGGCGGCGGATTTTCACCAAATTTGGGTTGGAGGCTCGGAGTGGCGTGACGAACAATACCCTCAAGTTTTGTGATGATGGCATTTACTGCTGCAGAGATATTTACATTGCAAATTATTCCCATTTAAATGCATTGACTTATTTACCGAAAGACCTCCACGTTAATTATAGCGCCCCCTGAAGGCCGATTTTGACCAAATTTGGTGAGTAGGCTTGGAATGGCATGTCAAAGATCTCTACCAAGACTTGTTCTGATATCTAATAATTTGGCCGAGATATGCCAAAGTTCGTGTTTTGTGGCTAGCTATGACAAATTAGTTTGCTTGTAAAGTGCGAACGGTGTAACGTAGAAAAATTATTTTGACAAGGTTTGGTCAGCTTTCTATAACAATGATATCTACCAAGTTTCGTGCACATTGGTCACACGGCCTAGGACGAGAACGAAAACATTTTTTTTTGCATTGCGCAATTTTGCGAAAATTTCTTTTCGTAGAAATGGACTTTTCCTATATCATCAGATTCAGATGCATACAAGGAACAAGTGGATCTATAAATATTCCATCTGCGATGTATTCTGTGGGAGTTATAGGCAAAAACACGTTTTACGTGATTGTAGCGCCACCTAGTGGTCCACTTTTGTAATATTTGGTACCTGTGGTCCAGAAACCATTGTACATCTACACTGTAAATTTGAAGTTGCTCACATTAGTGTAAGTGGTAGATATAAACCTGGGTCCCATTTGGGTCCCATAGGCCACGCCCACTTTGACGAATCAGTACCCCACTGTAGTCCTGGCCTCAGGAGTGGGCCTAGATGGTACGCTCCAAATTTCGTAAAAATCGGATGAGCTGTTCATGAGATATTAACTTTTTGTACTTTTGGCGCCCCCTATTGACCAAATTTTTTAATATTTGTTTCAGACACTGAGAGGCTCATTCCAAACAAGAATCTAAAGATTTGTGATGATATCATTCATTTTGGCCGAGATATGGTAACGTTTGTGTCTTCGTAGCTAGCTACACAAATTTGTTTGTGCGTAGTTTACGCAATTTTTATCCAAAAAAAAATCTTTTGATACTTTTTTTCTCAGGTTGGCCTATAGATGCTAGAGACCAAGTTTCATGCAGATCCGTTACACGGTCTAAGAGGAGTACGAAAAAGCAGGTTTACGATAAATCACGATTTTTCACGTATAAAAGTCTAGGCGGAAATGGGCGTGGCCTGTACCACGAGATTCAGCTGGATCCAAGGAACGCGTCGATATGTGTATTTTTAATGTGCGATGTACGGTTTGGGAGTTATAAGGCCAAACGCGTTTTTTCTGCTATAGCGCCACCTAGTGGTGAAAGTGGCTGAATTTTTTCGTCCGAGGTCCCTGCAGGGTTTTGGACCAGACCTCAAAACGGCAACCTCCCACCATTTACGGTTTAGGCTGCAGTATCAGTTTTAGAGGCGGAAGAAAAAGAATAATAATAATAATAATAATAATAATAAGAAACTTTGCAATTTCAATAGGGTTCCACAGCCCTGCTGTGCGAACGGCGTAGCTTCGCTACCGCCCGTTCTCGCAACCTCGGGCTTGGACCCCTAACTAGAACTGCAAGCAGTTATGAACGGGGTCCAAGCCTCGTGCGCCTGTCCACCCCGGCGCGTGTCGCCCCCGGCGATCGTTGCCAAATCTGGTGAAGAGCCACAGAGTGGCATGGCGAACAATAATCTCAAGTTTTGTGATGATAGCATTTACTGCTGCAGAGACATATCTATTGCAAATTACTCCCATTTAAATGCATTGACTCATTTGCCAAAAGGCCTCTACGTTAATTGTAGCGCCCCCTGACTGCCGATTTTCACCAAATTTTGTGGGAAGCCGCAGAGTGGCATGCTGAACAAAATACACCCAGGGTTTGTGATGATAGCATTTAATGCTGCAGAGATATTTACATTGCAAATTATTCCCATTTAAATGCATTGACTCATTTGCCGAAAGGCCTCTACGTTAATTGTAGCGCCCCCTGACGGCGGATTTTCACCAAATTCGGCGTGGAGGCTCGGAGTGGCATGTCGAACAATACCCTCAAGTTTTGTGATGATAGTATTTACTTCTGCGGAGATATTTACGTTGCAAATTATTCCCATTTAAATGCATTGACTTATTTACCGAAAGGCCTCTACGTTAATTATAGCGCCCCCTGATGGCCGATTCTAACCAAATTTGGTAAGGAGGCTAGGAATGGGATGTCAAAGATCTCTACCAAGATTTGTTCTGATAACTATTAATTTGGCCGAGATATGCTAAAGTTCGTGTTTTGTGGCTAGCTACGACAAATTTGTTTGCGTGTAGAGTGCGAACGGTGTAACGTAGCAAAATTCTTTTGATAACTTTTGGTCAGCTCTATATACAGAAGATATCTACCAAGTTTCGTGCACATCGGTAACAAGGCCTAGGACGAGTATGATAACATTTGTTTTTGCATTGCGCGATTTTGCGAAAGAACTTTGTTGTTGAAATGGACTTGTCCTATATCGTCAGATTCAGGGCGATACAAGGAACAAGGGGATCTATACATTTTCGGTCTGCGATGTAGCCTTTCGGAGTTATAGGCAAAAACACGTTTTACGTCATTGTAGCGCCACCTAGTGGTCCACTTATGTAATATTTGGTAGGTCAGGTCCATAAGCCATTGCACATCGACACTGTAAATTTTAAGTTGCTCACTTTAGTCTAAGTGGTAGATCCAAACATGGGTCCCATAGGCCACGCCCACTTTGACGAATCAGTACCCCACTGTAGTCCTGGCCTCAGGAGTGGGCCTAGATGGTACGCACCAAATTTCGTGAAAATCGGATGAGCCGTTCATGAGATATTAACTTTTTGTACTTTTGGCGCCCCCTATCGACCAAATTTTGTAAAATTTGTTGCAGACACTGAGAGGCTCATGCCAAACAAGAATCTAAAGACGTGTGATGATACCCTTTATTTTGGCCGAGATATGGCAACGTTTGTGTCTTTGTAGCTAGCTACACAAATTTGTTTGTGCGTAGTTTACGAAATTTTCATCCGAAAAAAAATCTTTTGATAACTTTTCGTCAGGTCGGCCTAGAGATACTACAGACCAAGTTTCATGCAGATCCGTCGCACGGTCTAGGAGGAGTACGAAAAAGCAGGTTTACGATAAATCGCGATTTTTCACGTATAAAAGTCTAGGCGGAAATGGGCGTGGCCTATACCACGAGATTCAGCTGGATCCGAGGAACGCGTCGATATGTGTATTTTTAATGTGCGATGTACGGTTTGGGAGTTATAAGGACAAACGCGTTTTTTCTGCTATAGCGCCACCTAGTGGTCAAAGTGGCTGAATTTTTTCGTCCGAGGTCCCTGCAGTGATCTGGACCATTCCTGAAAACGGCAACCTCCCACCATTTACGGTTTAGGCTGCAGTATCAGTTTTAGAGGCGGAAGAATAATAATAATAATAATAACTAGAACTGCAAGCAGTTATGAACGGGGTCCAAGCCTCGTGCGTCAGTCCTATCCGGCGCGAGCCGCCCCCGGCGATGCCGAGAGCCCGCAAAAACGGAGCATGCGAAAGGAAAACCCGAAGCGCCGCCGCGGCGAGACAAAAGTCGGTAAATTTGGCCGAGTGCGAGCTCCAAAGTTCGTAGTGAAATGCAATTGCAAATTTCCTCTTCGTTGTGTAAAAGCCCCAAACGCTTCTACTTCGGTTGTAACGCCCCCTAAAGTGCGATCGTCGCCAAATCTGGTGAAGAGCTGCAGAGTGGCATGGCGAATAATAATCTCAAGTTTTGTGATGAAAGCATTCACTGCTGCAGAGACATATCCATTGCAAATTACTCCCATTTAAATGCATTGACTCATTTGCCAAAAGGCCTCTACGTTAATTATAGCGCCCCCTAACGGCCGATTTTCACCAAATTTGGTGGGAAGCTGCAGAGTGCCATGCCGAACAAAATACTCCCAGGGTTTTTAATGATAGCATTTAATGCTTCCGAGATATTTACATTGCAAAGTATTCCCATTCAAATGTATTGACTTATTTGCCGAAAAAGCCTCTACGTTAATCATAGCGCCCCCTAACGGCCGATTTCGACCAGATTTGGTGTGGAGGCTAAGAAGGGGATGTTGAAGAAGCCTACCTGGTTGCTTTTTGATAACTATTAATTTGGGCGAGATATGCCAAAGTTCGTGTTTTGTGGCTAGCTACAACAAATTAGTTTAGTTGTAAAGTGCGAACGGTGTAATGTAGCGATATTCCTTTGATAACTTTTAGTCAGCTCCATACACAGATGGTATCTACCAGGTTTTGTGCACATCGGTCGCATGGCCTAGGACGAGTACGAAAACTTTGTTTTGCGCATTGTGTGATTTTACGAAATAACTTCTTCGTGGAAATGGGATTACCCTGTATCATCAGATTCATATGGATTCAAGGAACAAGGATATCTAAGAACTTTTCATCTGCAATGCAGACTGTGGGAGTTATACGTAAAAACATATTTAAATGCATTGACTTATTTGCCAAAAGGTCTCTACGTTAATTATAGCGACCCCTAACGGCCGATTTTCACCAAATTTGGTGGGAAGCTGCAGAGTGGCATGACAAACAAAATACTTCCAGGGTTTGTGATGATAGCATTTAATGCTGCAGAGATATTTACAATGCAAATATTCCCATTCAAATGCATTGACTTATTTGCCGAAAAGCTTCTACGTCAATTATAGCGCCCCCCGATGGCCTATTTTCACCAAATTTGGTAGGGGGACTAGGGATGGGATGTTGAAGAAGCCCACCAGGTTTCATTCTGATAACTATTAATTTGGCCAAGATATGCTAAAGTTCGTGTTTTGTGGCTAGCTACAACGAATTAGTTTGGTTGTAAAGTGCGAACGGTGTAGTGTAGCGAAATTCCTTTGATAACTTTTGGTCAGCTCCATAGACAGATGGTATCTATCAAGTTTCGTGCACATCGGTTGTATGGCCTAGGACGAGTACGAAAACATTTTTTTTCGCACTACACGATTTTGCGAAAAAACTTTTTAGTATAAATGGACCTGTCCTATATCGTCAGATTCACGTCGATACAAGGAACAAGGTGATCTATAAATATTCGGTCTGCGATGTAGCCTTTCGGAGTTATATGCAAAAACACGTTTTACGTCATTGTAGCGCCACCTAGTGGTCCACGTATGTAATATTTGGTAGGTCTGGTCCATGAACCATTGCACATCGACATTGTAAATTTTAAGTTGCTCACTTTAGTGTAAGTCGTAGATCCAAACATGGGTCCCATAGGCCACGCCCACTTTGACGAATCAATACGCCACTGTAGGCCTTTCCTCAAGAGTTGGCCTAGATGGTACACACCAAATTTCGTGAAAATCGGTTGAGCTGTTCATGAGATATTAACTTTTGGTACTTTTGGCGCCCCCTATTGACCAAATTTTGTAAAATTAGTTTCCTACACTAAGAGGCTCATGTGAAAAAAGAATCTAAAGATTTGTGATGATATCATTAATTTTGGCCGAGATATGGCAACGTTTGTGTCTTCGTAGCTAGCTACACAAATTTGTTTGTGCGTAGTTTACGCAATTTTCATCCGAAAACAAATCTTTTGATAACTTTTTGTCAGGTCGGTCTACTGATGCTACAGACCAAGTTTCATGCAGATCCGTTGCACGGTCTAGGAGGAGTACGAAAAAGCAGGTTTACGATAAATCGCGATTTTTCACGCATAAAAGTCGGGGCGGAAATAGGCGTGGCCTATACCACGAGATTCAGCTGGATCCAAGGAACGCGTGGATATGTGTATTTTTAATGTGCGATGTACGGTTTGGGAGTTATAAGGCCAAACGCGTTTTTTCTGCTATAGCGCCACCTAGTGGTGAAAGTGGCTGAATTTTTTCGTCCGAGGTCCCTGCAGGGTTTTGGACCAGACCTGAAAACGGCAACCTCCCACCATTTACGGTTTAGGCTGCAGTATCAGTTTTAGAGGCGGAAGAAAAAGCGGAATAATAATAAGAAACCTTACAATTCCAATAGGGTTCCACAGCCCTGCTGTGCGAACGGCGTAGCTTCGCTACCGCCGATTCTCACAGCCTCGGGCTTGGACCCCTAACTAGAACTGCAAGCAGTTATGACGGGGTCCAAGTCTCCGATGCAACTCGTCCCCGACGCCCCGAGGAGCATGCGAAAGCGGAACCCAAAGCCCAACGTCGTGGAGGCAAACATTGGTAAATATCGAGAGGCGTGAGCCGCAAGGTCTGCGGTACGTTGCGATGCAAATATCCCATCAAGGTCAATGGAGCAAAGGGCCCGGTCTGGTTTAAGTTGACTTTAGCGCCCCCTAATGACCGATCTTTACCAAATTGGGTTTGGAGCCTCAGGGCGGCATTCCGACGACGCCCCCCCAAGTTTCACGTTGATAGCCTGTAATGTGGCCGAGATACTGCAATTGAAATATTCCCATTTAAATGCATTGAGTTGTTTGCTAAAAAACTTAAACGTTTATTATAGTGCCCCCTAATGGCCGATCTTCCCCAAATTTGGTAGAGAGCATCAGAGTGCTATGTTGGACAGTATTCTTGAGTGGTTTGCTTATATATTTAAAATTGGCCGAGATATGATTAAGTTTGTGCTTGGTAGCTTGCTAGGAAAATTTGTTTGGTCATCAATGCGCATACTTTAACGTAGCAAAATTCAAAAACGTAGCAAAAAGCAAGTATACATCTTGATAACATGCAAATAATATACAAATTGGCGTTTCGTATATATGCACTTTCAGAAATTCAGTATGCATAATAAAAAGATACACTGCACTACTCAATGGAAATAGTGGCCATTAGAGCTGGACAATTCAGTGAAAAATATGAATCATGATTTTGTTTTGCTTAAAATTGATATCACCATTCCTTGACACGATTTTTTTTCTCAACAAGTGTAATGTTTATTGCACACATGAACCATGGCAAAACAAAACAAATTGTCAGTACCAAACTGATTTTTTGGGCATGTATAGCACATTGCACATCACCACACGCCTGCAAACATAAGGGGTTCTCCCACCATGGGCATAGTCATGCTCACTGCCAACCCGGAACTTGTGGCGTGCCGTCTAATTAAGACCGTTGCAGCACTTGCCATCACTCCCTTACCAGTCCCTGTGGTCACTTGGCCAATGAATGCAAATGGAAAAAAGGTTTGTTTTTGTTTGTGTTTCTCTGTTATGTACCTTTTTTCTGTATGAGTTCAGTTTGAGACTGAGTGGTTGGCTGATTTTTGTCACTAATGCCTGGGCTCACTCGACGAGTGAAACACATGACTAAAAAGCAGGGTGAATCAAGATCGCGATTTTATAATGATTAATCTTGTGGTCATGCAAAATACTGAACACTTCTTGTGTTGGGCTGGGATGGGGTTAGAGGGTTACTGCGTGGAAATTAGGAGGTGGGGAAGGAGACACAATGAGGAGGAGGGAGGGGAAAACTAGCTTCCATATTGATGGACAATACTTTGAACATCAACAATAAGTGACATCACCCAACATCACTTAGAGCACCTTTAACATTGATTGCCTAAAATGGTCAAAACACATCTACGTTGACTATAGCGCCCACTAATGGCCAAACTTCGCCAAATTTGATACAAAGCCTCAGAACAGCATGCCGAACCAGCATCACGTTACATGTTGATAGCATTTACTGTCGCACAACACATTTTTTCTGCTATAGCGCCACATAGTAGTGGAAGTGGGTTAATTGTTGAGCCTGAGGTCCCTGAACCCAAAGCCCGACGGCGTGGAGGCAAACGTTGGTAAATATCAAGAGGCATGAGCCGCAAGGTCTGCGGTACGTTGCGATGCAAATATCCCATTGACGTCGATGGAGCAAAAGGGCCCGATCTGGTTTACGTTGACTTTAGCGCCCCTTAATGGTCGATCTTTACCAAATTTGGTATAGAGCCTCAGGGCGGCATGCCGACAAAGCAACCCAAGATTCGCGTTGATAGCATGTACTGTGGCCGAGATATTGTAATTGAAATCTTCCCATTTAAATGCATTGAGTTATTTGCTGAAAAACTTAAACGTTTATTATAGCGCCCCCTAATGGCCGATCTTACCCAAATTTGGTACACAGCATCAGAGTGCAATGTTGCACAAGGTTATTAAGTGGTTTGCTTATAGCTTTAAAATCGGCCGACATATGATTAAGTTTGTGTTTGGTAGCTAGCTAGGAAAATTAGTTTGGTCGTAAAATGCGCATGCTTTAACGTAGCAAAATTCTTTGGATAATTTTTGTTCAAGTGTGTCTAGAGGTGCTAGGTACCAGGTTTCGTGCATATCGGTTGCACGGCCTTGGACGCGTTTGAAAAAGTTGGTTTAGCACATTGCGCGATATTGCGAAAACAATTCTCGGAAGAAATGGAAGTGGCCTACGTCATGAGATTCAGATGGACTCAAGGAACACGGGGACATATGGATTTCTAATGTGCGATATGTAGTGTGGGAGTTAAAGGCAAAAAAACACTATAGCGCCACCTAGTGGTCTACATGTGTAGTTTTTGTTAACTGCAGTCCATGGCCCATTCTACATCTACCATGTAAATTTCAAGTGGCTCACATAAGGGTAAGGGGTGAATCTAGACGTGAGTCTCATAGGCCACGCCCACTTTGACCAATCCGTACTTCACGGTAGGGGTGGTCTCATGAGTGACCCTAGATAGTACCCACCATATTTGGTAAAAATCGAATGAGCCGTTCATGAGATATAAACATTTTGTACTTGTAGCGCCTCCTACGGGTCAATTTTTGTAACATGTATTGGGCCCCTCCAGAGGGTCATGGGAAACAAGAATCTGAAGTTGCGCATTGATAACATTTATTTTGACCGAGATATGGCAAAGTTCGTGTTTTTATAGTTAGCTACACAAATTTGGTTTTGCGTAATATGCGCAATTTGTATCCTATTAAAATTCCTTTTATAACATTTTGTCAAGTCCGTCTGTAGGTGATACCTGCAAAGTTTCGTGCAAATCGGTTGGACGGTCTAGGAGGAGTTTGAAAAAGTAGGTTTTGGATAAATTACGATTTTTCACGCATAAAAGTCTAGGCGGAAATGGGCGTGGCCTATATCATGAGATTTCCTAGGATCCAGTGAACGCGTGGATATGTGTATTTTTAATGTGCGACATACGGTTTGGAAGTTATAGGGTCAAACGGGTTTTTTCTGCTATAGCGCCACCTAGTGGTGGAAGTGGGGAAGTTCTTGCGCCTGAGGTCCTTGTCAAGTTCTGGACCAGTCCTGCAAAGGGCACCCCCGCACCATGTACGGTTTAGGCTGCAGCAGGACTTTTACGCGGAGAAGAATAATAATAATAATAATAATAATAATAATAATAAAAGTACAAAAACAATAGGGTTCCACAGTCCTACTGTGCGAACGGCGTAGCTATTGCTACCGCCGTTTCTTCCAGACTCGGACTTGGACCCCTAACTAGAACTGCAAGCAGTTATGAACGGGGTCCAAGCCTTGTGCGCCGGTCCCCCCCGGCGAAAACGGAGCCCGCGAAAGGAGAACCCGAAGCGCCGCCGCCTGAACGAGCGCGAGCTCCAAAGAACGTAGTGAAATGCAATTGCAAATTTCCTCTTCGTTGCGTAAAAGGCCAAACCGCTTCTACCTTGATTATAGCGCCCCCTAAAGGGCGATTGTCGCCAAATCCGTTGGGGAGCCGCAGAGTGGCATGTCGAACATTAGTCTCAAGTTTCGTGATGATGGCATTTACTGCTGCCGAGATATTCACATTGCAAATTGCTCCCATTTAAATGCATTGACTCATTTGCCGAAAGGCCTCTACGTTAATTGTAGCGCCCCCTGGCGGCGAATTTTCACCAAATTTGGTGTGGAGGCTCGGGGTGGCATGACGAACAACACTGTCAAGTTTTGTGATGATGGCATTTACTGCTGCAGAGATATTCACATTGCAAATTATTCCCATTTAAATGCATTGACTTATTTACTGAAAGACCTCCACGTTAATTATAGCGCCCCCTGAAGGCCGATTTTGACCAAATTTGGTATCGAGGCTTGGAATGGCATGTCAAGGATCTGTACCAAGATTTGTTCGGATATCAAATAATTTGGCCGAGATATGCCAAAGTACGTGTTTTGTGGCTAGCCACGTCAAATTAGTTTGCTTGTAAAGTGCGAACGGTGTACCGTAGCAAAATTCTTTTGACAACTTTTGGTCAGCTCTATATACAGATGATATCTTCCAAGTTTCGTGGACATTGGTCACACGGCCTAGGACGAGTACGAAAACATTTTTTTTTGCATTGCGCAATTTTGCGAAAATTTCTTTTCGTAGAAATGGACTTTTCCTATATCATCAAATTCAGATGCATACAAGGAACACGTGGATCTATAAATATTCCATCTGCGATGTATTCTGTGGGAGTTATAGGCAAAAACACGTTTTACGTGATTGTAGCGCCACCTAGTGGTCCACTTTTGTAATATATGGTACCTGTGGTCCGGAAACCATTGTACATCTACACTGTAAATTTGAAGTTGCTCACAATAGTGTAAGTGGTAGATATAAACCTGGGTCCCATTTGGGTCCCATAGGCCACGCCCACTTTGACGAATCAGTACCCCACTGTAGTCCTGGCCTCAGAAGTGGGCCTAGATGGTACGCTCCAAATTTCGTAAAAATCGGATGAGCCGTTCATGAGATATTAACTTTTTGTACTTTTGGCGCCCCCTATTGACCAAATTTTTTAAAATTTGTTTCAGACACTGAGAGGCTCATTCCAAACAAGAATCTAAAGATTTGTGATGATATCATTTATTTTGGCCGAGATATGGCAACGTTTGTGTCTTCGTAGCTAGCTACACAAATTTGTTTGTGCGTAGTTTACGCAATTTTTATCCGAAAAAAAATCTTTTGATATGTTTGTCTCAGGTCGGCCAATAGATGCTAGAGACCAAGTTTCATGCAGATCCGTTACACGGTCTAAGAGGAGTACGAAAAAGCAGGATTACAATAAATCGCGATTTTTCACGTATAAAAGTCTAGGCGAAAATGGGCGTGGCCTATACCACGAGATTCAGCTGGATCCGAGGAACGCGTCGATATGTGTATTTTTAATGTGCGATGTTTGGTTTGGGAGTTATAAGGACAAACGCGTTTTTTCTGCTATAGCGCCACCTAGTGGTCAAAGTGGCTGAATTTTTTCGTCCGAGGTCCCTGCAGTGATCTGGACCATTCCTGAAAACGGCAACCTCCCACCATTTACGGTTTAGGCTGCAGTATCAGTTTTAGAGGCGGAAGAATAATAATAATAATAATAATAATAACTAGAACTGCAAGCAGTTATGAACGGGGTCCAAGCCTTGTGCGCCGGTCCCCCCCGGCGAAAACGGAGCCCGCGAAAGGAGAACCCGAAGCGCCGCCGCCTGAACGAGCGCGAGCTCCAAAGAACGTAGTGAAATGCAATTGCAAATTTCCTCTTCGTTGCGTAAAAGGCCAAACCGCTTCTACCTTGATTATAGCGCCCCCTAAAGGGCGATTGTCGCCAAATCCGTTGGGGAGCCGCAGAGTGGCATGTCGAACATTAGTCTCAAGTTTCGTGATGATGGCATTTACTGCTGCCGAGATATTCACATTGCAAATTGCTCCCATTTAAATGCATTGACTCATTTGCCGAAAGGCCTCTACGTTAATTGTAGCGCCCCCTGGCGGCGAATTTTCACCAAATTTGGTGTGGAGGCTCGGGGTGGCATGACGAACAACACTGTCAAGTTTTGTGATGATGGCATTTACTGCTGCAGAGATATTCACATTGCAAATTATTCCCATTTAAATGCATTGACTTATTTACTGAAAGACCTCCACGTTAATTATAGCGCCCCCTGAAGGCCGATTTTGACCAAATTTGGTATCGAGGCTTGGAATGGCATGTCAAGGATCTGTACCAAGATTTGTTCGGATATCAAATAATTTGGCCGAGATATGCCAAAGTACGTGTTTTGTGGCTAGCCACGTCAAATTAGTTTGCTTGTAAAGTGCGAACGGTGTACCGTAGCAAAATTCTTTTGACAACTTTTGGTCAGCTCTATATACAGATGATATCTTCCAAGTTTCGTGGACATTGGTCACACGGCCTAGGACGAGTACGAAAACATTTTTTTTTGCATTGCGCAATTTTGCGAAAATTTCTTTTCGTAGAAATGGACTTTTCCTATATCATCAAATTCAGATGCATACAAGGAACACGTGGATCTATAAATATTCCATCTGCGATGTATTCTGTGGGAGTTATAGGCAAAAACACGTTTTACGTGATTGTAGCGCCACCTAGTGGTCCACTTTTGTAATATATGGTACCTGTGGTCCGGAAACCATTGTACATCTACACTGTAAATTTGAAGTTGCTCACAATAGTGTAAGTGGTAGATATAAACCTGGGTCCCATTTGGGTCCCATAGGCCACGCCCACTTTGACGAATCAGTACCCCACTGTAGTCCTGGCCTCAGAAGTGGGCCTAGATGGTACGCTCCAAATTTCGTAAAAATCGGATGAGCCGTTCATGAGATATTAACTTTTTGTACTTTTGGCGCCCCCTATTGACCAAATTTTTTAAAATTTGTTTCAGACACTGAGAGGCTCATTCCAAACAAGAATCTAAAGATTTGTGATGATATCATTTATTTTGGCCGAGATATGGCAACGTTTGTGTCTTCGTAGCTAGCTACACAAATTTGTTTGTGCGTAGTTTACGCAATTTTTATCCGAAAAAAAATCTTTTGATACGTTTGTCTCAGGTCGGCCAATAGATGCTAGAGACCAAGTTTCATGCAGATCCGTTACACGGTCTAAGAGGAGTACGAAAAAGCAGGATTACAATAAATCGCGATTTTTCACGTATAAAAGTCTAGGCGAAAATGGGCGTGGCCTATACCACGAGATTCAGCTGGATCCGAGGAACGCGTCGATATGTGTATTTTTAATGTGCGATGTACGGTTTGGGAGTTATAAGGACAAACGCGTTTTTTCTGCTATAGCGCCACCTAGTGGTCAAAGTGGCTGAATTTTTTCGTCCGAGGTCCCTGCAGTGATCTGGACCATTCCTGAAAACGGCAACCTCCCACCATTTACGGTTTAGGCTGCAGTATCAGTTTTAGAGGCGGAAGAATAATAATAATAATAACTAGAACTGCAAGCAGTTATGAACGGGGTCCAAGCCTCGTGCGCCTGTCCACCCCGGCGCGTGTCGCCCCCGGCGATCGTTGCCAAATCTGGTGAAGAGCCACAGAGTGGCATGGCGAACAATAATCTCAAGTTTTGTGATGATAGCATTTACTGCTGCAGAGACATATCTATTGCAAATTACTCCCATTTAAATGCATTGACTCATTTGCCAAAAGGCCTCTACGTTAATTGTAGCGCCCCCTGACTGCCGATTTTCACCAAATTTTGTGGGAAGCCGCAGAGTGGCATGCTGAACAAAATACACCCAGGGTTTGTGATGATAGCATTTAATGCTGCAGAGATATTTACATTGCAAATTATTCCCATTTAAATGCATTGACTCATTTGCCGAAAGGCCTCTACGTTAATTGTAGCGCCCCCTGACGGCGGATTTTCACCAAATTCGGCGTGGAGGCTCGGAGTGGCATGTCGAACAATACCCTCAAGTTTTGTGATGATAGTATTTACTTCTGCGGAGATATTTACGTTGCAAATTATTCCCATTTAAATGCATTGACTTATTTACCGAAAGGCCTCTACGTTAATTATAGCGCCCCCTGATGGCCGATTCTAACCAAATTTGGTAAGGAGGCTAGGAATGGGATGTCAAAGATCTCTACCAAGATTTGTTCTGATAACTATTAATTTGGCCGAGATATGCTAAAGTTCGTGTTTTGTGGCTAGCTACGACAAATTTGTTTGCGTGTAGAGTGCGAACGGTGTAACGTAGCAAAATTCTTTTGATAACTTTTGGTCAGCTCTATATACAGAAGATATCTACCAAGTTTCGTGCACATCGGTCACAAGGCCTAGGACGAGTATGATAACATTTGTTTTTGCATTGCACGATTTTGCGAAAGAACTTTGTTGTTGAAATGGACTTGTCCTATATCGTCAGATTCAGGGCGATACAAGGAACAAGGGGATCTATACATTTTCGGTCTGCGATGTAGCCTTTCGGAGTTATAGGCAAAAACACGTTTTACGTCATTGTAGCGCCACCTAGTGGTCCACTTATGTAATATTTGGTAGGTCAGGTCCATAAGCCATTGCACATCGACACTGTAAATTTTAAGTTGCTCACTTTAGTCTAAGTGGTAGATCCAAACATGGGTCCCATAGGCCACGCCCACTTTGACGAATCAGTACCCCACTGTAGTCCTGGCCTCAGGAGTGGGCCTAGATGGTACGCACCAAATTTCGTGAAAATCGGATGAGCCGTTCATGAGATATTAACTTTTTGTACTTTTGGCGCCCCCTATCGACCAAATTTTGTAAAATTTGTTGCAGACACTGAGAGGCTCATGGCAAACAAGAATCTAAAGACTTGTGATGATACCCTTTATTTTGGCCGAGATATGGCAACGTTTGTGTCTTTGTAGCTAGCTACACAAATTTGTTTGTGCGTAGTTTACGAAATTTTCATCCGAAAAAAAATTTTTTGATAACTTTTCGTCAGGTCGGCCTAGAGATACTACAGACCAAGTTTCATGCAGATCCGTCGCACGGTCTAGGAGGAGTACGAAAAAGCAGGTTTACGATAAATCGCGATTTTTCACGTATAAAAGTCTAGGCGGAAATGGGCGTGGCCTATACCACGAGATTCAGCTGGATCCAAGGAACGCGTTGATATGTGTATTTTTAATGTGCGATGTACGGTTCGGGAGTTATAAGGCCAAACGCGTTTTTTCTGCTATAGCGCCACCTAGTGGTCAAAGTGGGCGAATTTTTTCGTCCGAGGTCCCTGCAGTGATCTGGACCAGTCCTGCAAAGGGCAACCTCCCACCATTTACGGTTTAGGCTGCAGTATCAGTTTTAGAGGCGGAAGAATAATAATAATAATAAGAATTTTTACAATTTCAAAAGGGTTCCACAGCCCTGCTGTGCGAACGGCGTAGCTTCGCTACCGCCGGTTCTCACAACCTCGGGCTTGGACCCCTAATAATAACTAGAACTGCAAGCAGTTATGAACGGGGTCCAAGCCTCGTGCGCCGGTCCCCCCCGGCGCGGGTCCCCCCCGGCGCGGGTCGCCCCCGGCGACGCCGAGAGCCCGCGAAAACGGAGCCCGCGACAGGACAACCCAAAGCGCCGCCGCGGCGAGGCAAAAGTCGGGAAATTTGACCGAGCGCGAGCTCCAAAGTTCGTAGTGAAATGCAATTGCAAATTTCCTCTTCGTTGCGTAAAAGGCCCAAACGCTTCTACTTCGGTTGTAATGCCCCCTAAAGGGCGATCGTCGCCAAATCTGGTGAAGAGCTGCAGAGTGGCATGGCGAACAATAATCTCAAGTTTTGTGATGATAGCATTCACTGCTGCAGAGACATATCCATTGCAAATTTCTCCCATTTAAATGCATTGACTCATTTGCCAAAAGGCCTCTACGTTAATTATAGCGCCCCCTAACGGCCGATTTTAACCAAATTTGGTATCGAGGCTAGGAATGGAATGTCAAAGATCTCTACCAAGATTTGCTCTGATTTCTAATAATTTGGCCGAGATATGCCAAAGTTCGTGTTTTGTGGCTAGCTATGACAAATTTGTTTGGTTATAAAGTGCGAAGGGTGTAACGTAGCAAAATTCTTTTGATAACTTTTGGTCAGCTCTCTATAAAGAAGATATCTACAAAGTTTCGTGCACATCGGTCACACGGCCTAGGACGAGTACGATAACATTTGTTTTTGCATTGCGCGATTTTGCGAAAAAACTTTTTGGTTGAAATGGACCAATCCTATATCATCAGATTCAGGTCGATACAAGGAACAAGGCGATTTATAAATATTCGGTCTGTGATGTAGCCTTTTGGAGTTATAGGCAAAAACACGTTTAAATGCATTGACTTATTTGCCAGAAGGTCTCTACGTTAATTACAGCGCCCCCTAACGGCCGATTTTCACCAAATTTGGTGGGAAGCCACAGAGTTGCATGCCGAACAAAATAGTCCCAGGGTTTGTGATGATAGCATTTAATGCTGCAGAGATATTTACATTGCAAATTATTCCCATTCAAATGCATTGACTTATTTGCCGAAAAGCCTCTACGTCAATTATAGCGCCCCCTGACGGCCTATTTTCACCAAAGTTGGTATGGAGGCTAGGGATGGGATGTTGAAGAAGCCCACCAGGTTTCATTGTGATAGCTATTAATTTGGCCGATATATGCCAAAGTTCGTGTTTTGTGGATAGCTACAACAAATTAGTTTGGTTGTAAAGTGCGAACAGTGTAATGTAGCGAAATTCCTTTGATAACTTTTGGTCAGCTCCATACACAGATGGTTTCTACCAAGTTTCGTGTACATTGGTTGTATGGCCTAGGACGAGTACGAAAACATTTTTTTTCGCATTACACGATTTTGCGAAAAGAATTCTTAGTTCAAATGGGCAGGACCTATATCAGCAGCTTCAAATGGATACAAGGAACAAGTGGATGTATACATTTCTTGTCTGCGTTGTAGCTTGTGGGAGTTATAGGCAAAAACACGTTTTACGTCATTGTAGCGCCACCTAGTGTTCCACTTATGTAATATTTGGAACGTCAGGTCCATGAACCATACTACATCGACATTGTAAATTTTAAGTTGCTCACTTTAGTGTAAGTGGTAGATCCAAACATGGGTCCCATAGGCCACGCCCACTTTGACGAATCAGTACCCCACTGTAGGCCTGGCCTCAGGAGTGGGCCTAGATGGTACGCACCAAATTTCGTGAAAATCGGATGAGCTGTTCATGAGATATTAAATTTTGGTACTTTTGGCGCCCCCCATTGACCAAATTTTGTAAAATTAGTTTCAGAAACTAAGAGGCTCATGTCAAACTAGGATCTAAAGATTTGCGATGCTATCATTTATTTTGGCCGAGATATGGCAATGTTTGTGTCTTCGTAGCTAGCTACATAAATTTGTTTGTGCGTAGTTTACGCAATTTTTATCCGAAAAAAAATCTTTTGATAACTTTTTGTCAGGTCGGTCTGCTGATGCTACACACCAAGTTTCATGCAGATCCGTTGCACGGTCTAGGAGGAGTACGAAAAAGTAGGTTTACGATAAATCGCGATTTTTCACGCATAAAAGTCGGGGCGGAAATGGGCGTGGCCTATACCACGAGATTCAGCTGGATCCAAGGAACGCGTGGATATGTGTTTTTTTTATGTGTGATGTACGGTTCGGGAGTTATGAGGCCAAACGCGTTTTTTCTGCTATAGCGCCACCTAGTGGTGAAAGTGGCTGAATTTTTTCGTCCGAGGTCCCTGCAGGGTTTTGGACCAGACCTGAAAACGGCAACCTCCCACCATTTACGGTTTAGGCTGCAGTATCAGTTTTAGAGGCGGAAGAAAAAGCCGCCGAAGAATAATAATAACTAGAACTGCAAGCAGTTATGAACGGGGTCCAAGCCTCGTGCGCCGGTCCCCCCCGGCGCGAGTCGCCCCTGGCGATCATTGCCAAATCTGGCGAAGAGCCACAGAGTGGCATGGCGAACAATAATCTCAAGTTTTGTGATGATAGCATTTACTGCTGCAGAGACATATCTATTGCAAATTACTCCCATTTAAATGCATTTACTCATTTGCCAAAAGGCCTCTATGTTAATTGTAGCGCCCCCTGGCGGCCGATTTTCACCAAATTTTGTGGGAAGCCGCAGAGTGGCATGCTGAACAAAATACACAGAGGGTTTGTGATGATAGCATTTAATGCTGCAGAGATATTTACATTGCAAATTATTCCCATTTAAATGCATTGACGTATTTGCCGAAAAAGCCTCTACGTTAATTATAGCGCCCCCTAACGGCCGATTTTGACCAAATTTGGTGTGGAGGCTCAGAATGGGATGTTGAAGAAGCCTACCTGGTTTCTTTCTGATAACTATTAATTTGGGCGAGATATGTTAAAGTTCGTGTTTTGTGGCTAGCTACAACGAATTAGTTTGGTTGTAAAGTGCGAACGGTGTAATGTAGCGAAATTCCTTTGATAACTTTTGTTTAGCTCCATACATAGATGGTATCTACTAAGTTTCGTGCACATCGGTCATATGGCCTAGGACAAGTACGAAAACTTTTTTTTTCGCATTGTGTGATTTTACGAAATAATTTCTTCGTGGAAATGGGATTACCCTGTATAATCACATTCATATGGATTCAAAGAAAGAGGAGATATAAGAACTTATCATCTGCAATGCAGACTGTGGGAGTTATACGCAAAAACATATTTAAATGCATTGACTTATTTGCCAAAAGGTCTCTACGTTAATTATAGCGCCCCCTAACTGCCGATTTTCACCAAATTTTGTGGGAAGCTGCAGAGTGGCATGACGAACAAAATACTCCCAGGGTTTGTGATGATAGCATTTAATGCTGCAGAGATATTTACATTGCAAAGTATTCCCATTCAAATGCATTGACTTATTTGCCGAAAAAGCCTCTACGTTAATTATAGCGCCCCCTAACGGCCGATTTTGACCACATTTGGTGTGGAGGCTCAGAATGGGATGTTGAAGAAGCCTACCTGGTTTCTTTCTGATAACTATTAATTTGGGCGAGATATGCCAAAGTTCGTGTTTTGTGGCTAGCTACAACAAATTAGTTTAGTTGTAAAGTGCGAACGGTGTAATGTAGCAAAATTCCTTTGATAACTTTTGGTCAGCTCCATACACAGATGGTATCTACCAAGTTTCGTGCACATCGGTCGCATGGCCTAGGACGAGTACGAAAACTTTTTTTTTCGCTTTACACGATTTTGCAAAAACAAATCGCAGTGCAAATGGGCTTGACCTATATCATCAGCTTCACATGGATACAAGGAACAAGGGGATGTATATATTTCCTGTCTGCGATGTAGCCTGTGGGAGTTATAGGCAAAAACACGTTTTACGTCATTGTAGCGCCACCTAGTGGTTCACTTAGGTAATATTTGGTAGGTCAGGTCCATGAAACATTGTACATTGACACTGTAAATTTGAAGTTGCTCACATTAGTGTAAGTGGTATATATAAACCTGGTTCCCATTTGGGTCCCATAGGCCACGCCCACTTTGACGAATCAGTACCCCACTGTAGTCCTGGCCTCAGGAGTGGGCCTAAATGGTAGGCTCCAAATTTCGTAAAAATCGGATTAGCCGTTCATGAGATATAAACTTTTTGTACTTTTGGCGCCCCCTAGTGACCAAATTTTATAAAATTGGTTTCCTTGACTTAGAACCTCAACCTAAACAAGACTCTAAAGACTTGCGATGATGTTATTTTATTTGGCCGAGATATGGCAACGTTTGTGTCTTCGTAGCTAGCTACACAAATTTGTTTGTGCGTAATTTACGCAATTTTCATCCGA
The DNA here is from genome assembly GCA_023631565.1 of Gymnocephalus cernua. Classification (NCBI taxonomy): domain Eukaryota; kingdom Metazoa; phylum Chordata; class Actinopteri; order Perciformes; family Percidae; genus Gymnocephalus; species Gymnocephalus cernua. The sequence continues at coordinate 27,389,001 of CM042440.1, read as the reverse complement.
AAAAAATTCTTTTGATAACTTTTTGTCAAGTCGGTCTATAGATGCTACGTACCAAGTTTTATCCAAATCGGTTGCACGGTCTAGGAGGAGTATGACAAAGTAGGTTTACAATAAATCGCGATTTTTAACGCACAAAAGTCGGGGCGGAAATGGGCGTGACCTACATCACTAGATTCATCGGGATCCAGGGAACGCGTGGATATGTGCATTTTCTTTGTGCGATGTACGGTTCGGGAGTTATAAGGCCAAACGCGTTTTTTCTGCTATAGCGCCACCTAGTGGTGAAAGTGGCTGAATTTTTTCGTCCGAGGTCCCTGCAGGGTTTTGGACCAGACCTGAAAACGGCAACCTCCCACCACTTACGGTTTAGGCTGCAGTATCAGTTTTATCGGCGGAAGAAGAATAATAAGAAACCTTACAATTCCAATAGGGTTCCACAGCCCTGCTGTGCGAACGGCGTAGCTTCGCTACCGCCGATTCTCGCAGCCTCGGGCTTGGACCCCTAATAAGAAACCTTACAATTTCAATAGGGTTCCACAGCCCTGCTGTGCGAACGGCGTAGCTTCGCTACCGCCGGTTCTCGCAACCTCGGGCTTGGACCCCTAATAAGAATTTTTACAATTCCAATAGGGTTCCACAGCCCTGCTGTGCGAACGGCGTAGCTTCGCTACCGCCCGTTCTCGCAACCTCGGGCTTGGACCCCTAACTAGAACTGCAAGCAGTTATGAACGGGGTCCAAGCCTCGTGCGAGCCGCCCCCGGCGACGCCGAGAGCCCGCGAAAATGGAGCCCGCGAAAACGGAGCCCCCAAAAGGAGAACCCGAAGCGCCGCCGCAGCGAGGCGAAAGTCGGGAAATTTGACCGAGCGCGAGCTCCAAAGTCCGTAGTGAAACGCAATCGCAAATTTCCTCTTCGTTGCGTAAAAGGCCCAAACGCTTCTTCTTCGATTTTAGCGCCCCCTAAAGGGCGATCGTCGCCAAATCCGGTGGGGAGCCGCAGAGTGGCAAGACGAACAATACCCTCAAGTTTCGTGATGATGGCATTTACTGCTGCAGAGATATTCACATTGCAAATTATTCCCATTTAAATGCATTGACTCATTTGCCGAAAGGCCTCTACGTTAATTGTAGCGCCCCCTGGCGGCGGATTTTCACCAAATTTGGGTTGGAGGCTCGGAGGGGCGTGACGAACAATACCCTCAAGTTTTGTGATGATGGCATTTACTGCTGCAGAGAAATTTACATTGCAAATTATTCACATGTAAATGCATTGACTTATTTACCGAAAGACCTCCACGTTAATTATAGCGCCCCCTGAAGGCCGATTTTGACCAAATTTGGTAAGTAGGCTTGGAATGGCATGTCAAAGATCTCTACCAAGATTTGGTCTGATATCTAATAATTTGGCCGAGATATGCCAAAGTTCGTGTTTTGTGGCTAGCTATGACAAATTAGTTTGCTTGTAAAGTGCGAACGGTGTAACATAGAAAAATTATTTTGACAAGGTTTGGTCAGCTTTCTATAAAGATGATATCTACCAAGTTTCGTGCACATTGGTCACACGGCCTAGGACGAGAACGAAAACATTTATTTTTGCATTGCGCAATTTTGCGAAAATTTCTTTTCGTAGAAATGGACTTTTTCTATATCATCAGATTCAGATGCATACAAGGAACACGTGGATCTATAAATATTCCATCTGCGATGTATTCTGTGGGAGTTATAGGCAAAAACACGTTTTACGTGATTGTAGCGCCACCTAGTGGTCCACTTTTGTAATATTTGGAACCTGTGGTCCAGAAAGGATTGTACATCTACACTGTAAATATGAAGTTGCTCACATTAGTGTAAGTGGTAGATATAAACCTGGGTCCCATTTGGGTCCCATAGGCCACGCCCACTTTGACGAATCAGTACCCCACTGTAGTCCTGGCCTCAGGAGTGGGCCTAGATAGTAGGCTCCAAATTTCGTAAAAATCGGATGAGCTGTTCATGAGATATTAACTTTTTGTACTTTTGGCGCCCCCTATTGACCAAATTTTTTAATATTTGTTTCAGACACTGAGAGGCTCATTCCAAACAAGATTCTAAAGATTTGTGATGATATCTTTTATTTTGGCCGAGATATGGCAACGTTTGTGTCTTCGTAGCTAGCTACACAAATTTGTTTGTGCGTAGTTTACGCAATTTTTATCCAAAAAAAAATCTTTTGATACTTTTTTTCTCAGGTCGGCCTATAGATGCTAGCGACCAAGTTTCATGCAGATCCGTTACACGGTCTAAGAGGAGTACGAAAAAGCAGGTTTATGATAAATCGCGATTTTTCACGTATAAAAGTCTAGGCGGAAATGGGCGTGGCCTGTACCAGGAGATTCAGCTGGATCAAAGGAACGCGTGGATATGTGTATTTTTAATGTGCGATGTACGGTTTGGGAGTTATAAGGCCAAACGCGTTTTTTCTGCTATAGCGCCACCTAGTGGTGAAAGTGGCTGAATTTTTTCGTCCGAGGTCCCTGCAGGGTTTTGGACCAGACCTCAAAACGGCAACCTCCCACCATTTACGGTTTAGGCTGCAGTATCAGTTTTAGAGGCGGAAGAAAAAGAAGAATAATAATAATAACTAGAACTGCAAGCAGTTATGAACGGGGTCCAAGCCTCGTGCGTCAGTCCTATCCGGCGCGAGCCGCCCCCGGCGATGCCGAGAGCCCGCAAAAACGGAGCATGCGAAATGAAAACCCGAAGCGCCGCCGCGGCGAGACAAAAGTCGGTAAATTTGGCCGAGTGCGAGCTCCAAAGTTCGTAGTGAAATGCAATTGCAAATTTCCTCTTCGTTGTGTAAAAGCCCCAAACGCTTCTACTTCGGTTGTAACGCCCCCTAAAGTGCGATCGTCGCCAAATCTGGTGAAGAGCTGCAGAGTGGCATGGCGAATAATAATCTCAAGTTTTGTGATGAAAGCATTCACTGCTGCAGAGACATATCCATTGCAAATTACTCCCATTTAAATGCATTGACTCATTTGCCAAAAGGCCTCTACGTTAATTATAGCGCCCCCTAACGGCCGATTTTCACCAAATTTGGTGGGAAGCTGGAGAGTGCCATGCCGAACAAAATACTCCCAGGGTTTTTAATGATAGCATTTAATGCTTCCGAGATATTTACATTGCAAAGTATTCCCATTCAAATGTATTGACTTATTTGCCGAAAAAGCCTCTACGTTAATCATAGCGCCCCCTAACGGCCGATTTCGACCAGATTTGGTGTGGAGGCTCAGAAGGGGATGTTGAAGAAGCCTACCTGGTTGCTTTTTGATAACTATTAATTTGGGCGAGATATGCCAAAGTTCGTGTTTTGTGGCTAGCTACAACAAATTAGTTTAGTTGTAAAGTGCGAACGGTGTAATGTAGCAAAATTCCTTTGATAACTTTTAGTCAGCTCCATACACAGATGGTATCTACCAGGTTTTGTGCACATCGGTCGCATGGCCTAGGACGAGTACGAAAACTTTGTTTTGCGCATTGTGTGATTTTACGAAATAACTTCTTCGTGGAAATGGGATTACCCTGTATCATCAGATTCATATGGATTCAAGGAACAAGGATATCTAAGAACTTTTCATCTGCAATGCAGACTGTGGGAGTTATACGTAAAAACATATTTAAATGCATTGACTTATTTGCCAAAAGGTCTCTACGTTAATTATAGCGACCCCTAACGGCCGATTTTCACCAAATTTGGTGGGAAGCTGCAGAGTTGCATGACAAACAAAATACTTCCAGGGTTTGTGATGATAGCATTTAATGCTGCAGAGATATTTACAATGCAAATATTCCCATTCAAATGCATTGACTTATTTGCCGAAAAGCTTCTACGTCAATTATAGCGCCCCCCGATGGCCTATTTTCACCAAATTTGGTAGGGGGACTAGGGATGGGATGTTGAAGAAGCCCACCAGGTTTCATTCTGATAACTATTAATTTGGCCAAGATATGCTAAAGTTCGTGTTTTGTGGCTAGCTACAACGAATTAGTTTGGTTGTAAAGTGCGAACGGTGTAGTGTAGCGAAATTCCTTTGATAACTTTTGGTCAGCTCCATAGACAGATGGTATCTATCAAGTTTCGTGCACATCGGTTGTATGGCCTAGGACGAGTACGAAAACATTTTTTTTCGCACTACACGATTTTGCGAAAAAACTTTTTAGTATAAATGGACCTGTCCTATATCGTCAGATTCACGTCGATACAAGGAACAAGGTGATCTATAAATATTCGGTCTGCGATGTAGCCTTTCGGAGTTATATGCAAAAACACGTTTTACGTCATTGTAGCGCCACCTAGTGGTCCACGTATGTAATATTTGGTAGGTCTGGTCCATGAACCATTGCACATCGACATTGTAAATTTTAAGTTGCTCACTTTAGTGTAAGTCGTAGATCCAAACATGGGTCCCATAGGCCACGCCGACTTTGACGAATCAATACGCCACTGTAGGCCTTTCCTCAAGAGTTGGCCTAGATGGTACACACCAAATTTCGTGAAAATCGGTTGAGCTGTTCATGAGATATTAACTTTTGGTACTTTTGGCGCCCCCTATTGACCAAATTTTGTAAAATTAGTTTCCTACACTAAGAGGCTCATGTGAAAAAAGAATCTAAAGATTTGTGATGATATCATTAATTTTGGCCGAGATATGGCAACGTTTGTGTCTTCGTAGCTAGCTACACAAATTTGTTTGTGCGTAGTTTACGCAATTTTCATCCGAAAACAAATCTTTTGATAACTTTTTGTCAGGTCGGTCTACTGATGCTACAGACCAAGTTTCATGCAGATCCGTTGCACGGTCTAGGAGGAGTACGAAAAAGCAGGTTTACGATAAATCGCGATTTTTCACGCATAAAAGTCGGGGCGGAAATAGGCGTGGCCTATACCACGAGATTCAGCTGGATCCAAGGAACGCGTGGATATGTGTATTTTTAATGTGCGATGTACGGTTTGGGAGTTATAAGGCCAAACGCGTTTTTTCTGCTATAGCGCCACCTAGTGGTGAAAGTGGCTGAATTTTTTCGTCCGAGGTCCCTGCAGGGTTTTGGACCAGACCTGAAAACGGCAACCTCCCACCATTTACGGTTTAGGCTGCAGTATCAGTTTTAGAGGCGGAAGAAAAAGCGGAATAATAATAAGAAACCTTACAATTCCAATAGGGTTCCACAGCCCTGCTGTGCGAACGGCGTAGCTTCGCTACCGCCGATTCTCACAGCCTCGGGCTTGGACCCCTAATAATAAGAATTTTTACAATTCCAATAGGGTTCCACAGCCCTGCTGTGCGAACGGCGTAGCTTCGCTACCGCCCGTTCTCGCAACCTCGGGCTTGGACCCCTAATAAGAATTTTTACAATTTCAAAAGGGTTCCACAGCCCTGCTGTGCGAACGGCGTAGCTTCGCTACCGCCGGTTCTCACAACCTCGGGCTTGGACCCCTAATAAGAATTTTTACAATTTCAATAGGGTTCCACAGCCCTGCTGTGCGAACGGCGTAGCTTCGCTACCGCCCGTTCTCGCAACCTCGGGCTTGGACCCCTAATAACTAGAACTGCAAGCAGTTATGAACGGGGTCCAAGCCTCGTGCGCCGGTCCCCCCCGGCGCGAGTCGCCCCGGCGATCGTCGCCAAATCCGGTGGGGAGCCGCAAAGTGGCATGACGAACAATACTCTCAAGTTTCGTGATGATGGCATTTACTGCTGCAGAGATATTCACATTGCAAATTATTCCCATTTAAATGCATTGACTCATTTGCCAAAAGGCATCTACGTTAATTGTAGCGCCCCCTAACGGCCGATTTTCACCAAATTTTGTGGGAAGCCGCAGAGTGGCATCCTGAACAAAATACACCCAGGGTTTGTGATGATAGCATTTAATGCTGCAGAGATATTTACATTGCAAATTATTCCCCTTCAAATGCATTGACTTATTTGCCGAAAAGCCTCTACGTCAATTATAGCGCCCCCCGACGGCCTATCTTCACCAAATTTGGCATGGAGGCTCGGAGTGACATGCCGAACAATACCCTCAAGTTTTGTGATGATAGCATTTACTGCTGCAGAGACATATCCATTGCAAATTATTCCCATTTAAATGCATTGAGTTATTTACTGAAAAGCCTCTACGTTAATTATAGCGCCCCCTGACGGCCGATTTCGACCAAATTTGGTATCGAGGCTAGGAATGGCATGTCAAACATCTCTACCAAGATTTGCTATGGTGTCTAATAATTTGGCCGAGATATGCCAAAGTTCGTGTTTTGTGGCTAGCTTTGACAGATTTGTTTGCTTGTAAAGTGCGAACGGTGTGATGTAGCAAAATTCCTTTGATAACTTTTGGTCAGCTCTATATAGAGAAGATATCTACCAAGTTTCGTGCACATCGGTCACACGGCCTAGGACGAGTACGATAACATTTGTTTTTGCATTGCGCACTTTTGCGAAAATACCTTGTAGTCTAAATAGGCGAAGCCTATATTTTCAGATTCAGATGAAATGAAGGAATAAGAGCATGTAAGCATTTTTAATGTGCGATGTAGACTTTGGGAGTTATAGGCAAAAACACGTTTTACGTCATTGCAGCGCCACCTAGTGGTTTACGTAAGTAATATTTGGTATGTAAGATCTGCAATACATTGTTCATCTACCCTGTAAATTTTAAGTTGCTCACATTAGGGCAAGTGGTGAATCTAAACCTGGATTCCATAGGCCACGCCCACTTTAACGAATCCGTACCCCACTGTAGGCGTGGCCTCAGGTATGGGTCTAGATGGCAAACTCCAAATTTCGTAAAAATCGGATGAGCCGTTCATGAGATATAAACTTTTTGTACTTTTGGCGCCCCCTATTGACCAAATTTTGTAAAATTAGTTTTCTTGACTTAGAGGCTCATGCCAAACAAGGATCTAAAGATTCACAATCATATCATTTATTTTGGCCGAGATATGGCAACGTTTGTGTCTTCGTAGCTAGCTACACAAATTTGTTTTTGCGTAATGTACGCAAATTTCATCCGAAAAAAATTCTTTTGATAACTTTTTGTCAGGTCGGTCTATAGATGCTACCTACCAAGTTTTATGCAAATCGGTTGTACGGTCTAGGAGGAGTATGAAAAAGTAGGTTTACAATAAATCGCGATTTTTCACGTAAAAAAGTCGGGGCGGAAATGGGCGTGGCCTACATCACGAGATTCAGTTGGATTCAGGGAACGCGTGGATATGTGTATTTCTAATGTGCGATGTACGGTTTGGGAGTTATAGGGGCAAACACGTATCTTCTGGTATAGCGCCACCTAGTGGCTGAATTTTGTTATCCGAGGTCCCTGCAGGGATCTGGACCAGTCCTGAAAACGGCAACTTCCTACCATGTACGGTTTAGGCTGCAGTATCAGTTTTAGAGGCGGAAGAAAAAGAATAATAACTAGAACTGCAAGCAGTTATGAACGGGGTCCAAGCCTCGTGCGCCGGAGCCCCCCGGCGCGAGCCGCCCCGGCGACGCCGAGAGCCCGCGAAAACGGAGCCACCGAAAGGAGAACCTGAAGCGCCGCCGCGGCGAGGCGAAAGTCGGGAAATTTGACCGAGCGCGAGCTCCAAAGTCCGTAGAGAAACGCAATCGTAAATTTCCTCTTCGTTGCGTAAAAGGCCCAAACGCTTCTACTTCGATTTTATCGCCCCCTAAAGGGCGATCGTCGCCAAATCCGGTGGGGAGCCGCAGAGTGGCATGACAAACAATACTCTCAAGTTTCGTGATGATGGCATTTACTGCTGCAGAGATATTCACATTGCAAATTATTCCCATTTAAATGCATTGACTCATTTGCCAAAAGGCATCTACGTTAATTGTAGCGCCCCCTAACGGCCGATTTTCACCAAATTTTGTGGGAAGCCGCAGAGTGGCATCCTGAACAAAATACACCCAGGGTTTGTGATGATAGCATTTAATGCTGCAGAGATATTTACATTGCAAATTATTCCCATTCAAATGCATTGACTTATTTGCCGAAAAGCCTCTACGTCAATTATAGCGCCCCCCGACGGCCTATCTTCACCAAATTTGGCATGGAGGCTCGGAGTGACATGCCGAACAATACCCTCAAGTTTTGTGATGATAGCATTTACTGCTGCAGAGACATATCCATTGCAAATTATTCCCATTTAAATGCATTGAGTTATTTACTGAAAAGCCTCTACGTTAATTATAGCGCCCCCTGACGGCCGATTTCGACCAAATTTGGTATCGAGGCTAGGAATGGCATGTCAAACATCTCTACCAAGATTTGCTATGGTGTCTAATAATTTGGCCGAGATATGCCAAAGTTCGTGTTTTGTGGCTAGCTTCGACAGATTTGTTTGCTTGTAAAGTGCGAACGGTGTGATGTAGCAAAATTCCTTTGATAACTTTTGGTCAGCTCTATATAGAGAAGATATCTACCAAGTTTCGTGCACATCGGTCACACGGCCTAGGACGAGTACGATAACATTTGTTTTTGCATTGCGCACTTTTGCGAAAATACCTTGTAGTCTAAATAGGCGACGCCTATATTTTCAGATTCTGATGAAATGAAGGAATAAGAGCATGTAAGCATTTTTAATGTGCGATGTAGACTTTGGGAGTTATAGGCAGAAACACATTTTACGTCATTATAGCGCCACCTAGTGGTTTACGTAAGTAATATTTGGTATGTAAGATCTGCAATACATTGTTCATCTACCCTGTAAATTTTAATTTGCTCACATTAGGGCAAGTGGTGAATCTAAACCTGGATTCCATAGGCCACGCCCACTTTAACGAATCCGTACCCCACTGTAGGCGTGGCCTCAGGTATGGGTCTAGATGGCAATCTCCAAATTTCGTAAAAATCGGATGAGCCGTTCATGAGATATAAACTTTTTGTACTTTTGGCGCCCCCTATTGACCAAATTTTGTAAAATTAGTTTTCTTGACTTAGAGGCTCATGCCAAACAAGGATCTAAAGATTCACAATCATATCATTTATTTTGGCCGAGATATGGCAACGTTTGTGTCTTCGTAGCTAGCTACACAAATTTGTTTTTGCGTAATGTACGCAAATTTCATCCGAAAAAAATTCTTTTGATAACTTTTTGTCAGGTCGGTCTATAGATGCTACCTACCAAGTTTTATGCAAATCGGTTGTACGGTCTAGGAGGAGTATGAAAAAGTAGGTTTACAATAAATCGCGAATTTTCACGTAAAAAAGTCGGGGCGGAAATGGGCGTGGCCTACATCACGAGATTCAGTTGGATTCAGGGAACGCGTGGATATGTGTATTTCTAATGTGCGATGTACGGTTTGGGAGTTATAGGGGCAAACGCGTATCTTCTGGTATAGCGCCACCTAGTGGCTGAATTTTGTTATCCGAGGTCCCTGCAGGGATCTGGACCAGTCCTGAAAATGGCAACTTCCTACCATGTACGGTTTAGGCTGCAGTATCAGTTTTAGAGGCGGAAGAAAAAGAATAATAACTAGAACTGCAAGCAGTTATGAACGGGGTCCAAGCCTCGTGCGCCGGTGCCCCCCGGCGCGAGCCGCCCCCGGCGACGCCGAGAGCCCGCGAAAATGGAGCCCGCGAAAGTAGAACCCGAAGCGCCGCCGCGGCGAGGCGAAAGTCGGGATATTTGACCGAGCGCGAGCTCCAAAGTCCGTAATGACACGCAATCGCAAATTCGCTCTTCGTTGCGTAAAAGGCCCGGACGCTTCTACTTTGATTGTAGCGCCCCCTAAAGGGCGATCGTCGCCAAATCCGGTGGGGAGCCGCAGAGTGGCATGACGAACAATACTCTCAAGTTTCGTGATGATGGCATTTACTGCTGCAGAGATATTTACATTGCAAATTATTCCCATTTAAATGCATTGACTTATTTACCGAAAGGCATCTACGTTAATTGTAGGGCCCCCTAACGGCCGATTTTCACCAAATTTCGTGGGAAGCCGCAGAGTGGCATCCTGAACAAAATACACCCAGGGTTTGTGATGATAGCATTTAATGCTGCAGAGATATTTACATTGCAAATTATTCCCATTTAAATGCATTGACTTATTTACCGAAAGGCCTCTACGTTAATTATAGCGCCCCCTGACGGCCGATTTCGACCAAATTTAGTATCTAGGCTAGGAATGGCATGTCAAAGATCTCTACCAAGATTTGCTCTGATATCTAATAATTTGGCCGAGATAGGCCAACGTTCATGTTTTGTGGCTAGCTATGACAAATTTGTTTGCTTGTAAAGTGCGAACGGTGTAACGTAGCAAGATTCTTTTGATAACTTTTGGTCAACTCTATATAGAGAAGAAATCTACCAAGTTTTGTGCACATCGATAACACGGCCTAGGACGAGTACGATAACATTTGTTTTTGCATTACGCGATTTTGCGAAAAAACGTTTTAGTATATATGAACCTGTCCTATATCTTTAGATTCACGTCCATACAAGGAACAAGTGGATCTATAAACATCCGGTCTTTGATATAGCCTTTCGGAGTTATAGGCAAAAACACGTTTAAATGCATTGACTTATTTACCGAAAGGCCTCTACGTTAATTATAACGCCCCCTGACGGCCGATTTTAACCAAATTTGGTATCGACGCTAGGAATGGGATGTCAAAGATCTCTACCAAGATTTGCTCTGATATCTAATAATTTGGCCGAGATATGACAAAGTTCGTGTTTTGTGGCTAGCTACGACAAATTTGTTTGGTTGTAAAGTGCGAACGGTGTAACGTAGCAAAATTCTTTTGATAACTTTTGGTCAGCTCTCTATAGAGAAGATATCTACCAAGTTTCGTGCACATCGGTCACACGGCCTAGGACGAGTACGATAACATTTGTTTTTGCATTGCGTGATTTTGCGAAAATACTCTTTTGTTTAAATGGACCAGTCCTATATCATCAGATTCAGGTCGATACAAGGAACAAGGGGATCTATAAATATTCGGTCTGTGATGTAGCCTTTCGGAGTTATAGGCAAAAACACGTTTAAATGCATTGACTCATTTGCCAAAAGGCCTCTACGTTAATTATAGCGCCCCCTAACGGCCGATTTTCACCAAATTTGGTGGGAAGCTGCAGAGTGGCATGACAAACAAAATACTCCCAGGGTTTGTGATGATAGCATATAATGCTGCAGAGATATTTACATTGCAAAGTATTCCCATTCAAATGCATTGACGTATTTGCCGTAAAAGCCTCTACGTTAATTATAGCGCCCCCTAAGGGCCGATTTTGACCAATTATGGTATGGAGGCTCAGAATGGGATGTTGAAGAAGACTACTTGGTTTCTTTTTGATAACTATTAATTTGGGCGAGATATGCCAAAGTTCGTGTTTTGTGGCTAGCTACAACAAATTAGTTTAGTTGTAAAGTGCGAACGGTGTAATGTAGCGAAATTCCTTTGATAACTTTTGGTCAGCTCCATACACAGATGGTATCTACCAAGTTTCGTGCACATTGGTTGTATGTCCTAGGACGAGTACGAAAACATTTTTTTTCGCACTACACGAATTTGCGAAAAAACTTTTTAGTATAAATGGACCTGTCCTATATCGTCAGATTCAGGTCGATACAAGGAACAAATACATCTATAAAGATTCGGTCTGCAATGTAGCCTTTCGGAGTTATATGCAAAAACACGTTTTACGTCATTGTAGCGCCACCTAGTGGTCCAATAATGTAATGTTTGGTATGTCAGGTCCATGAACCATTGCACATCGACACTGTAAATTTTAAGTTGCTCACTTTAGTGTAAGTGGTAGATCCAAACATGGGACCCATAGGCCACGCCCACTTTGACGAGTCAGTACCCCACTGTAGGCCTGGCCTCAAGAGTGGGCCTAGATGGTACGCACCAAATTTCGTGAAAATCGGATGAGCTGTTCATGAGATATTAACTTTTGGTACTTTTGGCGCCCCCTATTGACCAAATTTTGTAAAATTTGTTTCCTACACTAAGAGGCGCATGTGAAACAAGAATCTAAAGATTTGTGATGATATCATTTATTTTGGCCGAGATATGGCAACGTTTGTGTCTTTGTAGCTAGCTACACAAATTTGTTTGTGCGTAGTTTACGCAATTTTCATCCGAAAAAAAATCTTTTGATAACTTTTTGTCAGGTCGGTCTACTGATGCTACAGACCAAGTTTCATGCAGATCCGTGGTACGGTCTAGGAGGAGTACGAAAAAACAGGTTTACGATAAATCGCGATTTTTCACGTATAAAAGTCTAGGCGGAAATGGGCGTGGCCTATACCACGAGATTCAACTGGATCCAAGGAACGCGTGGATATGTGTATTTTTAATGTGCGATGTACGGTTCGGGAGTTATAAGGCCAAACGCGTTTTTTCTGCTATAGCGCCACCTTGTGGTCAAAGTGGCTGAATTTTTTCGTCCGAGGTCCCTGCAGTGTTTTGGACCAGACCTGAAAACGGCAACCTCCCACCATTTACGGTTTAGGCTGCAGTATCAGTTTTAGAGGCGGAAGAAAAAGCCGAATAATAACTAGAACTGCAAGCAGTTATGAACGGGGTCCAAGCCTCGTGCGCCTGTCCCCCCCGGCGCGAGTCGCCCCCGGCGATCGTTGCCAAATCCGGTGAAGAGCCACAGAGTGGCATGGCGAACAATAATCTCAAGTTTTGTGATGATAGCATTTACTGCTGCAGAGACATATCTATTGCAAATTACTCCAATTTAAATGCATTGACTCATTTGCCAAAAGGCCTCTATGTTAATTGTAACGCCCCCTGACGGACGATTTTCACCAAATTCGGCGTGGAGGCTCGGAGTGGCATGTTGAACAATACCCTCAAGTTTTGTGATGATGGCGTTTACTGCTGCAGAGATATTCACATTGCAAATTATTCCCATTTAAATGCATTGACTTATTTACTGAAAGACCTCCACGTTAATTATAGCGCCCCCTGAAGGCCGATTTTGACCAAATTTGGTATGGAGGCTTGGAATGACATGCCAAAGATCTCTACCAAGAATTGTTCTGATATCTAATGATTTGGCCGAGATATGCCAAAGTTCGTGTTTTGTGGCTAGCTATGACAAATTTGTTTGCCTGTAAAGTGCGAACGGTTTAACGTAGCAAAATTCTTTTGATAACTTTTGGTCAGCGCTATATAGAGATGATATCTACCAAGTTTCGTGCACATTGGTCACACGGCCTAGGACGAGTACGAAAACATTTCTCTTTGCATTGCGCAATTTTTGCGAAGATTTCTTTTCGTAAAATAGACTTTTCCTATATCATCAGATTCAGACGCATACAAGGAACACGTGGATCTATAAATATTCCATCTGTGATGTATTATGTGGGAGTTATAGGCAAAAACACGTTTTACGTGATTGTAGCGCCACCTAGTGGTCCACTTTTGTAATATTTGGAAAGTCTGTTCACGGAGCCATTGTACATCGACACTGTAAATTTAAAGTTGCTCACATTAGTGTAAGTGGTAGATATAAACCTGGGTCCCATTTGGGTCCCATAGGCCACGCCCACTTTGACGAATCAGTACCCCACTGTAGTCCTGGCCTCAGGAGTGGGCCTAGATGGTACGCTCCAAATTTCGTAAAAACCGGATGAGCCGTTCATGAGATATTAACTTTTTGTACTTTTGGCGCCCCCTATTGACCAAATTTTTTAAAATTAGTTTCAGACACTAAGAGGCTCATGGCAAACAATAATCTAAAGATTTGCAATGATATCATATATTATGGCCGAGATATGGCAACGTTTGTGTCTTCGTAGCTAGCTACACAAATTTGTTTGTGCGTAGTTTACGAAATTTTTATCCGAAAAAAAATCTTTTGATTACTTTTCGTCAGGTCGGCCTAGAGATGCTACAGACCAAGTTTCATGCAGATCCGTCGCACGGTCTAGGAGGAGTATGAAAAAGCAGGTTTACGATAAATCGCGGTTTTTCACGCATAAAAGTCTGGGCGGAAATGGGAGTGGCCTATACCACGAGATTCAGCTGGATCCAAGGAACGCGTGGATATGTGTATTTTTAATGTGCGATGTACGGTTCGGGAGTTATAAGGCCAAACGCGTTTTTTCTGCTATAGCGCCACCTAGTGGTGAAAGTGGGTGAATTTTTTCGTCCGAGGTCCCTGCAGTGATCTGGACCAGTCCTGAAATGGGCAACTTCCCACGATGTACGGTTTAGGCTGCAGTATCAGTTTTAGAGGCGGAAAAATAATAATAATAATAACTAGAACTGCAAGCAGTTATGAACGGGGTCCAAGCCTCGTGCGCCTGTCCACCCCGGCGCGTGTCGCCCCCGGCGATCGTTGCCAAATCTGGTGAAGAGCCACAGAGTGGCATGGCGAACAATAATCTCAAGTTTTGTGATGATAGCATTTACTGCTGCAGAGACATATCTATTGCAAATTACTCCCATTTAAATGCATTGACTCATTTGCCAAAAGGCCTCTACGTTAATTGTAGCGCCCCCTGACTGCCGATTTTCACCAAATTTTGTGGGAAGCCGCAGAGTGGCATGCTGAACAAAATACACCCAGGGTTTGTGATGATAGCATTTAATGCTGCAGAGATATTTACATTGCAAATTATTCCCATTTAAATGCATTGACTCATTTGCCGAAAGGCCTCTACGTTAATTGTAGCGCCCCCTGACGGCGGATTTTCACCAAATTCGGCGTGGAGGCTCGGAGTGGCATGTCGAACAATACCCTCAAGTTTTGTGATGATAGTATTTACTTCTGCGGAGATATTTACGTTGCAAATTATTCCCATTTAAATGCATTGACTTATTTACCGAAAGGCCTCTACGTTAATTATAGCGCCCCCTGATGGCCGATTCTAACCAAATTTGGTAAGGAGGCTAGGAATGGGATGTCAAAGATCTCTACCAAGATTTGTTCTGATAACTATTAATTTGGCCGAGATATGCTAAAGTTCGTGTTTTGTGGCTAGCTACGACAAATTTGTTTGCGTGTAGAGTGCGAACGGTGTAACGTAGCAAAATTCTTTTGATAACTTTTGGTCAGCTCTATATACAGAAGATATCTACCAAGTTTCGTGCACATCGGTAACAAGGCCTAGGACGAGTATGATAACATTTGTTTTTGCATTGCGCGATTTTGCGAAAGAACTTTGTTGTTGAAATGGACTTGTCCTATATCGTCAGATTCAGGGCGATACAAGGAACAAGGGGATCTATACATTTTCGGTCTGCGATGTAGCCTTTCGGAGTTATAGGCAAAAACACGTTTTACGTCATTGTAGCGCCACCTAGTGGTCCACTTATGTAATATTTGGTAGGTCAGGTCCATAAGCCATTGCACATCGACACTGTAAATTTTAAGTTGCTCACTTTAGTCTAAGTGGTAGATCCAAACATGGGTCCCATAGGCCACGCCCACTTTGACGAATCAGTACCCCACTGTAGTCCTGGCCTCAGGAGTGGGCCTAGATGGTACGCACCAAATTTCGTGAAAATCGGATGAGCCGTTCATGAGATATTAACTTTTTGTACTTTTGGCGCCCCCTATCGACCAAATTTTGTAAAATTTGTTGCAGACACTGAGAGGCTCATGCCAAACAAGAATCTAAAGACGTGTGATGATACCCTTTATTTTGGCCGAGATATGGCAACGTTTGTGTCTTTGTAGCTAGCTACACAAATTTGTTTGTGCGTAGTTTACGAAATTTTCATCCGAAAAAAAATCTTTTGATAACTTTTCGTCAGGTCGGCCTAGAGATACTACAGACCAAGTTTCATGCAGATCCGTCGCACGGTCTAGGAGGAGTACGAAAAAGCAGGTTTACGATAAATCGCGATTTTTCACGTATAAAAGTCTAGGCGGAAATGGGCGTGGCCTATACCACGAGATTCAGCTGGATCCGAGGAACGCGTCGATATGTGTATTTTTAATGTGCGATGTACGGTTTGGGAGTTATAAGGACAAACGCGTTTTTTCTGCTATAGCGCCACCTAGTGGTCAAAGTGGCTGAATTTTTTCGTCCGAGGTCCCTGCAGTGATCTGGACCATTCCTGAAAACGGCAACCTCCCACCATTTACGGTTTAGGCTGCAGTATCAGTTTTAGAGGCGGAAGAATAATAATAATAATAACTAGAACTGCAAGCAGTTATGAACGGGGTCCAAGCCTCGTGCGCCGGTCCCCCCCGGCGCGAGTCGCCCCCGGCGCGAGTCGCCCCCGGCGCGAGTCGCCCCCGGCGATCGTTGCCAAATCTGGTGAAGAGCCACAGAGTGGCATGGCGAACAATAATCACAAGTTTTGTGATGATAGCATTTACTGCTGCAGGGATATTTCCATTGCAAATTATTCCCATTTAAATGCATTGACTTATATGCCGCAAGGTCTCTTCGTTAATTGTAGCGCCCCCTGACGGCGGATTTTCACCGAATTTGGTGTGGAGGCTCGGAGTGGCATGACGAACAATACCCTCAAGTTTTGTGATGATAGTATTTACTGCTGCATAGATATTTACATTGAAATATATTCCCATTTAAATGCATTGACTTATTTACCGAAAGGCCTCCACGTTAATTATAGCGCCCCCTGACGGCCGATTTTTACCAAATTTGGTATGGAGGCTCAGAATGGGATGTTGAAGAAGTCTACCAGGTTTATTTCTGATAACTATTCATTTGGCCGAGATATGCCAAAGTTCGTGTTTTGTGGCCAGCTACAACAAATTTGTTTAGTTGTAAAGTGCGAACGGTGTAATGTAGCGAAATTCCTTTGATAACTTTTGGTCATCTCCATAAACAGATGGTATCTACCAAGTTTCGTGCACATCGGTTACATGACCTAGGACGAGTATGAAAACTTTGTTTTGCGCATTGTGTGATTTTACGAAATAAATTCTTCGTGGAAATGGGATTACCCTGTATCATCAGATTCATATGGATTCAAGGAAGAAGGAGATCTAAGAACTTCTCATCTGCAATGCAAACTGTGGGAGTTATACGCAAAAACATATTTAAATGCATTGACTTATTTGCCAAAAGGTCTCTACGTTAATTATATCGCCCCCTAACGGCCGATTTTCACCAAATTTGGTGGGAAGCTGCAGAGTGGCATGCTGAACAAAATACTCCCAGGGTTTGTGATGATAGCATTTAATGCTGCAGAGATATTTACATTGCAAAGTATTCCCATTCAAATGCATTGACTTATTTGCCGAAAAAGCCTCTATGTTAATTATAGCGCCCCCTAACGGCTGATCTTGACCAAATTTGGTGTGGAGGCTCAGAATGGGATGTTGAAGAAGCCTACCTGGTTTCTTTCTGATAACTATTTATTTGGGCGAGATATGCCAAAGTTCGTGTTTTGTGGATAGCTACAACAAATTAGTTTAGTTGTAAAGTGCGAACGGTGTAATGTAGCGAAATTCCTTTGATAACTTTTGGTCAGCTCCATACACAGATGGTATCTACCAAGTTTCGTGCACATCGGTCGCATGGCCTAGGACGAGTACGAAAACTTTTTTTTTCGCTTTACACGATTTTGCAAAAACGAATCGCAGTGCAAATGGGCTTGACCTATATCACCAGCTTCACATGGATACAAGGAACAAGTAAATGTATATATTTCTTGTCTGAGATGTAGCCTGTGGGAGTTATAGGCAAAAACACGTTTTACGTCATTGTAGCGCCACCTAGTGGTTCACTTAGGTAATATTTGGTATGTCAGGTCCATGAAACATTGTACATCGACACTGTAAATTTGAAGTTGCTCACATTAGTGTAAGTGGTATATATAAACCTGGTTCCCATTTGGGTCCCATAGGCCACGCCCACTTTGACAAATCAGTACCCCACTGTAGTCCTGGCCTCAGGAGTGGGCCTAGATGATAGGCTCCAAATTTCGTAAAAATCGGATGAGCCGTTCATGAGATATAAACTTTTTGTACTTTTGGCGCCCCCTATTGACCAAATTTTATAAAATTGGTTTTCTTGATTTAGAACCTCAACCTTAACAAGACTCTAAAGATTTGCGATGATATCATTTGATTTGGCTGAGATATGGCAACGTTTGTGTCTTCATAGCTAGCTACACAAATTTGTTAGTGCGTAATTCACGCAATTTTCATCCGAAAAAAATTCTTTTGATAACTTTTTGTCACGTCGGTCTATAGATGCTACTTACCAAGTTTTATGCAAATCGGTTGCACGGTCTAGGAGGAGAATGAAAAAGTAGGTTTACGATAAATCGCGATTTTTAACGCACAAAAGTCGGGGCGGAAATGGGCGTGACCTACATCACTAGATTCATCGGGATCCAGGGAACGCGTGGATATGTGCATTTTCTTTGTGCGATGTACGGTTTGGGAGTTATAAGGCCAAACGCGTTTTTTCTGCTATAGCGCCACCTAGTGGTGAAAGTGGCTGAATTCTTTCGTCCGAGGTCCCTGCAGGGTTTTGGACCAGACCTGAAAACAGCAACCTCCCACCATTTACGGTTTAGGCTGCAGCATCAGTTTTAGAGGCGGAAGAAAAAGAATAATAACTAGAACTGCAAGCAGTTATGAACGGGGTCCAAGCCTCGTGCGCCGGTCCCCCCCGGCGCGGGTCCCCCCCGGCGACGCCGAGAGCCCGCGAAAGGACAACCCAAAGCGCCGCCGCGGCGAGGCAAAAGTCGGGAAATTTGACCGAGCGCGAGCTCCAAAGTTCGTAGTGAAATGCAATTGCAAATTTCCTCTTCGTTGCGTAAAAGGCCCAAACGCTTCTACTTCGGTTGTAATGCCCCCTAAAGGGCGATCGTCGCCAAATCTGGTGAAGAGCTGCAGAGTGGCATGGCGAACAATAATCTCAAGTTTTGTGATGATAGCATTCACTGCTGCAGAGACATATCCATTGCAAATTTCTCCCATTTAAATGCATTGACTCATTTGACAAAAGGCCTCTACGTTAATTATAGCGCCCCCTAACGGCCGATTTTCACCAAATTTGGTGGGAAGCTGCAGAGTGGCATGACAAACAAAATACTCCCATGGTTTGTGATGATAGCATTTAATGCTGCAGAGATATTTACATTGCAAAGTATTCCCATTCAAATGCATTGACGTATTTGCCGTAAAAGCCTCTACGTTAATTATAGCGCCCCCTAAGGGCCGATTTTGACCACATATGGTATGTAGGCTCAGAATGGGATGTTGAAGAAGACTACCTGGTTTCTTTTTGATAACTATTAATTTGGGCGAGATATGCCAAAGTTCGTGTTTTGTGGCTAGCTACAACAAATTTGTTTAGTTGTAAAGTGCGATCGGTGTAATGTAGCGAAATTCCTTTGATAACTTTTGGTCAGCTCCATATGCAGATGGTATCTACCAAGTTTTGTGCACATCGGTCGCATGGCCTAGGACGAGTACGAAAACTTTGTTTTGCGCATTGTGTGATTTTACGAAATAACTTCTTCGTGGAAATGGGATTACCCTGTATCATCAGATTCATATGGATTAAAGGAACAAGGAGATCTAAGAACTTCTCATCTGCAATGCAGACTGTGGGAGTTATACGCAAAAACATATTTAAATGCATTGACTTATTTGCCAAAGGGTCTCTACGTTAATTATAGCGCCCCCTAACGGCCGATTTTCACCAAATTTGGTGGGAAGCTGCAGAGTGGCATGACAAACAAAATACTCCCATGGTTTGTGATGATAGCATTTAATGCTGCAGAGATATTTACATTGCAAAGTATTCCCATTCAAATGCATTGACTTATTTGCCGAAAAAGCCTCTACATTAATTATAGCGCCCCCTAACGGCCGATTTTGACCAAATTTGGTGTGGACGTTCGGAATGGGATGTTGAAGAAGCCTACCTGGTTTCTTTCTGATAACGTTTAATTTGGGCGAGATATGCTAAAGTTCGTGTTTTGTGGCTAGCTACAACGAATTAGTTTGGTTGTAAAGTGCGAACGGTGTAATGTAGCGAAATTCCTTTGATAACTTTTGGTCAGCTCCATACACAGATGGTATCTACCAAGTTTCGTGCACATCGGTTGTATGGCCTAGGACGAGTACGAAAACATTTTTTTTCGCACTACACGATTTTGCGAAAAAACTTTTTAGTATAAATGGAACTGTCCTATATCATCATATTCAGGTCGATACAAGGAACAAGTGGATCTATAAATATTCGGTCTGCAATGTAGCCTTTCGGAGTTATATGCAAAAACACGTTTTACGTCATTGTAGCGCCACCTAGTGGTCCAATAATGTAATATTTGGTATGTCAGGTCCATGAACCATTGCACATCGACTCTGTAAATTTTAAGTTGCTCACTTTAGTGTAAGTGGTAGATCCAAACATGGGTCCCATAGGCCACGCCCACTTTGACGAATCAGTACGCCACTGTAGGCCTTGCCTCAAGAGTTGGCCTAGATGGTACGCACCAAATTTCGTGAAAATCGGATGAGCTGTTCATGAGATATTAACTTTTGGTACTTTTGGCGCCCCCTATTGACCAAATTTTGTAAAATTAGTTGACTACACTAAGAGGCTCATGTAAAACAAGAATCTAAAGATTTGTGATGATATCTTTTATTTTGGCCGAGATATGGCAACGTTTGTGTCTTCGTAGCTAGCTACACAAATTTGTTTGTGCGTAGTTTACGCAATTTTCATCCGAAAATAATTCTTTTGATAATTTTTTGTCAGGTCGGTCTATAGATGCTTCTTACCAAGTTTTATGCAAATCAGTTGCACGGTCTAGGAGGAGTATAAAAAAGTAGGTTTACGATAAATCACGATTTTTCACGGAAAAAAGTCGGGGCGGAAATGGGCGTGGCCTACATCACGAGATTCAGCTGGATTCAGGGAACGCATGGATATGTGTATTTTTAATGTGCGATGTACGGTTCGGGAGTTATAAGGCCAAACACGTTTTTTCTGCTATAGCGCCACCTAGCGGTGAAAGTGGCTAAATTTTTTCGTGCGAGGTCCCTGCAGGGTTTTGGACCAGACCTCAAAACGGCAACCTCCCACCATTTACGGTTTAGGCTGCAGTATCAGTTTTAGAGGCGGAAGAAAAATAAGACGAATAATAATAATAAGAAACCTTACAATTCCAATAGGGTTCCACAGCCCTGCTGTGCGAACGGCGTAGCTTCGCTACCGCCCGTTCTCGCAACCTCGGGCTTGGACCCCTAATAACTAGAACTGCAAGCAGTTATGAACGGGGTCCAAGCCTCGTGCGTCAGTCCTATCCGGCGCGAGCCGCCCCCGGCGATGCCGAGAGCCCGCAAAAACGGAGCATGCGAAAGGAAAACCCGAAGCGCCGCCGCGGCGAGACAAAAGTCGGTAAATTTGGCCGAGTGCGAGCTCCAAAGTTCGTAGTGAAATGCAATTGCAAATTTCCTCTTCGTTGTGTAAAAGCCCCAAACGCTTCTACTTCGGTTGTAACGCCCCCTAAAGTGCGATCGTCGCCAAATCTGGTGAAGAGCTGCAGAGTGGCATGGCGAATAATAATCTCAAGTTTTGTGATGAAAGCATTCACTGCTGTAGAGACATATCCATTGCAAATTACTCCCATTTAAATGCATTGACTCATTTGCCAAAAGGCCTCTACGTTAATTATAGCGCCCCCTAACGGCCGATTTTCACCAAATTTGGTGGGAAGCTGCAGAGTGCCATGCCGAACAAAATACTCCCTTGGTTTTTAATGATAGCATTTAATGCTTCCGAGATATTTACATTGCAAAGTATTCCCATTCAAATGCATTGACTTATTTGCCGAAAAAGCCTCTACGTTAATCATAGCGCCCCCTAACGGCCGATTTTGACCAGATTTGGTGTGGAGGCTCAGAAGGGGATGTTGAAGACGCCTACCTGGTTTCTTTTTGATAACTATTAATTTGGGCGAGATATGCCAAAGTTCGTGTTTTGTGGCTAGCTACAACAAATTAGTTTAGTTGTAAAGTGCGAACGGTGTAATGTAGCAAAATTCCTTTGATAACTTTTAGTCAGCTCCATACACAGATGGTATCTACCAGGTTTTGTGCACATCGGTCGCATGGCCTAGGACGAGTACGAAAACTTTGTTTTGCGCATTGTGTGATTTTACGAAATAACTTCTTCGTGGAAATGGGATTACCCTGTATCATCAGATTCATATGGATTCAAGGAACAAGGATATCTAAGAACTTTTCATCTGCAATGCAGACTGTGGGAGTTATACGTAAAAACATATTTAAATGCATTGACTTATTTGCCAAAAGGTCTCTACGTTAATTATAGCGACCCCTAACGGCCGATTTTCACCAAATTTGGTGGGAAGCTGCAGAGTGGCATGACAAACAAAATACTTCCAGGGTTTGTGATGATAGCATTTAATGCTGCAGAGATATTTACAATGCAAATATTCCCATTCAAATGCATTGACTTATTTGCCGAAAAGCTTCTACGTCAATTATAGCGCCCCCCGATGGCCTATTTTCACCAAATTTGGTAGGGGGACTAGGGATGGGATGTTGAAGAAGCCCACCAGGTTTCATTCTGATAACTATTAATTTGGCCAAGATATGCTAAAGTTCGTGTTTTGTGGCTAGCTACAACAAATTAGTTTGGTTGTAAAGTGCGAACGGTGTAGTGTAGCGAAATTCCTTTGATAACTTTTGGTCAGCTCCATACACAGATGGTATGTATCAAGTTTCGTGCACATCGGTTGTATGGCCTAGGACGAGTACGAAAACATTTTTTTTCGCACTACACGATTTTGCGAAAGAACTTTTTAGTATAAATGGACCTGTCCTATATCGTCAGATTCACGTCGATACAAGGAACAAGGTGATCTATAAATATTCGGTCTGCGATGTAGCCTTTCGGAGTTATATGCAAAAACACGTTTTACGTCATTGTAGCGCCACCTAGTGGTCCACGTATGTAATATTTGGTAGGTCTGGTCCATGAACCATTGCACATCGACATTGTAAATTTTAAGTTGCTCACTTTAGTGTAAGTCGTAGATCCAAACATGGGTCCCATAGGCCACGCCCACTTTGACGAATCAATACGCCACTGTAGGCCTTTCCTCAAGAGTTGGCCTAGATGGTACACACCAAATTTCGTGAAAATCGGTTGAGCTGTTCATGAGATATTAACTTTTGGTACTTTTGGCGCCCCCTATTGACCAAATTTTGTATAATTAGTTTCCTACACTAAGAGGCTCATGTGAAAAAAGAATCTAAAGATTTGTGATGATATCATTAATTTTGGCCGAGATATGGCAACGTTTGTGTCTTCGTAGCTAGCTACACAAATTTGTTTGTGCGTAGTTTACGCAATTTTCATCCGAAAACAAATCTTTTGATAACTTTTTGTCAGGTCGGTCTACTGATGCTACAGACCAAGTTTCATGCAGATCCGTTGCACGGTCTAGGAGGAGTACGAAAAAGCAGGTTTACGATAAATCGCGATTTTTCACGCATAAAAGTCGGGGCGGAAATAGGCGTGGCCTATACCACGAGATTCAGCTTGATCCAAGGAACGCGTGGATATGTGTATTTTTAATGTGCGATGTACGGTTTGGGAGTTATAAGGCCAAACGCGTTTTTTCTGCTATAGCGCCACCTAGTGGTGAAAGTGGCTGAATTTTTTCGTCCGAGGTCCCTGCAGGGTTTTGGACCAGACCTGAAAACGGCAACCTCCCACCATTTACGGTTTAGGCTGCAGTATCAGTTTTAGAGGCGGAAGAAAAAGCGGAATAATAATAAGAAACCTTACAATTCCAATAGGGTTCCACAGCCCTGCTGTGCGAACGGCGTAGCTTCGCTACCGCCGATTCTCACAGCCTCGGGCTTGGACCCCTAACTAGAACTGCAAGCAGTTATGAACGGGGTCCAAGCCTCGTGCGCCTGGCCACCCTGGCGCGTGTCGCCCCCGGCGATCGTTGCCAAATCTGGTGAAGAGCCACAGAGTGGCATGGCGAACAATAATCTCAAGTTTTGTGATGATAGCATTTACTGCTGCAGAGACATATCTATTGCAAATTACTCCCATTTAAATGCATTGACTCATTTGCCGAAAGGCCTCTACGTTAATTGTAGCGCCCCCTAACGGCGGATTTTCACCAAATTCGGCGTGGAGGCTCGGAGTGGCATGTCGAACAATACCCTCAAGTTTTGTGATGATAGTATTTACTTCTGCGGAGATATTTACATTGCAAATTATTCCCATTTAAATGCATTGACTCATTTGCCGAAAGGCCTCTACGTTAATTGTAGCGCCCCCTGACGGCGGATGTTCACCAAATTCGGCGTGGAGGCTCGGAGTGGCATGTCGAACAATACCCTCAAGTTTTGTGATGATAGTATTTACTTCTGCGGAGATATTTACATTGCAAATTATTCCCATTTAAATGCATTGACTTATTTACCGAAAGCCCTCTACGTTAATTATAGCGCCCCCTGACGGCCGATTCTAACCAAATTTGGTATCGAGGCTAGGAATGGGATGTCAAAGATCTCTACCAAGATTTGTTCTGATAACTATTAATTTGGCCGAGATATGCTAAAGTTCGTGTTTTGTGGCTAGCTACGACAAATTAGTTTGATTGTAAAGTGCGAACGGTGCAACGTAGCAAAATTCTTTTGATAACTTTTGGTCAGCTCTATATACAGAAGATATCTCCCAAGTTTCGTGCACATCGGTCACACGGCCTAGGACGAGTATGATAACATTTGTTTTTGCATTGCGCGATGTTGCGAAAGAACTTTGTTGTTGAAATGGACTTTTCCTATATCGTCAGATTCAGGGCGATACAAGGAACAAGGGGATCTATACATTTTCGGTCTGCGATGTAGCCTTTCGGAGTTATAGGCAAAAACACGTTTTACGTCATTGTAGCGCCACCTAGTGGTCCACTTATGTAATATTTGTTAGGTCAGGTCCATGAGCCATTGCACATCGACACTGTAAATTTTAAGTTGCTCACTTTAGTCTAAGTGGTAGATCCAAACATGGGTCCCATAGGCCACGCCCACTTTGACGAATCAGTACCCCACTGTAGTCCTGGCCTCAGGAGTGGGCCTAGATGGTATGCACCAAATTTCGTGAAAATCGGATGAGCCGTTCATGAGATATTAACTTTTTGTACTTTTGGCGCCCCCTATTGACCAAAGTTTGTAAAATTTGTTGCAGACACTGAGAGGCTCATGGCAAACAGGAATCTAAAGACTTGTGATGATACCCTTTATTTTGGCCGAGATATGGCAACTTTTGTGTCTTTGTAGCTAGCTACACAAATTTGTTTGTGCGTAGTTTACGAAATTTTCATCCGAAAAAAAATCTTTTGATAACTTTTCATCAGGTCGGCCTAGAGATACGACAGACCAAGTTTCATGCAGATCCGTCGCACGGTCTAGGAGGAGTACGAAAAAGCAGTTTTACGATAAATCGCGATTTTTCACGTATAAAAGTCTAGGCGGAAATGGGCGTGGCCTATACCACGAGATTCAGCTGGATCCAAGGAACGCGTGGATATGTGTATTTTTAATGTGCGATGTACGGTTCGGGAGTTATAAGGCCAAACGCGTTTTTTCTGCTATAGCGCCACCTAGTGGTCAAAGTGGCTGAATTTTTTCGTCCGAGGTCCCTGCAGTGATCTGGACCATTCCTGAAAACGGCAACCTCCCACCATTTACGGTTTAGGCTGCAGTATCAGTTTTAGAGGCGGAAGAATAATAATAATAATAATAATAACTAGAACTGCAAGCAGTTATGAACGGGGTCCAAGCCTCGTGCGTCAGTCCTATCCGGCGCGAGCCGCCCCCGGCGATGCCGAGAGCCCGCAAAAACGGAGCATGCGAAAGGAAAACCCGAAGCGCCGCCGCGGCGAGACAAAAGTCGGTAAATTTGGCCGAGTGCGAGCTCCAAAGTTCGTAGTGAAATGCAATTGCAAATTTCCTCTTCGTTGTGTAAAAGCCCCAAACGCTTCTACTTCGGTTGTAACGCCCCCTAAAGTGCGATCGTCGCCAAATCTGGTGAAGAGCTGCAGAGTGGCATGGCGAATAATAATCTCAAGTTTTGTGATGAAAGCATTCACTGCTGCAGAGACATATCCATTGCAAATTACTCCCATTTAAATGCATTGACTCATTTGCCAAAAGGCCTCTACGTTAATTATAGCGCCCCCTAACGGCCGATTTTCACCAAATTTGGTGGGAAGCTGCAGAGTGCCATGCCGAACAAAATACTCCCAGGGTTTTTAATGATAGCATTTAATGCTTCCGAGATATTTACATTGCAAAGTATTCCCATTCAAATGTATTGACTTATTTGCCGAAAAAGCCTCTACGTTAATCATAGCGCCCCCTAACGGCCGATTTCGACCAGATTTGGTGTGGAGGCTCAGAAGGGGATGTTGAAGAAGCCTACCTGGTTGCTTTTTGATAACTATTAATTTGGGCGAGATATGCCAAAGTTCGTGTTTTGTGGCTAGCTACAACAAATTAGTTTAGTTGTAAAGTGCGAACGGTGTAATGTAGCAAAATTCCTTTGATAACTTTTAGTCAGCTCCATACACAGATGGTATCTACCAGGTTTTGTGCACATCGGTCGCATGGCCTAGGACGAGTACGAAAACTTTGTTTTGCGCATTGTGTGATTTTACGAAATAACTTCTTCGTGGAAATGGGATTACCCTGTATCATCAGATTCATATGGATTCAAGGAACAAGGATATCTAAGAACTTTTCATCTGCAATGCAGACTGTGGGAGTTATACGTAAAAACATATTTAAATGCATTGACTTATTTGCCAAAAGGTCTCTACGTTAATTATAGCGACCCCTAACGGCCGATTTTCACCAAATTTGGTGGGAAGCTGCAGAGTGGCATGACAAACAAAATACTTCCAGGGTTTGTGATGATAGCATTTAATG
This sequence comes from Gymnocephalus cernua, assembly GCA_023631565.1. NCBI lineage: Eukaryota > Metazoa > Chordata > Actinopteri > Perciformes > Percidae > Gymnocephalus > Gymnocephalus cernua. The sequence continues at coordinate 27,362,068 of CM042440.1, read as the reverse complement.
CTGCAGAGATATTTACAATGCAAATATTCCCATTCAAATGCATTGACTTATTTGCCGAAAAGCTTCTACGTCAATTATAGCGCCCCCCGATGGCCTATTTTCACCAAATTTGGTAGGGGGACTAGGGATGGGATGTTGAAGAAGCCCACCAGGTTTCATTCTGATAACTATTAATTTGGCCAAGATATGCTAAAGTTCGTGTTTTGTGGCTAGCTACAACGAATTAGTTTGGTTGTAAAGTGCGAACGGTGTAGTGTAGCGAAATTCCTTTGATAACTTTTGGTCAGCTCCATACACAGATGGTATCTATCAAGTTTCGTGCACATCGGTTGTATGGCCTAGGACGAGTACGAAAACATTTTTTTTCGCACTACACGATTTTGCGAAAAAACTTTTTAGTATAAATGGACCTGTCCTATATCGTCAGATTCACGTCGATACAAGGAACAAGGTGATCTATAAATATTCGGTCTGCGATGTAGCCTTTCGGAGTTATATGCAAAAACACGTTTTACGTCATTGTAGCGCCACCTAGTGGTCCACGTATGTAATATTTGGTATGTCTGGTCCATGAACCATTGCACATCGACATTGTAAATTTTAAGTTGCTCACTTTAGTGTAAGTCGTAGATCCAAACATGGGTCCCATAGGCCACGCCCACTTTGACGAATAAATACGCCACTGTAGGCCTTTCCTCAAGAGTTGGCCTAGATGGTACACACCAAATTTCGTGAAAATCGGTTGAGCTGTTCATGAGATATTAACTTTTGGTACTTTTGGCGCCCCCTATTGACCAAATTTTGTAAAATTAGTTTCCTACACTAAGAGGCTCATGTGAAAAAAGAATCTAAAGATTTGTGATGATATCATTAATTTTGGCCGAGATATGGCAACGTTTGTGTCTTCGTAGCTAGCTACACAAATTTGTTTGTGCGTAGTTTACGCAATTTTCATCCGAAAACAAATCTTTTGATAACTTTTTGTCAGGTCGGTCTACTGATGCTACAGACCAAGTTTCATGCAGATCCGTTGCACGGTCTAGGAGGAGTACGAAAAAGCAGGTTTACGATAAATCGCGATTTTTCACGCATAAAAGTCGGGGCGGAAATAGGCGTGGCCTATACCACGAGATTCAGCTGGATCCAAGGAACGCGTGGATATGTGTATTTTTAATGTGCGATGTACGGTTTGGGAGTTATAAGGCCAAACGCGTTTTTTCTGCTATAGCGCCACCTAGTGGTGAAAGTGGCTGAATTTTTTCGTCCGAGGTCCCTGCAGGGTTTTGGACCAGACCTGAAAACGGCAACCTCCCACCATTTACGGTTTAGGCTGCAGTATCAGTTTTAGAGGCGGAAGAAAAAGCGGAATAATAATAAGAAACCTTACAATTCCAATAGGGTTCCACAGCCCTGCTGTGCGAACGGCGTAGCTTCGCTACCGCCGATTCTCACAGCCTCGGGCTTGGACCCCTAATAATAAGAATTTTTACAATTCCAATAGGGTTCCACAGCCCTGCTGTGCGAACGGCGTAGCTTCGCTACCGCCCGTTCTCGCAACCTCGGGCTTGGACCCCTAATAATAATAAGAATTTTTACAATTCCAATAGGGTTCCACAGCCCTGCTGTGCGAACGGCGTAGCTTCGCTACCGCCCGTTCTCGCAACCTCGGGCTTGGACCCCTAACTAGAACTGCAAGCAGTTATGAACGGGGTCCAAGCCTCGTGCGCCGGTCCCCCCCGGCGCGAGTCGCCCCCGGCGATCGTTGCCAAATCTGGCGAAGAGCCACAGAGTGGCATGGCGAACAATAATCTCAAGTTTTGTGATGATAGCATTCACTGCTGCAGAGACATATCCATTGCAAATTACTCCCATTTAAATGCATTGACTCATTTGCCAAAAGGCCTCTACGTTAATTATAGCGCCCCCTAACGGCCGATTTTCACCAAATTTGGTGGGAACCTGCAGAGTGCCATGATGAACAAAATACTCCCAGGTTTTGTAATGATAGCATTTAATGCTGCCGAGATATTTACATTGCAAAGTATTCCCATTCAAATGCATTGACTTATTTGCCAAAAAAGCCTCTACGTTAATTATAGTGCCCCCTAACGGCTGATTTTGACCAGATTTGGTGTGGAGGCTCAGAAGGGGATGTTGAAGAAGCCCACCAGGTTTCATTGTGATAACTATTAATTTGGCCGAGATATGCCAAAGTTTGTGTTTTATGGCTAGCTACAACAAATTAGTTTGGTTGTAAAGTGCGAACGGTGTAATGTAGCAAAATTCCTTTGATAACTTTTGGTCAGCTCCATAAACAGATGGTATCTATCAAGTTTCGTGCACATTGGTCGCATTGCCTAGGACGAGTACGAAAACTTTGTTTTGCGCATTGTGTGATTTTACGAAATAACTTCTTCGTAGAAATGGGATTACCCTGTATCATCAGATTCATATGGATTCAATGAAGAAAGAAATCTAAGAACTTCTCATCTGCAATGCAGACTGTGGGAGTTATATGCAAAAACATATTTAAATGCATTGACTTATTTGCCAAAAGGTCTCTACGTTAAATATAGCGCCCCCTAACGGCCGATTTTCACCAAATTTGGTGGGAAGCTGCAGAGTGGCATGACAAACAAAATACATCCAGGGTTTGTGATGATAGCATTTAATGCTGCAGAGATATTTACATTGCAAAGTATTCCCATTCAAATGCATTGACTTATTTGCCGAAAAAGCCTCTACGTTAATTATAGCGCCCCCTAACGGCCGATTTCGACCAGATTTGGTGTGGAGGCTCAGAAGGGGATGTTGAAGAAGCCTACCTGGTTGCTTTTTGATAACTATTAATTTGGGCGAGATATGCCAAAGTTCGTGTTTTGTGGCTAGCTACAACAAATTAGTTTAGTTGTAAAGTGCGAACGGTGTAATGTAGCAAAATTCCTTTGATAACTTTTAGTCAGCTCCATACACAGATGGTATCTACCAGGTTTTGTGCACATCGGTCGCATGGCCTAGGACGAGTACGAAAACTTTGTTTTGCGCATTGTGTGATTTTACGAAATAACTTCTTCGTGGAAATGGGATTACCCTGTATCATCAGATTCATATGGATTCAAGGAACAAGGATATCTAAGAACTTTTCATCTGCAATGCAGACTGTGGGAGTTATACGTAAAAACATATTTAAATGCATTGACTTATTTGCCAAAAGGTCTCTACGTTAATTATAGCGACCCCTAACGGCCGATTTTCACCAAATTTGGTGGGAAGCTGCAGAGTGGCATGACAAACAAAATACTTCCAGGGTTTGTGATGATAGCATTTAATGCTGCAGAGATATTTACAATGCAAATATTCCCATTCAAATGCATTGACTTATTTGCCGAAAAGCTTCTACGTCAATTATAGCGCCCCCCGATGGCCTATTTTCACCAAATTTGGTAGGGGGACTAGGGATGGGATGTTGAAGAAGCCCACCAGGTTTCATTCTGATAACTATTAATTTGGCCAAGATATGCTAAAGTTCGTGTTTTGTGGCTAGCTACAACGAATTAGTTTGGTTGTAAAGTGCGAACGGTGTAGTGTAGCGAAATTCCTTTGATAACTTTTGGTCAGCTCCATACACAGATGGTATCTATCAAGTTTCGTGCACATCGGTTGTATGGCCTAGGACGAGTACGAAAACATTTTTTTTCGCACTACACGATTTTGCGAAAAAACTTTTTAGTATAAATGGACCTGTCCTATATCGTCAGATTCACGTCGATACAAGGAACAAGGTGATCTATAAATATTCGGTCTGCGATGTAGCCTTTCGGAGTTATATGCAAAAACACGTTTTACGTCATTGTAGCGCCACCTAGTGGTCCACGTATGTAATATTTGGTAGGTCTGGTCCATGAACCATTGCACATCGACATTGTAAATTTTAAGTTGCTCACTTTAGTGTAAGTCGTAGATCCAAACATGGGTCCCATAGGCCACGCCCACTTTGACGAATCAATACGCCACTGTAGGCCTTTCCTCAAGAGTTGGCCTAGATGGTACACACCAAATTTCGTGAAAATCGGTTGAGCTGTTCATGAGATATTAACTTTTGGTACTTTTGGCGCCCCCTATTGACCAAATTTTGTAAAATTAGTTTCCTACACTAAGAGGCTCATGTGAAAAAAGAATCTAAAGATTTGTGATGATATCATTAATTTTGGCCGAGATATGGCAACGTTTGTGTCTTCGTAGCTAGCTACACAAATTTGTTTGTGCGTAGTTTACGCAATTTTCATCCGAAAACAAATCTTTTGATAACTTTTTGTCAGGTCGGTCTACTGATGCTACAGACCAAGTTTCATGCAGATCCGTTGCACGGTCTAGGAGGAGTACGAAAAAGCAGGTTTACGATAAATTGCGATTTTTCACGCATAAAAGTCGGGGCGGAAATAGGCGTGGCCTATACCACGAGATTCAGCTGGATCCAAGGAACGCGTGGATATGTGTATTTTTAATGTGCGATGTACGGTTTGGGAGTTATAAGGCCAAACGCGTTTTTTCTGCTATAGCGCCACCTAGTGGTGAAAGTGGCTGAATTTTTTCGTCCGAGGTCCCTGCAGGGTTTTGGACCAGACCTGAAAACGGCAACCTCCCACCATTTACGGTTTAGGCTGCAGTATCAGTTTTAGAGGCGGAAGAAAAAGCGGAATAATAATAAGAAACCTTACAATTCCAATAGGGTTCCACAGCCCTGCTGTGCGAACGGCGTAGCTTCGCTACCGCCGATTCTCACAGCCTCGGGCTTGGACCCCTAATAATAAGAATTTTTACAATTTCAATAGGGTTCCACAGCCCTGCTGTGCGAACGGCGTAGCTTCGCTACCGCCCGTTCTCGCAACCTCGGGCTTGGACCCCTAATAAGAAACCTTACAATTCCAATAGGGTTCCACAGCCCTGCTGTGCGAACGGCGTAGCTTCGCTACCGCCGGTTCTCGCAACCTCGGGCTTGGACCCCTAACTAGAACTGCAAGCAGTTATGAACGGGGTCCAAGCCTTGTGCGCCGGTCCCCCCCGGCGAAAACGGAGCCCGCGAAAGGAGAACCCGAAGCGCCGCCGCCTGAATGAGCGCGAGCTCCAAAGAACGTAGTGAAATGCAATTGCAAATTTCCTCTTCGTTGCGTAAAAGGCCAAACCGCTTCTACCTTGATTATAGCGCCCCCTAAAGGGCGATTGTCGCCAAATCCGTTGGGGAGCCGCAGAGTGGCATGTCGAACATTAGTCTCAAGTTTCGTGATGATGGCATTTACTGCTGCCGAGATATTCACATTGCAAATTGCTCCCATTTAAATGCATTGACTCATTTGCCGAAAGGCCTCTACGTTAATTGTAGCGCCCCCTGGCTGCGAATTTTCACCAAATTTGGTGTGGAGGCTCGGGGTGGCATGACGAACAACAATGTCAAGTTTTGTGATGATGGCATTTACTGCTGCAGAGATATTCACATTGCAAATTATTCCCATTTAAATGCATTGACTTATTTACTGAAAGACCTCCACGTTAATTATAGCGCCCCCTGAAGGCCGATTTTGACCAAATTTGGTATGGAGGCTTGGAATGGCATGTCAAAGATCTGTACCAAGATTTGTTCGGATATCAAATAATTTGGCCGAGATATGCCAAAGTACGTGTTTTGTGGCTAGCCACGTCAAATTAGTTTGCTTGTAAAGTGCGAACGGTGTACCGTAGCAAAATTCTTTTGACAACTTTTGGTCAGCTCTATATACAGATGATATCTTCCAAGTTTCGTGGACATTGGTCACACGGCCTAGGACGAGTACGAAAACATTTGTTTTTGCATTGCGCAATTTTGCGAAAATTTCTTTTCGTAGAAATGGACTTTTCCTATATCATCAAATTCAGATGCATACAAGGAACACGTGGATCTATAAATATTCCATCTGCGATGTATTCTGTGGGAGTTATAGGCAAAAACACGTTTTACGTGATTGTAGCGCCACCTAGTGGTCCACTTTTGTAATATTTGGTACCTGTGGTCCGGAAACCATTGTACATCTACACTGTAAATTTGAAGTTGCTCACATTAGTGTAAGTGGTAGATATAAACCTGGGTCCCATTTGGGTCCCATAGGTCACGCCCACTTTGACGAATCAGTACCCCACTGTAGTCCTGGCCTCAGAAGTGGGCCTAGATGGTACGCTCCAAATTTCGTAAAAATCGGATGAGCCGTTCATGAGATATTAACTTTTTGTACTTTTGGCGCCCCCTATTGACCAAATTTTTTAAAATTTGTTTCAGACACTGAGAGGCTCATTCCAAACAAGAATCTAAAGATTTGTGATGATATCATTTATTTTGGCCGAGATATGGCAACGTTTGTGTCTTCGTAGCTAGCTACACAAATTTGTTTGTGCGTAGTTTACGCAATTTTTATCCGAAAAAAAATCTTTTGATATGTTTGTCTCAGGTCGGCCTATAGATGCTAGAGACCAAGTTTCATGCAGATCCGTTACACGGTCTAAGAGGAGTACGAAAAAGCAGGATTACGATAAATCGCGATTTTTCACGTATAAAAGTCTAGGCGGAAATGGGCGTGGCCTATACCACGAGATTCAGCTGGATCCAAGGAACGCGTCGATATGTGTATTTTTAATGTGCGATGTACGGTTTGGGAGTTATAAGGCCAAACGCGTTTTTTCTGCTATAGCGCCACCTAGTGGTCAAAGTGGCCGAATTTTTTCGTCCGAGGTCCCTGCAGTGATCTGGACCAGTCCTGCAAAGGGCAACCTCCCACCATTTACGGTTTAGGCTGCAGTATCAGTTTTAGAGGCGGAAGAATAATAATAATAACTAGAACTGCAAGCAGTTATGAACGGGGTCCAAGCCTCGTGCGCCGGTCCCCCCCGGCGCGAGTCGCCCCCGGCGATCGTTGCCAAATCTGGTGAAGAGCCACAGAGTGGCATGGCGGACAATAATCTCAAGTTTTGTGATGATAACATTTACTGCTGCAGAGACGTATGCATTGCAAATTACTCCCATTTAAATGCATTGACTCATTTGCCAAAAGGCATCTACGTTAATTGTAGCGCCCCCTAACGGCCGATTTTCACCAGATTTTGTGGGAAGCCGCAGAGTGGCATCCTGAACAAAATACACCCAGGGTTTGTGATGATAGCATTTAATGCTGCAGAGATATTTACATTGCAAATTATTCCCATTTAAATGCATTGACTCATTTGCCGAAAGGCCTCTACGTTAATTGTAGCGCCCCCTGACGGCGGATTTTCACCAAATTCGGCGTGGAGGCTCGGAGTGGCATGTCGAACAATAACCCCAAGTTTTGTGATGATAGTATTTACTTCTGTGGAGATATTTACATTGCAAATTATTCCCATTTAAATGCATTGACTTATTTACCGAAAGGCCTCTACGTTAATTATAGCGCCGCCTGACTGCCGATTTGAACCAAATTTGGTATCGAGGCTGGGAATGGCATGTCAAAGATCTCTACCAAGATTTGCTATGATATCTAATAATTTGGCCGAGATATGCCAAAGTTCGTGTTTTGTGGCTAGCTTCGACAAATTTGTTTGCTTGTAAAGTGAGAACGGTGTAATGTAGCAAAATTCTTTTGATAACTTTTGGTCAGCTCTATATAGGGAAGATATCTACCAAGTTTCGTGCACATCGGTCACACGGCCTAGGACGAGTACGATAACATTTGTTTTTGTATTGCGTGATTTTGCGAAAGAACTCTTTTGTTTAAATGGACCAGTCCTATATCATCAGATTCAGGTCAATACAAGGAACAAGGGAATCTATAAATATTCGGTCTGTGATGTAGCCTTTCGGAGTTATAGGCAAAAACACGTTTAAATGCATTGACTTATTTGCCAGAAGGTCTCTACGTTAATTACAGCGCCCCCTAACGGCCGATTTTCACCAAATTTGGTGGGAAGCCACAGAGTTGCATGCCGAACAAAATACTCCCAGGGTTTGTGATGATAGCATTTAATGCTGCAGAGATATTTACATTGCAAATTATTCCCATTCAAATGCATTGACTTATTTGCCGAAAAGCCTCTACGTCAATTATAGCGCTCCCTGACGGCCGATTTTCACCAAATTTGGTATGGAGGCTCGGAGTGGCATGCCGAACAATATCCTCAAGTTTCGTGATGATAGCATTTACTGCTGCAGAGACATATCCATTGCAAATTATTCCCATTTAAATGCATTGAGTTATTTACTGAAAATCCTCTACGTTAATTATAGCGCCCCCTGACGGCCGATTTCGACCAAATTTGGTATCGAGGCTAGGAATGGCATGTCAAAGATCTCTACCAAGATTTGCTCTGATATCTAATAATTTGGCCGAGATATGCCAAAGTTCGTGTTTTGTGGCTAGCTACGACAAATTTGTTTGCTTGTAAAGTGCGAACGGTGTAATTTAGCAAAATTCTTTTGATAACTTTTGGTCTGCTCTATATAGCGAAGATATCTTTTAAGTTTCGTGCACATCGGTCACACGGCCTAGGACGAGTATGATAACATTTGTTTTTGCATTGCGCGATTTTGCGAAAGAACTTTGTTGTTGAAATGGACTTGTCCTATATCGTCAGATTCAGGGCGATACAAGGAACAAGGGGATCTATACATTTTCGGTCTGCGATGTAGCCTTTCGGAGTTATAGGCAAAAACACGTTTTACGTCATTGTAGCGCCACCTAGTGGTCCACTTATGTAATATTTGGTAGGTCAGGTCCATAAGCCATTGCACATCGACACTGTAAATTTTAAGTTGCTCACTTTAGTCTAAGTGGTAGATCCAAACATGGGTCCCATAGGCCACGCCCACTTTGACGAATCAGTACCCCACTGTAGTCCTGGCCTCAGGAGTGGGCCTAGATGGTACGCACCAAATTTCGTGAAAATCGGATGAGCCGTTCATGAGATATTAACTTTTTGTACTTTTGGCGCCCCCTATCGACCAAATTTTGTAAAATTTGTTGCAGACACTGAGAGGCTCATGCCAAACAAGAATCTAAAGACGTGTGATGATACCCTTTATTTTGGCCGAGATATGGCAACGTTTGTGTCTTTGTAGCTAGCTACACAAATTTGTTTGTGCGTAGTTTACGAAATTTTCATCCGAAAAAAAATCTTTTGATAACTTTTCGTCAGGTCGGCCTAGAGATACTACAGACCAAGTTTCATGCAGATCCGTCGCACGGTCTAGGAGGAGTACGAAAAAGCAGGTTTACGATAAATCGCGATTTTTCACGTATAAAAGTCTAGGCGGAAATGGGCGTGGCCTATACCACGAGATTCAGCTGGATCCGAGGAACGCGTCGATATGTGTATTTTTAATGTGCGATGTACGGTTTGGGAGTTATAAGGACAAACGCGTTTTTTCTGCTATAGCGCCACCTAGTGGTCAAAGTGGCTGAATTTCTTCGTCCGAGGTCCCTGCAGTGATCTGGACCATTCCTGAAAACGGCAACCTCCCACCATTTACGGTTTAGGCTGCAGTATCAGTTTTAGAGGCGGAAGAATAATAATAATAATAATAATAATAAGAATTTTTACAATTCCAATAGGGTTCCACAGCCCTGCTGTGCGAACGGCGTAGCTTCGCTACCGCCCGTTCTCGCAACCTCGGGCTTGGACCCCTAACTAGAACTGCAAGCAGTTATGAACGGGGTCCAAGCCTCGTGCGCCGGTCCCCCCCGGCGCGAGTCGCCCCGGCGATCGTCGCCAAATCCGGTGGGGAGCCGCAGAGTGGCATGACGAACAATACTCTCAAGTTTCGTGATGATGGCATTTACTGCTGCAGAGATATTCACATTGCAAATTATTCCCATTTAAATGCATTGACTCATTTGCCAAAAGGCATCTACGTTAATTGTAGCGCCCCCTAACGGCCGATTTTCACCAAATTTTGTGGGAAGCCGCAGAGTGGCATCCTGAACAAAATACACCCAGGGTTTGTGATGATAGCATTTAATGCTGCAGAGATATTTACATTGCAAATTATTCCCATTCAAATGCATTGACTTATTTGCCGAAAAGCCTCTACGTCAATTATAGCGCCCCCCGACGGCCTATCTTCACCAAATTTGGCATGGAGGCTCGGAGTGACATGCCGAACAATACCCTCAAGTTTTGTGATGATAGCATTTACTGCTGCAGAGACATATCCATTGCAAATTATTCCCATTTAAATGCATTGAGTTATTTACTGAAAAGCCTCTACGTTAATTATAGCGCCCCCTGACGGCCGATTTCGACCAAATTTGGTATCGAGGCTAGGAATGGCATGTCAAACATCTCTACCAAGATTTGCTATGGTGTCTAATAATTTGGCCGAGATATGCCAAAGTTCGTGTTTTGTGGCTAGCTTTGACAGATTTGTTTGCTTGTAAAGTGCGAACGGTGTGATGTAGCAAAATTCCTTTGATAACTTTTGGTCAGCTCTATATAGAGAAGATATCTACCAAGTTTCGTGCACATCGGTCACACGGCCTAGGACGAGTACGATAACATTTGTTTTTGCATTGCGCACTTTTGCGAAAATACCTTGTAGTCTAAATAGGCGAAGCCTATATTTTCAGATTCAGATCAAATGAAGGAATAAGAGCATGTAAGCATTTTTAATGTGCGATGTAGACTTTGGGAGTTATAGGCAAAAACACGTTTTACGTCATTGCAGCGCCACCTAGTGGTTTAAGTAAGTAATATTTGGTATGTAAGATCTGCAATACATTGTTCATCTACCCTGTAAATTTTAAGTTGCTCACATTAGGGCAAGTGGTGAATCTAAACCTGGATTCCATAGGCCACGCCCACTTTAACGAATCCGTACCCCACTGTAGGCGTGGCCTCAGGTATGGGTCTAGATGGCAAACTCCAAATTTCGTAAAAATCGGATGAGCCGTTCATGAGATATAAACTTTTTGTACTTTTGGTGCCCCCTATTGACCAAATTTTGTAAAATTAGTTATCTTGACTTAGAGGCTCATGCCAAACAAGGATCTAAAGATTCACAATCATATCATTTATTTTGGCCGAGATATGGCAACGTTTGTGTCTTTGTTGCTAGCTACACAAATTTGTTTGTGCGTAGTTTACGCAATTTTTATCCGAAAAAAAATCTTTTGATACTTTTGTCTCAGGTCGGCCTATAGATGCTAGAGACCAAGTTTCATGCAGATCCGTTACACGGTCTAAGAGGAGTACGAAAAAGCATGTTTACGATAAATCGCGATTTTTCACGTATAAAAGTCTAGGCGGAAATGGGCGTGGCCTATACCACGAGATTCAGCTGGATCCAAGGAACGCGTCGATATGTGTATTTTTAATGTGCGATGTACGGTTCGGGAGTTATAAGGCCAAACGCGTTTTTTCTGCTATAGCGCCACCTAGTGGTCAAAGTTGTCCGAATTCTTTCGTCCGAGGTCCCTGCAGTGATCTGGACCAGTCCTGCAAAGGGCAACCCCCCACCATTTACGGTTTAGGCTGCAGTATCAGTTTTAGAGGCGGAAGAATAATAATAATAATAACTAGAACTGCAAGCAGTTATGAACGGGGTCCAAGCCTCGTGCGTCAGTCCTATCCGGCGCGAGCCGCCCCCGGCGATGCCGAGAGCCCGCAAAAACGGAGCATGCGAAATGAAAACCCGAAGCGCCGCCGCGGCGAGACAAAAGTCGGTAAATTTGGCCGAGTGCGAGCTCCAAAGTTCGTAGTGAAATGCAATTGCAAATTTCCTCTTCGTTGTGTAAAAGCCCCAAACGCTTCTACTTCGGTTGTAACGCCCCCTAAAGTGCGATCGTCGCCAAATCTGGTGAAGAGCTGCAGAGTGGCATGGCGAATAATAATCTCAAGTTTTGTGATGAAAGCATTCACTGCTGCAGAGACATATCCATTGCAAATTACTCCCATTTAAATGCATTGACTCATTTGCCAAAAGGCCTCTACGTTAATTATAGCGCCCCCTAACGGCCGATTTTCACCAAATTTGGTGGGAAGCTGCAGAGTGCCATGCCGAACAAAATACTCCCAGGGTTTTTAATGATAGCATTTAATGCTTCCGAGATATTTACATTGCAAAGTATTCCCATTCAAATGTATTGACTTATTTGCCGAAAAAGCCTCTACGTTAATCATAGCGCCCCCTAACGGCCGATTTCGACCAGATTTGGTGTGGAGGCTCAGAAGGGGATGTTGAAGAAGCCTACCTGGTTGCTTTTTGATAACTATTAATTTGGGCGAGATATGCCAAAGTTCGTGTTTTGTGGCTAGCTACAACAAATTAGTTTAGTTGTAAAGTGCGAACGGTGTAATGTAGCAAAATTCCTTTGATAACTTTTAGTCAGCTCCATACACAGATGGTATCTACCAGGTTTTGTGCACATCGGTCGCATGGCCTAGGACGAGTACGAAAACTTTGTTTTGCGCATTGTGTGATTTTACGAAATAACTTCTTCGTGGAAATGGGATTACCCTGTATCATCAGATTCATATGGATTCAAGGAACAAGGATATCTAAGAACTTTTCATCTGCAATGCAGACTGTGGGAGTTATACGTAAAAACATATTTAAATGCATTGACTTATTTGCCAAAAGGTCTCTACGTTAATTATAGCGACCCCTAACGGCCGATTTTCACCAAATTTGGTGGGAAGCTGCAGAGTGGCATGACAAACAAAATACTTCCAGGGTTTGTGATGATAGCATTTAATGCTGCAGAGATATTTACAATGCAAATATTCCCATTCAAATGCATTGACTTATTTGCCGAAAAGCTTCTACGTCAATTATAGCGCCCCCCGATGGCCTATTTTCACCAAATTTGGTAGGGGGACTAGGGATGGGATGTTGAAGAAGCCCACCAGGTTTCATTCTGATAACTATTAATTTGGCCAAGATATGCTAAAGTTCGTGTTTTGTGGCTAGCTACAACGAATTAGTTTGGTTGTAAAGTGCGAACGGTGTAGTGTAGCGAAATTCCTTTGATAACTTTTGGTCAGCTCCATACACAGATGGTATCTATCAAGTTTCGTGCACATCGGTTGTATGGCCTAGGACGAGTACGAAAACATTTTTTTTCGCACTACACGATTTTGCGAAAAAACTTTTTAGTATAAATGGACCTGTCCTATATCGTCAGATTCACGTCGATACAAGGAACAAGGTGATCTATAAATATTCGGTCTGCGATGTAGCCTTTCGGAGTTATATGCAAAAACACGTTTTACGTCATTGTAGCGCCACCTAGTGGTCCACGTATGTAATATTTGGTAGGTCTGGTCCATGAACCATTGCACATCGACATTGTAAATTTTAAGTTGCTCACTTTAGTGTAAGTCGTAGATCCAAACATGGGTCCCATAGGCCACGCCCACTTTGACGAATCAATACGCCACTGTAGGCCTTTCCTCAAGAGTTGGCCTAGATGGTACACACCAAATTTCGTGAAAATCGGTTGAGCTGTTCATGAGATATTAACTTTTGGTACTTTTGGCGCCCCCTATTGACCAAATTTTGTAAAATTAGTTTCCTACACTAAGAGGCTCATGTGAAAAAAGAATCTAAAGATTTGTGATGATATCATTAATTTTGGCCGAGATATGGCAACGTTTGTGTCTTCGTAGCTAGCTACACAAATTTGTTTGTGCGTAGTTTACGCAATTTTCATCCGAAAACAAATCTTTTGATAACTTTTTGTCAGGTCGGTATACTGATGCTACAGACCAAGTTTCATGCAGATCCGTTGCACGGTCTAGGAGGAGTACGAAAAAGCAGGTTTACGATAAATCGCGATTTTTCACGCATAAAAGTCGGGGCGGAAATAGGCGTGGCCTATACCACGAGATTCAGCTGGATCCAAGGAACGCGTGGATATGTGTATTTTTAATGTGCGATGTACGGTTTGGGAGTTATAAGGCCAAACGCGTTTTTTCTGCTATAGCGCCACCTAGTGGTGAAAGTGGCTGAATTTTTTCGTCCGAGGTCCCTGCAGGGTTTTGGACCAGACCTGAAAACGGCAACCTCCCACCATTTACGGTTTAGGCTGCAGTATCAGTTTTAGAGGCGGAAGAAAAAGCGGAATAATAATAAGAAACCTTACAATTCCAATAGGGTTCCACAGCCCTGCTGTGCGAACGGCGTAGCTTCGCTACCGCCGATTCTCACAGCCTCGGGCTTGGACCCCTAACTAGAACTGCAAGCAGTTATGAACGGGGTCCAAGCCTCGTGCGTCAGTCCTATCCGGCGCGAGCCGCCCCCGGCGATGCCGAGAGCCCGCAAAAACGGAGCATGCGAAAGGAAAACCCGAAGCGCCGCCGCGGCGAGACAAAAGTCGGTAAATTTGGCCGAGTGCGAGCTCCAAAGTTCGTAGTGAAATGCAATTGCAAATTTCCTCTTCGTTGTGTAAAAGCCCCAAACGCTTCTACTTCGGTTGTAACGCCCCCTAAAGTGCGATCGTCGCCAAATCTGGTGAAGAGCTGCAGAGTGGCATGGCGAATAATAATCTCAAGTTTTGTGATGAAAGCATTCACTGCTGCAGAGACATATCCATTGCAAATTACTCCCATTTAAATGCATTGACTCATTTGCCAAAAGGCCTCTACGTTAATTATAGCGCCCCCTAACGGCCGATTTTCACCAAATTTGGTGGGAAGCTGCAGAGTGCCATGCCGAACAAAATACTCCCAGGGTTTTTAATGATAGCATTTAATGCTTCCGAGATATTTACATTGCAAAGTATTCCCATTCAAATGCATTGACTTATTTGCCGAAAAAGCCTCTACGTTAATCATAGCGCCCCCTAACGGCCGATTTTGACCAGATTTGGTGTGGAGGCTCAGAAGGGGATGTTGAAGAAGACTACCTGGTTTCTTTTTGATAACTATTAATTTGGGCGAGATATGCCAAAGTTCGTGTTTTGTGGCTAGCTACAACAAATTAGTTTAGTTGTAAAGTGCGAACGGTGTAATGTAGCAAAATTCCTTTGATAACTTTTAGTCAGCTCCATACACAGATGGTATCTACCAGGTTTTGTGCACATCGGTCGCATGGCCTAGGACGAGTATGAAAACTTTGTTTTGCGCATTGTGTGATTTTACGAAATAACTTCTTTGTGGAAATGGGATTACCCTGTATCATCAGATTCATATGGATGCAAGGAACAAGGATATCTAAGAACTTTTCATCTGCAATGCAGACTGTGGGAGTTATACGTAAAAACATATTTAAATGCATTGACTTATTTGCCAAAAGGTCTCTACGTTAATTATAGCGACCCCTAACGGCCGATTTTCACCAAATTTGGTGGGAAGCTGCAGAGTGGCATGACAAACAAAATACTTCCAGGGTTTGTGATGATAGCATTTAATGCTGCAGAGATATTTACAATGCAAATATTCCCATTCAAATGCATTGACTTATTTGCAGAAAAGCTTCTACGTCAATTATAGCGCCCCCCGATGGCCTATTTTCACCAAATTTGGTAGTGGGACTAGGGATGGGATGTTGAAGAAGCCCACCAGGTTTCATTCTGATAACTATTAATTTGGCCAAGATATGCTGAAGTTCGTGTTTTGTGGCTAGCTACAACGAATTAGTTTGGTTGTAAAGTGCGAACGGTGTAGTGTAGCGAAATTCCGTTGATAACTTTTGGTCAGCTCCATACACAGATGGTATCTATCAAGTTTCGTGCACATCGGTTGTATGGCCTAGGACGAGTACGAAAACATTTTTTTCCGCACTACACGATTTTGCGAAAAAACTTTTTAGTATAAATGGACCTGTCCTATATCGTCAGATTCACGTCGATACAAGGAACAAGGTGATCTATAAATATTCGGTCTGCGATGTAGCCTTTCGGAGTTATATGCAAAAACACGTTTTACGTCATTGTAGCGCCACCTAGTGGTCCACGTATGTAATATTTGGTAGGTCTGGTCCATGAACCATTGCACATCGACATTGTAAATTTTAAGTTGCTCACTTTAGTGTAAGTCGTAGATCCAAACATGGGTCCCATAGGCCACGCCCACTTTGACGAATCAATACGCCACTGTAGGCCTTTCCTCAAGAGTTGGCCTAGATGGTACACACCAAATTTCGTGAAAATCGGTTGAGCTGTTCATGAGATATTAACTTTTGGTACTTTTGGCGCCCCCTATTGACCAAATTTTGTAAAATTAGTTTCCTACACTAAGAGGCTCATGTGAAAAAAGAATCTAAAGATTTGTGATGATATCATTAATTTTGGCCGAGATATGGCAACGTTTGTGTCTTCGTAGCTAGCTACACAAATTTGTTTGTGCGTAGTTTACGCAATTTTCATCCGAAAACAAATCTTTTGATAAATTTTTGTCAGGTCGGTCTACTGATGCTACAGACCAAGTTTCATGCAGATCCGTTGCACGGTCTAGGAGGAGTACGAAAAAGCAGGTTTACAATAAATCGCGATTTTTCACGCATAAAAGTCGGGGCGGAAATAGGCGTGGCCTATACCACGAGATTCAGCTGGATCCAAGGAACGCGTGGATATGTGTATTTTTAATGTGCGATGTACGGTTTGGGAGTTATAAGGCCAAACGCGTTTTTTCTGCTATAGCGCCACCTAGTGGTGAAAGTGGCTGAATTTTTTCGTCCGAGGTCCCTGCAGGGTTTTGGACCAGACCTGAAAACGGCAACCTCCCACCATTTACGGTTTAGGCTGCAGTATCAGTTTTAGAGGCGGAAGAAAAAGCGGAATAATAACTAGAACTGCAAGCAGTTATGAACGGGGTCCAAGCCTTGTGCGCCGGTCCCCCCCGGCGAAAACGGAGCCCGCGAAAGGAGAACCCGAAGCGCCGCCGCCTGAACGAGCGCGAGCTCCAAAGAACGTAGTGAAATGCAATTGCAAATTTCCTCTTCGTTGCGTAAAAGGCCAAACCGCTTCTACCTTGATTATAGCGCCCCCTAAAGGGCGATTGTCGCCAAATCCGTTGGGGAGCCGCAGAGTGGCATGTCGAACATTAGTCTCAAGTTTCGTGATGATGGCATTTACTGCTGCCGAGATATTCACATTGCAAATTGCTCCCATTTAAATGCATTGACTCATTTGCCGAAAGGCCTCTACGTTAATTGTAGCGCCCCCTGGCGGCGAATTTTCACCAAATTTGGTGTGGAGGCTCGGGGTGGCATGACGAACAACACTGTCAAGTTTTGTGATGATGGCATTTACTGCTGCAGAGATATTCACATTGCAAATTATTCCCATTTAAATGCATTGACTTATTTACTGAAAGACCTCCACGTTAATTATAGCGCCCCCTGAAGGCCGATTTTGACCAAATTTGGTATCGAGGCTTGGAATGGCATGTCAAGGATCTGTACCAAGATTTGTTCGGATATCAAATAATTTGGCCGAGATATGCCAAAGTACGTGTTTTGTGGCTAGCCACGTCAAATTAGTTTGCTTGTAAAGTGCGAACGGTGTACCGTAGCAAAATTCTTTTGACAACTTTTGGTCAGCTCTATATACAGATGATATCTTCCAAGTTTCGTGGACATTGGTCACACGGCCTAGGACGAGTACGAAAACATTTTTTTTTGCATTGCGCAATTTTGCGAAAATTTCTTTTCGTAGAAATGGACTTTTCCTATATCATCAAATTCAGATGCATACAAGGAACACGTGGATCTATAAATATTCCATCTGCGATGTATTCTGTGGGAGTTATAGGCAAAAACACGTTTTACGTGATTGTAGCGCCACCTAGTGGTCCACTTTTGTAATATATGGTACCTGTGGTCCGGAAACCATTGTACATCTACACTGTAAATTTGAAGTTGCTCACAATAGTGTAAGTGGTAGATATAAACCTGGGTCCCATTTGGGTCCCATAGGCCACGCCCACTTTGACGAATCAGTACCCCACTGTAGTCCTGGCCTCAGAAGTGGGCCTAGATGGTACGCTCCAAATTTCGTAAAAATCGGATGAGCCGTTCATGAGATATTAACTTTTTGTACTTTTGGCGCCCCCTATTGACCAAATTTTTTAAAATTTGTTTCAGACACTGAGAGGCTCATTCCAAACAAGAATCTAAAGATTTGTGATGATATCATTTATTTTGGCCGAGATATGGCAACGTTTGTGTCTTCGTAGCTAGCTACACAAATTTGTTTGTGCGTAGTTTACGCAATTTTTATCCGAAAAAAAATCTTTTGATACGTTTGTCTCAGGTCGGCCAATAGATGCTAGAGACCAAGTTTCATGCAGATCCGTTACACGGTCTAAGAGGAGTACGAAAAAGCAGGATTACAATAAATCGCGATTTTTCACGTATAAAAGTCTAGGCGAAAATGGGCGTGGCCTATACCACGAGATTCAGCTGGATCCGAGGAACGCGTCGATATGTGTATTTTTAATGTGCGATGTACGGTTTGGGAGTTATAAGGACAAACGCGTTTTTTCTGCTATAGCGCCACCTAGTGGTCAAAGTGGCTGAATTTTTTCGTCCGAGGTCCCTGCAGTGATCTGGACCATTCCTGAAAACGGCAACCTCCCACCATTTACGGTTTAGGCTGCAGTATCAGTTTTAGAGGCGGAAGAATAATAATAATAATAACTAGAACTGCAAGCAGTTATGAACGGGGTCCAAGCCTCGTGTGCCAGTCCCCCCCGGCGCGGGTCGCCCCCGGCGACGCCGAGAGCCCGCGAAAACGGAGCCCGTGACAGGACAACTCGAAGCGCCGCTGCGGCAAGGCAAAAGTCGGGAAATTTGACCGAGTGCGAGCTCCTAAGTTCGTAGTGAAATGCAATTGCAAATTTCCTCTTCGTTGCGTAAAAGGCCCAAACGCTTCTACTTCGGTTGTAATGCCCCCTAAAGGGCGATCGTCGCCAAATCTGGTGAAGAGCTGCAGAGTGGCATGGCGAACAATAATCTCAAGTTTTGTGATGATAGCATTCACTGCTGCAGAGACATATCCATTGCAAATTACTCCCATTTAAATGCATTGACTCATTTGCCAAAAGGCCTCTATGTTAATTATAGCGCCCCCTAACGGCCGATTTTCACCAAATTTGGTGGGAAGCTGCAGAGTGGCATGACAAACAAAATACTTCCAGGGTTTGTGATGATAGCATTTAATGCTGCAGAGATATTTACATTGCAAAGTATTCCCATTCAAATGCATAGACGTATTTGCCGTAAAAGCCTCTACGTTAATTATAGCGCCCCCTAAGGGCCGATTTTGACCAAATATGGTATGGAGGCTCAGAATGGGATGTTGAAGAAGACTAACTGGTTTCTTTTTGATAACTATTAATTTGGGCGAGATATGCCAAAGTTCGTGTTTTGTGGCTAGCTACAACAAATTAGTTTAGTTGTAAAGTGCGAACGGTGTAATGTAGCGAAAGTCCTTTGATAACTTTTGGTCAGCTCCATACACAGATGGTATCTACCAAGTTTCGTGCACATCGGTCGCATGGCCTAGGACGAGTACGAAAACTTTGTTTTGCGCATTGTGTGATTTTACGAAATAACTTCTTCGTGGAAATGGGATTACCCTGTATTATCAGATTCATATGGATTCAAGGAACAAGGAGATCTAAGAACTTCTCATCTGCAATGCAAACTGTGGGAGTTATACGCAAAAACATATTTAAATGCATTGACTTATTTGCCAAAAGGTCTCTACGTTAATTATAGCGCCCCCTAACGGCCGATTTTCACCAAATTTGGTGGGAAGCTGCAGAGTGGCATGACGAACAAAATACTCCCAGGGTTTGTGATGATAGCATTTAATGCTGCAGAGATATTTACATTGCAAAGTATTCCCATTCAAATGCATTGACTTATTTGCCGAAAAGGCCTCTACGTTAATTATAGCGCCCCCTAACGGCCGATTTTGACCAAATTAGGTGTGGAGGCTCAGAATGGGATGTTGAAGAAGCCTACCTGGTTTCTTTCTGATAACTATTAATTTGGGCGAGATATGCTAAAGTTCGTGTTTTGTGGCTAGCTACAACGAATTAGTTTGGTTGTAAAGTGCGAACGGTGTAATATAGCGAAATTCCTTTGATAACTTTTGGTCAGCTCCATACACAGATGGTATCTACCAAGTTTCGTGCACATCGGTTGTATGGCCTAGGACGAGTACGAAAACATTTTTTTTCACACTACACGATTTTGCGAAAAAACTTTTTAGTATAAATGGACCTGTCCTATATCGTCAGATTCAGGTCGATACAAGGAACAAGTCCATCTATAAATATTCGGTCTGCAATGTAGCATTTCGGAGTTATATGCAAAAACACGTTTTACGTCATTGTAGCGCCACCTAGTGGTCCAGTAATGTAATATTTGGTAAGTCAGGTCCATGAACCATTGCACATCGACTCTGTAAATATTAAGTTGCTCACTTTAGTGTAAGTGGTAGATCCAAACATGGCACCCATAGGCCACGCCCACTTTGACGAATCAGTACCCCACTGTAGGCCTGGCCTCAAGAGTGGGCCTAGATGGTACGCACCAAATTTCGTGAGAATCGGATGAGCTGTTCATGAGATATTAACTTTTGGTACTTTTGGCGCCCCCTATTGACCAAATTTTGTAAAATTTGTTTCCTACACTAAGAGGCTCATGTGAAACAAGAATCTAAAGATTTGTGATGATATCATTTATTTTGGCCGAGATATGGCAACGTTTGTGTCTTCGTAGCTAGCTACACAAATTTGTTTGTGCGTAGTTTACGCAATTTTCATCTGAAAACAAATCTTTTGATAACTTTTTGTCAAGTCGGTCTACTGATGGTACAGACCAAGTTTCATGCAGATCCGTCACACGGTCTAGGAGGAGTATGAAAAAGCAGGTTTACGATAAATCGCGATTTTTCACGCATAAAAGTTGGGGCGGAAATGGGCGTGGCCTATACCACGAGATTCAGCTGGATCCAAGGAACGCGTGGATATGTGTATTTTTAATGTGCGATGTACGGTTTGGGAGTTATAAGGCCAAACGCGTTTTTTCTGCTATAGCGCCACCTAGTGGTGAAAGTGGCTGAATTTTTTCGTCCGAGGTCCCTGCAGGGTTTTGGACCAGACCTGAAAACGGCAACCTCCCACCATTTACGGTTTAGGCTGCAGTATCAGTTTTAGAGGCGGAAGAAAAAGCCGCCGAAGAATAATAATAATAAGAAACCTTACAATTCCAATAGGGTTCCACAGCCCTGCTGTGCGAACGGCGTAGCTTCGCTACCGCCGGTTCTCGCAACCTCGGGCTTGGACCCCTAATAAGAAACCTTACAATTCCAATAGGGTTCCACAGCCCTGCTGTGCGAACGGCGTAGCTTCGCTACCGCCGATTCTCACAGCCTCGGGCTTGGACCCCTAATAATAAGAATTTTTACAATTTCAATAGGGTTCCACAGCCCTGCTGTGCGAACGGCGTAGCTTCGCTACCGCCGGTTCTCACAACCTCGGGCTTGGACCCCTAACTAGAACTGCAAGCAGTTATGAACGGGGTCCAAGCCTCGTGCGCCTGTCCACCCCGGCGCGTGTCGCCCCCGGCGATCGTTGCCAAATCTGGTGAAGAGCCACAGAGTGGCATGGCGAACAATAATCTCAAGTTTTGTGATGATAGCATTTACTGCTGCAGAGACATATCTATTGCAAATTACTCCCATTTAAATGCATTGACTCATTTGCCAAAAGGCCTCTACGTTAATTGTAGCGCCCCCTGACTGCCGATTTTCACCAAATTTTGTGGGAAGCCGCAGAGTGGCATGCTGAACAAAATACACCCAGGGTTTGTGATGATAGCATTTAATGCTGCAGAGATATTTACATTGCAAATTATTCCCATTTAAATGCATTGACTCATTTGCCGAAAGGCCTCTACGTTAATTGTAGCGCCCCCTGACGGCGGATTTTCACCAAATTCGGCGTGGAGGCTCGGAGTGGCATGTCGAACAATACCCTCAAGTTTTGTGATGATAGTATTTACTTCTGCGGAGATATTTACGTTGCAAATTATTCCCATTTAAATGCATTGACTTATTTACCGAAAGGCCTCTACGTTAATTATAGCGCCCCCTGATGGCCGATTCTAACCAAATTTGGTAAGGAGGCTAGGAATGGGATGTCAAAGATCTCTACCAAGATTTGTTCTGATAACTATTAATTTGGCCGAGATATGCTAAAGTTCGTGTTTTGTGGCTAGCTACGACAAATTTGTTTGCATGTAGAGTGCGAACGGTGTAACGTAGCAAAATTCTTTTGATAACTTTTGGTCAGCTCTATATACAGAAGATATCTACCAAGTTTCGTGCACATCGGTCACAAGGCCTAGGACGAGTATGATAACATTTGTTTTTGCATTGCACGATTTTGCGAAAGAACTTTGTTGTTGAAATGGACTTGTCCTATATCGTCAGATTCAGGGCGATACAAGGAACAAGGGGATCTATACATTTTCGGTCTGCGATGTAGCCTTTCGGAGTTATAGGCAAAAACACGTTTTACGTCATTGTAGCGCCACCTAGTGGTCCACTTATGTAATATTTGGTAGGTCAGGTCCATAAGCCATTGCACATCGACACTGTAAATTTTAAGTTGCTCACTTTAGTCTAAGTGGTAGATCCAAACATGGGTCCCATAGGCCACGCCCACTTTGACGAATCAGTACCCCACTGTAGTCCTGGCCTCAGGAGTGGGCCTAGATGGTACGCACCAAATTTCGTGAAAATCGGATGAGCCGTTCATGAGATATTAACTTTTTGTACTTTTGGCGCCCCCTATCGACCAAATTTTGTAAAATTTGTTGCAGACACTGAGAGGCTCATGGCAAACAAGAATCTAAAGACTTGTGATGATACCCTTTATTTTGGCCGAGATATGGCAACGTTTGTGTCTTTGTAGCTAGCTACACAAATTTGTTTGTGCGTAGTTTACGAAATTTTCATCCGAAAAAAAATTTTTTGATAACTTTTCGTCAGGTCGGCCTAGAGATACTACAGACCAAGTTTCATGCAGATCCGTCGCACGGTCTAGGAGGAGTACGAAAAAGCAGGTTTACGATAAATCGCGATTTTTCACGTATAAAAGTCTAGGCGGAAATGGGCGTGGCCTATACCACGAGATTCAGCTGGATCCAAGGAACGCGTTGATATGTGTATTTTTAATGTGCGATGTACGGTTCGGGAGTTATAAGGCCAAACGCGTTTTTTCTGCTATAGCGCCACCTAGTGGTCAAAGTGGGCGAATTTTTTCGTCCGAGGTCCCTGCAGTGATCTGGACCAGTCCTGCAAAGGGCAACCTCCCACCATTTACGGTTTAGGCTGCAGTATCAGTTTTAGAGGCGGAAGAATAATAATAACTAGAACTGCAAGCAGTTATGAACGGGGTCCAAGCCTTGTGCGCCAGTCCTATCCGGCGCGAGCCGCCCCCGGCGATGCCGAGAGCCCGCGAAAACGGAGCATGCGAAAGGAAAACCCGAAGCGGCGCCGCGGCGAGACAAAAGTCGGTCAATTTGGCCGAGTGCGAGCTCCAAAGTTCGTAGTGAAATGCAATTGCAAATTTCCTCTTCGTTGCGTAAAAGGCCCAAACGCTTCTACTTCGGTTGTAATGCCCCCTAAAGGGCGATCGTCGCCAAATCTGGTGAAGAGCTGCAGAGTGGCATGGCGAACAATAATCTCAAGTTTTGTGATGATAGCATTCACTGCTGCAGAGACATATCCATTGCAAATTACTCCCATTTAAATGCATTGACTCATTTGCCAAAAGGCCTCTATGTTAATTATAGCGCCCCCTAACGGCCGATTTTCACCAAATTTGGTGGGAAGCTGCAGAGTGGCATGACAAACAAAATACTTCTAGGGTTTGTGATGATAGCATTTAATGCTGCAGAGATATTTACATTGCAAAGTATTCCCATTCAAATGCATAGACGTATTTGCCGTAAAAGCCTCTACGTTAATTATAGCGCCCCCTAAGGGCCGATTTTGACCAAATATGGTATGGAGGCTCAGAATGGGATGTTGAAGAAGACTAACTGGTTTCTTTTTGATAACTATTAATTTGGGCGAGATATGGCAAAGTTCGTGTTTTGTGGCTAGCTACAACAAATTAGTTTAGTTGTAAAGTGCGAACGGTGTAATGTAGCGAAAGTCCTTTGATAACTTTTGGTCAGCTCCATACACAGATGGTATCTACCAAGTTTCGTGCACATCGGTCGCATGGCCTAGGACGAGTACGAAAACTTTGTTTTGCGCATTGTGTGATTTTACGAAATAACTTCTTCGTGGAAATGGGATTACCCTGTATTATCAGATTCATATGGATTCAAGGAACAAGGAGATCTAAGAACTTCTCATCTGCAATGCAACCTGTGGGAGTTATACGCAAAAACATATTTAAATGCATTGACTTATTTGCCAAAAGGTCTCTACGTTAATTATAGCGCCCCCTAACGGCCGATTTTCACCAAATTTGGTGGGAAGCTGCAGAGTGGCATGACGAACAAAATACTCCCAGGGTTTGTGATGATAGCATTTAATGCTGCAGAGATATTTACATTGCAAAGTATTCCCATTCAAATGCATTGACTTATTTGCCGAAAAGGCCTCTACGTTAATTATAGCGCCCCCTAACGGCCGATTTTGACCAAATTAGGTGTGGAGGCTCAGAATGGGATGTTGAAGAAGCCTACCTGGTTTCTTTCTGATAACTATTAATTTGGGCGAGATATGCTAAAGTTCGTGTTTTGTGGCTAGCTACAACGAATTAGTTTGGTTGTAAAGTGCGAACGGTGTAATATAGCGAAATTCCTTTGATAACTTTTGGTCAGCTCCATACACAGATGGTATCTACCAAGTTTCGTGCACATCGGTTGTATGGCCTAGGACGAGTACGAAAACATTTTTTTTCGCACTACACGATTTTGCGAAAAGACTTTTTAGTATAAATGGACCTGTCCTATATCGTCAGATTCAGGTCGATACAAGGAACAAGTCCATCTATAAATATTCGGTCTGCAATGTAGCATTTCGGAGTTATATGCAAAAACACGTTTTACGTCATTGTAGCGCCACCTAGTGGTCCAATAATGTAATATTTGGTAAGTCAGGTCCATGAACCATTGCACATCGACTCTGTAAATATTAAGTTGCTCACTTTAGTGTAAGTGGTAGATCCAAACATGGCACCCATAGGCCACGCCCACTTTGACGAATCAGTACCCCACTGTAGGCCTGGCCTCAAGAGTGGGCCTAGATGGTACGCACCAAATTTCGTGAGAATCGGATGAGCTGTTCATGAGATATTAACTTTTGGTACTTTTGGCGCCCCCTATTGACCAAATTTTGTAAAATTTGTTTCCTACACTAAGAGGCTCATGTGAAACAAGAATCTAAAGATTTGTGATGATATAATTTATTTTGGCCGAGATATGGCAACGTTTGTGTCTTCGTAGCTAGCTACACAAATTTGTTTGCGCGTAGTTTACGCAATTTTCATCCGAAAAAAAATCTTTTGATAGCTTTTTGTCAAGTCGGTCTATAGATGCTACTTACCAAGTTTTATGCAAATCGGTTGCACGGTCTAGGAGGAGTATGAAAAAGTAGGTTTACGATAAATCGCGATTTTTAACGCACAAAAGTCGGGGCGGAAATGGGCGTGACCTACATAACTAGATTCATCGGGATCCAGGGAACGCGTGGATATGTGCATTTTCTTTGTGCGATGTACGGTTTGGGAGTTATAAGGCCAAACGCGTTTTTTCTGCTATAGCGCCACCTAGTGGTGGAAGTGGCTGAATTTTTTCGTCCGAGGTCCCTGCAGGGTTTGGGACCAGACCTGAAAACGGCAACCTCCCACCATTTACGGTTTAGGCTGCAGTATCAGTTTTAGAGGCGGAAGAAAAATAGGGAAGAATAATAAGAAACCTTACAATTTCAAAAGGGTTCCACAGCCCTGCTGTGCGAACGGCGTAGCTTCGCTACCGCCGGTTCTCACAACCTCGGGCTTGGACCCCTAATAACTAGAACTGCAAGCAGTTATGAACGGGGTCCAAGCCTCGTGCGCCTGTCCCCCCCGGCGCGAGTCGCCCCCGGCGATCGTTGCCAAATCCGGTGAAGAGCCACAGAGTGGCATGGCGAACAATAATCTCAAGTTTTGTGATGATAGCATTTACTGCTGCAGAGACATATCTATTGCAAATTACTCCCATTTAAATGCATTGACTCATTTGCCAAAAGGCCTCTATGTTAATTGTAGCGCCCCCTGACGGCCGATTTTCACCAAATTTTGTGGGAAGCCGCACAGTGGCATGCTGAACAAAATACACCTAGGGTTTGTGATGATAGCATTTAATGCTGCAGAGATATTTACATTGCAAATTATTCCCATTTAAATGCATTGACTCATTTGCCGAAAGGCCTCTACGTTAATTGTAGCGCCCCCTAACGGCCGATTTTCACCAAATTTTGTGGGAAGCCGCAGAGTGGCATCCTGAACAAAACACACCCAGGGTTTGTGATGATAGCATTTAATGCTGCAGAGATATTTACATTGCAAAGTATTCCCATTCAAATGCATTGACTTATTTGCCGAAAAAGCCTCTACGTTAATTATAGCGCCCCCTAACGGCCGATTTTGACCAAATTTGGTGTGGAGGCTCAGAATGGGATGTTGAAGAAGCCTACCTGGTGTCTTTCTGATAACTATTAATTTGGGCGAGATATGCCAAAGTTCGTGTTTTGTGGCTAGCTACAACAAATTAGTTTAGTTGTAAAGTGCGAACGGTGTAATGTAGCAAAAATCCTTTGATAAATTTTGGTCAGCCTCTTACACAGATGGTATCTACCAAGTTTCGTGCACATCGGTCGCATGGCCTAGGACGAGTACGAAAACTTTGTTTTGCGCATTGTGTGATTTTACGAAATAACTTCTTCGTGGAAATGGGATTACCCTGTATCATCAGATTCATATGGATTCAAGGAACAAGGAGATCTAAGAACTTCTCATCTGCAATGCAAACTGTGGGAGTTATACGCAAAAACATATTTAAATGCATTGACTTATATGCCAAAAGGTCTCTACGTTAATTATAGCGCCCCCTAACGGCCGATTTTCACCAAATTTGGTGGGAAGCTGCAGAGTGGCATGACGAACAAAATACTCCCAGGGTTTGTGATGATAGCATTTAATGCTGCAGAGATATTTACATTGCAAAGTATTCCCATTCAAATGCATTGACTTATTTGCCGAAAAAGCCTCTACGTTAATTATAGCGCCCCCTAACGGCCGATTTTGACCAAATTTGGTGTGGAGGCTCACAATGGGATGGTGAAGAAGCCTACCTGGTTTCTTTCTGATAACTATTAATTTGGGCGAGATATGCCAAAGTTCGTGTTTTGTGGCTAGCTACAACAAATTAGTTTAGTTGTAAAGTGCGAACGGTGTAATGTAGCAAAATTCCTTTGATAACTTTTGGTCAGCTCCATACAGAGATGGTATCTACCAAGTTTCGTGCACATCGGTCGCATGGCCTAGGACGAGTACGAAAACTTTGTTTTACGCATTGTGTGATTTTACGAAATAACTTCTTCGTGGAAATGGGATTACCCTGTATTATCAGATTCATATGGATTCAAGGAACAAGGATATCTAAGAACTTTTCATCTGCAATGCAGACTGTGGGAGTTATGCGTAAAAACATATTTAAATGCATTGACTTATTTGCCAAAAGGTCTCTACGTTAATTATAGCGCCCCCTAACGGCCGATTTTCACCAAATTTGGTGGGAACCTGCAGAGTGGCATGACGAACAAAATACTCCCAGGGTTTGTGATGATAGCATTTAATGCTGCCGAGATATTTACATTGCAAAGTATTCCCATTCAAATGCATTGACTTATTTGCCGTAAAAGCCTCTACGTTAATTATAGCGCCCCCTAAGGGCCGATTTTGACCAAATATGGTATGGAGGCTCAGAATGGGATGTTAAAGAAGACTACCTGGTTTCTTTTTGATAACTATTAATTTTGGCGAGATATGCCAAAGTTCGTGTTTTGAGGCTAGCTACAACAAATTAGTTTAGTTGTAAAATGCGAACGGTGTAATGTAGCAAAATTCCTTTGATAACTTTTGGTCAGCTCCATACGCAGATGGTATCTACCAAGTTTCGTGCACATCGGTCGCATGGCCTAGGACGAGTACGAAAACTTTGTTTTGCGCATTGTGTGATTTTACGAAATAACTTCATCGTGGAAATGGGATTACCCTGTATTATCAGATTCATATGGATTCAAGGAACAAGGAGATCTAAGAATTTCTCATCTGCAATGCAAACTGTGGGAGTTATACGCAAAAAAGTATTTAAATGCATTGACTTATTTGCCAAAAGGTCTCTACGTTAATTATAGCGCCCCCTAACGGCCGATTTTCACCAAATTTGGTGGGAAGCTGCAGAGTGGCATGACGAACAAAATACTCCCAGGGTTTGTGATGATAGCATTTAATGCTGCAGAGATATTTACATTGCAAAGTATTCCCATTTTGTGATGATAGCATTCACTGCTGCAGAGACATATCCATTGCAAATTACTCCCATTTAAATGCATTGACTCATTTGCCAAAAGGTCTCTACGTTAATTATAGCGCCCCCTAACGGCCGATTTTCACCAAATTTGGTGGGAAGCTGCAGAGTGGCATGACAAACAAAATACATCCAGGGTTTGTGATGATAGCATTTAATGCTGCAGAGATATTTACATTGCAAAGTATTCCCATTCAAATGCATTGACTTATTTGCCGAAAAAGCCTCTACGTTAATTATAGCGCCCCCTAACGGCCGATTTTGACCAAATTTGGTGTGGAGGCTAGGGATGGGATGTTGAAGAAGCCCACCAGGATTCATTGTGATAACTATTAATTTGACCGAGATATGCCAAAGTTCGTGTTTTGTGGCTAGCTACAACGAATTAGTTTAGTTGTAAATTGCGAACGGTGTAATGTAGCGAAATTCCTTTGATAACTTTTGGTCAACTCCAAACCCAGATGGTATCTACCAAGTTTCGTGCACATCGGTTGTATGGCCTAGGACGAGTACGAAAACATTTTTTTTCGCACTACACGACTTTGCGATAAAACTTTTTAGTATAAATGGACCTGTCCTATATCGTCAGATTCAGGTCGATACAAGGAACAAGTCCATATATAAATATTCGGTCTGCGATGTAGCCTTTCGGAGTTATATGCAAAAACACGTTTTACGTCATTGTAGCGCCACCTAGTGGTCCAATAATGTAATATTTGGTATGTCAGGTCCATGAACCATTGCACATCGACTCTGTAAATTTTAAGTTGCTCACTTTAGTGTAAGTGGTAGATCCAAACATGGGTCCCATAGGCCACGCCCACTTTGACGAATCAGTACGCCACTGTAGGCCTTGCCTCAAGAGTTGGCCTAGATGGTACGCACCAAATTTCGTGAAAATCGGATGAGCTGTTCATGAGATATTAACTTTTGGTACTTTTGGCGCCCCCTATTGACCAAATTTTGTAAAATTAGTTGCCTACACTAAGAGGCTCATGTGAAACAAGAATCTAAAGATTTGTGATGATATCATTTATTTTGGCCGAGATATGGCAACGTTTGTGTCTTCGTAGCTAGCTACACAAATTTGTTTGTGCGTAGTTTACGAAATTTTCATCCGAAAAAAAATCTTTTGATAACTTTTTGTCAGGTCGGTCTACTGATGCTACAGACCAAGTTTCATGCAGATCCGTTGCACGGTGTAGGAGAAGTACGAAAAAGCAGGTTTAAAATAAATCGCGATTTTTCACGCATAAAAGTCGGGGCGGAAATAGGCGTGGCCTATACCACAAGATTCAGCTGGATCCAAGGAACGCGTGGATATGTGTATTTTTAATGTGCGATGTACGGTTCGGGAGTTATAAGCAGAAACGCGTTTTTTCTGCTATAGCGCCACCTAGTGGTCAAAGTGGCTGAATTTTTTCGTCCGAGGTCCCTGCAGGGTTTTGGACCAGACCTGAAAACGGCAACCTCCCACCATTTACGGTTTAGGCTGCAGTATCAGTTTTAGAGGCGGAAGAATAATAATAAGAAACCTTACAATTCCAATAGGGTTCCACAGCCCTGCTGTGCGAACGGCGTAGCTTCGCTACCGCCGGTTCTCGCAACCTCGGGCTTGGACCCCTAATAATAACTAGAACTGCAAGCAGTTATGAACGGGGTCCAAGCCTCGTGCGCCGGTCCCCCCCGGCGCGAGTCGCCCCCGGCGCGAGTCGCCCCCGGCGCGAGTCGCCCCCGGCGATCGTTGCCAAATCTGGTGAAGAGCCACAGAGTGGCATGGCGAACAATAATCACAAGTTTTGTGATGATAGCATTTACTGCTGCAGGGATATTTCCATTGCAAATTATTCCCATTTAAATGCATTGACTTATATGCCGCAAGGTCTCTTCGTTAATTGTAGCGCCCCCTGACGGCGGATTTTCACCGAATTTGGTGTGGAGGCTCGGAGTGGCATGACGAACAATACCCTCAAGTTTTGTGATGATAGTATTTACTGCTGCATAGATATTTACATTGAAATATATTCCCATTTAAATGCATTGACTTATTTACCGAAAGGCCTCCACGTTAATTATAGCGCCCCCTGACGGCCGATTTTTACCAAATTTGGTGTGGAGGCTCAGAAGGGGATGTTGAAGAAGCCCACCAGGTTTCATTGTGATAACTATTAATTTGGCCGAGATATGCCAAAGTTTGTGTTTTATGGCTAGCTACAACAAATTAGTTTGGTTGTAAAGTGCGAACGGTGTAATGTAGCAAAATTCCTTTGATAACTTTTGGTCAGCTCCATAAACAGATGGTATCTATCAAGTTTCGTGCACATTGGTCGCATTGCCTAGGACGAGTACGAAAACTTTGTTTTGCGCATTGTGTGATTTTACGAAATAACTTCTTCGTAGAAATGGGATTACCCTGTATCATCAGATTCATATGGATTCAATGAAGAAAGAAATCTAAGAACTTCTCATCTGCAATGCAGACTGTGGGAGTTATATGCAAAAACATATTTAAATGCATTGACTTATTTGCCAAAAGGTCTCTACGTTAATTATAGCGCCCCCTAACGGCCGATTTTCACCAAATTTGGTGGGAAGCTGCAGAGTGGCATGACAAACAAAATACATCCAGGGTTTGTGATGATAGCATTTAATGCTGCAGAGATATTTACATTGCAAAGTATTCCCATTCAAATGCATTGACTTATTTGCCGAAAAAGCCTCTACGTTAATTATAGCGCCCCCTAACGGCCGATTTTGACCAAATTTGGTGTGGAGGCTAGGGATGGGATGTTGAAGAAGCCCACCAGGATTCATTGTGATAACTATTAATTTGACCGAGATATGCCAAAGTTCGTGTTTTGTGGCTAGCTACAACGAATTAGTTTAGTTGTAAATTGCGAACGGTGTAATGTAGCGAAATTCCTTTGATAACTTTTGGTCAACTCCAAACCCAGATGGTATCTACCAAGTTTCGTGCACATCGGTTGTATGGCCTAGGACGAGTACGAAAACATTTTTTTTCGCACTACACGACTTTGCGAAAAAACTTTTTAGTATAAATGGAACTGTCCTATATCATCATATTCAGGTCGATACAAGGAACAAGTGGATCTATAAATATTCGGTCTGCAATGTAGCCTTTCGGAGTTATATGCAAAAACACGTTTTACGTCATTGTAGCGCCACCTAGTGGTCCAATAATGTAATATTTGGTCTGTCAGGTCCATGAACCATTGCACATCGACTCTGTAAATTTTAAGTTGCTCACTTTAGTGTAAGTGGAAGATCCAAACATGGGTCCCATAGGCCACGCCCACTTTGACGAATCAGTACGCCACTGTAGGCCTTGCCTCAAGAGTTGGCCTAGATGGTACGCACCAAATTTCGTGAAAATCGGATGAGCTGTTCATGAGATATTAACTTTTGGTACTTTTGGCGCCCCCTATTGACCAAATTTTGTAAAATTAGTTGACTACACTAAGAGGCTCATGTAAAACAAGAATCTAAAGATTTGTGATGATATCTTTTATTTTGGCCGAGATATGGCAACGTTTGTGTCTTCGTAGCTAGCTACACAAATTTGTTTGTGCGTAGTTTACGAAATTTTCATCCGAAAAAAAATCTTTTGATAACTTTTTGTCAGGTCGGTCTACTGATGCTACAGACCAAGTTTCATGTAGATCCGTTGCACGGTGTAGGAGAAGTACGAAAAAGCAGGTTTACAATAAATCGCGATTTTTCACGCATAAAAGTTGGGGCGGAAATGGGCGTGGCCTATACCACGAGATTCAGCTGGATCCAAGGAACGCGTGGATATGTGTATTTTTAATGTGCGATGTAAGGTTTGGGAGTTATAAGGCCAAACGCGTTTTTTCTGCTATAGCGCCACCTAGTGGTGAAAGTGGCTGAATTTTTTCGTCCGAGGTCCCTGCAGGGTTTTGGACCAGACCTGAAAACGGCAACCTCCCACCATTTACGGTTTAGGCTGCAGTATCAGTTTTAGAGGCGGAAGAAAAAGAATAATAATAACTAGAACTGCAAGCAGTTATGAACGGGGTCCAAGCCTCGTGCGTCAGTCCTATCCGGCGCGAGCCGCCCCCGGCGATGCCGAGAGCCCGCAAAAACGGAGCATGCGAAAGGAAAACCCGAAGCGCCGCCGCGGCGAGACAAAAGTCGGTAAATTTGGCCGAGTGCGAGCTCCAAAGTTCGTAGTGAAATGCAATTGCAAATTTCCTCTTCGTTGTGTAAAAGCCCCAAACGCTTCTACTTCGGTTGTAACGCCCCCTAAAGTGCGATCGTCGCCAAATCTGGTGAAGAGCTGCAGAGTGGCATGGCGAATAATAATCTCAAGTTTTGTGATGAAAGCATTCACTGCTGCAGAGACATATCCATTGCAAATTACTCCCATTTAAATGCATTGACTCATTTGCCAAAAGGCCTCTACGTTAATTATAGCGCCCCCTAACGGCCGATTTTCACCAAATTTGGTGGGAAGCTGCAGAGTGCCATGCCGAACAAAATACTCCCAGGGTTTTTAATGATAGCATTTAATGCTTCCGAGATATTTACATTGCAAAGTATTCCCATTCAAATGTATTGACTTATTTGCCGAAAAAGCCTCTACGTTAATCATAGCGCCCCCTAACGGCCGATTTCGACCAGATTTGGTGTGGAGGCTCAGAAGGGGATGATGAAGAAGCCTACCTGGTTGCTTTTTGATAACTATTAATTTGGGCGAGATATGCCAAAGTTCGTGTTTTGTGGCTAGCTACAACAAATTAGTTTAGTTGTAAAGTGCGAACGGTGTAATGTAGCAAAATTCCTTTGATAACTTTTAGTCAGCTCCATACACAGATTGTATCTACCAGGTTTTGTGCACATCGGTCGCATGGCCTAGGACGAGTACGAAAACTTTGTTTTGCGCATTGTGTGATTTTACGAAATAACTTCTTCGTGGAAATGGGATTACCCTGTATCATCAGATTCATATGGATTCAAGGAACAAGGATATCTAAGAACTTTTCATCTGCAATGCAGACTGTGGGAGTTATACGTAAAAACATATTTAAATGCATTGACTTATTTGCCAAAAGGTCTCTACGTTAATTATAGCGACCCCTAACGGCCGATTTTCACCAAATTTGGTGGGAAGCTGCAGAGTGGCATGACAAACAAAATACTTCCAGGGTTTGTGATGATAGCATTTAATGCTGCAGAGATATTTACAATGCAAATATTCCCATTCAAATGCATTGACTTATTTGCCGAAAAGCTTCTACGTCAATTATAGCGCCCCCCGATGGCCTATTTTCACCAAATTTGGTAGGGCGACTAGGGATGGGATGTTGAAGAAGCCCACCAGGTTTCATTCTGATAACTATTAATTTGGCCAAGATATGCTAAAGTTCGTGTTTTGTGGCTAGCTACAACGAATTAGTTTGGTTGTAAAGTGCGAACGGTGTAGTGTAGCGAAATTCCTTTGATAACTTTTGGTCAGCTCCATACACAGATGGTATCTATCAAGTTTCGTGCACATCGGTTGTATGGCCTAGGACGAGTACGAAAACATTTTTTTTTGCACTACACGATTTTGCGAAAAAACTTTTTAGTATAAATGGACCTGTCCTATATCGTCAGATTCACGTCGATACAAGGAACAAGGTGATCTATAAATATTCGGTCTGCGATGTAGCCTTTCGGAGTTATATGCAAAAACACGTTTTACGTCATTGTAGCGCCACCTAGTGGTCCACGTATGTAATATTTGGTAGGTCTGGTCCATGAACCATTGCACATCGACATTGTAAATTTTAAGTTGCTCACTTTAGTGTAAGTCGTAGATCCAAACATGGGTCCCATAGGCCACGCCCACTTTGACGAATCAATACGCCACTGTAGGCCTTTCCTCAAGAGTTGGCCTAGATGGTACACACCAAATTTCGTGAAAATCGGTTGAGCTGTTCATGAGATATTAACTTTTGGTACTTTTGGCGCCCCCTATTGACCAAATTTTGTAAAATTAGTTTCCTACACTAAGAGGCTCATGTGAAAAAAGAATCTAAAGATTTGTGATGATATCATTAATTTTGGCCGAGATATGGCAACGTTTGTGTCTTCGTAGCTAGCTACACAAATTTGTTTGTGCGTAGTTTACGCAATTTTCATCCGAAAACAAATCTTTTGATAACTTTTTGTCAGGTCGGTCTACTGATGCTACAGACCAAGTTTCATGCAGATCCGTTGCACGGTCTAGGAGGAGTACGAAAAAGCAGGTTTACGATAAATCGCGATTTTTCACGCATAAAAGTCGGGGCGGAAATAGGCGTGGCCTATACCACGAGATTCAGCTGGATCCAAGGAACGCGTGGATATGTGTATTTTTAATGTGCGATGTACGGTTTGGGAGTTATAAGGCCAAACGCGTTTTTTCTGCTATAGCGCCACCTAGTGGTGAAAGTGGCTGAATTTTTTCGTCCGAGGTCCCTGCAGGGTTTTGGACCAGACCTGAAAACGGCAACCTCCCACCATTTACGGTTTAGGCTGCAGTATCAGTTTTAGAGGCGGAAGAAAAAGCGGAATAATAATAAGAAACCTTACAATTCCAATAGGGTTCCACAGCCCTGCTGTGCGAACGGCGTAGCTTCGCTACCGCCGATTCTCACAGCCTCGGGCTTGGACCCCTAATAACTAGAACTGCAAGCAGTTATGAACGGGGTCCAAGCCTCGTGCGTCAGTCCTATCCGGCGCGAGCCGCCCCCGGCGATGCCGAGAGCCCGCAAAAACGGAGCATGCGAAAGGAAAACGAGACAAAAGTCGGTAAATTTGGCCGAGTGCGAGCTCCAAAGTTCGTAGTGAAATGCAATTGCAAATTTCCTCTTCGTTGTGTAAAAGCCCCAAACGCTTCTACTTCTGTTGTAACGCCCCCTAAAGTGCGATCGTCGCCAAATCTGGTGAAGAGCTGCAGAGTGGCATGGCGAATAATAATCTCAAGTTTTGTGATGAAAGCATTCACTGCTGCAGAGACATATCCATTGCAAATTACTCCCATTTAAATGCATTGACTCATTTGCCAAAAGGCCTCTACGTTAATTATAGCGCCCCCTAACGGCCGATTTTCACCAAATTTGGTGGGAAGCTGCAGAGTGGCATGACAAACAAAATACTCCCATGGTTTGTGATGATAGCATTTAATGCTGCAGAGATATTTACATTGCAAAGTATTCCCATTCAAATGCATTGACGTATTTGCCGTAAAAGCCTCTACGTTAATTATAGCGCCCCCTAAGGGCCGATTTTGACCACATATGGTATGGAGGCTCAGAATGGGATGTTGAAGAAGATTACCTGGTTTCTTTTTGATAACTATTAATTTGGGCGAGATATGCCAAAGTTCGTGTTTTGTGGCTAGCTACAACAAATTAGTTTAGTTGTAAAGTGCGAACGGTGTAATGTAGCAAAATTCCTTTAATAACTTTTAGTCAGCTCCATACACAGATGGTATCTACCAGGTTTTGTGCACATCGGTCGCATGGCCTAGGACGAGTACGAAAACTTTGTTTTGCGCATTGTGTGATTTTACGAAATAACTTCTTCGTGGAAATGGGATTACCCTGTATCATCAGATTCATATGGATTCAAGGAACAAGGATATCTAAGAACTTTTCATCTGCAATGCAGACTGTGGGAGTTATACGTAAAAACATATTTAAATGCATTGACTTATTTGCCAAAAGGTCTCTACGTTAATTATAGCGACCCCTAACGGCCGATATTCACCAAATTTGGTGGGAAGCTGCAGAGTGGCATGACAAACAAAATACTTCCAGGGTTTGTGATGATAGCATTTAATGCTGCAGAGATATTTACAATGCAAATATTCCCATTCAAATGCATTGACTTATTTGCCGAAAAGCTTCTACGTCAATTATAGCGCCCCCCGACGGCCTATTTTCACCAAATTTGGTAGGGGGACTACGGATGGGATGTTGAAGAAGCCCACCAGGTTTCATTCTGATAACTATTAATTTGGCCAAGATATGCTAAAGTTCGTGTTTTGTGGCTAGCTACAACGAATTAGTTTGGTTGTAAAGTGCGAACGGTGTAGTGTAGCAAAATTCCTTTGATAACTTTTGGTCAGCTCCATACACAGATGGTATCTATCAAGTTTCGTGCACATCGGTTGTATGGCCTAGGACGAGTACGAAAACATTTTTTTTCGCACTACACGATTTTGCGAAAAAACTTTTTAGTATAAATGGACCTGTCCTATATCGTCAGATTCACGTCGATACAAGGAACAAGGTGATCTATAAATATTCGGTCTGCGATGTAGCCTTTCGGAGTTATATGCAAAAACACGTTTTACGTCATTGTAGCGCCACCTAGTGGTACACGTATGTAATATTTGGTAGGTCTGGTCCATGAACCATTGCACATCGACATTGTAAATTTTAAGTTGCTCACTTTAGTGTAAGTCGTAGATCCAAACATGGGTCCCATAGGCCACGCCCACTTTGACGAATCAATACGCCACTGTAGGCCTTGCCTCAAGAGTTGGCCTAGATGGTACACACCAAATTTCGTGAAAATCGGTTGAGCTGTTCATGAGATATTAACTTTTGGTACTTTTGGCGCCCCCTATTGACCAAATTTTGTAAAATTAGTTTCCTACACTAAGAGGCTCATGTGAAAAAAGAATCTAAAGATTTGTGATGATATCATTAATTTTGGCCGAGATATGGCAACGTTTGTGTCTTCGTAGCTAGCTACACAAATTTGTTTGTGCGTAGTTTACGCAATTTTCATCCGAAAACAAATCTTTTGATAACTTTTTGTCAGGTCGGTCTACTGATGCTACAGACCAAGTTTCATGCAGATCCGTTGCACGGTCTAGGAGGAGTACGAAAAAGCAGGTTTACGATAAATCGCGATTTTTCACGCATAAAAGTCGGGGCGGAAATGGGCGTGGCCTATACCACGAGATTCAGCTGGATCCAAGGAACGCGTGGATATGTGTATTTTTAATGTGCGATGTACGGTTTGGGAGTTATAAGGCCAAACGCGTTTTTTCTGCTATAGCGCCACCTAGTGGTGAAAGTGGCTGAATTTTTTCGTCCGAGGTCCCTGCAGGGTTTTGGACCAGACCTGAAAACGGCAACCTCCCACCATTTACGGTTTAGGCTGCAGTATCAGTTTTAGAGGCGGAAGAAAAAGCGGAATAATAATAAGAAACCTTACAATTCCAATAGGGTTCCACAGCCCTGCTGTGCGAACGGCGTAGCTTCGCTACCGCCGATTCTCACAGCCTCGGGCTTGGACCCCTAACTAGAACTGCAAGCAGTTATGAACGGGGTCCAAGCCTCGTGCGTCAGTCCTATCCGGCGCGAGCCGCCCCCGGCGATGCCGAGAGCCCGCAAAAACGGAGCATGCGAAAGGAAAACCCGAAGCGCCGCCGCGGCGAGACAAAAGTCGGTAAATTTGGCCGAGTGCGAGCTCCAAAGTTCGTAGTGAAATGCAATTGCAAATTTCCTCTTCGTTGTGTAAAAGCCCCAAACGCTTCTACTTCGGTTGTAACGCCCCCTAAAGTGCGATCGTCGCCAAATCTGGTGAAGAGCTGCAGAGTGGCATGGCGAATAATAATCTCAAGTTTTGTGATGAAAGCATTCACTGCTGCAGAGACATATCCATTGCAAATTACTCCCATTTAAATGCATTGACTCATTTGCCAAAAGGCCTCTACGTTAATTATAGCGCCCCCTAACGGCCGATTTTCACCAAATTTGGTGGGAAGCTGCAGAGTGCCATGCCGAACAAAATACTCCCAGGGTTTTTAATGATAGCATTTAATGCTTCCGAGATATTTACATTGCAAAGTATTCCCATTCAAATGTATTGACTTATTTGCCGAAAAAGCCTCTACGTTAATCATAGCGCCCCCTAACGGCCGATTTCGACCAGATTTGGTGTGGAGGCTAAGAAGGGGATGTTGAAGAAGCCTACCTGGTTGCTTTTTGATAACTATTAATTTGGGCGAGATATGCCAAAGTTCGTGTTTTGTGGCTAGCTACAACAAATTAGTTTAGTTGTAAAGTGCGAACGGTGTAATGTAGCAAAATTCCTTTGATAACTTTTAGTCAGCTCCATACACAGATGGTATCTACCAGGTTTTGTGCACATCGGTCGCATGGCCTAGGACGAGTACGAAAACTTTGTTTTGCGCATTGTGTGATTTTACGAAATAACTTCTTCGTGGAAATGGGATTACCCTGTATCATCAGATTCATATGGATTCAAGGAACAAGGATATCTAAGAACTTTTCATCTGCAATGCAGACTGTGGGAGTTATACGTAAAAACATATTTAAATGCATTGACTTATTTGCCAAAAGGTCTCTACGTTAATTATAGCGACCCCTAACGGCCGATTTTCACCAAATTTGGTGGGAAGCTGCAGAGTGGCATGACAAACAAAATACTTCCAGGGTTTGTGATGATAGCATTTAATGCTGCAGAGATATTTACAATGCAAATATTCCCATTCAAATGCATTGACTTATTTGCCGAAAAGCTTCTACGTCAATTATAGCGCCCCCCGATGGCCTATTTTCACCAAATTTGGTAGGGGGACTAGGGATGGGATGTTGAAGAAGCCCACCAGGTTTCATTCTGATAACTATTAATTTGGCCAAGATATGCTAAAGTTCGTGTTTTGTGGCTAGC
The DNA here is from genome assembly GCA_023631565.1 of Gymnocephalus cernua. NCBI lineage: Eukaryota > Metazoa > Chordata > Actinopteri > Perciformes > Percidae > Gymnocephalus > Gymnocephalus cernua. The sequence goes on along the minus strand of CM042440.1, from coordinate 27,322,746 downwards.
TACAACGAATTAGTTTGGTTGTAAAGTGCGAACGGTGTAGTGTAGCGAAATTCCTTTGATAACTTTTGGTCAGCTCCATAGACAGATGGTATCTATCAAGTTTCGTGCACATCGGTTGTATGGCCTAGGACGAGTACGAAAACATTTTTTTTCGCACTACACGATTTTGCGAAAAAACTTTTTAGTATAAATGGACCTGTCCTATATCGTCAGATTCACGTCGATACAAGGAACAAGGTGATCTATAAATATTCGGTCTACGATGTAGCCTTTCGGAGTTATATGCAAAAACACGTTTTACGTCATTGTAGCGCCACCTAGTGGTCCACGTATGTAATATTTGGTAGGTCTGGTCCATGAACCATTGCACATCGACATTGTAAATTTTAAGTTGCTCACTTTAGTGTAAGTCGTAGATCCAAACATGGGTCCCATAGGCCACGCCCACTTTGACGAATCAATACGCCACTGTAGGCCTTTCCTCAAGAGTTGGCCTAGATGGTACACACCAAATTTCGTGAAAATCGGTTGAGCTGTTCATGAGATATTAACTTTTGGTACTTTTGGCGCCCCCTATTGACCAAATTTTGTAAAATTAGTTTCCTACACTAAGAGGCTCATGTGAAAAAAGAATCTAAAGATTTGTGATGATATCATTAATTTTGGCCGAGATATGGCAACGTTTGTGTCTTCGTAGCTAGCTACACAAATTTGTTTGTGCGTAGTTTACGCAATTTTCATCCGAAAACAAATCTTTTGATAACTTTTTGTCAGGTCGGTCTACTGATGCTACAGACCAAGTTTCATGCAGATCCGTTGCACGGTCTAGGAGGAGTACGAAAAAGCAGGTTTACGATAAATCGCGATTTTTCACGCATAAAAGTCGGGGCGGAAATAGGCGTGGCCTATACCACGAGATTCAGCTGGATCCAAGGAACGCGTGGATATGTGTATTTTTAATGTGCGATGTACGGTTTGGGAGTTATAAGGCCAAACGCGTTTTTTCTGCTATAGCGCCACCTAGTGGTGAAAGTGGCTGAATTTTTTCGTCCGAGGTCCCTGCAGGGTTTTGGACCAGACCTGAAAACGGCAACCTCCCACCATTTACGGTTTAGGCTGCAGTATCAGTTTTAGAGGCGGAAGAAAAAGCGGAATAATAATAAGAAACCTTACAATTCCAATAGGGTTCCACAGCCCTGCTGTGCGAACGGCGTAGCTTCGCTACCGCCGATTCTCACAGCCTCGGGCTTGGACCCCTAACTAGAACTGCAAGCAGTTATGAACGGGGTCCAAGCCTCGTGCGCCGGTCCCCCCCGGCGAAAACGGAGCCCGTGAAAGGAGAACCCGAAGCGCCGCCGCCTGAACGAGCGCGAGCTCCAAAGAACGTAGTGAAATGCAATTGCAAATTTCCTCTTCGTTGCGTAAAAGGCCAAACCGCTTCTACCTTGATTATAGCGCCCCCTAAAGGGCGATTGTCGCCAAATCCGTTGGGGAGCCGCAGAGTGGCATGTCGAACATTAGTCTCAAGTTTCATGATGATGGCATTTACTGCTGCCGAGATATTCACATTGCAAATTACTCCCATTTAAATGCATTGACTCATTTGCCGAAAGGCCTCTACGTTAATTGTAGCGCCCCCTGGCGGCGGATTTTCACCAAATTTGGTGTGGAGGCACGGGGTGGCATGACGAACAACACTATCAAGTTTTGTGATGATGGCATTTACTGCTGCAGAGATATTCACATTGCAAATTATTCCCATTTAAATGCATTGACTTATTTACTGAAAGACCTCCACGTTAATTATAGCGCCCCCTGAAGGCCGATTTTGACCACATTTTGTATGGAGGCTTGGAATGGCATGTCGAAGATCTGTACCAAGATTTGTTCGGATATCAAATAATTTGGCCGAGATATGCCAAAGTTCGTGTTTTGTGGCTAGCCACGTCAAATTAGTTTGCTTGTAAAGTGCGAACGGTGTACCGTAGCAAAATTCTTTTGACAACTTTTGGTCAGCTCTATATACAGATTATATCTTCCAAGTTTCGTGGTCATTGGTCACACGGCCTAGGACGAGTACGAAAACACTTTTTTTTGCATTGCGCAATTTTGCGAAAATTTCTTTTCGTAGAAATGGACTTTTCCTATATCATCAGATTCAAATGCATACAAGGAACACGTGGATCTATAAATATTCCATCTGCGATGTATTCTGTGGGAGTTATAGTCAAAAACACGTTTTACGTGATTGTAGCGCCACCTAGTGGTCCACTTTTGTAATATTTGGTACCTGTGGTCCGGAAACCATTGTACATCTACACTGTAAATTTGAAGTTGCTCACATTAGTGTAAGTGGTAGATATAAACCTGGGTCCCATTTGGGTCCCATAGGCCATGCCCACTTTGACGAATCAGTACCCCACTGGAGTCCTGGCCTCAGGAGTGGGCCTAGATGGTACGCTCCAAATTTCGTAAAAATCGGATGAGCCGTTCATGAGATATTAACTTTTTGTACTTTTGGCGCCCCCTATTGACCAAATTTTTTAAAATTTGTTTCAGACACTGAGAGGCTCATTTCAAACAAGAATCTAAAGATTTGTGATGATATCATTTATTTTGGCCGAGATATGGCAACGTTTGTGTCTTCGTAGCTAGCTACACAAATTTGTTTGTGCGTAGTTTACGCAATTTTTATCCGAAAAAAAATCTTTTGATACTTTTGTCTCAAGTCGGCCTATAGATGTTAGAGACCAAGTTTCATGCAGATCCGTTACACGGTCTAAGAGGAGTACGAAAAAGCAGGTTTACGATATATCGCGATTTTTCACGTATAAAAGTCTAGGCGGAAATGGGCGTGGCCTATACCACGAGATTCAGCTGGATCCAAGGAACGCGTCGATATGTGTATTTTTAATGTGCGATGTATGGTTTGGGAGTTATAAGGCCAAACGCGTTTTTTCTGCTATAGCGCCACCTAGTGGTCAAAGTGGCCGAATTTTTTCGTCCGAGGTCCCTGCAGTGATCTGGACCAGTCCTGCAAAGGGCAACCTCCCACCATTTACGGTTTAGGCTGCAGTATCAGTTTTAGAGGCGGAAGAATAATAATAATAACTAGAACTGCAAGCAGTTATGAACGGGGTCCAAGCCTTGTGCGCCGGTCCCCCCCGGCGAAAACGGAGCCCGCGAAAGGAGAACCCGAAGCGCCGCCGCCTGACCGAGCGCGAGCTCCAAAGAACGTAGTGAAATGCAATTGCAAATTTCCTCTTCGTTGCGTAAAAGGCCAAACCGCTTCTACCTTGATTATAGCGCCCCCTAAAGGGCGATTGTCGCCAAATCCGTTGGGGAGCCGCAGAGTGGCATGTCGAACATTAGTCTCAAGTTTCATGGTGATGGCATTTACTGCTGCAGAGACATATCCATTGCAAATTACTCCCATTTAAATGCATTGACTCATTTGCCAAAAGGTCTCTACGTTAATTATAGCGCCCCCTAACGGCCGATTTTCACCAAATTTGGTGGGAAGCTGCAGAGTGGCATGACAAACAAAATACTCCCAGGGTTTGTGATGATAGCATTTAATGCTGCAGAGATATTTACATTGCAAAGTATTCCCATTCAAATGCATTGACGTATTTGCCGTAAAAGCCTCTACGTTAATTATAGCGCCCCCTAAGGGCCGCTTTTGACCAAATATGGTATGGAGGCTCAGAATGGGATGTTGAAGAAGACTACCTGGTTTCTTTTTGATAACTATTAATTTGGGCGAGATATGCCAAAGTTCGTGTTTTGTGGCTAGCTACAACAAATTAGTTTAGTTGTAAAGTGCGAACGGTGTAATGTAGCGAAATTCCTTTGATAACTTTTGGTCAGCTCCATACACAGATGGTATCTACCAAGTTTCGTGCACATCGGTCGCATGGCCTAGGACGAGTACGAAAACTTTGTTTTGCGCATTGTGTGATTTTACGAAAGAACTTCTTTGTGGAAATGGGATTACCCTGTATTATCATATTCATATGGATTCAAGGAACAAGGAGATCTAAGAAATTCTCATCTGCAATGCAAACTGTGGGAGTTATACGCAAAAACATATTTAAATGCATTGACTTATTTGCCAAAAGGTCTCTACGTTAATTATAGCGCCCCCTAACGGCCGATTTTCACCAAATTTGGTGGTAAGCTGCAGAGTGGCATGACGAACAAAATACTCCCAGGGTTTGTGATGATAGCATTTAATGCTGCAGAGATATTTACATTGCAAAGTATTCCCATTCAAATGCATTGACTTATTTGCCGAAAAAGCCTCTACGTTAATTATAGCGCCCCCTAACGGCCGATTTTGACCAAATTTGGTGTGGGGGCTCAGAATGGGATGTTGAAGAAGCCTACCTGGTGTCTTTCTGATAACTATTAATTTGGGCGAGATATGTTAAAGTTCGTGTTTTGTGGCTAGCTACAACGAATTAGTTTGGTTGTAAAGTGCGAACGGTGTAATGTAGCGAAATTCCTTTGATAAATTTTGGTCAGCTCCATACACAGATGGTATCTACCAAGTTTCGTGCACATTGGTTGTATGTCCTAGGACGAGTACGAAAACATTTTTTTTCGCACTACACGAATTTGCGAAAAAACGTTTTAGTATAAATGGACCTGTCCTATATCGTCAGATTCAGGTCGATACAAGGAACAAATACATCTATAAATATTCGGTCTGCAATGTAGCCTTTCGGAGTTATATGCAAAAACACGTTTTACGTCATTGTAGCGCCACCTAGTGGTCCAATAATGTAATATTTGGTATGTCAGGTCCATGAACCATTGCACATCGACACTGTAAATTTTAAGTTGCTCACTTTAGTGTAAGTGGTAGATCCAAACATGGGACCCATAGGCCACGCCCACTTTGACGAGTCAGTACCCCACTGTAGGCCTGGCCTCAAGAGTGGGCCTAGATGGTACGCACCAAATTTCGTGAAAATCGGATGAGCTGTTCATGAGATATTAACTTTTGGTACTTTTGGCGCCCCCTATTGACCAAATTTTGTCAAATTTGTTTCCTACACTAAGAGGCGCATGTGAAACAAGAATCTAAAGATTTGTGATAATATCATTTATTTTGGCCGAGATATGGCAACGTTTGTGTCTTTGTAGCTAGCTACACAAATTTGTTTGTGAGTAGTTTACGCAATTTTCATCCGAAAAAAAATCTTTTGATAACTTTTTGTCAGGTCGGTCTACTGATGCTACAGACCAAGTTTCATGCAGATCCGTCGTACGGTCTAGGAGGAGTACGAAAAAACAGGTTTACGATAAATCGCGATTTTTCACGTATAAAAGTCTAGGCGGAAATGGGCGTGGCCTATACCACGAGATTCAACTGGATCCAAGGAACGCGTTGATATGTGTATTTTTAATGTGCGATGTACGGTTCGGGAGTTATAAGGCCAAACGCGTTTTTTCTGCTATAGCGCCACCTTGTGGTCAAAGTGGCTGAATTTTTTCGTCCGAGGTCCCTGCAGTGTTTTGGACCAGACCTGAAAACGGCAACCTCCCACCATTTACGGTTTAGGCTGCAGTATCAGTTTTAGAGGCGGAAGAAAAAGCCGAATAATAATAATAAGAAACCTTACAATTCCAATAGGGTTCCACAGCCCTGCTGTGCGAACGGCGTAGCTTCGCTACCGCCGATTCTCACAGCCTCGGGCTTGGACCCCTAATAATAATAATAAGAATTTTTACAATTTCAATAGGGTTCCACAGCCCTGCTGTGCGAACGGCGTAGCTTCGCTACCGCCCGTTCTCGCAACCTCGGGCTTGGACCCCTAACTAGAACTGCAAGCAGTTATGAACGGGGTCCAAGCCTCGTGCGTCAGTCCTATCCGGCGCGAGCCGCCCCCGGCGATGCCGAGAGCCCGCAAAAACGGAGCATGCGAAATGAAAACCCGAAGCGCCGCCGCGGCGAGACAAAAGTCGGTAAATTTGGCCGAGTGCGAGCTCCAAAGTTCGTAGTGAAATGCAATTGCAAATTTCCTCTTCGTTGTGTAAAAGCCCCAAACGCTTCTACTTCGGTTGTAACGCCCCCTAAAGTGCGATCGTCGCCAAATCTGGTGAAGAGCTGCAGAGTGGCATGGCGAATAATAATCTCAAGTTTTGTGATGAAAGCATTCACTGCTGCAGAGACATATCCATTGCAAATTACTCCCATTTAAATGCATTGACTCATTTGCCAAAAGGCCTCTACGTTAATTATAGCGCCCCCTAACGGCCGATTTTCACCAAATTTGGTGGGAAGCTGCAGAGTGCGATGCCGAACAAAATACTCCCAGGGTTTTTAATGATAGCATTTAATGCTTCCGAGATATTTACATTGCAAAGTATTCCCATTCAAATGTATTGACTTATTTGCCGAAAAAGCCTCTACGTTAATCATAGCGCCCCCTAACGGCCGATTTCGACCAGATTTGGTGTGGAGGCTCAGAAGGGGATGTTGAAGAAGCCTACCTGGTTGCTTTTTGATAACTATTAATTTGGGCGAGATATGCCAAAGTTCGTGTTTTGTGGCTAGCTACAACAAATTAGTTTAGTTGTAAAGTGCGAACGGTGTAATGTAGCAAAATTCCTTTGATAACTTTTAGTCAGCTCCATACACAGATGGTATCTACCAGGTTTTGTGCACATCGGTCGCATGGCCTAGGACGAGTACGAAAACTTTGTTTTGCGCATTGTGTGATTTTACGAAATAACTTCTTCGTGGAAATGGGATTACCCTGTATCATCAGATTCATATGGATTCAAGGAACAAGGATATCTAAGAACTTTTCATCTGCAATGCAGACTGTGGGAGTTATACGTAAAAACATATTTAAATGCATTGACTTATTTGCCAAAAGGTCTCTACGTTAATTATAGCGACCCCTAACGGCCGATTTTCACCAAATTTGGTGGGAAGCTGCAGAGTGGCATGACAAACAAAATACTTCCAGGGTTTGTGATGATAGCATTTAATGCTGCAGAGATATTTACAATGCAAATATTCCCATTCAAATGCATTGACTTATTTGCCGAAAAGCTTCTACGTCAATTATAGCGCCCCCCGATGGCCTATTTTCACCAAATTTGGTAGGGGGACTAGGGATGGGATGTTGAAGAAGCCCACCAGGTTTCATTCTGATAACTATTAATTTGGCCAAGATATGCTAAAGTTCGTGTTTTGTGGCTAGCTACAACGAATTAGTTTGGTTGTAAAGTGCGAACGGTGTAGTGTAGCGAAATTCCTTTGATAACTTTTGGTCAGCTCCATACACAGATGGTATCTATCAAGTTTCGTGCACATCGGTTGTATGGCCTAGGACGAGTACGAAAACATTTTTTTTCGCACTACACGATTTTGCGAAAAAACTTTTTAGTATAAATGGACCTGTCCTATATCGTCAGATTCACGTCGATACAAGGAACAAGGTGATCTATAAATATTCGGTCTGCGATGTAGCCTTTCGGAGTTATATGCAAAAACACGTTTTACGTCATTGTAGCGCCACCTAGTGGTCCACGTATGTAATATTTGGTATGTCTGGTCCATGAACCATTGCACATCGACATTGTAAATTTTAAGTTGCTCACTTTAGTGTAAGTCGTAGATCCAAACATGGGTCCCATAGGCCACGCCCACTTTGACGAATCAATACGCCACTGTAGGCCTTTCCTCAAGAGTTGGCCTAGATGGTACACACCAAATTTCGTGAAAATCGGTTGAGCTGTTCATGAGATATTAACTTTTGGTACTTTTGGCGCCCCCTATTGACCAAATTTTGTAAAATTAGTTTCCTACACTAAGAGGCTCATGTGAAAAAAGAATCTAAAGATTTGTGATGATATCATTAATTTTGGCCGAGATATGGCAACGTTTGTGTCTTCGTAGCTAGCTACACAAATTTGTTTGTGCGTAGTTTACGCAATTTTCATCCGAAAACAAATCTTTTGATAACTTTTTGTCAGGTCGGTCTACTGATGCTACAGACCAAGTTTCATGCAGATCCGTTGCACGGTCTAGGAGGAGTACGAAAAAGCAGGTTTACGATAAATCGCGATTTTTCACGCATAAAAGTCGGGGCGGAAATAGGCGTGGCCTATACCACGAGATTCAGCTGGATCCAAGGAACGCGTGGATATGTGTATTTTTAATGTGCGATGTACGGTTTGGGAGTTATAAGGCCAAACGCGTTTTTTCTGCTATAGCGCCACCTAGTGGTGAAAGTGGCTGAATTTTTTCGTCCGAGGTCCCTGCAGGGTTTTGGACCAGACCTGAAAACGGCAACCTCCCACCATTTACGGTTTAGGCTGCAGTATCAGTTTTAGAGGCGGAAGAAAAAGCGGAATAATAATAAGAAACCTTACAATTCCAATAGGGTTCCACAGCCCTGCTGTGCGAACGGCGTAGCTTCGCTACCGCCGATTCTCACAGCCTCGGGCTTGGACCCCTAATAACTAGAACTGCAAGCAGTTATGAACGGGGTCCAAGCCTCGTGTGCCAGTCCCCCCCGGCGCGGGTCGCCCCCGGCGACGCCGAGAGCCCGCGAAAACGGAGCCCGCGACAGGACAACCCGAAGCGCCGCTGCGGCGAGGCAAAAGTCGGGAAATTTGACCGAGTGCGAGCTCCAAAGTTCGTAGTGAAATTTCCTCTTCGTTGCGTAAAAGGCCCAAACGCTTCTACTTCGGTTGTAATGCCCCCTAAAGGGCGATCGTCGCCAAATCTGGTGAAGAGCTGCAGAGTGGCATGGCGAACAATAATCTCAAGTTTTGTGATGATAGCATTCACTGCTGCAGAGACATATCCATTGCACATTACTCCCATTTAAATGCATTGACTCATTTGCCTAAAGGCGTCTACGTTAATTATAGCGCCCCCTAACGGCCGATTTTCACCAAATTTGGTTTGAACCTGCAGAGTGCCATGATGAACAAAATACTCCCAGGGTTTGTAATGATAGCATTTAATGCTGCCGAGATATTTACATTGCAAAGTATTCCCATTCAAATGCATTGACTTATTTGCCGAAAAAGCCTCTACGTTAATTATAGTGCCCCCTAACGGCCGATTCTGACCAGATTTGGTGTGGAGGCTCAGAAGGGGATGTTGAAGAAGCCCACCAGGTTTTATTGTGATAACTATTAATTTGGCCGAGATATGCCAAAGTTTGTGTTTTATGGCTAGCTATAACAAATTAGTTTGGTTGTAAAGTGCGAACGGTGTAATGTAGCAAAATTCCTTTGATAACTTTTGGTCATCTCCATAAACAGATGGTATGTACCAAGTTTCGTGCACATTGGTCGCATTGCCTAGGACGAGTACGAAAACTTTGTTTTGCGCATTGTGTGATTTTACGAAATAACTTCTTCGTAGAAATGGGATTACCCTGTATCATCAGATTCATATGGATTCAATGAAGAAAGAAATCTAAGAACTTCTCATCTGCAATGCAGACTGTGGGAGTTATATGCAAAAACATATTTAAATGCATTGACTTATTTGCCAAAAGGTCTCTACGTTAATTATAGCGCCCCCTAACGGCCGATTTTCACCAAATTTGGTGGGAAGCTGCAGAGTGGCATGACAAACAAAATACATCCAGGGTTTGTGATGATAGCATTTAATGCTGCAGAGATATTTACATTGCAAAGTATTCCCATTCAAATGCATTGACTTATTTGCCGAAAAAGCCTCTACGTTAATTATAGCGCCCCCTAACGGCCGATTTTGACCAAATTTGGTGTGGAGGCTAGGGATGGGATGTTGAAGAAGCCCACCAGGATTCATTGTGATAACTATTAATTTGACCGAGATATGCCAAAGTTCGTGTTTTGTGGCTAGCTACAACGAATTAGTTTAGTTGTAAATTGCGAACGGTGTAATGTAGCGAAATTCCTTTGATAACTTTTGGTCAACTCCATACCCAGATGGTATCTACCAAGTTTCGTGCACATTGGTTGTATGGCCTAGGACGAGTACGAAAACATTTTGTTTCGCACTACACGATTTTGCGATAAAACTTTTTAGTATAAATGGACCTGTCCTATATCGTCAGATTCAGGTCGATACAAGCAACAAGAGCATCTATAAATATTCGGTCTGCGATGTAGCCTTTCGGAGTTATATGCAAAAACACGTTTTACGTCATTGTAGCGCCACCTAGTGGTCCAATAATGTAATATTTGGTATGTCAGGTCCATGAACCATTGCACATCGACTCTGTAAATTGTAAGTTGCTCACTTTAGTGTAAGTGGTAGATCCAAACATGGGTCCCATAGGCCACGCCCACTTTGACGAATCAGTACGCCACTGTAGGCCTTGCCTCAAGAGTTGGCCTAGATGGTACACCCCAAATTTCGTGAAAATCGGATGAGCTGTTCATGAGATATTAACTTTTGGTACTTTTGGCGCCCCCTATTGACCAAATTTTGTAAGATTAGTTGCCTACACTAAGAGGCTCATGAGAAACAAGAATCTAAAGATTTGTGATGATATCTTTTATTTTGGCCGAGATATGGCAACGTTTGTGTCTTCGTAGCTAGCTACACAAATTTGTTTGTGCGTAGTTTACGAAATTTTCATCCGAAAAAAAATCTTTTGATAACTTTTTGTCAGGTCGGTCTACTGATGCTACAGACCAAGTTTCATGCAGATCCGTTGCACGGTGTAGGAGAAGTACGAAAAAGCAGGTTTACAATAAATCGCGATTTTTCACGCATAAAAGTCGGGGCGGAAATAGGCGTGGCCTACACCACAAGATTCAGCTGGATCCAAGGAACGCGTGGATATGTGTATTTTTAATGTGCGATGTACGGTTCGGGAGTTATAAGCAGAAACGCGTTTTTTCTGCTATAGCGCCACCTAGTGGTCAAAGTGGCTGAATTTTTTCGTCCGAGGTCCCTGCAGTGTTTTGGACCAGACCTGACAACGGCAACCTCCCACCATTTACGGTTTAGGCTGCAGTATCAGTTTTAGAGGCGGAAGAATAATAATAAGAAACCTTACAATTCCAATAGGGTTCCACAGCCCTGCTGTGCGAACGGCGTAGCTTCGCTACCGCCGGTTCTCACAACCTCGGGCTTGGACCCCTAATAAGAATTTTTACAATTTCAATAGGGTTCCACAGCCCTGCTGTGCGAACGGCGTAGCTTCGCTACCGCCGGTTCTCACAACCTCGGGCTTGGACCCCTAATAATAAGAAACCTTACAATTCCAATAGGGTTCCACAGCCCTGCTGTGCGAACGGCGTAGCTTCGCTACCGCCGATTCTCACAGCCTCGGGCTTGGACCCCTAACTAGAACTGCAAGCAGTTATGAACGGGGTCCAAGCCTCGTGCGCCGGTCCCCCCCGGCGCGGGTCGCCCCCGGCGACGCCGAGAGCCCGCGAAAACGGAGCCCGCGACAGGACAACCCAAAGCGCCGCTGCGGCGAGGCAAAAGTCGGGAAATTTGACCGAGTGCGAGCTCCAAAGTTCGTAGTGAAATGCAATTGCAAATTTCCTCTTCGTTGCGTAAAAGGCCCAAACGCTTCTACTTCGGTTGTAATGCCCCCTAAAGGGCGATCGTCGCCAAATCTGGTGAAGAGCTGCAGAGTGGCATGGCGAACAATAATCTCAAGTTTTGTGATGATAGCATTCACTGCTGCAGAGACATATCCATTGCAAATTCCTCCCATTTAAATGCATTGACTCAAAAAGGCCTCTACGTTAATTATAGCGCCCCCTAACGGCCGATTTTCACCAAATTTGGTGGGAAGCTGCAGAGTGGCATGACGAACAAAATACTCCCAGGGTTTGTGATGATAGCATTTAATGCTGCAGAGATATTTACATTGCAAAGTATTCCCATTCAAATGCATTGACGTATTTGCCGTAAAAGCCTCTACGTTAATTATAGCGCCCCCTAAGGGCCGATTTTGACCAAATATGGTATGGAGGCTCAGAATGGGATGTTGAAGAAGACTACCTGGTTTCTTTTTGATAACTTTTAATTTGGGCGAGATATGCCAAAGTTCGTGTTTTGTGGCTAGCTACAACAAATTAGTTTAGTTGTAAAGTGCGAACGGTGTAATGTAGCGAAATTCCTTTGATAACTTTTGGTCAACTCCATACACAGATGGTATCTACCGAGTTTCGTGCACATCGGTCCCATGGCCTAGGACGAGTACGAAAACTTTGTTTTGCGCATTGTGTGATTTTACGAAATAACTTCTTCGTGGAAATGGGATTACCCTGTATAATCAGATTCATATGGATTCAAGGAACAAGGAGATCTAAGAACTTCTCATCTGCAATGCAGACTGTGGGAGTTATACGTAAAAACATATTTAAATGCATTGACTTATTTGCCAAAAGGTCTCTACGTTAATTATAGCGCCCCCTAACGGCCGATTTTCACCAAATTTGGTGGGAAGCTGCAGAGTGGCATGACGAACAAAATACTCCCAGGGTTTGTGATGATAGCATTTAATGCTGCAGAGATATTTACATTGCAAAGTATTCCCATTCAAATGCATTGACTTATTTGCCGAAAAAGCCTCTACGTTAATTATAGCGCCCCCTAACGGCCGATTCTGACCAAATTTGGTATGGAGGCTAGGGATGGGATGATGAAGAAGCCCACCAGGTTTCATTGTGATAACTATTAATTTGGCCGAGATATGCCAAAGTTCGTGTTTTGTGGCTAGCTACAACGAATTAGTTTAGTTGTAAATTGCGAACGGTGTAATGTAGCAAAATTCCTTTGATAACTTTTGGTCAGCTCCATACACAGATGGTATCTACCAAGTTTCGTGCACAGCGGGTGTATGGCCTAGGACGAGTACGAAAACATTTTTTTTCGCACTACACGATTTTGCGAAAAAACTTTTTAGTATAAGTGGACCTGTCCTATATCGTCAGATTCAGGTCGATACAAGGAACAAGTCCATATATAAATATTCGGTCTGCAATGTAGCCTTTCGGAGTTATATGCAAAAACACGTTTTACGTCATTGTAGCGCCACCTAGTGGTCCAATAATGTAATATTTGGTATGTCAGGTCCATGAACCATTGCACATCGACACTGTAAATTTTAAGTTGCTCACTTTAGTGTAAGTGGTAGATCCAAACATGGGACCCATAGGCCACGCCCACTTTGACGAATCAGTACGCCACTGTAGGCCTGGCCTCAAGAGTGGGCCTAGATGGTACGCACCAAATTTCGTGAAAATCGGATGAGCTGTTCATGAGATATTAACTTTTGGTACTTTTGGCGCCCCCTATTGACCAAATTTTGTAAAATTAGTTGCCTACACTAAGAGGCTCATGTGAAACAAGAATCTAAAGATTTGTGATGATATCATTTATTTTGGCCGAGATATGGCAACGTTTGTGTCTTCGTAGCTAGCTACACAAATTTGTTTGTGCGTAGTTTACGCAATTTTTATCTGAAAACAAATCTTTTGATAACTTTTTGTCAGGTCGGTCTACTGATGCTACAGACCAAGTTTCATGCAGATCCGTTGCACGGTCTAGGAGGAGTACGAAAAAGCAGGTTTACGATAAATCGCGATTTTTCACGCATAAAAGTCGTGGCGGAAATGGGCGTGGCCTATACCACGAGATTCAGCTGGATCCAAGGAAAGCGTGGATATGTGTATTTTTAATGTGCGATGTACGGTTTGGGAGTTATAAGGCCAAACGCGTTTTTTCTGCTATAGCGCCACCTAGTGGTGAAAGTGGCTGAATTTTTTCGTCCGAGGTCCCTGCAGGGTTTTGGACCAGACCTGAAAACGGCAACCTCCCACCATTTACGGTTTAGGCTGCAGTATCAGTTTTAGAGGCGGAAGAAAAAGCCGCAGAAGAATAACTAGAACTGCAAGCAGTTATGAACGGGGTCCAAGCCTCGTGCGCCGGTGCCCCCCGGAGCGAGCCGCCCCCGGCGCGAGTCGCCCCTGGCGACGCCGAGAGCCCGCGAAAACGGAGCCCCCGAAAGGAGAACCCGAAGTGCCGCCGCGGCGAGGCGAAAGTCGGGAAATTTGACCGAGCGCAAGCTCCAAAGTCCGTAGTGAAATGCAATTGCAAATTTCCTCATCATTGCGTAAAAGGCCCAAACGCTTCTACTTCGATTGTAGCGCCCCCTAAAGGGCGATCGTCGCCAAATCCGGTGGGGAGCCGCAGAGTGGCATGGCGAACAATACTCTCAAGTTTCGTGATGATGGCATTTACTGCTGCAGAGATATTCACATTGCAAATTATTCCCATTTAAATGCATTGACTCATTTGCCGAAAGGCCTCTACGTTAATTGTAGCGCCCCCTGGCGGCGGATTTTCACCAAATTTTGTTTCGAGGCCCGGAGTGGCATGACGAACAATACCCTCAAGATTTGTGATGATGGCATTTACTGCTGCAGAGATATTCACATTGCAAATTATTCCCATTTAAATGCATTGACTTATTTACCGAAAGACCTCCACATTAATTATAGCGCCCCCTGAAGGCCGATTTTGACCAAATTTGGTATGGAGGCTTGGAATGGCACGTCGAAGATCTGTACCAAGATTTGTTCTGATATCAAATAATTTGGCCGAGATATGCCAAAGTTCGTGTTTTGTGACTAGCCACGTCAAATTAGTTTGCTTGTAAAGTGCGAACGGTGTAATGTAGCGAAATTCCTTTGATAACTTTTGGTCAGCTCCATACACAGATGGTATCTACCAAGTTTAGTGCACATCGGTCGCATGGCCTAGGACGAGTACGAAAACTTTGTTTTGCGCATTGTGTGATTTTACGAAATAACTTCTTTGTGGAAATGGGATTACCCTGTATTATCATATTCATATGGATTCAGGGAACAAGGAGATCTAAGAACTTCTCATCTGCAATGCAAACTGTGGGAGTTATACGCAAAAACATATTTAAATGCATTGACTTATTTGCCAAAAGGTCTCTACGTTAATTATAGCGCCCCCTAACGGCCGATTTTCACCAAATTTGGTGGGAAGCTGCAGAGTGGCATGACGAACAAAATACTCCCAGGGTTTGTGATGATAGCATTTAATGCTGCAGAGATATTTACATTGCAAAGTATTCCCATTCAAATGCATTGACTTATTTGCCGAAAAAGCCTCTACGTTAATTATAGCGCCCCCTAACGGCCGATTTTGACCAAATTTGGTGTGGGGGCTCAGAATGGGATGTTGAAGAAGCCTACCTGGTTTCTTTTTGATAACTATTAATTTGGGCGAGATATGCTAAAGTTCGTGTTTTGTGGCTAGCTACAACGAATTAGTTTGGTTGTAAAGTGCGAACGGTGTAATGTAGCGAAATTCCTTTGATAACTTTTGGTCAGCTCCATACACAGATGGTATCTACCAAGTTTCGTGCACATTGGTTGTATGTCCTAGGACGAGTACGAAAACATTTTTTTTCGCACTACACGAATTTGCGAAAAAACTTTTTAGTATAAATGGACCTGTCCTATATCGTCAGATTCAGGTCGATACAAGGAACAAATACATCTATAAAGATTCGGTCTGCAATGTAGCCTTTCGGAGTTATATGCAAAAACACGTTTTACGTCATTGTAGCGCCACCTAGTGGTCCAATAATGTAATATTTGGTATGTCAGGTCCATGAACCATTGCACATCGACACTGTAAATTTTAAGTTGCTCACTTTAGTGTAAGTGGTAGATCCAAACATGGGACCCATAGGCCACGCCCACTTTGACGAATCAGTACCCCACTGTAGTCCTGGCCTCAGGAGTGTGCCTAGATGGTACGCTCCAAATTTTGTAAAAATCGGATGAGCTGTTCATGAGATATTAACTTGTTGTACTTTTGGCGCCCCCTATTGACCAAATTTTGTAAAATTAGTTTCAGACACTGAGAGGCTCATGGCAAACAAGACTCTAAAGATTTGTAATGATATCTTTTATTTTGGCCGAGATATGGCAACGTTTGTGTCTTTGTAGCTAGCTACACAAATTTGTTTGTGCGTAGTTTAAGAAATTTTCATCCAAAAAAAAATCTTTTGATACATGTTGGTCAGGTCGGCGTAGAGATGCAACAGACCAAGTTTCATGCAGATCCGTTGCACGGTCTAGGAGGAGTATGAAAAAGCAGGTTTACGATAAATCGCGATTTTTCACGCATAAAAGTTGGGGCGGAAATGGGCGGGGCCTATACGAGGAGATTCAGCTGGATCCAAGGAACGCATGTATATGTGTATTTTTAATGTGCGATGTACGGTTCGGGAGTTATAAAGCCAAACGCGTTTTTTCTGCTATAGCGCCACCTAGCGGTCAAAGTGGCCGAATTTTTTCGTCCGAGGTCCCTGCAGTGATCTGGACCAGTCCTGCAAAGGGCAACCTCCCACCATTTACGGTTTAGGCTGCAGTATCAGTTTTAGAGGCGGAAGAAAAAGAATAACTAGAACTGCAAGCAGTTATGAACGGGGTCCAAGCCTTGTGTGCCAGTACCCCCCGGCGCGGGTCGCCCCCGGCGATGCCGAGAGCCCGCGAAAACGGAGCCCGCGACAGGACAACCCGAAGCGCCGCTGCGGCGAGGCAAAAGTCGGGAAATTTGACCGAGTGCGAGCTCCAAAGTTCGTAGTGCAATGCAATTGCAAATTTCCTCTTCGTTGCGTAAAAGGCCCAAACGCTTCTACTTCGGTTGTAATGCCCCCTAAAGGGTGATCGTCGCCAAATCTGGTGAAGAGCTGCAGAGTGGCATGGCGAACAATAATCTCAAGTTTTGTGATGATAGCATTCACTGCTGCAGAGACATATCCATTGCAAATTACTCCCATTTAAATGCATTGACTCAAAAAGGCCTCTACGTTAATTATAGCGCTCCCTAACGGTCGATTTTCACCAAATTTGGTGGGAAGCTGCAGAGTGGCATGACAAACAAAATACTCCCAGGGTTTGTGATGATAGCATTTAATGCTGCAGAGATATTTACATTGCAAAATATTCCCATTCAAATGCATTGACGTATTTGCCGTAAAAGCCTCTACGTTAATTATAGCGCCCCCTAAGGGCCGATTTTGACCAAATATGGTATGGAGGCTCAGAATGGGATGTTGAAGAAGACTACCTGGTTTCTTTTTGATAACTATTAATTTGGGCGAGATATGCCAAAGTTCGTGTTTTGTGGCTAGCTACAACAAATTAGTTTAGTTGTAAAGTGCGAACGGTGTAATGTAGCGAAATTCCTTTGATAACTTTTGGTCAACTCCATACCCAGATGGTATCTACCAAGTTTCGTGCACATCGGTCGCATGGCCTAGGACGAGTACGAAAACTTTGTTTTGCGCATTGTGTGATTTTACGAAATAACTTCTTCGTGGAAATGGGATTACCCTGTATTATCAGATTCATATGGATTCAAGGAACAAGGAAATCTAAGAACTTCTCATCTGCAATGCAAACTGTGGGAGTTATACGCAAAAACATATTTAAATGCATTGACTTATTTGCCAAAAGGTCTCTACGTTAATTATAGCGCCCCCTAACGGCCGATTTTCACCAAATTTGGTGGGAAGCTGCAGAGTGGCATGACGAACAAAATACTCCCAGGGTTTGTGATGATAGCATTTAATGCTGCAGAGATATTTACATTGCAAAGTATTCCCATTCAAATGCATTGACTTATTTGCCGAAAAAGCCTCTACGTTAATTATAGCGCCCCCCGACGGCCTATCTTCACCAAATTTGGTATGGAGGCTCAGAATGGGATGTTGAAGAAGCCTACCTGGTTTCTTTCTGATAACTATTAATTTGGCCGAGATATGCCAAAGTTCGTGTTTTGTGGCTAGCTACAACGAATTAGTTTGGTTGTAAAGTGCGAACGGTGTAATGTAGCGAAATTCCTTTGATAACTTTTGGTCAGCTCCATACACAGATGGTATCTACCAAGTTTCGTGCACATCGGTTGTATGGCCTAGGACGAGTACGAAAACATTTTTTTTCGCACTACACGATTTTGCGAAAAAACCTTTTAGTATAAATGGACCTGTCCTATATCGTCAGATTCAAGTCGATACAAGGACCAAGTGGATCTATAAATATTCGGTCTGCGATGTAGCCTTTCGGAGTTATATGCAAAAACACGTTTTACGTCATTGTAGCGCCACCTAGTGGTCCAGTTATGTAATATTTGGTAGGTTAGGTCCATGAAACATTGCACATCGACACTGTAAATTTTAATTTGCTCACTTTAGTGTAAGTGGTAGATCCAAACATGGGACCCATAGGCCACGCCCACTTTGACGAATCAGTACCCCACTGTAGGCCTGGCCTCAACAGTGTGCCTAGATGGTAAGCACCAAATTTTGTGAAAATCGGATGAGCCGTTCATGAGATATTAACTTTTGGTACTTTTGGCGCCCCCTATTGACCAAATTTTGTAAAATTAGTTTCGTACACTAAAGGGCTCATGTGAAACAAGAATCTAAAGAATTGTGATGATATCATTTATTTTGGCCGAGATATGGCAACGTTTGTGTCTTCATAGCTAGCTACACAAATTTGTTTGTGCGTAGTTTACGCAATTTTTATCCGAAAAAAATTCTTTTGATAACTTTTTGTCCGGTCAGTCTATAGATGCTTCGTACCAAGTTTTATGCAAATCGGTTGCACGGTCTAGGAGGAGTATAAAAAAGTAGGTTTACGATAAATCACGATTTTTCACGGAAAAAAGTCGGGGCGGAAATGGGCGTGGCCTACATCAAGAGATTCAGCTGGATTCAAGGAAAGCGTGGATATGTGTATTTTTAATGTGCAATGTACGGTTTGGGAGTTATAAGGCCAAACGCGTTTTTTCTGCTATAGCGCCACCTAGTGGTGAAAGTGGCTGAATTTTTTCGTCCGAGGTCCCTGCAGCGTTTTGGACCAGACATGAAAACGGCAACCTCCCACCATTTACGGTTTAGGCTGCAGTATCAGTTTTAGAGGCGGAAGAAAAAGCCGCAGAAGAATAATAATAAGAAACCTTACAATTTCAATAGGGTTCCACAGCCCTGCTGTGCGAACGGCGTAGCTTCGCTACCGCCGGTTCTCGCAACCTCGGGCTTGGACCCCTAATAACTAGAACTGCAAGCAGTTATGACGGGGTCCAAGTCTCCGATGCAACTCGTCCCCAACGCCCCGAGGAGCGTGCGAAAGCGGAACCCAAAGCCGGACGGCGCGGAGGCTAACGTTGGTAAATATCGATAGGCGTGAGCCGCAAGGTCTGCTTATTATAGAAGACAATAATAGTTTGACGTATCTTGACATAGCTGTATTCATGTGTAGACTATGCTGAAACAGGGTAAAGGTGGGTCAGATTAATCTTTTCCTTTTCCACACACAGGAATAACTGCAGGTATGATGTACAGGATGAGCTAAATTCAGGACAGCTACACGCTCGTTATTGTAAGTGTAATGATAATTAAAGTCCAATAAGAACTTTTCAAACATAAAACATTTTTCATTTTCATTTTTCATTTTCAAACATAAACAAAGGTCAATGAACGCCAAACAGTATAGAAAAACAATAAAAAGCAAGTATACATCTTGATAACACGCAAATAATATACAAATTGGCGTTTCGTATACCGTAAAACTTCAAATAATAGCCCGGGCTTCTATTTACCCAAATCGCCGAAATGGACCGGCTTGTATTTGAGACAGGCGTCTATAAGAGACAGGCCTTTAATTGACAATAGGAGGTTACCACATTATATTATTTTTTTTAATTCGTATTATGTAAGGGATAATGTAGAGCGAGGCGGTTGTTATAGCGAATACAACCCCGACAGGGTGATCAGGACCCCGACGTGAAGCGGAGGTGTCTTGAATCAGCCTGAAGTCCATGCGTCCATAGCAACGTAAACTCTGTATCTGTTAAGCTAATGCAACCCTTCATCTATTACTCTCCACCACCTTACGGGCTGTGGTAGTAGCCGTATACATTATGGGGTGCTGCCGTGGTGGACAAATGACCCAGCTGCTGTTTTAATCACTGCAGGACTTGACGTGACATTAGCTGACGCGTTGTAGTAAGCTAGCGGGCTATCGGCTGCTCGTATTCACATTAAACTGAACATTTCTGTTGACGGTGAAGTGAGACGAGGTAAATGGCTTCATGTCCTCATTCATCTCGTTTCCTTTTTACACAGCCGTTGCATGTTGACACACCTAAACGTGCAATGTAAGCTAACTAATTAGCGTTGTTGTCCCTGCGTAGCGATCATAGACCGTATATAAAGATGTAGTGATGGCGCTCACCAGATCTGCTGTCATTGCTTGAATTGGAGGACAGAAGTTGCTCGACGGCGTTTCTCCACTTTTTGCCACAGCTGATAAATTATCCGACTTCTTTCAGCGGATTGATTGATAGCTGGCCTCCAGAGCGAACAGAACTGCATCCATAGCAACGCTCTTCTTTTGCATGGCAACGGTGTGTTATGCATGTCTCGCCGCTGCTTCTCACGAATTTTGTTCGGCAAATTTGACAACTGTCAGCTTAAATGTCAAATCATACTTTTTTCTTTTTGTCTCCATGGTGGTATTGAGAGAATTAAGAAAAACTGAAGACTAAAAGAAAGTTTGTTAACCTGTTGTTATGTTGCCATAGTGATGAGTCGTTTATGAACGGTTGCGTCTGTCACGTGAAATCAAATCAAAACATAGAACAAACGATCCAACGGGTTTTAAAAGATCAAATACAACCCGACACGAAGAAAAAAAACAAAACAACAAAAAACAGACCAGGCCTCTATTTGAGACCGGCTTTTATTTACCCAAATCTGTTGTCACACCAGGCGTTTAAAAGAGACAGGCGTCTATTTGGGACTCGGCTATTATTTGAAGTTTTACGGTATATGCACTTTCAGAAATTCAGTATGCATAATAAAAAGATACACTGCAATACTCAATGGAAATAGTGGCCATTAGAGCTGCACAATTCAGGGAAAAATATGAATCACGATTTTGTTTTACTTAAAATTGATATCACAATTCTTTGCCACGATTTGTTTTAGAGAGGAGGGAGTGGCAAACTAGCTTCCATATTAAGGGACAACATTTTGAACATCAACAATAAGCTACATCACCCAACATCACTTAGAGCACCTTTAACATTGATTGCCTAAAATGCTCAAAACACATCTACGTTGACTATAGCGCCCGCTAATGGCCAATCTTCGCCAAATTTGATACAGAGCCTCAGAACAGCATGCCGCAGAACAGCATGCCGAACCAGCATCACGTTACATGTTGATAGCACTTACTGTCGCACAACACATTTTTTCTGCTATAGCGCCACCTAGTAGTGGAAGTGGGTCAATTGTTGTGCCTGAGGTCCCTGCAGAGTTCCGGACCAATCCTGAAAATTGCACATCCCCATCCGTTGCAGTTTAGGCTGTAGCTAGAGTTTTACACAGTCTATGTTGACTATAGCGCCTCCTAATGGCCGATCTTTACCAAATGTGGTATAAAGTGTCAGGGCGGCGTGCCGACAAAGCACCCCAAGTTTCGCGTTGATAGCATGTACGGTGGCCGAGATATTGTAATTGAAATCTTCCCATTTAAATGCATTGAGTTATTTGCTGAAAAACTTAAACGTTTATTATAGCGCCCCCTAATGGCCGATCTTCCCTATATTTGGTACAGAGCATTGGAGTGCTATGTAGCACAAGGTTGTCAAGTGGTTTGCTTATAGCTTTAAAATCGGCCGACATATGATTAAGTTTGTGGTTGGTAGCTAGCTAGGATAATTTGTTTGGTCGTAAAATGCGCATACTTTAACGTAGCAAAATTCTTTGGATAATTTTTGTTCAAGTGTGTCTAGAGGTGCTAGGTACCAGGTTTCGTGCATATCGGTTGCACGGCCTTGGACAAGTTGGAAAAAGTTGGTTTTGCACATTGCGCAATATTGCGAAAAGAATTCTCAGCAGAAATGGGCGTGGCCTACATCATGAGATTCAGATGGACTCAAGGAACACGGGGACATATGGATTTCTAATGTGCGGTATGTAGTGTGGGAGTTAAAGGCAAAAAAACACTATAGCGCCACCTAGTGGTCTACATGTGTAATTTTTGGTAACTGCAGTCCATGGCCCATTCTACATCTACCTTGTAAATTTCAAGTGGCTCACATCAGGGTAAGGGGTGAATCTAGATGTGAGTCTCATAGGCCACGCCCACTTTGACCAAACCGTACCCCACAATAGGGGTGGTCTCATGAGTGAACTTAGATAGTACCCACCAAATTTGGTAAAAATCGAATGAGCCGTTCATGAGATATAAACATTTTGTACTTGTAGCGCCCCCTACTGGTCAATTTTTGTAACATGTATTGGGCCCCTACAGAGGGTCATGGGAAACAAGAATCTGAAGTTGCGCATTGATAACATTTATTTTGACTGAGATATGGCAAAGTTCGTGTTTTCATAGTTAGCTACACAAATTTGGTTGTGCGTAATATATGCAATTTGTGTCCTATAACAATTCTGTTTATAATTTTTTGTCAGGTTGGTCTGAAGGTGCTACGTGCCAAGTTTCATGCGAATCGGTCTTACGGTCTAGAAGGAGTTCGAAAAAGTAGGTTTTTGATAAATTGCGATTTTTCACGCATAAAAGTCTAGGCGGAAATGGGCGTGGCCTATATCGTGAGATTTCATAGGATCCAGTGAACGCGTGGATATGTTTATTTTAAATGTGCGACATACGGTTTGGAAGTTATAGGGTCAAACGCGTTTTTTCTGCTATAGCGCCACCTAGTGGTGGAAGTGGGAAAATTCTTGCGCCTGAGGTCGTTGCCAGGTTCTGGACCAGTCCTGAAAAGGGCACCCGCCCACCTTGTACGGTTTAGGCTGCAGCGGGACTTTTACACGGAGAAGAATAATAATGAATGATGAATAATGAATAATAATAATGGAAAATCAGTACAAAAACAATAGGGTTCCACAGTCCTACTGTGCGAACGGCGTAGCTATTGCTACCGCCGTTTCTTCCAGACTCGGACTGGTAAGCTAACTAATTAGCGTTGTTGTCCCTGCGTAGCGATCATAGACCGTATATAAAGATGTAGTGATGGCGCTCACCAGATCTGCTGTCATTGCTTGAATTGGAGGACAGAAGTTGCTCGACGGCGTTTCTCCACTTTTTGCCACAGCTGATAAATTATCCGACTTCTTTCAGCGGATTGATTGATAGCTGGCCTCCAGAGCGAACAGAACTGCATCCATTTTGCATGGCAACGGTGTGTTATGCATGTCTCGCCGCTGCTTCTCACGAATTTTGTTCGGCAAATTTGACAACTGTCAGCTTAAATGTCAAATCATACTTTTTTCTTTTTGTCTCCATGGTGGTATTGAGAGAATTAAGAAAAACTGAAGACTAAAAGAAAGTTTGTTAACCTGTTGTTATGTTGCCATAGTGATGAGTCGTTTATGAACGGTTGCGTCTGTCACGTGAAATCAAATCAAAACATAGAACAAACGATCCAACGGGTTTTAAAAGATCAAATACAACCCGACACGAAGAAAAAAAACAAAACAACAAAAAACAGACCAGGCCTCTATTTGAGACCGGCTTTTATTTACCCAAATCTGTTGTCACACCAGGCGTTTAAAAGAGACAGGCGTCTATTTGGGACTCGGCTATTATTTGAAGTTTTACGGTATATGCACTTTCATAAATTCAGTATGCATAATAAAAAGATACACTGCAATACTCAATGGAAATAGTGGCCATTAGAGCTGCACAATTCAGGGAAAAATATGAATCACGATTTTGTTTTACTTAAAATTGATATCACAATTCTTTGCCACGATTTGTTTTAGAGAGGAGGGAGTGGCAAACTAGCTTCCATATTAAGGGACAACATTTTGAACATCAACAATAAGCTACATCACCCAACATCACTTAGAGCACCTTTAACATTGATTGCCTAAAATGCTCAAAACACATCTACGTTGACTATAGCGCCCGCTAATGGCCAATCTTCGCCAAATTTGATACAGAGCCTCAGAACAGCATGCCGCAGAACAGCATGCCGAACCAGCATCACGTTACATGTTGATAGCACTTACTGTCGCACAACACATTTTTTCTGCTATAGCGCCACCTAGTAGTGGAAGTGGGTCAATTGTTGTGCCTGAGGTCCCTGCAGAGTTCCGGACCAATCCTGAAAATTGCACATCCCCATCCGTTGCAGTTTAGGCTGTAGCTAGAGTTTTACACAGTCTATGTTGACTATAGCGCCTCCTAATGGCCGATCTTTACCAAATGTGGTATAAAGTGTCAGGGCGGCGTGCCGACAAAGCACCCCAAGTTTCGCGTTGATAGCATGTACGGTGGCCGAGATATTGTAATTGAAATCTTCCCATTTAAATGCATTGAGTTATTTGCTGAAAAACTTAAACGTTTATTATAGCGCCCCCTAATGGCCGATCTTCCCTATATTTGGTACAGAGCATTGGAGTGCTATGTAGCACAAGGTTGTCAAGTGGTTTGCTTATAGCTTTAAAATCGGCCGACATATGATTAAGTTTGTGGTTGGTAGCTAGCTAGGATAATTTGTTTGGTCGTAAAATGCGCATACTTTAACGTAGCAAAATTCTTTGGATAATTTTTGTTCAAGTGTGTCTAGAGGTGCTAGGTACCAGGTTTCGTGCATATCGGTTGCACGGCCTTGGACAAGTTGGAAAAAGTTGGTTTTGCACATTGCGCAATATTGCGAAAAGAATTCTCAGCAGAAATGGGCGTGGCCTACATCATGAGATTCAGATGGACTCAAGGAACACGGGGACATATGGATTTCTAATGTGCGGTATGTAGTGTGGGAGTTAAAGGCAAAAAAACACTATAGCGCCACCTAGTGGTCTACATGTGTAATTTTTGGTAACTGCAGTCCATGGCCCATTCTACATCTACCTTGTAAATTTCAAGTGGCTCACATCAGGGTAAGGGGTGAATCTAGATGTGAGTCTCATAGGCCACGCCCACTTTGACCAAACCGTACCCCACAATAGGGGTGGTCTCATGAGTGAACCTAGATAGTACCCACCAAATTTGGTAAAAATCGAATGAGCCGTTCATGAGATATAAACATTTTGTACTTGTAGCGCCCCCTACTGGTCAATTTTTGTAACATGTATTGGGCACCTACAGAGGGTCATGGGAAACAAGAATCTGAAGTTGCGCATTGATAACATTTATTTTGACCGAGATATGGCAAAGTTCGTGTTTTCATAGTTAGCTACACAAATTTGGTTGTGCGTAATATATGCAATTTGTGTCCTATAAAAATTCTGTTTATAATTTTTTGTCAGGTTGGTCTGAAGGTGCTACTTGCCAAGTTACGTGCGAATCGGTCGCACGGTCTAGGAGGAGTTTGAAAAAGTAGGTTTTTGATAAATTGCGATTTTTCACGCATAAAAGTATAGGCGGAAATGGGCGTGGCCTATATCAAGAGATTCAGTAGCATCCAGTGAACGCGTGGATATGTGTATCTTTAATGTGTGATGTACGGTTTGGAAGTTATAGTGTCAAACGCGTTTTTTCTGCTATAGCGCCACCTAGTGGTGGAAGTGGGGAAATTCTTGCGCCTGAGGTCGTTGCCGGGTTCTGGACCAGTCCTGAAATGGGCACCCGCCCACCATGTACGGTTTAGGCTGTAGCAGGACTTTTACTCGGAGAAGAATAATGGAAAATAATGGAAAATAATCAGTACAAAAACAATAGGGTTCCACAGTCCTACTGTGCGAACGGCGTAGCTATTGCTACCGCCGTTTCTTCCAGACTCGGACTTGGACCCCTAATAACTAGAACTGCAAGCAGTTATGAACGGGGTCCAAGCCTCGTGTGCCAGTCCCCCCCGGCGCGGGTCGCCCCCGGCGACGCCGAGAGCCCGCGAAAACGGAGCCCGCGACAGGACGAGACAGGCGAGGCAAAAGTCGGGAAATTTGACCGAGTGCGAGCTCCAAAGTTCGTAGTGAAATGCAATTGCAAATTTCCTCTTCGTTGCGTAAAAGGCCCAAACGCTTCTACTTCGGTTGTAATGCCCCCTAAAGGGCGATCGTCGCCAAATCTGGTGAAGAGCTGCAGAGTGGCATGGCGAACAATAATCTCAAGTTTTGTGATGATAGCATTCACTGCTGCAGAGACATATCCATTGCAAATTACTCCCATTTAAATGCATTGACTCATTTGCCAAAAGGCCTCTACGTTAATTATAGCGCCCCCTAACGGCCGATTTTCACCAAATTTGGTGGGAAGCTGCAGAGTGGCATGACAAACAAAATACATCCAGGGTTTGTGATGATAGCATTTAATGCTGCAGAGATATTTACATTGCAAAGTATTCCCATTCAAATGCATTGACTTATTTGCCGAAAAAGCCTCTACGTTAATTATAGCGCCCCCTAACGGCCGATTTTGACCATATATGGTGTGGAGGCTCAGAATGGGATTTTGAAGAAGTCTACTTGGTTTTTTTCTGATAACTATTAATTTGGGCGAGATATGCTAAAGTTCGTGTTTTGTGGCTAGCTACAACGAATTAGTTTGGTTGTAAAGTGCGAACGGTGTAATGTAGCAAAATTCCTTTGATAACTTTTGTTTAGCTCCATACATAGATGGTATCTACCAAGTTTCGTGCACATCGGTCATATGGCCTAGGACGAGTACGAAAACTTTTTTCTTCGCATTGTGTGATTTTACGAAATAATTTCTTCGTGGAAATGGGATTACCCTGTATAATCAGATCCACATGGATTCAAGGAACAAGGAGATCTAAGAACTTCTCATCTGCAATGCAGACTGTGGGAGTTATACGCAAAAACATATTTAAATGCATTGACTTATTTGCCAAAAGGTCTCTACGTTAATTATAGCGCCCCCTAACGGCCGATTTTCACCAAATTTGGTGGGAAGCTGCAGAGTGGCATGACGAACAAAATACTCCCAGGGATTGTGATGATAGCATTTAATGCTGCAGAGATATTTACATTGCAAAGTATTCCCATTCAAATGCATTGACTTATTTGCCGAAAAAGCCTCTACGTTAATTATAGCGCCCCCTAACGGCCGATTTTGACCAAATTTGGTGTGGAGGCTCAGAATGGGATGTTGAAGAAGCCCACCTGGGTTCTTTCTGATAACTATTAATTTGGGCGAGATATGCTAAAGTTTGTGTTTTGTGGCTAGCTACAACGAATTAGTTTGGTTGTAAAGTGCGAACGGTGTAATGTAGCGAAATTCCTTTGATAACTTTTGGTCAGCTCCATACACAGATGGTATCTACCAAGTTTCATGCACATCGGTCGCATGGCCTAGGACGAGTACGAAAACTTTGTTTTGCGCATTGTGTGATTTTACGAAAGAACTTCTTTGTGGAAATGGGATTACCCTGTATTATCATATTCATATGGATTCAAGGAACAAGGAGATCTAAGAACTTCTCATCTGCAATGCAAACTGTGGGAGTTATACGCAAAAACATATTTAAATGCATTGACTTATTTGCCAAAAGGTCTCTACGTTAATTATAGCGCCCCCTAACGGCCGATTTTCACCAAATTTGGTGGGAAGCTGCAGAGTGGCATGACAAACAAAATACTCCCAGGGTTTGTGATGATAGCATTTAATGCTGCAGAGATATTTACATTGCAAAGTATTCCCATTCAAATGCATTGACGTATTTGCCGTAAAAGCCTCTACGTTAATTATAGCGCCCCCTAAGGGCCGCTTTTGACCAAATATGGTATGGAGGCTCAGAATGGGATGTTGAAGAAGACTACCTGGTTTCTTTTTGATAACTATTAATTTGGGCGAGATATGCCAAAGTTCGTGTTTTGTGGCTAGCTACAACAAATTAGTTTAGTTGTAAAGTGCGAACGGTGTAATGTAGCGAAATTCCTTTGATAACTTTTGGTCAGCTCCATACACAGATGGTATCTACCAAGTTTCGTGCACATCGGTCGCATGGCCTAGGAGGAGTACGAAAACTTTGTTTTGCGCATTGTGTGATTTTACGAAATAACTTCTTTGTGGAAATGGGATTACCCTGTATTATCATATTCATAGGGATTCAAGGAACAAGGAGATCTAAGAACTTCTCATCTGCAATGCAAACTGTGGGAGTTATACGCAAAAACATATTTAAATGCATTGACTTATTTGCCAAAAGGTCTCTACGTTAATTATAGCGCCCCCTAACGACCGATTTTCACCAAATTTGGTGGGAAGCTGCAGAGTGGCATGACGAACAAAATACTCCCAGGGTTTGTGATGATAGCATTTAATGCTGCAGAGATATTTACATTGCAAAGTATTCCCATTCAAATGCATTGACTTATTTGCCGAAAAAGCCTCTACGTTAATTATAGCGCCCCCTAACGGCCGATTTTGACCAAATTTGGTGTGGGGGCTCAGAATGGGATGTTGAAGAAGCCTACCTGGTGTCTTTCTGATAACTATTAATTTGGGCGAGATATGTTAAAGTTCGTGTTTTGTGGCTAGCTACAACGAATTAGTTTGGTTGTAAAGTGCGAACGGTGTAGTGTAGCGAAATTCCTTTGATAACTTTTGGTCAGCTCCATAGACAGATGGTATCTACCAAGTTTCGTGCACATCGGTTGTATGTCCTAGGACGAGTACGAAAACATTTTTTTTCGCACTACACGAATTTGCGAAAAAAAGTTTTAGTATAAATGGACCTGTCCTATATCGTCAGATTCAGGTCGATACAAGGAACAAATACATCTATAAATATTCGGTCTGCAATGTAGCCTTTCGGAGTTATATGCAAAAACACGTTTTACGTCATTGTAGCGCCGCCTAGTGGTCCAATAATGTAATATTTGGTATGTCAGGTCCATGAACCATTGCACATCGACACTGTAAATTTTAAGTTGCTCACTTTAGTGTAAGTGGTAGATCCAAACATGGGACCCATAGGCCACGCCCACTTTGACGAGTCAGTACCCCACTGTAGGCCTGGCCTCAAGAGTGGGCCTAGATGGTACGCACCAAATTTCGTGAAAATCGGATGAGCTGTTCATGAGATATTAACTTTTGGTACTTTTGGCGCCCCCTATTGACCAAATTTTGTCAAAATTGTTTCCTACACTAAGAGGCGCATGTGAAACAAGAATCTAAAGATTTGTGATGATATCATTTATTTTGGCCGAGATATGGCAACGTTTGTGTCTTTGTAGCTAGCTACACAAATTTGTTTGTGAGTAGTTTACGCAATTTTCATCCGAAAAAAAATCTTTTGATAACTTTTTGTCAGGTCGGTCTACTGATGCTACAGACCAAGTTTCATGCAGATCCGTCGTATGGTCTAGGAGGAGTACGAAAAAACAGGTTTACGATAAATCGCGATTTTTCACGTATAAAAGTCTAGGCGGAAATGGGCGTGGCCTATACCACGAGATTCAACTGGATCCAAGGAACGCGTTGATATGTGTATTTTTAATGTGCGATGTACGGTTCGGGAGTTATAAGGCCAAACGCGTTTTTTCTGCTATAGCGCCACCTTGTGGTCAAAGTGGCTGAATTTTTTCGTCCGAGGTCCCTGCAGTGTTTTGGACCAGACCTGAAAACGGCAACCTCCCACCATTTACGGTTTATGCTGCAGTATCAGTTTTAGAGGCGGAAGAAAAAGCCGAATAATAATAATAAGAAACCTTACAATTCCAATAGGGTTCCACAGCCCTGCTGTGCGAACGGCGTAGCTTCGCTACCGCCGATTCTCACAGCCTCGGGCTTGGACCCCTAACTAGAACTGCAAGCAGTTATGAACGGGGTCCAAGCCTTGTGCGCCGGTCCCCCCCGGCGAAAACGGAGCCCGCGAAAGGAGAACCCGAAGCGCCGCCGCCTGACCGAGCGCGAGCTCCAAAGAACGTAGTGAAATGCAATTGCAAATTTCCTCTTCGTTGCGTAAAAGGCCAAACCGCTTCTACCTTGATTATAGCGCCCCCTAAAGGGCGATTGTCGCCAAATCCGTTGGGGAGCCGCAGAGTGGCATGTCGAACATTAGTCTCAAGTTTCATGGTGATGGCATTTACTGCTGCAGAGACATATCCATTGCAAATTACTCCCATTTAAATGCATTGACTCATTTGCCAAAAGGTCTCTACGTTAATTATAGCGCCCCCTAACGGCCGATTTTCACCAAATTTGGTGGGAAGCTGCAGAGTGGCATGACAAACAAAATACTCCCAGGGTTTGTGATGATAGCATTTAATGCTGCAGAGATATTTACATTGCAAAGTATTCCCATTCAAATGCATTGACGTATTTGCCGTAAAAGCCTCTACGTTAATTATAGCGCCCCCTAAGGGCCGCTTTTGACCAAATATGGTATGGAGGCTCAGAATGGGATGTTGAAGAAGACTACCTGGTTTCTTTTTGATAACTATTAATTTGGGCGAGATATGCCAAAGTTCGTGTTTTGTGGCTAGCTACAACAAATTAGTTTAGTTGTAAAGTGCGAACGGTGTAATGTAGCGAAATTCCTTTGATAACTTTTGGTCAGCTCCATACACAGATGGTATCTACCAAGTTTCGTGCACATCGGTCGCATGGCCTAGGAGGAGTACGAAAACTTTGTTTTGCGCATTGTGTGATTTTACGAAATAACTTCTTTGTGGAAATGGGATTACCCTGTATTATCATATTCATATGGATTCAAGGAACAAGGAGATCTAAGAACTTCTCATCTGCAATGCAAACTGTGGGAGTTATACGCAAAAACATATTTAAATGCATTGACTTATTTGCCAAAAGGTCTCTACGTTAATTATAGCGCCCCCTAACGACCGATTTTCACCAAATTTGGTGGGAAGCTGCAGAGTGGCATGACGAACAAAATACTCCCAGGGTTTGTGATGATAGCATTTAATGCTGCAGAGATATTTACATTGCAAAGTATTCCCATTCAAATGCATTGACTTATTTGCCGAAAAAGCCTCTACGTTAATTATAGCGCCCCCTAACGGCCGATTTTGACCAAATTTGGTGTGGGGGCTCAGAATGGGATGTTGAAGAAGCCTACCTGGTGTCTTTCTGATAACTATTAATTTGGGCGAGATATGTTAAAGTTCGTGTTTTGTGGCTAGCTACAACGAATTAGTTTGGTTGTAAAGTGCGAACGGTGTAATGTAGCGAAATTCCTTTGATAACTTTTGGTCAGCTCCATACACAGATGGTATCTACCAAGTTTCGTGCACATTGGTTGTATGTCCTAGGACGAGTACAAAAACATTTTTTTTCGCACTACACGAATTTGCGAAAAAAAGTTTTAGTATAAATGGACCTGTCCTATATCGTCAGATTCAGGTCGATACAAGGAACAAATACATCTATAAATATTCGGTCTGCAATGTAGCCTTTCGGAGTTATATGCAAAAACACGTTTTACGTCATTGTAGCGCCGCCTAGTGGTCCAATAATGTAATATTTGGTATGTCAGGTCCATGAACCATTGCACATCGACACTGTAAATTTTAAGTTGCTCACTTTAGTGTAAGTGGTAGATCCAAACATGGGACCCATAGGCCACGCCCACTTTGACGAGTCAGTACCCCACTGTAGGCCTGGCCTCAAGAGTGGGCCTAGATGGTACGCACCAAATTTCGTGAAAATCGGATGAGCTGTTCATGAGATATTAACTTTTGGTACTTTTGGCGCCCCCTATTGACCAAATTTTGTCAAAATTGTTTCCTACACTAAGAGGCGCATGTGAAACAAGAATCTAAAGATTTGTGATGATATCATTTATTTTGGCCGAGATATGGCAACGTTTGTGTCTTTGTAGCTAGCTACACAAATTTGTTTGTGAGTAGTTTACGCAATTTTCATCCGAAAAAAAATCTTTTGATAACTTTTTGTCAGGTCGGTCTACTGATGCTACAGACCAAGTTTCATGCAGATCCGTCGTATGGTCTAGGAGGAGTACGAAAAAACAGGTTTACGATAAATCGCGATTTTTCACGTATAAAAGTCTAGCCGGAAATGGGCGTGGCCTATACCACGAGATTCAACTGGATCCAAGGAACGCGTTGATATGTGTATTTTTAATGTGCGATGTACGGTTCGGGAGTTATAAGGCCAAACGCGTTTTTTCTGCTATAGCGCCACCTTGTGGTCAAAGTGGCTGAATTTTTTCGTCCGAGGTCCCTGCAGTGTTTTGGACCAGACCTGAAAACGGCAACCTCCCACCATTTACGGTTTATGCTGCAGTATCAGTTTTAGAGGCGGAAGAAAAAGCCGAATAATAATAATAAGAAACCTTACAATTCCAATAGGGTTCCACAGCCCTGCTGTGCGAACGGCGTAGCTTCGCTACCGCCGATTCTCACAGCCTCGGGCTTGGACCCCTAATAAGAAACCTTACAATTCCAATAGGGTTCCACAGCCCTGCTGTGCGAACGGCGTAGCTTCGCTACCGCCGGTTCTCGCAACCTCGGGCTTGGACCCCTAATAATAATAAGAATTTTTACAATTTCAATAGGGTTCCACAGCCCTGCTGTGCGAACGGCGTAGCTTCGCTACCGCCGGTTCTCGCAACCTCGGGCTTGGACCCCTAACTAGAACTGCAAGCAGTTATGAACGGGGTCCAAGCCTCGTGCGCCGGTCCCCCCCCGGCGCTAGTTGCCCCCGGCGATCGTTGCCAAATCTGGTGAAGAGCCACAGAGTGGCATGTTGAACAATAATCTCAAGTTTTGTGATGATAGCATTTACTGCTGCAGAGACATGTCCATTGCAAATTACTCCCATTCAAATGCATTGAATCATTTGCCGAAAGGCCTCTACGTTAATTGTAGCGCCCCCTGGCGGCGGATTTTCACCAAATTTGGTGTGGAGGCTCGGAGTGGCATGACGACCAATACTCTCAAGTTTAGTGATGATAGCATTTACTGCTGCTGAGACATGTCCATTGCAAATTACTCCCATTCAAATGCATTGAATCATTTGCCGAAAGGCCTCTACGTTAATTGTAGCGCCCCCTGACGGCGGATTTTCACCAAATTCGGCGTGGAGGCTCGGAGTGGCATGTTGAACAATACCCTCAAGTTTTGTGATGATAGTAATTACTTCTACGGAGATATTTACATTGCAAATTATTCCCATTTAAATGCATTGACTTATTTACCGAAAGTCCTCTACGTTAATTATAGCGCCCCCTGACGGCCGATTTTAACCAAATTTGGTATCGAGGCTAGGAATGGGATGTCAAAGATCTCTACCAAGATTTGCTCTGATATCTAATAATTTGGCCGAGATATGCAAAAGTTCGTGTTTTGTGGCTAGCTACGACAAATTTGTTTGGTTGTAAAGTGCGAACGGTGTAACGTAGCAAAATTCTTTTGATAAGTTTAGGTCAGCTCTCTATAGAGAAAATATCTACCAAGTTTCGTGCACATCGGTCACACGGCCTAGGACGAGTACGATAACATTTGTTTTTGCATTGCGCGATTTTGCGAAAAAACTTTTTGGTTGAAATGGACCAGTCCTATATAATCTGATTCAGGTCGATACAAGGAACAAGGGGATTTATAAATATTCGGTCTGTGATGTAGCTTTTTGGAGTTATAGGCAAAAACACGTTTAAATGCAGTGACTTATTTGCCAGAAGGTCTCTACGTTAATTACAGCGCCCCCTAACGGCCGATTTTCACCAAATTTGGTGGGAAGCCACAGAGTTGCATGCCGAACAAAATACTCCCAGGGTTTGTGATGATAGCATTTAATGCTGCAGAGATATTTACATTGCAAATTATTCCCATTCAAATGCATTGACTTATTTGCCGAAAAGCCTCTACGTCAATTATAGCGCCCCCTGACGGCCTATTTTCACCAAATTTGGTATGGAGGCTCGGGATGGGATGGTAAAGAAGCTCACCAGGTTTCATTGTGATAACTATTAATTTGGCCGAGATATGCTAAAGTTCGTGTTTTGTGGCTAGCTACAACAAATTAGTTTAGTTGTAAAGTGCGAACGGTGTAATGTAGCGAAATTCCTTTGATAACTTTTGGTCAACTCTATACACAGATGGTATCTACCAAGTTTTGTGCACATCGGTCGCATGGCCTAGGACGAGTACGAAAACTTTGTTTTGCGCATTGTGTGATTTTACGAAATAACTTCTTCGTGGAAATGGGATTACCCTGTATTATCAGATTCATATGGATTCAAGGAACAAGGAGATCTAAGAACTTCTCATCTGCAAAGCAAACTGTGAGAGTTATACGCAAAAACATATTTAAATGCATTGACTTATTTGCCAAAAGGTCTCTACGTTAATTATAGCGCCCCCTAACGGCCGATTTTCACCACATTTGGTGGGAAGCTGCAGAGTGGCATGACAAACAAAATACTCCCAGGGTTTGTGATGATAGCATTTAATGCTGCAGAGATATTTGCATTGCAAAGTATTCCCATTCAAATGCATTGACTTATTTGCCGAAAAAGCCTCTACATTAATTATAGCGCCCCCTAACGGCCGATTTTGACCAAATTTGGTGTGGAGGCTCAGAATGGGATGTTGAAGAAGCCTACCTGGTTTCTTTCTGATAACTATTAATTTGGGCGAGATATGCTAAAGTTCGTGTTTTGTGGCTAGCTACAACAAATTAGTTTGGTTGTAAAGTCCGAACGGTGTAATGTAGCAAAATTCCTTTGATAACTTTTCGTCAGCTCCATACACAGATGGTATCTACCAAGTTTCGTGCACATCGGTTGTATGGCCTAGGACGAGTACGAAAACATTTTTTTTCGCACTACACGATTTTGCAAAAAAACTTTTTAGTATAAATGGACCTGTCCTATATCGTCAGATTCAGGTCGATACAAGGAACAAGTCCATCTATAAATATTCGGTCTGCAATGTAGCCTTTCGGAGTTATATGCAAAAACACGTTTTACGTCATTGTACTGTACTGTAAATTTTAAGTTGCTCACTTTAGTGTAAGTGGTAGATCCAAACATGGGACCCATAGGCCACGCCCACTTTGACAAATCAGTACCCCACTGTAGGCCTGGCTTCAAGAGTGGGCCTAGATGGTACGCACCAAATTTCGTGAAAATCGGATGAGCTGTTCATGAGATATTAACTTTTGGTACTTTTGGCGCCCCCTATTGACCAAATTTTGTAAAATTTGTTTCCTACACTACGAGGCTCATGTGAAACAAGAATATAAAGATTTGTGATGATATCATTTATTTTGGCCGAGATATGGCAACGTTTGTGTCTTCGTAGCTAGCTACACAAATTTGTTTGTGGGTAGTTTACGCAATTTTCATCCGAAAAAAAATCTTTTGATAACTTTTTGTCAGGACCGTCTACTGATGCTACAGACCAAGTTTCATGCAGATCCGTGGTACGGTCTAGGAGGAGTACGAAAAAGCAGGTTTACGATAAATCGCGATTTTTCACGTATAAAAGTCGTGGCGGAAATGGGCGTGGCCTATACCACGAGATTCAACTGGATCCAAGGAACGCGTGGATATGTGTATTTTTAATGTGCGATGTACGGTTCGGGAGTTATAAGGCCAAACGCGTTTTTTCTGCTATAGCGCCACCTTGTGGTCAAAGTGGCTGAATTTTTCCGTCCGAGGTCCCTGCAGTGTTTTGGACCAGACCTGAAAACGGCAACCTCCCACCATTTACGGTTTAGGCTGCAGTATCAGTTTTAGAGGCGGAAGAAAAAGCCGAATAATAATAACTAGAACTGCAAGCAGTTATGAACGGGGTCCAAGCCTCGTGCGCCAGTCCTATCCGGCGCGAGCCGGCCCCGGCGATGCCGAGAGCCCGCGAAAACGGAGCACGCGAAAGGAAAACCCGAAGCGCCGCCGCGGCGAGAAAAAGGTCGGTAAATTTGGCCGAGTGCGAGCTCCAAAGTTTGTAGTGAAATGCAATTGCAAATTTCCTCTTCGTTGCGTAAAAGCCCCAAACGCTTCTACTTCGGTTGTAACGCCCCCTAAAGGGCGATCGTCGCCAAATCTGGTGAAGAGCTGCAGAGTGGCATGGCGAACAATAATCTCAAGTTTTGTGATAAAAGCCTTCACTGCTGCAGAGACATATCCATTGCAAATTACTCCCATTTAAATGCATTGACTCATTTGCCAAAAGGTCTCTACGTTAATTAAGCGCCCCCTAACGGCCGATTTTCACCAAATTTGGTGGGAAGCTGCAGAGTGGCATGACGAACAAAATACTCCCAGGGTTTGTGATGATAGCATTTAATGCTGCAGAGATATTTACATTGCAAAGTATTCCCATTCAAATGCATTGACGTATTTGCCGTAAAAGCCTCTACGTTAATTATAGCGCCCCCTAAGGGCCGATTTTGACCAAATATGGTATGGAGGCTCAGAATGGGATGTTGAAGAAGACTACCTTGGTTTCTTTTTGATAACTATTAATTTGGGCGAGATATGCCAAAGTTCGTGTTTTGTGGCTAGCTACAACAAATTAGTTTAGTTGTAAAGTGCGAACGGTGTAATGTAGCGAAATTCCTTTGATAACTTTTG
This sequence comes from Gymnocephalus cernua, assembly GCA_023631565.1. Lineage (NCBI taxonomy): Eukaryota > Metazoa > Chordata > Actinopteri > Perciformes > Percidae > Gymnocephalus > Gymnocephalus cernua. Next base: position 27,286,199 of record CM042440.1, on the reverse strand, counting down.
GTCAGCTCCATACGCAGATGGTATCTACCAAGTTTCGTGCACATCGGTCGCATGGCCTAGGACGAGTACGAAAACTTTGTTTTGCGCATTGTGTGATTTTACGAAATAAATTCTTCGTGGAAATGGGATTACCCTGTAATATCAGATTCATATGGATTCAAGGAACAAGGAGATCTAAGAACTTCTCATCTGCAATGCAAACTGTGGGAGTTATACGCAAAAACATATTTAAATGCATTGACTTATTTGCCAAAAGGTCTCTACGTTAATTATAGCGCCCCCTAACGGCCGATTTTCACCAAATTTGGTGGGAAGCTGCAGAGTGGCATGACGAACAAAATACTCCCAGGGTTTGTGATGATAGCATTTAATGCTGCAGAGATATTTACATTGCAAAGTATTCCCATTCAAATGCATTGACTTATTTGCCGAAAAAGCCTCTACGTTAATTATAGCGCCCCCTAACGGCCGATTTTGACCACATTTGGTGTGGAGGCTCAGAATGGGATGATGAAGAAGCCTATCTGGTTTCTTTCTGATAACTATTAATTTGGGCGAGATATGCTAAAGTTCGTGTTTTGTGGCTAGCTACAACGAATTAGTTTGGTTGTAAAGTGCGAACGGTGTAATGTAGCGAAATTCCTTTGATAACTTTTGGTCAGCTCCATACACAGATGGTATCTACCAAGTTTCGTGCACATTGGTTGTATGTCCTAGGACGAGTACGAAAACATTTATTTTCGCACTACACGAATTTGCGAAAAAAAGTTTTAGTATAAATGGACCTGTCCTATATCGTCAGATTCAGGTCGATACAAGGAACAAATACATCTATAAATATTCGGTCTGCAATGTAGCCTTTCGGAGTTATATGCAAAAACACGTTTTACGTCATTGTAGCGCCGCCTAGTGGTCCAATAATGTAATATTTGGTATGTCAGGTCCATGAACCATTGCACATCGACACTGTAAATTTTAAGTTGCTCACTTTAGTGTAAGTGGTAGATCCAAACATGGGACCCATAGGCCACGCCCACTTTGACGAGTCAGTACCCCACTGTAGGCCTGGCCTCAAGAGTGGGCCTAGATGGTACGCACCAAATTTCGTGAAAATCGGATGAGCTGTTCATGAGATATTAACTTTTGGTACTTTTGGCGCCCCCTATTGACCAAATTTTGTCAAAATTGTTTCCTACACTAAGAGGCGCATGTGAAACAAGAATCTAAAGATTTGTGATGATATCATTTATTTTGGCCGAGATATGGCAACGTTTGTGTCTTTGTAGCTAGCTACACAAATTTGTTTGTGAGTAGTTTACGCAATTTTCATCCGAAAAAAAATCTTTTGATAACTTTTTGTCAGGTCGGTCTACTGATGCTACAGACCAAGTTTCATGCAGATCCGTCGTATGGTCTAGGAGGAGTACGAAAAAACAGGTTTACGATAAATCGCGATTTTTCACGTATAAAAGTCTAGCCGGAAATGGGCGTGGCCTATACCACGAGATTCAACTGGATCCAAGGAACGCGTTGATATGTGTATTTTTAATGTGCGATGTACGGTTCGGGAGTTATAAGGCCAAACGCGTTTTTTCTGCTATAGCGCCACCTTGTGGTCAAAGTGGCTGAATTTTTTCGTCCGAGGTCCCTGCAGTGTTTTGGACCAGACCTGAAAACGGCAACCTCCCACCATTTACGGTTTATGCTGCAGTATCAGTTTTAGAGGCGGAAGAAAAAGCCGAATAATAACTAGAACTGCAAGCAGTTATGAACGGGGTCCAAGCCTCGTGCGCCGGTCCCCCCCGGCGCGAGCCGCCCCCGGCGACGCCGAGAGCCCGCGAAAATGGAGCCCGCGAAAGTAGAACCCGAAGCGCCGCCGCGGCGAGGCGAAAGTCGGGAAATTTGACCGAGCGCGAGCTCCAAAGTCCGTAATGAAACGCAATCGCAAATTCGCTCTTCGTTGCGTAAAAGGCCCGAACGCTTCTACTTTGATTGTAGCGCCCCCTAAAGGGCGATCGTCGCCAAATCCGGTGGGGAGCCGCAGAGTGGCATGACCAACAACACTCACAAGTTTCGTGATGATGGCATTTACTGCTGCATAGATATTTACATTGCAAATTACTCCCATTGACTCATTTGCCGAAAGGCATCTACGTTAATTGTAGGGCCCCCTAACGGCCGATTTTCACCAAATTTCGTGGGAAGCCGCAGAGTGGCATCCTGAACAAATAACACCCAGGGTTTGTGATGATAGCATTTAATGCTGCAGAGATATTTACATTGCAATTTACTCCCATTTAAATGCATTGACTTATTTACCGAAAGGCCTCTACGTTAATTATAGCGCCCCCTGACGGCCGATTTCGACCAAATTTAGTATCTAGGCTAGGAATGGCATGTCAAAGATCTCTACCAAGATTTGCTCTGATATCTAATAATTTGGCCGAGATAGGCCAACGTTCATGTTTTGTGGCTAGCTACGACAAATTTGTTTGCTTGTAAAGTGCGAACGGTGTAACGTAGCAAAATTCTTTTGATAACTTTTGGTCAACTCTATATAGAGAAGAAATCTACCAAGTTTTGTGCACATCGATCACACAGCCTAGGACGAGTACGATAACATTTGTTTTTGCATTACGCGATTTTGCAAAAAAACGTTTTAGTATATATGAACCTGTCCTATATCTTCAGATTCAAGTCCATACAAGGAACAAGTGGATCTATAAATATCCGGTCTTCGATGTAGCCTTTCGGAGTTATAGGCAAAAACACGTTTAATTGCATTGACTTATTTACCAGAAGGTCTCTACGTTAATTACAGCGCCCCCTAACGGCCGATTTTCACCAAATTTGGTGGGAAGCCACAGAGTTGTATGCCGAACAAAATACTCCCAGGGTTTGTGATGATAGCATTTAATGATACAGAGATATTTACAATGCAAATATTCCCATTCAAATGCATTGACTTATTTGCCGAAAAGCCTCTACGTCAATTATAGCGCCCCCCGACGGCCTATTTTCACCAAATTTGGTATGGGGATTAGGAATGGGATGTTGAAGAAGCCCACCAAGATGCATTCTGATAACTATTAATTTGGCCGAGATATGCCAATGTTCGTGTTTTGTGGCTAGCTACAACAAATTAGTTTGCTTGTAAAGTGCGAACGGTGTAATGTAGCAAAATTCCTTTGATAACTTTTTGTCAACTCCATATACCGATGGTATCTACCAAGTTTCGTGCACATCGGTTACGCGCCCTAGGACGAGTTCGAAAACATTTTTTTTCACATTGCGCGATTTTGCGAAAAAAAGTTTTAGTATAAATAGGCGGGGCCTCTATTTCCAGATTCGGATGGATTCAAGGAACACAAGGATGTAAGAATTTTTCATTTGTGAGGTAGACTGTGGGAGTTATTGGTGAAAACACGTTTTACGTCATTATAGCGCCACCTAGTGGTCCATGTAAGTAATATTTGTTATGTTAGATCTGCAATACATTGTCCATCTACACTGTAAATTTTAAGTTATTCACATTAGGGCAAGTGATGAATCTAAACCTGGATTCCATAGGCCACGCCCACTTTGACGAATCAGTACCCCACTGTAGGCGTGGCCTCAGGAGTGGGTCTAGATAGCAAACTCCAAATTTCGTAAAAATCGGATGAGCCGTTCTTGAGATATAAACTTTTTGTATTTGTGGCGCCCCCTAATGGCCAAATTTTGTAAAATTGATTAGCGAGCCTTACAGGGTCATGTCAAACAAGAATCTAAAGATTTGCGATGATATCATTTATTTTGTTCGAGATATGGCAACGTGTGTGTCTTCGTAGCTAGCTACACAAATTTGTTTGAGCGTAATCAACACAATTTTAATCAGAAAAAAAATCTTTTGATAACTTTTTCTCAGGTCGGTCTAGAGATGCTACCTACCAAGTTTTATGCAAATCGGTTGTACGGTCTAGGAGAAGTATGAAAAAGTAGGTTTACCATAAATCGCGATTTTTCACGCAAAAAAGTCGGGGCGGAAATGGGCGTGGCCTACATCACGAGATTCAGCTGGATTCAGGGAACGCGTGGATGTGTGTATTTTTCATGTGCGATGTACGGTTTGGGAGTTATAAGGCCAAACGCGTATCTTCTGGTATAGCGCCACCTAGTGGCTGAATTTTTTTGTCCGAGGTCCCTGCAGGGTTCTGGACCAGACCTGAAAACGGCAACCTCCCACCATTTATGGTTTAGGCTGCAGTATCAGTTTTATCGGCGGAAGAATAATAAGAAACCTTACAATTCCAATAGGGTTCCACAGCCCTGCTGTGCGAACGGCGTAGCTTCGCTACCGCCGATTCTCGCAGCCTCGGGCTTGGACCCCTAATAATAAGAAACCTTACAATTCCAATAGGGTTCCACAGCCCTGCTGTGCGAACGGCGTAGCTTCGCTACCGCCGATTCTCACAGCCTCGGGCTTGGACCCCTAACTAGAACTGCAAGCAGTTATGAACGGGGTCCAAGCCTCGTGCGCCGGTCCCCCCCGGCGCGAGTCGCCCCTGGCGATCATTGCCAAATCTGGCGAAGAGCCACAGAGTGGCATGGCGAACAATAATCTCAAGTTTTGTGATGATAGCATTTACTGCTGCAGAGACATATCTATTGCAAATTACTCCCATTTAAATGCATTGACTCATTTGCCAAAAGGCCTCTATGTTAATTGTAGCGCCCCCTGGCGGCCGATTTTCACCAAATTTTGTGGGAAGCCGCAGAGTGGCATGCTGAACAAAATACACATAGGGTTTGTGATGATAGCATTTAATGCTGCAGAGATATTTACATTGCAAATTATTCCCATTTAAATGCATTGACGTATTTGCCGAAAAAGCCTCTACGTTAATTATAGCGCCCCCTAACGGCCGATTTTGACCAAATTTGGTGTGGAGGCTCAGAATGGGATGGTGAAGAAGCCTACCTGGTTTCTTTCTGATAACTATTAATTTGGGCGAGATATGTTAAAGTTCGTGTTTTGTGGCTAGCTACAACGAATTAGTTTGGTTGTAAAGTGCGAACGGTGTAATGTAGCGAAATTCCTTTGATAACTTTTGTTTAGCTCCATACATACATGGTATCTACCAAGTTTCGTGCACATCAGTCATATGGCCTAGGACAAGTACGAAAACTTTTTTTTTCGCATTGTGTGATTTTACGAAATAATTTCTTCGTGGAAATGGGATTACCCTGTATAATCACATTCATATGGATTCAAAGAAAGAGGAGATATAAGAACTTATCATCTGCAATGCAGACTGTGGGAGTTATACGCAAAAACATATTTAAATGCATTGACTTATTTGCCAAAAGGTCTCTACGTTAATTATAGCGCCCCCTAACTGCCGATTTTCACCAAATTTTGTGGGAAGCTGCAGAGTGGCATGACGAACAAAATACTCCCAGGGTTTGTGATGATAGCATTTAATGCTGCAGAGATATTTACATTGCAAAGTATTCCCATTCAAATGCATTGACTTATTTGCCGAAAAAGCCTCTACGTTAATTATAGCGCCCCCTAACGGCCGATTTTGACCACATTTGGTGTGGAGGCTCAGAATGGGATGTTGAAGAAGCCTACCTGGTTTCTTTCTGATAACTATTAATTTGGGCGAGATATGCCAAAGTTCGTGTTTTGTGGCTAGCTACAACAAATTAGTTTAGTTGTAAAGTGCGAACGGTGTAATGTAGCAAAATTCCTTTGATAACTTTTGGTCAGCTCCATACACAGATGGTATCTACCAAGTTTCGTGCACATCGGTCGCATGGCCTAGGACGAGTACGAAAACTTTTTTTTTCGCTTTACACGATTTTGCAAAAACAAATCGCAGTGCAAATGGGCTTGACCTATATCATCAGCTTCACATGGATACAAGGAACAAGTCCATCTATATATTTCTTGTCTGAGATGTAGCCTGTGGGAGTTATAGGCAAAAACACGTTTTACGTCATTGTAGCGCCACCTAGTGGTTCACTTAGGTAATATTTGGTAGGTCAGGTCCATGAAACATTGTACATTGACACTGTAAATTTGAAGTTGCTCACATTAGTGTAAGTGGTATATATAAACCTGGTTCCCATTTGGGTCCCATAGGCCACGCCCACTTTGACGAATCAGTACCCCACTGTAGTCCTGGCCTCAGGAGTGGGCCTAAATGGTAGGCTCCAAATTTCGTAAAAATCGGATTAGCCGTTCATGAGATATAAACTTTTTGTACTTTTGGCGCCCCCTAGTGACCAAATTTTATAAAATTGGTTTCCTTGACTTAGAACCTCAACCTAAACAAGACTCTAAAGACTTGCGATGATATTATTTTATTTGGCCGAGATATGGCAACGTTTGTGTCTTCGTAGCTAGCTACACAAATTTGTTTGTGCGTAATTTACGCAATTTTCATCCGAAAAAAATTCTTTTGATAACTTTTTGTCAAGTCGGTCTATAGATGCTACGTACCAAGTTTTATCCAAATCGGTTGCACGGTCTAGGAGGAGTATGACAAAGTAGGTTTACGATAAATCGCGATTTTTAACGCACAAAAGTCGGGGCGGAAATGGGCGTGACCTACATCACTAGATTCATCGGGATCCAGGGAACGCGTGGATATGTGCATTTTCTTTGTGCGATGTACGGTTCGGGAGTTATAAGGCCTAACGCGTTTTTTCTGCTATAGCGCCACCTAGTGGTGAAAGTGGCTGAATTTTTTCGTCCGAGGTCCCTGCAGGGTTTTGGACCAGACCTGAAAACGGCAACCTCCCACCATTTACGGTTTAGGCTGCAGTATCAGTTTTAGAGGCGGAAGAAGAATAATAACTAGAACTGCAAGCAGTTATGAACGGGGTCCAAGCCTCGTGCACTTGTCCCCCCCGGCGCGAGTCGCCCCCGGCGATCGTTGCCAAATCCGGTGAAGAGCCACAGAGTGGCATGGCGAACAATAATCTCAAGTTTTGTGATGATAGCATTTACTGCTGCAGAGACATATCTATTGCAAATTAGTCCCATTTAAATGCATTGACTCATTTGCCAAAAGGCCTCTATGTTAATTGTAACGCCCCCTGACGGCCGATTTTCACCAAATTCGGCGTGGAGGCTCGGAGTGGCATGTTGAACAATACCCTCAAGTTTTGTGATGATGGCGTTTACTGCTGCAGAGATATTCACATTGCAAATTATTCCCATTTAAATGCATTGACTTATTTACTGAAAGACCTCAACGTTAATTATAGCGCCCCCTGAAGGCCGATTTTGACCAAATTTGGTATGGAGGCTTGGAATGACATGTCAAAGATCTCTACCAAGAATTGTTCTGATATCTAATGATTTGGCCGAGATATACTAAAGTTCGTGTTTTGTGGCTAGCTATGACAAATTTGTTTGCCTGTAAAGTGCGAACGGTTTAACGTAGCAAAATTCTTTTGATAACTTTTGGTCAGCGCTATATAGAGATGATATCTACCAAGTTTCGTGCACATTGGTCACACGGCCTAGGACGAGTACGAAAACATTTCTCTTTGCATTGCGCAATTTTTGCGAAGATTTCTTTTCGTAGAAATAGACTTTTCCTATATCATCAGATTCAGATGCATACAAGGAACACGTGGATCTATAAATATTCCATCTGTGATGTATTATGTGGGAGTTATAGGCAAAAACACGTTTTACGTGATTGTAGCGCCACCTAGTGGTCCACTTTTGTAATATTTGGAAAGTCTGGTCACGGAGCCATTGTACATCGACACTGTAAATTTAAAGTTGCTCACATTAGTGTAAGTGGTAGATATAAACCTGGGTCCCATTTGGGTCCCATAGGCCACGCCCACTTTGACGAATCAGTACCCCACTGTAGTCCTGGCCTCAGGAGTGGGCCTAGATGGTACGCTCCAAATTTCGTAAAAACCGGATGAGCCGTTTATGAGATATTAACTTTTTGTACTTTTGGCGCCCCCTATTGACCAAATTTTTTAAAATTAGTTTCAGACACTAAGAGGCTCATGGCAAACAATAATCTAAAGATTTGCAATGATATCATATATTATGGCCGAGATATGGCAACGTTTGTGTCTTCGTAGCTAGCTACACAAATTTGTTTGTGCGTAGTTTACGCAATTTTTATCCGAAAAAAAATCTTTTGATACTTTTGTCTCACGTCGGCCTATAGATGCTAGAGACCAAGTTTCATGCAGATCCGTTACACGGTCTAAGAGGAGTACGAAAAAGCAGGTTTACGATAAATCGCGATTTTTCACGTATAAAAGTCTAGGCGGAAATGGGCGTGGCCTATACCACGAGATTCAGCTGGATCCAAGGAACGCGTCGATATGTGTATTTTTAATGTGCGATGTACGGTTTGGGAGTTATAAGGCCAAACGCGTTTTTTCTGCTATAGCGCCACCTAGTGGTAAAAGTGGCTGAATTTTTTCGTCCGAGGTCCCTGCAGGGTTTTGGACCAGACCTGAAAACGGCAACCTCCCACCATTTACGGTTTAGGCTGCAGTATCAGTTTTAGAGGCGGAAGAAAAAGAATAATAATAATAACTAGAACTGCAAGCAGTTATGAACGGGGTCCAAGCCTCGTGCGCCGGTCCCCCCCGGCGCGGGTCGCCCCCGGCGACGCCGAGAGCCCGCGAAAACGGAGCCCGCGACAGGACAACCCAAAGCGCCGCCGCGGCGAGGCAAAAGTCGGGAAATTTGACCGAGCGCGAGCTCCAAAGTTCGTAGTGAAATGCAATTGCAAATTTCCTCTTCGTTGCGTAAAAGGCCCAAACGCTTCTACTTCGGTTGTAATGCCCCCTAAAGGGCGATCGTCGCCAAATCTGGTGAAGAGCTGCAGAGTGGCATGGCGAACAATAATCTCAAGTTTTGTGATGATAGCATTCACTGCTGCAGAGACATATCCATTGCAAATTTCTCCCATTTAAATGCATTGACTCATTTGCCAAAAGGCCTCTACGTTAATTATAGCGCCCCCTAACGGCCGATTTTCACCAAATTTGGTGGGAAGCTGCAGAGTGGCATGACAAACAAAATACTCCCATGGTTTGTGATGATAGCATTTAATGCTGCAGAGATATTTACATTGCAAAGTATTCCCATTCAAATGCATTGACGTATTTGCCGTAAAAGCCTCTACGTTAATTATAGCGCCCCCTAAGGGCCGATTTTGACCACATATGGTATGTAGGCTCAGAATGGGATGTTGAAGAAGACTACCTGGTTTCTTTTTGATAACTATTAATTTGGGCGAGATATGCCAAAGTTCGTGTTTTGTGGCTAGCTACAACAAATTTGTTTAGTTGTAAAGTGCGATCGGTGTAATGTAGCGAAATTCCTTTGATAACTTTTGGTCAGCTCCATATGCAGATGGTATCTACCAAGTTTCGTGCACATCGGTCGCATGGCCTAGGACAAGTACGAAAACTTTGTTTTGCGCATTGTGTGATTTTACGAAATAACTTCTTCGTGGAAATGGGATTACCCTGTATCATCAGATTCATATGGATTAAAGGAACAAGGAGATCTAAGAACTTCTCATCTGCAATGCAGACTGTGGGAGTTATACGCAAAAACATATTTAAATGCATTGACTTATTTGCCAAAGGGTCTCTACGTTAATTATAGCGCCCCCTAAAGGCCGATTTTCACCAAATTTGGTGGGAAGCTGCAGAGTGGCATGACAAACAAAATACTCCCAGGGTTTGTGATGATAGCATTTAATGCTGCAGAGATATTTACATTGCAAAGTATTCCCATTCAAATGCATTGACTTATTTGCCGAAAAAGCCTCTACGTTAATTATAGCGCCCCCTAACGGCCGATTTTGACCAAATTTGGTGTGGACGTTCGGAATGGGATGTTGAAGAAGCCTACCTGGTTTCTTTCTGATAACGTTTAATTTGGGCGAGATATGTTAAAGTTCGTGTTTTGTGGCTAGCTACAACGAATTAGTTTGGTTGTAAAGTGCGAACGGTGTAATGTAGCGAAATTCCTTTGATAACTTTTGGTAAGCTCCATACACAGATGGTATCTACCAAGTTTCGTGCACATCGGTTGTATGGCCTAGGACGAGTACGAAAACATTTTTTTTCGCACTACACGATTTTGCGAAAAAACTTTTTAGTATAAATGGAACTGTCCTATATCATCATATTCAGGGCGATACAAGGAACAAGTGGATCTATAAATATTCGGTCTGCAATGTAGCCTTTCGGAGTTATATGCAAAAACACGTTTTACGTCATTGTAGCGCCACCTAGTGGTCCAATAATGTAATATTTGGTATGTCAGGTCCATGAGCCATTGCACATCGACTCTGTAAATTTTAAGTTGCTCACTTTAGTGTAAGTGGTAGATCCAAACATGGGTCCCATAGGCCACGCCCACTTTGACGAATCAGTACGCCACTGTAGGCCTTGCCTCAAGAGTTGGCCTAGATGGTACGCACCAAATTTCGTGAAAATCGGATGAGCTGTTCATGAGATATTAACTTTTGGTACTTTTGGCGCCCCCTATTGACCAAATTTTGTAAAATTAGTTGACTACACTAAGAGGCTCATGTAAAACAAGAATCTAAAGATTTGTGATGATATCTTTTATTTTGGCCGAGATATGGCAACGTTTGTGTCTTTGTAGCTAGCTACACAAATTTGTTTGTGCGTAGTTTACGAAATTTTCATCCGAAAAAAAATCTTTTGATAACTTTTTGTCAGGTCGGTCTACTGATGCTACAGACCAAGTTTCATGTAGATCCGTTGCACGGTGTAGGAGAAGTACGAAAAAGCAGGTTTACAATAAATCGCGATTTTTCACGCATAAAAGTCGGGGCGGAAATAGGCGTGGCCTAAACCACAAGATTCAGCTGGATCCAAGGAACGCGTGGATATGTGTATTTTTAATGTGCGATGTACGGTTCGGGAGTTATAAGCAGAAACGCGTTTTTTCTGCTATAGCGCCACCTAGTGGTCAAAGTGGCTGAATTTTTTCGTCCGAGGTCCCTGCAGTGTTTTGGACCAGACCTGAAAACGGCAACCTCCCACCATTTACGGTTTAGGCTGCAGTATCAGTTTTAGAGGCGGAAGAATAATAATAAGAAACCTTACAATTACAATAGGGTTCCACAGCCCTGCTGTGCGAACGGCGTAGCTTCGCTACCGCCGGTTCTCGCAACCTCGGGCTTGGACCCCTAATAATAATAAGAATTTTTACAATTTCAATAGGGTTCCACAGCCCTGCTGTGCGAACGGCGTAGCTTCGCTACCGCCCGTTCTCGCAACCTCGGGCTTGGACCCCTAACTAGAACTGCAAGCAGTTATGAACGGGGTCCAAGCCTCGTGCGCCGGTCCCCCCCGGCGAGAGTCGCCCCCGGCGATGCCGAGAGCCCGCGAAAACGGAGCCCGCGAAAGGAGAACCCGAAGCGCCGCCGCGGCGAGGCGAAAGTCAACTAATTTGACCGAGCGCGAGCTCCAAAGTCCGTAGTGAAATGTAATTGCAAATTTCCTATTCGTTGTGTAAAAGGCCCAAACGCTTCTACTTCAATTGTAGCGCCCCCTAAAGGGCGATCGTCGCCAAATCCGCTGGAGAGCCGCAGAGTGGCATGTCGAACAATACTCTCAAGTTTCGTGATGATGGCCTTTACTGCTGCAGAGATATTCACATTTCAAATTATTCCCATTTAAATGCATTGACTCATTTGCCTAAAGGCCTCTACGTTAATTATAGCGCCCCCTGACGGCCGATTTTGACCAAATTTGGTGGGAAGCCACAGAGTGCCATGCCGAACAAAATAGTCTCCGGGTTTGTGATGATAGCATTTACTGCTGCAGAGATATTTACATTGCAAATATTCCCATTTAAATGCATTGACTTATTTACCGAAAGGCCTCTACGTTAATTATAGCGCCCCCTGACGACAGATTTTGACCAAATTTGGTATCGAGGCTGGAAATGGCAGGTTAAACATGTATACCACAAGTTGTACTGATATCTAATAATTTGGCCGAGATATGCCAAAGTTCGTGTTTTGTGGCTAGCTTCGACAAATTGGTTTGATTGTAAAGTGCAAACCGTGTAACGTAGCAAAATTATTTTGATAACTTTTGGTCAACTTTATATAAAGATGATATCTACCAAGTTTCGTGCACATTGGTCACATGGCCTAGGACGAGTACGAAAACATTTGTTTTTGCATTGCGCAATTTTGCGAAAATTTCTTTTCGTAGAAATTGACTTTTCCTATATCATCAGATTCAGATGCATAGAAAGAACACGTGGATCTATAAATATTCCATCTGCGATGTATTCTGTGGGAGTTATAGGCAAAAACACGTTTTACGTGATTGTAGCGCCACCTAGTGGTCCACTTTTGTAATATTTGGTACCTGTGGTTCAGACACCATTGTACATCTACACTGTAAATTTGAAGTTGCTCACATTAGTGTAAGTGGTAGATATAAACCTGGGTCCCATAGGCCACGCCCACTTTGACGAATCAGTACCCCACTGTAGTCCTGGCCTCAGGAGTGGGCCTAGATGGTACGCTCCAAATTTCGTAAAAATCGGATGAGCCGTTCATGAGATAATAACTTTTTGTACTTTTGGCGCCCCCTATTGACCAAATTTTTTTAAATTTGTTTCAGACACTGAGAGGCTCATTCCAAACAAGAATCTAAAGATTTGTGATGATATCATTTATTTTGGCCGAGATATGGCAACGTTTGTTTCTTCGTAGCTAGCTACACAAATTTGTTTGTGCGTAGTTTACGCAATTTTCATCCGAAAAAAAATCTTTTGATAACTTTTTGTCAGGTCGGTCTACTGATGCTACAGACCAAGTTTCATGCAGATCCGTTGCACGGTCTAGGAGGAGTACGAAAAAGCAGGTTTACGATAAATCGCGATTTTTCACGCATAAAAGTCGGGGCGGAAATGGGCGTGGCCTATACCACGAGATTCAGCTGGATCCAAGGAACGCGTGGATATGTGTATTTTTAATGTGCGATGTACGGTTCGGGAGTTATAAAGCCAAACGCGTTTTTTCTGCTATAGCGCCACCTAGTGGTGAAAGTGGCTCAATTTTTTTGTCCGAGGTCCCTGCAGTGTTTTGGACCAGACCTGAAAACGGCAACCTCCCACCATTTACGGTTTAGGCTGCAGTATCAGTTTTAGAGGCGGAAAAATAATAATAATAACTAGAACTGCAAGCAGTTATGAACGGGGTCCAAGCCTCGTGCGCCGGTCCCCCCCGGCGTGAGTCGCCCCCGGCGATCGTTGCCAAATCCGGTGAAGAGCCACAGAGTGGCATGGCGAACAATAATCTCAAGTTTTGTGATGATAGCATTTACTGCTGCAGAGACATATCTATTGCAAATTACTCCCGTTTAAATGCATTGACTCATTTGCCGAAAGGCATCTACGTTAATTGTAGCGCCCCCTGACGGCCGATTTTCACCAAATTTTGTGGGAAGCCGCAGAGTGGCATGCTGAACAAAATACACCCGGGGTTTGTGATAATAGCATTTAATGCTGCAGAGATATTTACATTGCAAATTATTCCCATTTAAATGCATTGACTCATTTGCCGAAAGGCCTCTACGTTAATTGTAGCGCCCCCTGACCACGGATTTTCACCAAATTCGGCGTGGAGGCTCGGAGTGGCATGTTGAACAATACCTTCAAGTTTTGTGATGATGGCGTGTACTGCTGCAGAGATATTCACATTGCAAATTATTCCCATTTAAATGCATTGACTTATTTACCGAAAGACCTCCACGTTAATTATAGCGCCCTCTGAAGACTGATCTTGACCAAATTTGGTATGGAGGCTTGGAATGGCATGTCAAAGATCTCTACCAAGATTTGTTCTGATATCTAATAATTTGGCCGAGATATTACAAAGTTCGTGTTTTGTGGCTAGATACGACAAATTTGTTAGCCTGTAAAGTGCGAACGGTGTAACGTAGCAAAATTATTTTGATAACTTTTGGGCAACTCTCTATACAGATGATATCGACCAAGTTTCGTGCACATCGGTCACACGGCCTAGGACGAGTTCGAAAACATATTTCTTTGCTTTGCGCGATTTTGCGAAATAATATTTTAGTATAAATGGACGTGTCCTATATCATCAGATTCAGATTGATAAACGGAACACGCACATCTATAAATATTCCATCTGCGATGTACCCTGTGGGAGTTATAGGCAAAAACATGTTTAAATGCATTGATTTATTTGCCAGAAGGTCTCTACGTTAATTACAGCGCCCCCTAACGTCCGATTTTCACCAAATTTGGTAAGAAGCCACAGAGTTGCATGCCGAACAAAATACTCCCAGGGTTTGTGATGATAGCATTTAATGCTGCAGAGATATTTACATTGCAAATTATTCCCATTCAAATGCATTGACTTATTTGTCGAAAAGCCTCTACGTCAATTATAGCGCCCCCTGACGGCCTATTTTCACCAAATTTGGTATGGAGGCTCGGAGTGGCATGCCGAACAATACCCTCAAGTTTTGTGATGATAGCATTTACTGCTGCAGAGACATATCTATTGCAAATTACTCCCATTTAAATGCATTGACTCATTTGCCGAAAGGCCTCTACGTTAATTGTAGCGCCCCCTGACGGCGGATTTTCACCAAATTCGGCGTGGAGGCTCGGAGTGGCATGTCGAACAATACCCTCAAGTTTTGTGATGATAGTATTTACTTCTGCAGGAGATATTTACATTGCAAATTATTCCCATTTAAATGCATTGACTTATTTACCGAAAGGCCTCTACGTTAATTATAGCGCCCCCTGACGGCCGATTTGAACCAAATTTGGTATCCAGACTAGAAATGGGATGTCGAAGATCTCTACCAAGATTTGTTCTGATAACTATTAATTTGGCCGAGATATGCCAAAGTTCGTGTTTTGTGGCTAGCTACGACAAATGTGTTTGCGTGTAGAGTGCGAACGGTGTAACGTAGCAAAATTCTTTTGATAACTTTTGGTCAGCTCTATATAAAGAAGATATCTACCAAGTTTTGTGCACATCGGTAACACGGCCTAGGACGAGTATGATAACATTTGTTTTTGCATTGCGCGATTTTGCGAAAGAACCTTTTTGTTTAAATGGACCTGTCCTATATCGTCAGATTCAGGGCGATATAAGGAACAAGGGGATCTATAAATTTTCGGTCTGCGATGTAGCCTTTCGGAGTTATAGGCAAAAACACGTTTTACGTCATTGTAGCGCCACCTAGTGGTCCACTTATGTAATATTTGGTAGGTCAGGTCCGTGAGACATTGCACATCTACACTGTAAATTTTAAGTTGCTCACTTTAGTGTAAGTGGTAGATCCAAACATGGGTCCCATAGGCCACGCCCACTTTGACGAATCAGTACCGCACTGTAGGCCTGGCCTCAGGAGTGGGCCTAGATGGTACGCACCAAATTTCGTGAAAATCGGATGAGCCGTTCATGAGATATTAACTTTTGGTACTTTTGGCACCCCCTATTGACCAAATTTTGTAAAATTAGTTTCCTACACTGAGACGCTCATGTGAAACAAGAATCTAAAGACTTGTGATGATATCATTTATTTTGGCCAAGATATGGAAACATTTGTGTCTTCGTAGCTAGCTACACAAAGTTGTTTGGGCGTAGTTTACGCAATTTTTATCCGAAAATAATTCTTTTGATAACTTTTTGTCAGGTCGGTCTATAGATGCTTCTTACCAAGTTTTATGCAAATCAGTTGCACGGTCTAGGAGGAGTATAAAAAAGTAGGTTTACAATAAATCACGATTTTTCACGGAAAAAAGTCGGGGCGGAAATGGGCGTGGCCTACATCACGAGATTCAGCTGGATTCAGGGAACGCATGGATATGTTTATTTTTATTGTGCGATGTACGGTTCGGGAGTTATAAGGCCAAACGCGTTTTTTCTGCTATAGCGCCACCTAGCGGTGAAAGTGGCTGAATTTTTTCGTGCGAGGTCCCTGCAGGGTTTTGGACCAGACCTCAAAACGGCAACCTCCCACCATTTACGGTTTAGGCTGCAGTATCAGTTTTAGAGGCGGAAGAAAAATAAGACGAATAATAATAATAAGAAACCTTACAATTCCAATAGGGTTCCACAGCCCTGCTGTGCGAACGGCGTAGCTTCGCTACCGCCGATTCTCACAGCCTCGGGCTTGGACCCCTAACTAGAACTGCAAGCAGTTATGAACGGGGTCCAAGCCTCGTGCGCCTGTCCACCCCGGCGCGTGTCGCCCCCGGCGATCGTTGCCAAATCTGGTGAAGAGCCACAGAGTGGCATGGCGAACAATAATCTCAAGTTTTGTGATGATAGCATTTACTGCTGCAGAGACATATCTATTGCAAATTACTCCCATTTAAATGCATTGACTCATTTGCCAAAAGGCCTCTACGTTAATTGTAGCGCCCCCTGACTGCCGATTTTCACCAAATTTTGTGGGAAGCCGCAGAGTGGCATGCTGAACAAAATACACCCAGGGTTTGTGATGATAGCATTTAATGCTGCAGAGATATTTACATTGCAAATTATTCCCATTTAAATGCATTGACTCATTTGCCGAAAGGCCTCTACGTTAATTGTAGCGCCCCCTGACGGCGGATTTTCACCAAATTCGGCGTGGAGGCTCGGAGTGGCATGTCGAACAATACCCTCAAGTTTTGTGATGATAGTATTTACTTCTGCGGAGATATTTACGTTGCAAATTATTCCCATTTAAATGCATTGACTTATTTACCGAAAGGCCTCTACGTTAATTATAGCGCCCCCTGATGGCCGATTCTAACCAAATTTGGTAAGGAGGCTAGGAATGGGATGTCAAAGATCTCTACCAAGATTTGTTCTGATAACTATTAATTTGGCCGAGATATGCTAAAGTTCGTGTTTTGTGGCTAGCTACGACAAATTTGTTTGCGTGTAGAGTGCGAACGGTGTAACGTAGCAAAATTCTTTTGATAACTTTTGGTCAGCTCTATATACAGAAGATATCTACCAAGTTTCGTGCACATCGGTCACAAGGCCTAGGACGAGTATGATAACATTTGTTTTTGCATTGCACGATTTTGCGAAAGAACTTTGTTGTTGAAATGGACTTGTCCTATATAGTCAGATTCAGGGCGATACAAGGAACAAGGGGATCTATACATTTTCGGTCTGCGATGTAGCCTTTCGGAGTTATAGGCAAAAACACGTTTTACGTCATTGTAGCGCCACCTAGTGGTCCACTTATGTAATATTTGGTAGGTCAGGTCCATAAGCCATTGCACATCGACACTGTAAATTTTAAGTTGCTCACTTTAGTCTAAGTGGTAGATCCAAACATGGGTCCCATAGGCCACGCCCACTTTGACGAATCAGTACCCCACTGTAGTCCTGGCCTCAGGAGTGGGCCTAGATGGTACGCACCAAATTTCGTGAAAATCGGATGAGCCGTTCATGAGATATTAACTTTTTGTACTTTTGGCGCCCCCTATCGACCAAATTTTGTAAAATTTGTTGCAGACACTGAGAGGCTCATGGCAAACAAGAATCTAAAGACTTGTGATGATACCCTTTATTTTGGCCGAGATATGGCAACGTTTGTGTCTTTGTAGCTAGCTACACAAATTTGTTTGTGCGTAGTTTACGAAATTTTCATCCGAAAAAAATTTTTTTGATAACTTTTCGTCAGGTCGGCCTAGAGATACTACAGACCAAGTTTCATGCAGATCCGTCGCACGGTCTAGGAGGAGTACGAAAAAGCAGGTTTACGATAAATCGCGATTTTTCACGTATAAAAGTCTAGGCGGAAATGGGCGTGGCCTATACCACGAGATTCAGCTGGATCCAAGGAACGCGTTGATATGTGTCTTTTTAATGTGCGATGTACGGTTCGGGAGTTATAAGGCCAAACGCGTTTTTTCTGCTATAGCGCCACCTAGTGGTCAAAGTGGGCGAATTTTTTCGTCCGAGGTCCCTGCAGTGATCTGGACCAGTCCTGCAAAGGGCAACCTCCCACCATTTACGGTTTAGGCTGCAGTATCAGTTTTAGAGGCGGAAGAATAATAATAATAACTAGAACTGCAAGCAGTTATGAACGGGGTCCAAGCCTCGTGCGCCTGTCCCCCCCGGCGCGAGTCGCCCCCGGCGATCGTTGCCAAATCCGGTGAAGAGCCACAGAGTGGCATGGCGAACAATAATCTCAAGTTTTGTGATGATAGCATTTACTGCTGCAGAGACATATCTATTGCAAATTACTCCCATTTAAATGCATTGACTCATTTGCCAAATGGCCTCTACGTTAATTGTAGCGCCCCCTGACTGCCGATTTTCACCAAATTTTGTGGGAAGCCGCAGAGTGGCATGCTGAACAAAATACACCCAGGGTTTGTGATGATAGCATTTAATGCTGCAGAGATATTTACATTGCAAATTATTCCCATTTAAATGCATTGACTCATTTGCCAAAAGGCCTCTACGTTAATTGTAGCGCCCCCTGACGGCGGATTTTCACCAAATTCGGCGTGGAGGCTCGGAGTGGCATGTCGAACAATACCCTCAAGTTTTGTGATGATAGTATTTACTTCTGCGGAGATATTTACATTGCAAATTATTCCCATTTAAATGCATTGACTTATTTACCGAAAGGCCTCTACGTTAATTATAGCGCCCCCTGACGGCCGATTCTAACCAAATTTGGTATCGAGGCTAGGAATGGGATGTCAAAGATCTCTACCAAGATTTGTTCTGATAACTATTAATTTGGCCGAGATATGCTAAAGTTCGTGTTTTGTGGCTAGCTACGACAAATTTGTTTGCGTGTAGAGTGCGAACGGTGTAACGTAGCAAAATTCTTTTGATAACTTTTGGTCAGCTCTATATACAGAAGATATCTACCAAGTTTCGTGCACATCGGTAACAAGGCCTAGGACGAGTATGATAACATTTGTTTTTGCATTGCGCGATTTTGCGAAAGAACTTTGTTGTTGAAATGGACTTGTCCTATATCGTCAGATTCAGGGCGATACAAGGAACAAGGGGATCTATACATTTTCGGTCTGCGATGTAGCCTTTCGGAGTTATAGGCAAAAACACGTTTTACGTCATTGTAGCGCCACCTAGTGGTCCACTTATGTAATATTTGGTAGGTCAGGTCCATAAGCCATTGCACATCGACACTGTAAATTTTAAGTTGCTCACTTTAGTCTAAGTGGTAGATCCAAACATGGGTCCCATAGGCCACGCCCACTTTGACGAATCAGTACCCCACTGTAGTCCTGGCCTCAGGAGTGGGCCTAGATGGTACGCACCAAATTTCGTGAAAATCGGATGAGCCGTTCATGAGATATTAACTTTTTGTACTTTTGGCGCCCCCTATCGACCAAATTTTGTAAAATTTGTTGCAGACACTGAGAGGCTCATGCCAAACAAGAATCTAAAGACGTGTGATGATACCCTTTATTTTGGCCGAGATATGGCAACGTTTGTGTCTTTGTAGCTAGCTACACAAATTTGTTTGTGCGTAGTTTACGAAATTTTCATCCGAAAAAAAATCTTTTGATAACTTTTCGTCAGGTCGGCCTAGAGATACTACAGACCAAGTTTCATGCAGATCCGTCGCACGGTCTAGGAGGAGTACGAAAAAGCAGGTTTACGATAAATCGCGATTTTTCACGTATAAAAGTCTAGGCGGAAATGGGCGTGGCCTATACCACGAGATTCAGCTGGATCCGAGGAACGCGTCGATATGTGTATTTTTAATGTGCGATGTACGGTTTGGGAGTTATAAGGACAAACGCGTTTTTTCTGCTATAGCGCCACCTAGTGGTCAAAGTGGCTGAATTTTTTCGTCCGAGGTCCCTGCAGTGATCTGGACCATTCCTGAAAACGGCAACCTCCCACCATTTACGGTTTAGGCTGCAGTATCAGTTTTAGAGGCGGAAGAATAATAATAATAATAACTAGAACTGCAAGCAGTTATGAACGGGGTCCAAGCCTCGTGCGTCAGTCCTATCCGGCGCGAGCCGCCCCCGGCGATGCCGAGAGCCCGCAAAAACGGAGCATGCGAAAGGAAAACCCGAAGCGCCGCCGCGGCGAGACAAAAGTCGGTAAATTTGGCCGAGTGCGAGCTCCAAAGTTCGTAGTGAAATGCAATTGCAAATTTCCTCTTCGTTGTGTAAAAGCCCCAAACGCTTCTACTTCGGTTGTAACGCCCCCTAAAGTGCGATCGTCGCCAAATCTGGTGAAGAGCTGCAGAGTGGCATGGCGAATAATAATCTCAAGTTTTGTGATGAAAGCATTCACTGCTGCAGAGACATATCCATTGCAAATTACTCCCATTTAAATGCATTGACTCATTTGCCAAAAGGCCTCTACGTTAATTATAGCGCCCCCTAACGGCCGATTTTCACCAAATTTGGTGGGAAGCTGCAGAGTGCCATGCCGAACAAAATACTCCCAGGGTTTTTAATGATAGCATTTAATGCTTCCGAGATATTTACATTGCAAAGTATTCCCATTCAAATGCATTGACTTATTTGCCGAAAAAGCCTCTACGTTAATCATAGCGCCCCCTAACGGCCGATTTTGACCAGATTTGGTGTGGAGGCTCAGAAGGGGATGTTGAAGAAGCCTACCTGGTTTCTTTTTGATGACTATTAATTTGGGCGAGATATGCCAAAGTTCGTGTTTTGTGGCTAGCTACAACAAATTAGTTTAGTTGTAAAGTGCGAACGGTGTAATGTAGCAAAATTCCTTTGATAAATTTTAGTCAGCTCCATACACAGATGGTATCTACCAGGTTTTGTGCACATCGGTCGCATGGCCTAGGACGAGTACGAAAACTTTGTTTTGCGCATTGTGTGATTTTACGAAATAACTTCTTCGTGGAAATGGGATTACCCTGTATCATCAGATTCATATGGATTCAAGGAACAAGGATATCTAAGAACTTTTCATCTGCAATGCAGACTGTGGGAGTTATACGTAAAAACATATTTAAATGCATTGACTTATTTGCCAAAAGGTCTCTACGTTAATTATAGCGACCCCTAACGGCCGATTTTCACCAAATTTGGTGGGAAGCTGCAGAGTGGCATGACGAACAAAATACTCCCAGGGTTTGTGATGATAGCATTTAATGCTGCAGAGATATTTACATTGCAAAGTATTCCCATTCAAATGTATTGACTTATTTGCCGAAAAAGCCTCTACGTTAATCATAGCGCCCCCTAACGGCCGATTTCGACCAGATTTGGTGTGGAGGCTAAGAAGGGGATGTTGAAGAAGCCTACCTGGTTGCTTTTTGATAACTATTAATTTGGGCGAGATATGCCAAAGTTCGTGTTTTGTGGCTAGCTACAACAAATTAGTTTAGTTGTAAAGTGCGAACGGTGTAATGTAGCAAAATTCCTTTGATAACTTTTAGTCAGCTCCATACACAGATGGTATCTACCAGGTTTTGTGCACATCGGTCGCATGGCCTAGGACGAGTACGAAAACTTTGTTTTGCGCATTGTGTGATTTTACGAAATAACTTCTTCGTGGAAATGGGATTACCCTGTATCATCAGATTCATATGGATTCAAGGAACAAGGATATCTAAGAACTTTTCATCTGCAATGCAGACTGTGGGAGTTATACGTAAAAACATATTTAAATGCATTGACTTATTTGCCAAAAGGTCTCTACGTTAATTATAGCGACCCCTAACGGCCGATTTTCACCAAATTTGGTGGGAAGCTGCAGAGTGGCATGACAAACAAAATACTTCCAGGGTTTGTGATGATAGCATTTAATGCTGCAGAGATATTTACAATGCAAATATTCCCATTCAAATGCATTGACTTATTTGCCGAAAAGCTTCTACGTCAATTATAGCGCCCCCCGATGGCCTATTTTCACCAAATTTGGTAGGGGGACTAGGGATGGGATGTTGAAGAAGCCCACCAGGTTTCATTCTGATAACTATTAATTTGGCCAAGATATGCTAAAGTTCGTGTTTTGTGGCTAGCTACAACGAATTAGTTTGGTTGTAAAGTGCGAACGGTGTAGTGTAGCGAAATTCCTTTGATAACTTTTGGTCAGCTCCATAGACAGATGGTATCTATCAAGTTTCGTGCACATCGGTTGTATGGCCTAGGACGAGTACGAAAACATTTTTTTTCGCACTACACGATTTTGCGAAAAAACTTTTTAGTATAAATGGACCTGTCCTATATCGTCAGATTCACGTCGATACAAGGAACAAGGTGATCTATAAATATTCGGTCTGCGATGTAGCCTTTCGGAGTTATATGCAAAAACACGTTTTACGTCATTGTAGCGCCACCTAGTGGTCCACGTATGTAATATTTGGTAGGTCTGGTCCATGAACCATTGCACATCGACATTGTAAATTTTAAGTTGCTCACTTTAGTGTAAGTCGTAGATCCAAACATGGGTCCCATAGGCCACGCCCACTTTGACGAATCAATACGCCACTGTAGGCCTTTCCTCAAGAGTTGGCCTAGATGGTACACACCAAATTTCGTGAAAATCGGTTGAGCTGTTCATGAGATATTAACTTTTGGTACTTTTGGCGCCCCCTATTGACCAAATTTTGTAAAATTAGTTTCCTACACTAAGAGGCTCATGTGAAAAAAGAATCTAAAGATTTGTGATGATATCATTAATTTTGGCCGAGATATGGCAACGTTTGTGTCTTCGTAGCTAGCTACACAAATTTGTTTGTGCGTAGTTTACGCAATTTTCATCCGAAAACAAATCTTTTGATAACTTTTTGTCAGGTCGGTCTACTGATGCTACAGACCAAGTTTCATGCAGATCCGTTGCACGGTCTAGGAGGAGTACGAAAAAGCAGGTTTACGATAAATCGCGATTTTTCACGCATAAAAGTCGGGGCGGAAATAGGCGTGGCCTATACCACGAGATTCAGCTGGATCCAAGGAACGCGTGGATATGTGTATTTTTAATGTGCGATGTACGGTTTGGGAGTTATAAGGCCAAACGCGTTTTTTCTGCTATAGCGCCACCTAGTGGTGAAAGTGGCTGAATTTTTTCGTCCGAGGTCCCTGCAGGGTTTTGGACCAGACCTGAAAACGGCAACCTCCCACCATTTACGGTTTAGGCTGCAGTATCAGTTTTAGAGGCGGAAGAAAAAGCGGAATAATAATAAGAAACCTTACAATTCCAATAGGGTTCCACAGCCCTGCTGTGCGAACGGCGTAGCTTCGCTACCGCCGATTCTCACAGCCTCGGGCTTGGACCCCTAACTAGAACTGCAAGCAGTTATGAACGGGGTCCAAGCCTTGTGCGCCGGTCCCCCCCGGCGAAAACGGAGCCCGCGAAAGGAGAACCCGAAGCGCCGCCGCCTGAATGAGCGCGAGCTCCAAAGAACGTAGTGAAATGCAATTGCAAATTTCCTCTTCGTTGCGTAAAAGGCCAAACCGCTTCTACCTTCATTATAGCGCCCCCTAAAGGGCGATTGTCGCCAAATCCGTTGGGGAGCCGCAGAGTGGCATGTCGAACATTAGTCTCAAGTTTCGTGATGATGGCATTTACTGCTGCCGAGATATTCACATTGCAAATTGCTCCCATTTAAATGCATTGACTCATTTGCCGAAAGGCCTCTACGTTAATTGTAGCGCCCCCTGGCTGCGAATTTTCACCAAATTTGGTGTGGAGGCTCGGGGTGGCATGACGAACAACACTGTCAAGTTTTGTGATGATGGCATTTACTGCTGCAGAGATATTCACATTGCAAATTATTCCCATTTAAATGCATTGACTTATTTACTGAAAGACCTCCACGTTAATTATAGCGCCCCCTGAAGGCCGATTTTGACCAAATTTGGTATGGAGGCTTGGAATGGCATGTCAAAGATCTGTACCAAGATTTGTTCGGATATCAAATAATTTGGCCGAGATATGCCAAAGTACGTGTTTTGTGGCTAGCCACGTCAAATTAGTTTGCTTGTAAAGTGCGAACGGTGTACCGTAGCAAAATTCTTTTGACAACTTTTGGTCAGCTCTATATACAGATGATATCTTCCAAGTTTCGTGGACATTGGTCACACGGCCTAGGACGAGTACGAAAACATTTGTTTTTGCATTGCGCAATTTTGCGAAAATTTCTTTTCGTAGAAATGGACTTTTCCTATATCATCAAATTCAGATGCATACAAGGAACACGTGGATCTATAAATATTCCATCTGCGATGTATTCTGTGGGAGTTATAGGCAAAAACACGTTTTACGTGATTGTAGCGCCACCTAGTGGTCCACTTTTGTAATATTTGGTACCTGTGGTCCGGAAACCATTGTACATCTACACTGTAAATTTGAAGTTGCTCACATTAGTGTAAGTGGTAGATATAAACCTGGGTCCCATTTGGGTCCCATAGGTCACGCCCACTTTGACGAATCAGTACCCCACTGTAGTCCTGGCCTCAGAAGTGGGCCTAGATGGTACGCTCCAAATTTCGTAAAAATCGGATGAGCCGTTCATGAGATATTAACTTTTTGTACTTTTGGCGCCCCCTATTGACCAAATTTTTTAAAATTTGTTTCAGACACTGAGAGGCTCATTCCAAACAAGAATCTAAAGATTTGTGATGATATCATTTATTTTGGCCGAGATATGGCAACGTTTGTGTCTTCGTAGCTAGCTACACAAATTTGTTTGTGCGTAGTTTACGCAATTTTTATCCGAAAAAAAATCTTTTGATATGTTTGTCTCAGGTCGGCCAATAGATGCTAGAGACCAAGTATCATGCAGATCCGTTACACGGTCTAAGAGGAGTACGAAAAAGCAGGATTACGATAAATCGCGATTTTTCACGTATAAAAGTCTAGGCGAAAATGGGCGTGGCCTATACCACGAGATTCAGCTGGATCCGAGGAACGCGTCGATATGTGTATTTTTAATGTGCGATGTACGGTTTGGGAGTTATAAGGACAAACGCGTTTTTTCTGCTATAGCGCCACCTAGTGGTCAAAGTGGCTGAATTTTTTCGTCCGAGGTCCCTGCAGTGATCTGGACCATTCCTGAAAACGGCAACCTCCCACCATTTACGGTTTAGGCTGCAGTATCAGTTTTAGAGGCGGAAGAATAATAATAATAATAATAATAATAATAAGAATTTTTACAATTCCAATAGGGTTCCACAGCCCTGCTGTGCGAACGGCGTAGCTTCGCTACCGCCCGTTCTCGCAACCTCGGGCTTGGACCCCTAATAACTAGAACTGCAAGCAGTTATGAACGGGGTCCAAGCCTTGTGCGCCGGTCCCCCCCGGCGAAAACGGAGCCCGCGAAAGGAGAACCCGAAGCGCCGCCGCCTGAATGAGCGCGAGCTCCAAAGAACGTAGTGAAATGCAATTGCAAATTTCCTCTTCGTTGCGTAAAAGGCCAAACCGCTTCTACCTTGATTATAGCGCCCCCTAAAGGGCGATTGTCGCCAAATCCGTTGGGGAGCCGCAGAGTGGCATGTCGAACATTAGTCTCAAGTTTCGTGATGATGGCATTTACTGCTGCCGAGATATTCACATTGCAAATTGCTCCCATTTAAATGCATTGACTCATTTGCCGAAAGGCCTCTACGTTAATTGTAGCGCCCCCTGGCTGCGAATTTTCACCAAATTTGGTGTGGAGGCTCGGGGTGGCATGACGAACAACACTGTCAAGTTTTGTGATGATGGCATTTACTGCTGCAGAGATATTCACATTGCAAATTATTCCCATTTAAATGCATTGACTTATTTACTGAAAGACCTCCACGTTAATTATAGCGCCCCCTGAAGGCCGATTTTGACCAAATTTGGTATGGAGGCTTGGAATGGCATGTCAAAGATCTGTACCAAGATTTGTTCGGATATCAAATAATTTGGCCGAGATATGCCAAAGTACGTGTTTTGTGGCTAGCCACGTCAAATTAGTTTGCTTGTAAAGTGCGAACGGTGTACCGTAGCAAAATTCTTTTGACAACTTTTGGTCAGCTCTATATACAGATGATATCTTCCAAGTTTCGTGGACATTGGTCACACGGCCTAGGACGAGTACGAAAACATTTGTTTTTGCATTGCGCAATTTTGCGAAAATTTCTTTTCGTAGAAATGGACTTTTCCTATATCATCAAATTCAGATGCATACAAGGAACACGTGGATCTATAAATATTCCATCTGCGATGTATTCTGTGGGAGTTATAGGCAAAAACACGTTTTACGTGATTGTAGCGCCACCTAGTGGTCCACTTTTGTAATATTTGGTACCTGTGGTCCGGAAACCATTGTACATCTACACTGTAAATTTGAAGTTGCTCACATTAGTGTAAGTGGTAGATATAAACCTGGGTCCCATTTGGGTCCCATAGGTCACGCCCACTTTGACGAATCAGTACCCCACTGTAGTCCTGGCCTCAGAAGTGGGCCTAGATGGTACGCTCCAAATTTCGTAAAAATCGGATGAGCCGTTCATGAGATATTAACTTTTTGTACTTTTGGCGCCCCCTATTGACCAAATTTTTTAAAATTTGTTTCAGACACTGAGAGGCTCATTCCAAACAAGAATCTAAAGATTTGTGATGATATCATTTATTTTGGCCGAGATATGGCAACGTTTGTGTCTTCGTAGCTAGCTACACAAATTTGTTTGTGCGTAGTTTACGCAATTTTTATCCGAAAAAAAATCTTTTGATATGTTTGTCTCAGGTCGGCCTATAGATGCTAGAGACCAAGTTTCATGCAGATCCGTTACACGGTCTAAGAGGAGTACGAAAAAGCAGGATTACGATAAATCGCGATTTTTCACGTATAAAAGTCTAGGCGGAAATGGGCGTGGCCTATACCACGAGATTCAGCTGGATCCAAGGAACGCGTCGATATGTGTATTTTTAATGTGCGATGTACGGTTTGGGAGTTATAAGGCCAAACGCGTTTTTTCTGCTATAGCGCCACCTAGTGGTCAAAGTGGCCGAATTTTTTCGTCCGAGGTCCCTGCAGTGATCTGGACCAGTCCTGCAAAGGGCAACCTCCCACCATTTACGGTTTAGGCTGCAGTATCAGTTTTAGAGGCGGAAGAATAATAATAATAATAACTAGAACTGCAAGCAGTTATGAACGGGGTCCAAGCCTTGTGCGCCGGTCCCCCCCGGCGAAAACGGAGCCCGCGAAAGGAGAACCCGAAGCGCCGCCGCCTGAACGAGCGCGAGCTCCAAAGAATGTAGTGAAATGCAATTGCAAATTTCCTCTTCGTTGCGTAAAAGGCCAAACCGCTTCTACCTTGATTATAGCGCCCCCTAAAGGGCGATTGTCGCCAAATCCGTTGGGGAGCCGCAGAGTGGCATGTCGAACATTAGTCTCAAGTTTCGTGATGATGGCATTTACTGCTGCCGAGATATTCACATTGCAAATTGCTCCCATTTAAATGCATTGACTCATTTGCCGAAAGGCCTCTACGTTAATTGTAGCGCCCCCTGGCGGCGAATTTTCACCAAATTTGGTGTGGAGGCTCGGGGTGGCATGACGAACAACACTGTCAAGTTTTGTGATGATGGCATTTACTGCTGCAGAGATATTCACATTGCAAATTATTCCCATTTAAATGCATTGACTTATTTACTGAAAGACCTCCACGTTAATTATAGCGCCCCCTGAAGGCCGATTTTGACCAAATTTGGTATCGAGGCTTGGAATGGCATGTCAAAGATCTGTACCAAGATTTGTTCGGATATCAAATAATTTGGCCGAGATATGCCAAAGTACGTGTTTTGTGGCTAGCCACGTCAAATTAGTTTGCTTGTAAAGTGCGAACGGTGTACCGTAGCAAAATTCTTTTGACAACTTTTGGTCAGCTCTATATACAGATGATATCTTCTAAGTTTCGTGGACATTGGTCACACGGCCTAGGACGAGTACGATAACATTTGTTTTTGCATTATGCGATTTTGCGAAAAAATTTTTTAGTATATATGAACCTGTCCTATATCTTCAGATTCAGGTCCATACAAGGAACAAGTGGATCTATAAATATTCGGTCTTCGATGTAGCCTTTCGGAGTTATATGCAAAAACACGTTTAAATGCATTGACTTATTTGGCAGAAGGTCTCTACGTTAATTACAGCGCCCCCTAAAGGCCGATTTTCACCAAATTTGGTGGGAAGCCACAGAGTTGTATGCCGAACAAAATACTCCCAGGGTTTGTGATGATAGCATTTAATGCTGCAGAGATATTTACATTGCAAATTATTCCCATTCAAATGCATTGACTTATTTGCCGAAAAGCCTCTACGTCAATTATAGCGCCCCCCGACGGCCTATCTTCACCAAATTTGGTATGGAGACTAGGAATGGGATGTTGAAGAATCCCACCAGGTTTAATTCTGATAACTATTAATTTGGCCGAGATATGCCAAAGTTCGTGTTTTGTGGCTAGCAACAACGAATTAGTTTGGTTGTAAAGTGCGAACGGTGTAATTTAGCGAAATTCCTTTGATAACTTTTGGTCAGCTCCATATACAGATGGTATATACCAAGTTTCGTGCACATCGGTTGTATGGCCTAGGACGAGTACGAAAACATTTTTTTCCGCACTACACGATTTTGCGAAAAAAACTTTTAGTATAAATGGAACTGTCCTATATCATCAGATTCAGGTCGATACAAGGAACAAGTCGATCTATAAATATTCGGTCTGCGATGTAGCCTTTCGGAGTTATATGCAAAAACACGTTTTACGTCATTGTAGCGCCACCTAGTGGTCCACTTATGTAATATTTGGTAGGTCAGGTCCGTGAGACATTGCACATCTACACTGTAAATTTTAAGTTGCTCACTTTAGTGTAAGTGGTAGATCCAAACATGGGTCCCATAGGCCACGCCCACTTTGACGAATCAGTACCGCACTGTAGGCCTGGCCTCAGGAGTGGGCCTAGATGGTACGCACCAAATTTCGTGAAAATCGGATGAGCCGTTCATGAGATATTAACTTTTGGTACTTTTGGCGCCCCCTATTGACCAAATTTTGTAAAATTAGTTTCCTACACTGAGACGCTCATGTGAAACAAGAATCTAAAGACTTGTGATGATATCATTTATTTTGGCCAAGATATGGCAACATTTGTGTCTTCGTAGCTAGCTACACAAATTTGTTTGGGCGTAGTTTACGCAATTTTTATCCGAAAATAATTCTTTTGATAACTTTTTGTCAGGTCGGTCTATAGATGCTTCTTACCAAGTTTTATGCAAATCAGTTGCACGGTCTAGGAGGAGTATAAAAAAGTAGGTTTACAATAAATCACGATTTTTCACGGAAAAAAGTCGGGGCGGAAATGGGCGTGGCCTACATCACGAGATTCAGCTGGATTCAGGGAACGCATGGATATGTTTATTTTTATTGTGCGATGTACGGTTCGGGAGTTATAAGGCCAAACGCGTTTTTTCTGCTATAGCGCCACCTAGCGGTGAAAGTGGCTGAATTTTTTCGTGCGAGGTCCCTGCAGGGTTTTGGACCAGACCTCAAAACGGCAACCTCCCACCATTTACGGTTTAGGCTGCAGTATCAGTTTTAGAGGCGGAAGAAAAATAAGACGAATAATAATAATAAGAAACCTTACAATTCCAATAGGGTTCCACAGCCCTGCTGTGCGAACGGCGTAGCTTCGCTACCGCCGATTCTCACAGCCTCGGGCTTGGACCCCTAATAACTAGAACTGCAAGCAGTTATGAACGGGGTCCAAGCCTCGTGCACTTGTCCCCCCCGGCGCGAGTCGCCCCCGGCGATCGTTGCCAAATCCGGTGAAGAGCCACAGAGTGGCATGGCGAACAATAATCTCAAGTTTTGTGATGATAGCATTTACTGCTGCAGAGACATATCTATTGCAAATTAGTCCCATTTAAATGCATTGACTCATTTGCCAAAAGGCCTCTATGTTAATTGTAACGCCCCCTGACGGCCGATTTTCACCAAATTCGGCGTGGAGGCTCGGAGTGGCATGTTGAACAATACCCTCAAGTTTTGTGATGATGGCGTTTACTGCTGCAGAGATATTCACATTGCAAATTATTCCCATTTAAATGCATTGACTTATTTACTGAAAGACCTCAACGTTAATTATAGCGCCCCCTGAAGGCCGATTTTGACCAAATTTGGTATGGAGGCTTGGAATGACATGTCAAAGATCTCTACCAAGAATTGTTCTGATATCTAATGATTTGGCCGAGATATACTAAAGTTCGTGTTTTGTGGCTAGCTATGACAAATTTGTTTGCCTGTAAAGTGCGAACGGTTTAACGTAGCAAAATTCTTTTGATAACTTTTGGTCAGCGCTATATAGAGATGATATCTACCAAGTTTCGTGCACATTGGTCACACGGCCTAGGACGAGTACGAAAACATTTCTCTTTGCATTGCGCAATTTTTGCGAAGATTTCTTTTCGTAGAAATAGACTTTTCCTATATCATCAGATTCAGATGCATACAAGGAACACGTGGATCTATAAATATTCCATCTGTGATGTATTATGTGGGAGTTATAGGCAAAAACACGTTTTACGTGATTGTAGCGCCACCTAGTGGTCCACTTTTGTAATATTTGGAAAGTCTGGTCACGGAGCCATTGTACATCGACACTGTAAATTTAAAGTTGCTCACATTAGTGTAAGTGGTAGATATAAACCTGGGTCCCATTTGGGTCCCATAGGCCACGCCCACTTTGACGAATCAGTACCCCACTGTAGTCCTGGCCTCAGGAGTGGGCCTAGATGGTACGCTCCAAATTTCGTAAAAACCGGATGAGCCGTTTATGAGATATTAACTTTTTGTACTTTTGGCGCCCCCTATTGACCAAATTTTTTAAAATTAGTTTCAGACACTAAGAGGCTCATGGCAAACAATAATCTAAAGATTTGCAATGATATCATATATTATGGCCGAGATATGGCAACGTTTGTGTCTTCGTAGCTAGCTACACAAATTTGTTTGTGCGTAGTTTACGCAATTTTTATCCGAAAAAAAATCTTTTGATACTTTTGTCTCACGTCGGCCTATAGATGCTAGAGACCAAGTTTCATGCAGATCCGTTACACGGTCTAAGAGGAGTACGAAAAAGCAGGTTTACGATAAATCGCGATTTTTCACGTATAAAAGTCTAGGCGGAAATGGGCGTGGCCTATACCACGAGATTCAGCTGGATCCAAGGAACGCGTCGATATGTGTATTTTTAATGTGCGATGTACGGTTTGGGAGTTATAAGGCCAAACGCGTTTTTTCTGCTATAGCGCCACCTAGTGGTAAAAGTGGCTGAATTTTTTCGTCCGAGGTCCCTGCAGGGTTTTGGACCAGACCTGAAAACGGCAACCTCCCACCATTTACGGTTTAGGCTGCAGTATCAGTTTTAGAGGCGGAAGAAAAAGAATAATAATAATAATAATAATAAGAATTTTTACAATTTCAATAGGGTTCCACAGCCCTGCTGTGCGAACGGCGTAGCTTCGCTACCGCCCGTTCTCGCAACCTCGGGCTTGGACCCCTAACTAGAACTGCAAGCAGTTATGAACGGGGTCCAAGCCTCGTGCGCCTGTCCACCCCGGCGCGTGTCGCCCCCGGCGATCGTTGCCAAATCTGGTGAAGAGCCACAGAGTGGCATGGCGAACAATAATCTCAAGTTTTGTGATGATAGCATTTACTGCTGCAGAGACATATCTATTGCAAATTACTCCCATTTAAATGCATTGACTCATTTGCCAAAAGGCCTCTACGTTAATTGTAGCGCCCCCTGACTGCCGATTTTCACCAAATTTTGTGGGAAGCCGCAGAGTGGCATGCTGAACAAAATACACCCAGGGTTTGTGATGATAGCATTTAATGCTGCAGAGATATTTACATTGCAAATTATTCCCATTTAAATGCATTGACTCATTTGCCGAAAGGCCTCTACGTTAATTGTAGCGCCCCCTGACGGCGGATTTTCACCAAATTCGGCGTGGAGGCTCGGAGTGGCATGTCGAACAATACCCTCAAGTTTTGTGATGATAGTATTTACTTCTGCGGAGATATTTACGTTGCAAATTATTCCCATTTAAATGCATTGACTTATTTACCGAAAGGCCTCTACGTTAATTATAGCGCCCCCTGATGGCCGATTCTAACCAAATTTGGTAAGGAGGCTAGGAATGGGATGTCAAAGATCTCTACCAAGATTTGTTCTGATAACTATTAATTTGGCCGAGATATGCTAAAGTTCGTGTTTTGTGGCTAGCTACGACAAATTTGTTTGCGTGTAGAGTGCGAACGGTGTAACGTAGCAAAATTCTTTTGATAACTTTTGGTCAGCTCTATATACAGAAGATATCTACCAAGTTTCGTGCACATCGGTAACAAGGCCTAGGACGAGTATGATAACATTTGTTTTTGCATTGCGCGATTTTGCGAAAGAACTTTGTTGTTGAAATGGACTTGTCCTATATCGTCAGATTCAGGGCGATACAAGGAACAAGGGGATCTATACATTTTCGGTCTGCGATGTAGCCTTTCGGAGTTATAGGCAAAAACACGTTTTACGTCATTGTAGCGCCACCTAGTGGTCCACTTATGTAATATTTGGTAGGTCAGGTCCATAAGCCATTGCACATCGACACTGTAAATTTTAAGTTGCTCACTTTAGTCTAAGTGGTAGATCCAAACATGGGTCCCATAGGCCACGCCCACTTTGACGAATCAGTACCCCACTGTAGTCCTGGCCTCAGGAGTGGGCCTAGATGGTACGCACCAAATTTCGTGAAAATCGGATGAGCCGTTCATGAGATATTAACTTTTTGTACTTTTGGCGCCCCCTATCGACCAAATTTTGTAAAATTTGTTGCAGACACTGAGAGGCTCATGCCAAACAAGAATCTAAAGACGTGTGATGATACCCTTTATTTTGGCCGAGATATGGCAACGTTTGTGTCTTTGTAGCTAGCTACACAAATTTGTTTGTGCGTAGTTTACGAAATTTTCATCCGAAAAAAAATCTTTTGATAACTTTTCGTCAGGTCGGCCTAGAGATACTACAGACCAAGTTTCATGCAGATCCGTCGCACGGTCTAGGAGGAGTACGAAAAAGCAGGTTTACGATAAATCGCGATTTTTCACGTATAAAAGTCTAGGCGGAAATGGGCGTGGCCTATACCACGAGATTCAGCTGGATCCGAGGAACGCGTCGATATGTGTATTTTTAATGTGCGATGTACGGTTTGGGAGTTATAAGGACAAACGCGTTTTTTCTGCTATAGCGCCACCTAGTGGTCAAAGTGGCTGAATTTTTTCGTCCGAGGTCCCTGCAGTGATCTGGACCATTCCTGAAAACGGCAACCTCCCACCATTTACGGTTTAGGCTGCAGTATCAGTTTTAGAGGCGGAAGAATAATAATAATAATAACTAGAACTGCAAGCAGTTATGAACGGGGTCCAAGCCTCGTGCGCCAGTCCCCCCCGGCGCGAGTCGCCCCCGGCGATCGTTGCCAAATCTGTTGAAGAGCCACAGAGTGGCATGGCGAACAATAATCTCAAGTTTTGTGATGATGGCATTTACTGCTGCAGAGACGTATCCATTGCAAATTAATCCCATTTAAATGCATTGACTCATTTGCCAAAAGGCCTCTATGTTAATTGTAGCGCCCCCTGACGGCCGATTTTCACCAAATTTTGTGGGAAGCCGCAGAGTGGCATGCTGAACAAAATACACCCAGGGTTTGTGATGATAGCATTTAATGCTGCAGAGATATTTACATTGCAAAGTATTCCCATTCAAATGCATTGACTCATTTGCTGAAAGGCCTCTACGTTAATTGTAGCGCCCCCTGACGGCGGATTTTCACCAAATTCGGCGTGGAGGCTCGGAGTGGCATGTTGAACAATACCCTCAAGTTTTGTGATGATAGTAATTACTTCTACAGAGATATTTACATTGCAAAGTATTCCCATTTAAATGCATTGACTTATTTACCGAAAGTCCTCTACGTTAATTATAGCGCCCCCTGACGGCCGATTTTAACCAAATTTGGTATCGAGGCTAGGAATGGGATGTCAAAGATCTCTACCAAGATTTGCTCTGATATCTAATAATTTGGCCGAGATATGCAAAAGTTCGTGTTTTGTGGCTAGCTACGACAAATTTGTTTGGTTGTAAAGTGCGAACGGTGTAACGTAGCAAAATTCTTTTGATAAGTTTAGGTCAGCTCTCTATAGAGAAGATATCTACCAAGTTTCGTGCACATCGGTCACACGGCCTAGGACGAGTACGATAACATTTGTTTTTGCATTGCGCGATTTTGCGAAAAAACTTTTTGGTTGAAATGGACCAGTCCTATATAATCTGATTCAGGTCGATACAAGGAACAAGGGGATTTATAAATATTCGGTCTGTGATGTAGCTTTTTGGAGTTATAGGCAAAAACACGTTTAAATGCAGTGACTTATTTGCCAGAAGGTCTCTACGTTAATTACAGCGCCCCCTAACGGCCGATTTTCACCAAATTTGGTGGGAAGCCACAGAGTTGCATGCCGAACAAAATACTCCCAGGGTTTGTGATGATAGCATTTAATGCTGCAGAGATATTTACATTGCAAATTATTCCCATTCAAATGCATTGACTTATTTGCCGAAAAGCCTCTACGTCAATTATAGCGCCCCCTGACGGCCTATTTTCACCAAATTTGGTATGGAGGCTCGGGATGGGATGGTAAAGAAGCTCACCAGGTTTCATTGTGATAACTATTAATTTGGCCGAGATATGCTAAAGTTCGTGTTTTGTGGCTAGCTACAACAAATTAGTTTAGTTGTAAAGTGCGAACGGTGTAATGTAGCGAAATTCCTTTGATAACTTTTGGTCAACTCTATACACAGATGGTATCTACCAAGTTTTGTGCACATCGGTCGCATGGCCTAGGACGAGTACGAAAACTTTGTTTTGCGCATTGTGTGATTTTACGAAATAACTTCTTCGTGGAAATGGGATTACCCTGTATTATCAGATTCATATGGATTCAAGGAACAAGGAGATCTAAGAACTTCTCATCTGCAAAGCAAACTGTGGGAGTTATACGCAAAAACATATTTAAATGCATTGACTTATTTGCCAAAAGGTCTCTACGTTAATTATAGCGCCCCCTAACGGCCGATTTTCACCACATTTGGTGGGAAGCTGCAGAGTGGCATGACAAACAAAATACTCCCAGGGTTTGTGATGATAGCATTTAATGCTGCAGAGATATTTGCATTGCAAAGTATTCCCATTCAAATGCATTGACTTATTTGCCGAAAAAGCCTCTACATTAATTATAGCGCCCCCTAACGGCCGATTTTGACCAAATTTGGTGTGGAGGCTCAGAATGGGATGTTGAAGAAGCCTACCTGGTTTCTTTCTGATAACTATTAATTTGGGCGAGATATGCTAAAGTTCGTGTTTTGTGGCTAGCTACAACAAATTAGTTTGGTTGTAAAGTCCGAACGGTGTAATGTAGCAAAATTCCTTTGATAACTTTTCGTCAGCTCCATACACAGATGGTATCTACCAAGTTTCGTGCACATCGGTTGTATGGCCTAGGACGAGTACGAAAACATTTTTTTTCGCACTACACGATTTTGCAAAAAAACTTTTTAGTATAAATGGACCTGTCCTATATCGTCAGATTCAGGTCGATACAAGGAACAAGTCCATCTATAAATATTCGGTCTGCAATGTAGCCTTTCGGAGTTATATGCAAAAACACGTTTTACGTCATTGTAGCGCCACCTAGTGGTCCAATAATGTAATATTTGGTATGTCAGGTCCATGAACCATTGCACATCGACACTGTAAATTTTAAGTTGCTCACTTTAGTGTAAGTGGTAGATCCAAACATGGGACCCATAGGCCACGCCCACTTTGACAAATCAGTACCCCACTGTAGGCCTGGCTTCAAGAGTGGGCCTAGATGGTACGCACCAAATTTCGTGAAAATCGGATGAGCTGTTCATGAGATATTAACTTTTGGTACTTTTGGCGCCCCCTATTGACCAAATTTTGTAAAATTTGTTTCCTACACTACGAGGCTCATGTGAAACAAGAATATAAAGATTTGTGATGATATCATTTATTTTGGCCGAGATATGGCAACGTTTGTGTCTTCGTAGCTAGCTACACAAATTTGTTTGTGGGTAGTTTACGCAATTTTCATCCGAAAAAAAATCTTTTGATAACTATTTGTCAGGACCGTCTACTGATGCTACAGACCAAGTTTCATGCAGATCCGTGGTACGGTCTAGGAGGAGTACGAAAAAGCAGGTTTACGATAAATCGCGATTTTTCACGTATAAAAGTCGTGGCGGAAATGGGCGTGGCCTATACCACGAGATTCAACTGGATCCAAGGAACGCGTGGATATGTGTATTTTTAATGTGCGATGTACGGTTCGGGAGTTATAAGGCCAAACGCGTTTTTTCTGCTATAGCGCCACCTTGTGGTCAAAGTGGCTGAATTTTTCCGTCCGAGGTCCCTGCAGTGTTTTGGACCAGACCTGAAAACGGCAACCTCCCACCATTTACGGTTTAGGCTGCAGTATCAGTTTTAGAGGCGGAAGAAAAAGCCGAATAATAATAATAAGAAACCTTACAATTCCAATAGGGTTCCACAGCCCTGCTGTGCGAACGGCGTAGCTTCGCTACCGCCGATTCTCGCAGCCTCGGGCTTGGACCCCTAATAATAATAAGAATTTTTACAATTCCAATAGGGTTCCACAGCCCTGCTGTGCGAACGGCGTAGCTTCGCTACCGCCCGTTCTCGCAACCTCGGGCTTGGACCCCTAATAAGAATTTTTACAATTTCAAAAGGGTTCCACAGCCCTGCTGTGCGAACGGCGTAGCTTCGCTACCGCCGGTTCTCACAACCTCGGGCTTGGACCCCTAATAACTAGAACTGCAAGCAGTTATGAACGGGGTCCAAGCCTCGTGCGCCGGTGCCCCCCGGCGACGCCGAGAGCCCGCGAAAACGGAGCCCCCGAAAGGAGAACCCGAAGCGCCGCCGCGGCGAGGCGAAAGTCGGGAAATTTGACCGAGTGCGAGCTCCAAAGTCCGTAGCGAAACGCAATCGTAAATTTCCTCTTCGTTGCGTAAAAGGCCCAAACGCTTCTACTTCGATTTTAGCGCCCCCTAAAGGGCGATCGTCGCCAAATCCGGTGGGGAGCCGCAGAGTGGCATGACGAACAATACTCTCAAGTTTCGTGATGATGGCATTTACTGCTGCAGAGATATTCACATTGCAAATTATTCCCATTTAAATGCATTGACTCATTTGCCAAAAGGCATCTACGTTAATTGTAGCGCCCCCTAACGGCCGATTTTCACCAAATTTTGTGGGAAGCCGCAGAGTGGCATCCTGAACAAAATACACCCAGGGTTTGTGATGATAGCATTTAATGCTGCAGAGATATTTACATTGCAAAGTATTCCCATTCAAATGCATTGACTTATTTGCCGAAAAAGCCTCTACGTTAATTATAGCGCCCCCTAACTGCCGATTTTGACCAAATTTGGTGTGGAGGCTCAGAATGGTATGTTGAAGAAGCCTACCTGGTGTCTTTCTGATAACTATTAATTTGGTCGAGATATGCCAAAGTTCGTGTTTTGTGGCTAGCTACAACACATTAGTTTAGTTGTAAAGTGCGAACGGTGTAATGTAGCAAAAATCCTTTGATAACTTTTGGTCAGCCTCTTACACAGATGGTATCTACCAAGTTTCGTGCACATCGGTCGCATGGCCTAGGACGAGTACGAAAACTTTGTTTTGCGCATTGTGTGATTTTACGAAATAACTTCTTCGTGGAAATGGGATTACCCTGTATCATCAGATTCATATGGATTCAAGGAACAAGGAGATCTAAGAACTTCTCATCTGCAATGCAAACTGTGGGAGTTATACGCAAAAACATATTTAAATGCATTGACTTATTTGCCAAAAGGTCTCTACGTTAATTATAGCGCCCCCTAACGGCCGATTTTCACCAAATTTGGTGGGAAGCTGCAGAGTGGCATGACAAACAAAATACTCCCAGGGTTTGTGATGGTAGCATTTAATGCTGCAGAGATATTTACATTGCAAAGTATTCCCATTCAAATGCATTGACTTATTTGCCGAAAAAGCCTCTACGTTAATTATAGCGCCCCCCGACGGCCTATCTTCACCAAATTTGGTATGGAGACTAGGAATGGGATGTTGAAGAAGCCCACCAGGTTTGATTCTGATAACTATTAATTTGGCCGAGATATGACAAAGTTCGTGTTTTGTGGCTAGCTACAACGAATTAGTTTGGTTGTAAAGTGCGAACGGTGTAATGTAGCGAAATTCCTTTGATAACTTTTGGTCAGCCTCTTACACAGATGGTATCTACCAAGTTTCGTGCACATCGGTCGCATGGCCTAGGACGAGTACGAAAACTTTGTTTTGCGCATTGTGTGATTTTACGAAATAACTTCTTCGTGGAAATGGGATTACCCTGTATCATCAGATTCATATGGATTCAAGGAACAAGGAGATCTAAGAACTTCTCATCTGCAATGCAAACTGTGGGAGTTATACGCAAAAACATATTTAAATGCATTGACTTATTTGCCAAAAGGTCTCTACGTTAATTATAGCGCCCCCTAACGGCCGATTTTCACCAAATTTGGTGGGAAGCTGCAGAGTGGCATGACAAACAAAATACTCCCAGGGTTTGTGATGGTAGCATTTAATGCTGCAGAGATATTTACATTGCAAAGTATTCCCATTCAAATGCATTGACTTATTTGCCGAAAAAGCCTCTACGTTAATTATAGCGCCCCCCGACGGCCTATCTTCACCAAATTTGGTATGGAGACTAGGAATGGGATGTTGAAGAAGCCCACCAGGTTTGATTCTGATAACTATTAATTTGGCCGAGATATGACAAAGTTCGTGTTTTGTGGCTAGCTACAACGAATTAGTTTGGTTGTAAAGTGCGAACGGTGTAATGTAGCGAAATTCCTTTGATAACTTTTGGTCAGCTCCATACACAGATGGTATCTACCAAGTTTCGTGCACATTGGTTGTATGGCCTAGGACGAGTACGAAAACATTTTTTTTCGCACTACACGATTTTGCGATAAAACTTTTTAGTATAAATGGACCTGTCCTATATCGTCAGATTCAGGTCGATACAAGCAACAAGAGCATCTATAAATATTCGGTCTGCGATGTAGCCTTTCGGAGTTATATGCAAAAACACGTTTTACGTCATTGTAGCGCCACCTAGTGGTCCAATAATGTAATATTTGGTATGTCAGGTCCATGAACCATTGCACATCGACTCTGTAAATTTTAAGTTGCTCACTTTAGTGTAAGTGGTAGATCCAAACATGGGTCCCATAGGCCACGCCCACTTTGACGAATCAGTACGCCACTGTAGGCCTTGCCTCAAGAGTTGGCCTAGATGGTACACACCAAATTTCGTGAAAATCGGATGAGCTGTTCATGAGATATTAACTTTTGGTACTTTTGGCGCCCCCTATTGACCAAATTTTGTAAGATTAGTTGCCTACACTAAGAGGCTCATGTGAAACAAGAATCTAAAGATTTGTGATGATATCTTTTATTTTGGCCGAGATATGGCAACGTTTGTGTCTTCGTAGCTAGCTACACAAATTTGTTTGTGCGTAGTTTACGAAATTTTCATCCGAAAAAAAATCTTTTGATAACTTTTTGTCAGGTCGGTCTACTAATGCTACAGCCCAAGTTTCATGCAGATCCGTTGCACGGTGTAGGAGAAGTACGAAAAAGCAGGTTTACAATAAATCGCGATTTTTCACGCATAAAAGTCGGGGCGGAAATAGGCGTGGCCTACACCACAAGATTCAGCTGGATCCAAGGAACGCGTGGATATGTGTATTTTTAATGTGCGATGTACGGTTCGGGAGTTATAAGCAGAAACGCGTTTTTTTCTGCTATAGCGCCACCTAGTGGTCAAAGTGGCTGAATTTTTTCGTCCGAGGTCCCTGCAGTGTTTTGGACCAGACCTGACAACGGCAACCTCCCACCATTTACGGTTTAGGCTGCAGTATCAGTTTTAGAGGCGGAAGAATAATAATAAGAAACCTTACAATTCCAATAGGGTTCCACAGCCCTGCTGTGCGAACGGCGTAGCTTCGCTACCGCCGGTTCTCACAACCTCGGGCTTGGACCCCTAATAATAAGAATTTTTACAATTTCAATAGGGTTCCACAGCCCTGCTGTGCGAACGGCGTAGCTTCGCTACCGCCCGTTCTCGCAACCTCGGGCTTGGACCCCTAACTAGAACTGCAAGCAGTTATGAACGGGGTCCAAGCCTTGTGCGCCGGTCCCCCCCGGCGAAAACGGAGCCCGCGAAAGGAGAACCCGAAGCGCCGCCGCCTGACCGAGCGCGAGCTCCAAAGAACGTAGTGAAATGCAATTGCAAATTTCCTCTTCGTTGCGTAAAAGGCCAAACCGCTTCTACCTTGATTATAGCGCCCCCTAAAGGGCGATTGTCGCCAAATCCGTTGGGGAGCCGCAGAGTGGCATGTCGAACATTAGTCTCAAGTTTCATGGTGATGGCATTTACTGCTGCAGAGACATATCCATTGCAAATTACTCCCATTTAAATGCATTGACTCATTTGCCAAAAGGTCTCTACGTTAATTATAGCGCCCCCTAACGGCCGATTTTCACCAAATTTGGTGGGAAGCTGCAGAGTGGCATGACGAACAAAATACTCCCAGGGTTGGTGATGATAGCATTTAATGCTGCAGAGATATTTACATTGCAAAGTATTCCCATTCAAATGCATTGACGTATTTGCCGTAAAAGCCTCTACGTTAATTATAGCGCCCCCTAAGGGCCGCTTTTGACCAAATATGGTATGGAGGCTCAGAATGGGATGTTGAAGAAGACTACCTGGTTTCTTTTTGATAACTATTAATTTGGGCGAGATATGCCAAAGTTCGTGTTTTGTGGCTAGCTACAACAAATTAGTTTAGTTGTAAAGTGCGAACGGTGTAATGTAGCGAAATTCCTTTGATAACTTTTGGTCAGCTCCATACACAGATGGTATCTACCAAGTTTCGTGCACATCGGTCGCATGGCCTAGGAGGAGTACGAAAACTTTGTTTTGCGCATTGTGTGATTTTACGAAATAACTTCTTTGTGGAAATGGGATTACCCTGTATTATCATATTCATATGGATTCAAGGAACAATGAGATCTAAGAACTTCTCATCTGCAATGCAAACTGTGGGAGTTATACGCAAAAACATATTTAAATGCATTGACTTATTTGCCAAAAGGTCTCTACGTTAATTATAGCGCCCCCTAACGGCCGATTTTCACCAAATTTGGTGGGAAGCTGCAGAGTGGCATGACAAACAAAATACTCCCAGGGTTGGTGATGATAGCATTTAATGCTGCAGAGATATTTACATTGCAAAGTATTCCCATTCAAATGCATTGACGTATTTGCCGTAAAAGCCTCTACGTTAATTATAGCGCCCCCTAAGGGCCGCTTTTGACCAAATATGGTATGGAGGCTCAGAATGGGATGTTGAAGAAGACTACCTGGTTTCTTTTTGATAACTATTAATTTGGGCGAGATATGCCAAAGTTCGTGTTTTGTGGCTAGCTACAACAAATTAGTTTAGTTGTAAAGTGCGAACGGTGTAATGTAGCGAAATTCCTTTGATAACTTTTGGTCAGCTCCATACACAGATGGTATCTACCAAGTTTCGTGCACATCGGTCACATGGCCTAGGAGGAGTACGAAAACTTTGTTTTGCGCATTGTGTGATTTTACGAAATAACTTCTTTGTGGAAATGGGATTACCCTGTATTATCATATTCATAGGGATTCAAGGAACAAGGAGATCTAAGAACTTCTCATCTGCAATGCAAACTGTGGGAGTTATACGCAAAAACATATTTAAATGCATTGACTTATTTGCCAAAAGGTCTCTACGTTAATTATAGCGCCCCCTAACGACCGATTTTCACCAAATTTGGTGGGAAGCTGCAGAGTGGCATGACGAACAAAATACTCCCAGGGTTTGTGATGATAGCATTTAATGCTGCAGAGATATTTACATTGCAAAGTATTCCCATTCAAATGCATTGACTTATTTGCCGAAAAAGCCTCTACATTAATTATAGCGCCCCCTAACGGCCGATTTTGACCACATTTGGTGTGGAGGCTCAGAATGGGATGTTGAAGAAGCCTACCTGGTTTCTTTCTGATAACTATTAATTTGGGCGAGATATGCTAAAGTTCGTGTTTTCTGGCTAGCTACAACAAATTAGTTTGGTTGTAAAGTGCGAACGGTGTAATGTAGCAAAATTCCTTTGATAACTTTTGTCAGTTCCATACACAGATGGTATCTACCAAGTTTCGTGCACATCGGTTGTATGGCCTAGGACAAGTACGAAAACATTTTTTTTCGCACTACACGATTTTGCGAAAAAACTTTTTAGTATAAATGGACCTGTCCTATATCGTCAGATTCAGGTCGATACAACGAACAAGTCCATCTATAAATTTTCGGTCTGCAATGTAGCCTTTCGGAGTTATATGCAAAAACACGTTTTACGTCATTGTAGCGCCACCTAGTGGTCCAATAATGTAATATTTGGTATGTCAGGTCCATGAACCATTGCACATCGACACTGTAAATTTTAAGTTGCTCACTTTAGTGTAAGTGGTAGATCCAAACATGGGACCCATAGGCCACGCCCACTTTGACGAATCAGTACCCCACTGTAGGCCTGGCCTCAAGAGTGGGCCTAGATGGTATGCACCAAATTTCGTGAAAATCGGATGAGCTGTTCATGAGATATTAACTTTTGGTACTTTTGGCGCCCCCTATTGACCAAATTTTGTAAAATTTGTTTCCTAAACTAAGAGGCTCATGTGAAACAAGAATATAAAGATTTGTGATGATATCATTTATTTTGGCCGAGATATGGCAACGTTTGTGTCTTCGTAGCTAGCTACACAAATTTGTTTGTGGGTAGTTTACGCAATTTTCATCCGAAAAAAAATCTTTTGATAAATTTTTGTCAGGTCCGTCTACTGATGCTACAGACCAAGTTTCATGCAGATCCGTGGTACGGTCTAGGAGGAGTACGAAAAAGCAGGTTTACGATAAATCGCGATTTTTCACGTATAAAAGTCGTGGCGGAAATGGGCGTGGCCTATACCACGAGATTCAACTGGATCCAAGGAACGCGTGGATATGTGTATTTTTAATGTGCGATGTACGGTTCGGGAGTTATAAGGCCAAACGCGTTTTTTCTGCTATAGCGCCACCTTGTGGTCAAAGTGGTTGAATTTTTCCGTCCGAGGTCCCTGCAGTGTTTTGGACCAGACCTGAAAACGGCAACCTCCCACCATTTACGGTTTAGGCTGCAGTATCAGTTTTAGAGGCGGAAGAAAAAGCCGAATAATAATAATAAGAAACCTTACAATTCCAATAGGGTTCCACAGCCCTGCTGTGCGAACGGCGTAGCTTCGCTACCGCCGATTCTCACAGCCTCGGGCTTGGACCCCTAATAAGAATTTTTACAATTCCAATAGGGTTCCACAGCCCTGCTGTGCGAACGGCGTAGCTTCGCTACCGCCCGTTCTCGCAACCTCGGGCTTGGACCCCTAATAAGAAACCTTACAATTCCAATAGGGTTCCACAGCCCTGCTGTGCGAACGGCGTAGCTTCGCTACCGCCGATTCTTGCAGCCTCGGGCTTGGACCCCTAATAACTAGAACTGCAAGCAGTTATGAACGGGGTCCAAGCCTCGTGCGCCGGTCCCCCCCAGCGCGAGCTGCCCCCGGCAACGCCGAGAGCCCGCGAAAATGGAGCCCGCGAAAGTAGAACCCGAAGCGCCGCCGCGGCGAGGCGAAAGTCGGGAAATTTGACCGAGCGCGAGCTCCAAAGTCCGTAATGAAACGCAATCGCAAATTCGCTCTTCGTTGCGTAAAAGGCCCGAACGCTTCTACTTTGATTGTAGCGCCCCCTAAAGGGCGATCGTCGCCAAATCCGGTGGGGAGCCGCAGAGTGGCATGACCAACAACACTCTCAAGTTTCGTGATGATGGCATTTACTGCTGCATAGATATTTACATTGCAAATTACTCCCATTGACTCATTTGCCGAAA
The DNA here is from genome assembly GCA_023631565.1 of Gymnocephalus cernua. Taxonomy (NCBI): domain Eukaryota; kingdom Metazoa; phylum Chordata; class Actinopteri; order Perciformes; family Percidae; genus Gymnocephalus; species Gymnocephalus cernua. Next base: position 27,241,990 of record CM042440.1, on the reverse strand, counting down.
GGCATCTACGTTAATTGTAGGGCCCCCTAACGGCCGATTTTCACCAAATGTTCTTGGGAAGCCGCAGAGTGGCATCCTGAACAAATAACACCGAGGGTTTGTGATGATAGCATTTAATGCTGCAGAGATATTTACATTGCAATTTACTCCCATTTAAATGCATTGACTTATTTACCGAAAGGCCTCTACGTTAATTATAGCGCCCCCTGACGGCCGATTTCGACCAAATTTAGTATCTAGGCTAGGAATGGCATGTCAAAGATCTCTACGAAGATTTGCTCTGATATCTAATAATTTGGCCGAGATAGGCCAACGTTCATGTTTTGTGGCTAGCTACGACAAATTTGTTTGCTTGTAAAGTGCGAACGGTGTAACGTAGCAAAATTCTTTTGATAACTTTTGGTCAACTCTATATAGAGAAGAAATCTACCAAGTTTTGTGCACATCGATCACACGGCCTAGGACGAGTACAATAACATTTGTTTTTGCATTACGCGATTTTGCGAAAAAACGTTTTAGTATATATGAACCTGTCCTATATCTTCAGATTCAAGTCCATACAAGGAACAAGTGGATCTATAAATATCCGGTCTTCGATGTAGCCTTTCGGAGTTATAGGCAAAAACACGTTTAAATGCATTGACTTATTTACCAGAAGGTCTCTACGTTAATTACAGCGCCCCCTAACGGCCGATTTTCACCAAATTTGGTGGGAAGCCACAGAGTTGTATGCCGAACAAAATACTCCCAGGGTTTGTGATGATAGCATTTAATGATACAGAGATATTTACAATGCAAATATTCCCATTCAAATGCATTGACTTATTTGCCGAAAAGCCTCTACGTCAATTATAGCGCCCCCCGACGGCCTATTTTCACCAAATTTGGTATGGGGATTAGGAATGGGATGTTGAAGAAGCCCACCAAGATTCATTCTGATAACTATTAATTTGGCCGAGATATGCCAATGTTCGTGTTTTGTGGCTAGCTACAACAAATTAGTTTGCTTGTAAAGTGCGAACGGTGTAATGTAGCAAAATTCCTTTGATAACTTTTTGTCAACTCCATATACCGATGGTATCTACCAAGTTTCGTGCACATCGGTTAGGCGCCCTAGGACGAGTTCGAAAACATTTTTTTTCACATTGCGCGATTTTGCGAAAAAACGTTTTAGTCTAAATAGGCGGTGCCTCTATTTCCAGATTCGGATGGATTCAAGGAACACAAGGATGTAAGAATTTTTCATTTGTGAGGTAGACTGTGGGAGTTATCGGTGAAAACACGTTTTACGTCATTAAAGCGCCACCTAGTGGTCCATGTAAGTAATATTTGTTATGTTAGATCTGCAATACATTGTCCATCTACACTGTAAATTTTAAGTTATTCACATTAGGGCAAGTGATGAATCTAAACCTGGATTCCATAGGCCACGCCCACTTTGACGAATCAGTACCCCACTGTAGGCGTGGCCTCAGGAGTGGGTCTAGATAGCAAACTCCAAATTTCGTAAAAATCGGATGAGCCGTTCTTGAGATATAAACTTTTTGTATTTGTGGCGCCCCCTAATGGCCAAATTTTGTAAAATTGATTAGCGAGCCTTACAGGGTCATGTCAAACAAGAATCTAAAGATTCGCAATGATATCATTTATTTTGGTCGAGATATGGCAACGTGTGTGTCTTCGTAGCTAGCTACACAAATTTGTTTGAGCGTAATCAACACAATTTTAATCAGAAAAAGAATCTTTTGATAACTTTTTCTCAGGTCGGTCTAGAGATGCTACCTACCAAGTTTTATGCAAATCGGTTGTACGGTCTAGGAGGAGTATGAAAAAGTAGGTTTACCATAAATCGCGATTTTTCACGCAAAAAAGTCGGGGCGGAAATGGGCGTGGCCTACATCACGAGATTCAGCTGGATTCAGGGAACGCGTGGATGTGTGTATTTTTCATGTGCGATATACGGTTTGGGAGTTATAAGGCCAAACGCGTATCTTCTGGTATAGCGCCACCTAGTGGCTGAATTTTTTTGTCCGAGGTCCCTGCAGGGTTCTGGACCAGACCTGAAAACGGCAACCTCCCATCATTTATGGTTTAGGCTGCAGTATCAGTTTTATCGGCGGAAGAATAATAAGAAACCTTACAATTCCAATAGGGTTCCACAGCCCTGCTGTGCGAACGGCGTAGCTTCGCTACCGCCGATTCTCGCAGCCTCGGGCTTGGACCCCTAACTAGAACTGCAAGCAGTTATGAACGGGGTCCAAGCCTCGTGCGTCAGTCCTATCCGGCGCGAGCCGCCCCCGGCGATGCCGAGAGCCCGCAAAAACGGAGCATGCGAAAGGAAAACCCGAAGCGCCGCCGCGGCGAGACAAAAGTCGGTAAATTTGGCCGAGTGCGAGCTCCAAAGTTCGTAGTGAAATGCAATTGCAAATTTCCTCTTCGTTGTGTAAAAGCCCCAAACGCTTCTACTTCGGTTGTAACGCCCCCTAAAGTGCGATCGTCGCCAAATCTGGTGAAGAGCTGCAGAGTGGCATGGCGAATAATAATCTCAAGTTTTGTGATGAAAGCATTCACTGCTGCAGAGACATATCCATTGCAAATTACTCCCATTTAAATGCATTGACTCATTTGCCAAAAGGCCTCTACGTTAATTATAGCGCCCCCTAACGGCCGATTTTCACCAAATTTGGTGGGAAGCTGCAGAGTGCCATGCCGAACAAAATACTCCCAGGGTTTTTAATGATAGCATTTAATGCTTCCAAGATATTTACATTGCAAAGTATTCCCATTCAAATGCATTGACTTATTTGCCGAAAAAGCCTCTACGTTAATCATAGCGCCCCCTAACGGCCGATTTTGACCAGATTTGGTGTGGAGGCTCAGAAGGGGATGTTGAAGAAGCCTACCTGGTTTCTTTTTGATGACTATTAATTTGGGCGAGATATGCCAAAGTTCGTGTTTTGTGGCTAGCTACAACAAATTAGTTTAGTTGTAAAGTGCGAACGGTGTAATGTAGCAAAATTCCTTTGATAAATTTTAGTCAGCTCCATACACAGATGGTATCTACCAGGTTTTGTGCACATCGGTCGCATGGCCTAGGACGAGTACGAAAACTTTGTTTTGCGCATTGTGTGATTTTACGAAATAACTTCTTCGTGGAAATGGGATTACCCTGTATCATCAGATTCATATGGATTCAAGGAACAAGGATATCTAAGAACTTTTCATCTGCAATGCAGACTGTGGGAGTTATACGTAAAAACATATTTAAATGCATTGACTTATTTGCCAAAAGGTCTCTACGTTAATTATAGCGACCCCTAACGGCCGATTTTCACCAAATTTGGTGGGAAGCTGCAGAGTGGCATGACGAACAAAATACTCCCAGGGTTTGTGATGATAGCATTTAATGCTGCAGAGATATTTACATTGCAAAGTATTCCCATTCAAATGTATTGACTTATTTGCCGAAAAAGCCTCTACGTTAATCATAGCGCCCCCTAACGGCCGATTTCGACCAGATTTGGTGTGGAGGCTAAGAAGGGGATGTTGAAGAAGCCTACCTGGTTGCTTTTTGATAACTATTAATTTGGGCGAGATATGCCAAAGTTCGTGTTTTGTGGCTAGCTACAACAAATTAGTTTAGTTGTAAAGTGCGAACGGTGTAATGTAGCAAAATTCCTTTGATAACTTTTAGTCAGCTCCATACACAGATGGTATCTACCAGGTTTTGTGCACATCGGTCGCATGGCCTAGGACGAGTACGAAAACTTTGTTTTGCGCATTGTGTGATTTTACGAAATAACTTCTTCGTGGAAATGGGATTACCCTGTATCATCAGATTCATATGGATTCAAGGAACAAGGATATCTAAGAACTTTTCATCTGCAATGCAGACTGTGGGAGTTATACGTAAAAACATATTTAAATGCATTGACTTATTTGCCAAAAGGTCTCTACGTTAATTATAGCGACCCCTAACGGCCGATTTTCACCAAATTTGGTGGGAAGCTGCAGAGTGGCATGACAAACAAAATACTTCCAGGGTTTGTGATGATAGCATTTAATGCTGCAGAGATATTTACAATGCAAATATTCCCATTCAAATGCATTGACTTATTTGCCGAAAAGCTTCTACGTCAATTATAGCGCCCCCCGATGGCCTATTTTCACCAAATTTGGTAGGGGGACTAGGGATGGGATGTTGAAGAAGCCCACCAGGTTTCATTCTGATAACTATTAATTTGGCCAAGATATGCTAAAGTTCGTGTTTTGTGGCTAGCTACAACGAATTAGTTTGGTTGTAAAGTGCGAACGGTGTAGTGTAGCGAAATTCCTTTGATAACTTTTGGTCAGCTCCATAGACAGATGGTATCTATCAAGTTTCGTGCACATCGGTTGTATGGCCTAGGACGAGTACGAAAACATTTTTTTTCGCACTACACGATTTTGCGAAAAAACTTTTTAGTATAAATGGACCTGTCCTATATCGTCAGATTCACGTCGATACAAGGAACAAGGTGATCTATAAATATTCGGTCTGCGATGTAGCCTTTCGGAGTTATATGCAAAAACACGTTTTACGTCATTGTAGCGCCACCTAGTGGTCCACGTATGTAATATTTGGTAGGTCTGGTCCATGAACCATTGCACATCGACATAGTAAATTTTAAGTTGCTCACTTTAGTGTAAGTCGTAGATCCAAACATGGGTCCCATAGGCCACGCCCACTTTGACGAATCAATACGCCACTGTAGGCCTTTCCTCAAGAGTTGGCCTAGATGGTACACACCAAATTTCGTGAAAATCGGTTGAGCTGTTCATGAGATATTAACTTTTGGTACTTTTGGCGCCCCCTATTGACCAAATTTTGTAAAATTAGTTTCCTACACTAAGAGGCTCATGTGAAAAAAGAATCTAAAGATTTGTGATGATATCATTAATTTTGGCCGAGATATGGCAACGTTTGTGTCTTCGTAGCTAGCTACACAAATTTGTTTGTGCGTAGTTTACGCAATTTTCATCCGAAAACAAATCTTTTGATAACTTTTTGTCAGGTCGGTCTACTGATGCTACAGACCAAGTTTCATGCAGATCCGTTGCACGGTCTAGGAGGAGTACGAAAAAGCAGGTTTACGATAAATCGCGATTTTTCACGCATAAAAGTCGGGGCGGAAATAGGCGTGGCCTATACCACGAGATTCAGCTGGATCCAAGGAACGCGTGGATATGTGTATTTTTAATGTGCGATGTACGGTTTGGGAGTTATAAGGCCAAACGCGTTTTTTCTGCTATAGCGCCACCTAGTGGTGAAAGTGGCTGAATTTTTTCGTCCGAGGTCCCTGCAGGGTTTTGGACCAGACCTGAAAACGGCAACCTCCCACCATTTACGGTTTAGGCTGCAGTATCAGTTTTAGAGGCGGAAGAAAAAGCGGAATAATAATAAGAAACCTTACAATTCCAATAGGGTTCCACAGCCCTGCTGTGCGAACGGCGTAGCTTCGCTACCGCCGATTCTCACAGCCTCGGGCTTGGACCCCTAATAAGAATTTTTACAATTTCAATAGGGTTCCACAGCCCTGCTGTGCGAACGGCGTAGCTTCGCTACCGCCGGTTCTCGCAACCTCGGGCTTGGACCCCTAATAATAAGAAACCTTACAATTCCAATAGGGTTCCACAGCCCTGCTGTGCGAACGGCGTAGCTTCGCTACCGCCGATTCTCGCAGCCTCGGGCTTGGACCCCTAAAAATAAAGATAAGACAAAAATAAGACAAAACACCAATGTCACTGGGGCATAGGGAACAGAGGGCACTGGGGGCACAGGGAACGGAGGGCACTGGGGACACAGGGAACAGGGGACACAGGGAACAGAGGGCACTGGGGACACAGGGAACAGAGGGCACTGGGGCACCAGGGAACGAAGAGCGCTGGGGCACAGGGAACGAAGAGCGCTGGGGCACAGGGAACGAAGAGCGCTGGGGCACAGGAGACAGAGAGCCGGAGAGGCCCGGGGGAAACAGAGGGCCGGAGAGGCCTGAGGGAAACCAGAGGACCACTAGGGACAGGGAGCAGAGGGAGGCCTCGGCAAGAGGGGAACTCCCAGGCGGCTGGCGGCAAAGGTGGAGCCCCTCAGGCGGCCGAACTGGACGGCAAAGGTGGAGCCCCTCAGGCGGCCGAGAAGGACGTCGATGGCTCCGTGGCGGCCTGCAGCGAAGGTGGAGCCCCTCAGGCGGCAGAGCAGGACGTCGAGGGCTCCGAGGCGGCCTGCAGCGACGGCGAAACCCCTCAGGTGGCCGAACTGGACGACGAAGAGCAGGACGTCGAGGGCTCCGAGGCGGCCTGCAGTGAAGGCGATACCCCTCTGGAGGCCGGCGGCGAAGGTGATACCCCTCTGGGGGCTGGCGGCGAAGGCGATACCCCTCTGAGGGCCGGCGGGGAAGGCGATACCCCTCTGAGGGCCGGCGGCGAAGGCGATACCCCTCTGAGGCCGGGCACGCAAAGGGCCAGCTGGGGAGCCAGACAAGTCAGCCGGACTGGAGACAGGCGAAGGGACAGCCAGACCGGTGACAGGCGAAGGGACAGCCGGACCGGTGACAAAAATGTAAACACTATACACATCATTACACACTACAGCAAAACAATTGAAAACACAATGCTCAATTTGTGAGAAGGTTCTTTGTTTCATAACTGCCAATGCATATTTTTTTAGAAACTTTACAGTAATGGATCTTCTTAGATCTCTGCAGAGGATTAGGCATTTAGATTTGTGAGTTTCATATGAAGAGTATAAATCTAGTAAATTCTGCATGTACACTACTGTAACACAACTCAATGCAAAAACAGAATCTATTGCACACAACAGTACTCTTGAAAACATGATCAGGGTGTGAAGTTATTTTATTTACTTTATTCATACCACACACACACACCACAATCACTGTGCGGCATCATGTCACTGAGCGGCATCGGGCCACATCAGTGTACAACTGATTTGAAACCAATATACTACTTTCACAGGCTTGTAAAATTGTATTGTGACAAAGAAAGCAATAGAGTACAATACCTGTTGTGTTGTCTGAATGCCCCGATAATGGTGGCCACGGCGAACCTACTCAGGTTTGGACGGACTCTTAGTCCTGCTTCAGCCATTGTCATGCCATGGACAATGACATGGTCAATGACTGTTGCTCGCATCTCGTCCGTAATGATGGTGCGAGGTTGTCTTGCTCTCCCTCCTGGACCTTCTCCTCTCCCTTGTTGGCCTCCTCCTCTCCCTTGTTGGCCTCCTCCTCTCCCTCGTTGGCCTGCTCCTCTTCCTCCTCTGATTTGAACTCCTCTTCCTCGTTGGCCTGCTCCTCTTCTTCCATGGCCAGCTCTTCTCCCTCCTCTGACTCGAATTCCTCTTCCCCGGACTCTGCCTTCATCCATTGTGTTTGTTTGGAATCTTCAGCAAACTGTGCACTCTGAACTTGCTTTTATACATGTGGTCACAGCATTAGCAACAAGTGTCTTCAATTTTGAGTCGTGTGTAATGAATGACGTCAGGTGTTCATTGTGTTCAAATATTGCTGACTGTGGCAAGCATTTTGCATCACGAGCTTTCATTTGAGAATATGAGCAGAGTTCTTTTGCAGCTTGTGTTTTAGCAAAGAAAAATGTGTTAAGATTTATGAGAACGGAGGATTGTGTTTTGTGAATTGTGTCTTCATGTGAAATGTGTTTATGATATTGGAAAATGATGGCTAGATTTAGTAAATGTGTTTAGACAACTGGTCATTTGGTTTATAGGATTGGCTTTTGTGTTTTAACATTTGAGAAAAACTGTAATGTATGTATCGGACCTCACGCATCGGATGTATGTGATCCATGCTTTGAGGAGATTTGGTGCTTTCTCCGGGTACAAACTGAATTTTAGTAAAAGTGAATGTTACCCTGTTAATGACCTGGCTCTTCAAATACAAGACAATGCCCTACCGTTTCAAATGTCTAGGAATGGCTTTAAATATTTGGGCATTAACATCACAAGGGACATGCAGAAGCTTTATCAGGAAAACTTCTGTCTGCTATTTGAGAAAGTCAAATCAGACCTGAACAAATGGAAGACACTTCACCTATCTTTAGCAGGAAAAGTGAATTGTATAAAAATTAATGTGCTCCCCAAATTTCTCTATTTGTTCCAGTGTATTCCACTTTATCTCCCTAAATCCTTCTTCAAATCTATCTATAAGGTCTTCGTTTCATTTATATGGGGTGGGAAGAAACCTAGAATACGACTAGAACTGCTACAGAGGTCTAAACTGCAGGGTGGCTTAGCTCTTCCAAATCTTTGTCATTATTACTGGGCCTCAAATGTTCAAAAAAATCTTGCACTGGCTCCACACTCCTGATACAGACTGGTGCCATTTTGAAGCTGCATCTTGCACTTCAACTTCTCTTAAAGCCCTGGTCACCTCCAGCTTCCCCATCTCTATCTCTCAATTCACCGACAATCCAGTAGTCATAAATACCCTCAAAATATGGTTCCAATTTAGACGTAGCTTTGTGTTTAATAATCTTCTCCATCTAAGTCCCATACACAACAATCATCTTTTCCTCCCAGCTAGATTAGACTCCGAATTTACTCTCTGGCAAAGACAAGGCATTTATAAATTTAAAGATATGTATATAAACAGTATTTTCGCTAGCTTTGACGTCTTGTCACATAAATTTGGCCTCCCTCGGTCTAGCTTGTTCCGATATTTCCAAGTCCGCCACTTCCTTCAGCATCATGATCCCAACTTTCCATATATACCGTCGCTTTCTGGTTTAGATGCTCTGTTAGAAACTACTTTTAGCCTTAAAGGACTTATTTCAATAATCAACAACTGCATATCTTCTTTTAAAAATATAAGTCTTGCAAAGATCCAGGCAGACTGGGCAGACGAGATGGGAGAGGACTTGGAAGAAAACATTTGGGACAGCACTCTACTAAGAGTGAATGAAGGCACTTCGTGTGCCAAAGTAAGTATAATACAATTTAAGATCTTGCACCGCATCCACTACTCCAAAGCCAGACTTGCTAGAATATACCCTAACACAGATTCAAGATGCGACAGGTGTTGAAACACTCCTGCCGACTTAACCCATATGTTTTGGTCGTGCTCAGCCCTAGCATACTATTGGTCTGCAATCTTTAAAACAGTGTCAGAAACTCTTAATATTGATCTACAGCCCAACACAGTAATGGCCATATTTGGTACTACAGACAGAAGATATTCTACAATAAGGAAAAGATATAAAAACATCATTGCTTTTTTTACAACACTGCTTGCACGCAGAAGAATTCTACTACATTGAAAGTCTAAAAATCCACCTAGTGTATCTCTGTGGTTTAACGACCTAATGCAGTTCATACAGTTAGAGAAAATAAAATACACTCTCAGGGGGTCCAGGGACAAAATCTTTTCTGTCTGAGATCCAGTGCTGAAATACTTGGGTAAGCTTAAGACTGTGCCCACTTAGCAGCCCTCTAGCATTTACAGTTTGTGTTACTCATCCATGAGAACCCTAGTATGTAGTACACAACCTCAACAATGGTGAGCCTTTGTATGTGTTTTTATGTATATGTATGTATGTACGTATGTATGTATGTATGTATGTATGTATGTATGTATGTATGTATGTATGAATATGTGTGTAGGTGTATTTATGTGTGTGTATATGTATGTATATATATATATATATGTATATATATGTGTGTATGTGTATATATGTGTGTATGTGTATATATATATATATATTTTTTTATTACCTTTTTTAGTATCACTATTGTTGTTATTATTATTATTATTATTATTATCATCATCATTATTATCATTATTACTATTATCCTTATTACTATTATCCTCTCTACTTTCTGGATAGGTGTCCTATGTGTTCTGGGGGGGGGGGCAATAATTAATACAAAATAATGTTGTGAGCATTGGTTCATAGCTCTTCTGTGAATGTGTATTTATGTACATATGCTGTACTATCAGTGTTCAATAAAAAATACAATTGTATGACATTTCCTCATTTAGGATCTTCAACTTGTCTGTTAAATCGGAACACACTGATGTGTAGTGGAATGTCTGTTCAGAGTTTATATACAAAGATGATGTTGCGGGTCATTTTGACCCAGAGACTTTGATGTGGGTAGGTAGTTGTTAAGACCCAAAATAAATTGTCATCTTCCAATGCCATCAAAATGACTCCAGGCCCTACAAGATTTTCTGCCACACTAGTTGAGGATATTCAATCAGCATTTCATCTCTTCATATCCCAACCAAAAGAGAGGATCATACTGGACCTGACCAACTTGCAGGGGAGGTGTGTATTTCAAGAGAATTGGAAGCCACTGGATCAGATTGATTTGCATGCATACATTGGAATCCTGGTATTAGCTGGAGTGTACAAGTCAAAGGGAGAAGCAACTGCTGCCAGTCTGTGGAATAAAGAGAGTGGAAGTCCAATCTTTCGAGCACCAATGTCTCTGGAGTCAATTCATGTAATATCTCGGGTGTTCCGCAACACCAGAGCTGGTCGACGTGAACGAGAAAACTAGCTGCGATCAGAGATGCATGGGATGAATGGGTCAAAATTGTACCTGACTTGTACAATCCTGGTAACATCATCAATGCAATTTTTTTTGAACATAATACGAGGGTTAAATAAATACTAACACACATTTAGACAATTGCTAAAAAATGTGTGTCCCTACTCAGACATTGTTATAATTTCTTTTATGTCAGAAAGTTTGCCTATCAACTCGCAGAGGAATTCAACATACAGTATCCACAAACCTGGGATGAGAAAGAAATGGCGGGGCCTGACTGGTTTAGCTCATTTATGAAGCGGAACCCCAGACTTTCAGTGAGGAGTCCGCAGGCAACTAGCCTTTCAAGAGCCACCAGTTTCAATCGTGCTCTTCTTCAGTCGACTGGGGGAGGTGATTGATAAAAACAGGTTTGATGGCAGTGACATATGGAATGTCGACGAAACTGGCGTGACAACTGTCCAGGCACCATCTCGAGTCATAGCACGCCGGGGTGTGAAGCAGGTCAGTGCCATGACGTCGGGGGAGAGGGGCACACTTGTTTTAGTTGCATATGCTGTGCAAGCTCTGGGGAATACCATTCCTCCATTCTTTGTGTTCCCTCGTAAGAATTTTAAAGATCACTTTGTTCAGAGTGGGCCATTGGGGAGTGCAGGAAGTGCTAATTCCTCAGGCTGGATGCAGGAAGAAGATTTCCTATCATTCCTCGTTCACTTTGTGAAGCATACAAAGGTCAGTCCAGAAAGAAAGGTATTGCTCCTGCTTGATAACCACTCTTCCCACATCTCTGCGAGAGCTGTGGATTTTTGCAAACGCCATGGAATTGTACTACTTATGTTTCCACCACATTGCAGCCATGAACTCCAATCACTTGATCGTAGTGTGTTTGGTCCGTTTAAAAGGATGGTGAATTCGGCGAGCGATGACTGGATGAGGGGGAATTATTTACTTATTATTTAGAGGAGTATTTACGACATTCCAGTCATTGTGAGGATCACCCTGCCTACGTCTGCAACACAGAAAAACATACAGGCGGGCTTCCAGTGTACAGGCATATGGCCTTACAATTGTAACATTTTTCAGGACTGTGACTTTGTGCCTTCTCAAGTCAAAGATCGTCCTGATCCATCTGGGGCTCTTCAACAGACCTCTCCAGCTCACCTGCTGCCCGGCTCCTCTCCACCTCATCTGCTGCCAAGCTCCTCTACTCTGTACCTGCCGCCCGGTTCCTCTCCAGCCACTCATGCTGTCCACCTGCACTCCGATGAGATGCCGAGCACCTCTGGGTCCATCGTAGGTCAGTCGTTCAGTCCATCACTCATTAGGCCATTTCCAAAAGCAGGCCCAAGGAAAGAGACAGGTAAGGGTAGGAAGAAGAGGTGCTCGGAAATCCTCACTGATACACCAGTGAAGCTGGCATTGGAAGAGGAGGAGCGTTGAAAAGGGAAAAACATCAGGAAAAAATCTTGGGGTGTGAGAAATGCAAAAACAAGAAGATAAAAAAACCTTCCGGGAAAAGGGTGAAGGCTGATAATTCCTCTTCAGAAGAGGAAGATTTCTGTGTCGTCTGCATGGAGCCATTTGGAAATTCAAGACCCAAAAAAGTGTGGGTCAAGTGGGTTTTATGTAGCTTTTGGGCCCACCAGGCATGCACTCCAGGCCTGACCAAGTTCATTTGTCACCATTGTGACTCTGATTAACAATGCATTTAATGTGTTTCTTCTTGTCACCATTGTGACTGATAAAGAATGCATTTGTCAGGAGGGCTGCAAGGTTTGGACCCAAACGCAGAGAGCAGGCAGGAGAATGTTGAGCTTAAGGATTTATTAACAAAAATAAAGTCCAACACTGCAGGCAAAATAACTCCAAAATAAAGTCCAACACAGCAAGCCAAAAATAACTCCAGAGAGTATATGAAACAAAATAACAAACTGGAACACAGAAACAACCGAGTAGACTCCACAAGACAAATGCAGGCAGTACACACGGCAACAGAATAAAATGATCCGACAAAAGACCAGGGGAACACACAGACTAAATACACAGGGTAATGAGGTAACAGGGAACAGGTGACACTAGGGCTGGGAAACAGGTGAAAGACATAATGCAATCACAAGGGTGGGAAAACACTGGAAGTAAAACTAGACAAGACAGAAAACCAGACTATCACAATAAAAGAGGAAACAGCAACAAAAGAATACATAACCACAATAATATATAACCACCATAACTACAATACAGTTTTTCTCAATTGCTAAAACACTAAACCCTATTGTCTGAACCAAATGCTCAGTTGTCTGAACCTCTTTTGGCAAAACCATAAGCACTTTTCACCTGTTTAGACACAACTTGCCAACACATTTTCATTGTGATGCACCCGTGCTGCATAATAGTGAGCACAGGTGACGAAAGTCAAACACAATTAAAGCACAAGTGTCACCACTTGAACACAACAACTCAAAATTGATCACACTTGTGGCTAATGATGTGAGGGAACATATAAGCCAGTTCGGAGAGCACTGGTTTGTGAGGCCCTACAATGGATAGAAATCTGAGAGGAAGAGTTTGTGTGAGAGGAGGTCGAGGTGGTCAGCGAAGACAAAGAACAGTAATATCTGATGAAATCAGAGCTACTGTGATTGACCATGTTCTTGTTCATGGTATGAGCATGAGGGAGGCCGGACAAAGGGTACAACCAAACATCAGTAGATTCACTGTGTCCACCATAATCCGAAGATTTAGAGAAGAGAACAGGTAATTACCTTTTTTTGACATTATAGTACAGTATGTAAATGTTGACAGCAATTACTGTATGACATACTATAGAAATCACTACTTTCTTTTTTTATTTGTGTTTTCCATACTGTTCCAACTTTTTCTGATTTGGGGTTGTAGTATATATCTAGTCAGAACTGGTTGATTTCTTAAAGGTGTACATTCAAACATTCTTTTTCGAAATAATGAACTCTTCATCTTCTGGGCTAAGGAGGACAGGGGCCACCACCTTTCTGATATAGTTCTCAGGGCCGTTTGAAGGAATTTGGGGGCCCCAAGCAAAATGGACATGGAGGCCCCCCCAACCACCCACACTTTATATAAATAAAAAAAGGTTTACAGTGCATAAACTGTATATTAAAATATATTAAAAATTCTGAAATGTCCATGGGCAAAAGTGACTGGTATTTACACAGTTTGGTGGGAATTCAATAGTGATTTGCACTGTTTTTTTTCTAACAATATGACAGCACACACTTATCAGTTTAAACTCTGGGCTGTGCAGGATATGAGCTATAATTATAGAGCTTGTGGTGGTACCTTGTGCTATAGAGGAAACATCAGCACTGATAAGTGATGCATCTGTTGATGTTGAGGATGAAGTTGATGGTGTAGCTGGGAAAATAATTGAAAAAAAAATCAGAAATTACCTGTGAAGTACGTTTTACAATTTCACTGTTAGCATATTGAAGAGGTCACTATTAACAGCTCAGCTCAGTGAGAGAAATTCACTCAACCTTCATCAGTGGAGGTATCCTTAGGAAGGGCTGAGAAATTTAAGCAAAGCACCTTGAGGGAGAAAGAAAAGATGGTAACACTTTATAATAACAATCATTAATAGATGGTAAATTGATAGTTAATTAATTTTTAGTTAATTGTCATTTAACTGTTAGCAAACAGTCTTTTACTGTTAACAAACAATTAAATTATAATTAAATGTTTACTAATTAGTAGTGCTGTAAATTAACAGTTTATTGTAACACACATTATATCTATCGTATAATATATTAGGTATCGATCGGGTAATGATTAAACATTTTTTGTAAACCTTTAAGAAACCATTTTTAAAACATCTATAAACATTACATAGATAGACGGACCAGATATTCCTAACACTTTGTTAAGGGTTACTAATGCTTAAAAACATCCCAAGCTAATGTTTGATGCACGGAATATATTGTGTGGTTTTCCTAACCCCCATTTGATAAATAGATTATCACGGTAGAATAGTTAGGCTAGTATAGCATGCTAACGTTATGCCACTTTCATCAAAACCTATTACAAAGCTATAGCAATGTCATGTCATTAAATACAATAAACAGTGATTCTGGAACAGATCTGCGTCTTCCTTATCCCGTTAAAAAACATATTACAGTTGTATGTAACCATATTCCGTCCGTTCGAAAAAAAGTTGCACTAACTGTTCGTTACAAGCAGCATTTGCCGTCAGGCAGGTTACAGGTAACGTTAGCTAACATAAACATATTTTTGCTAGCCTACCTGCTGCAAAATTACACCAAGACAAGTAGAGCTATTTTATCCAGTGTAATTTATCACTTACCACTATCTTGTTTTTTCTTTCTCTTCTTCCTTTTCTGGCTTCCTGAAGCATAATTCCGCTTCATGATGACTGCCGACATAGATATACATATAAGACCGCTGCCGACTGAGGAGGTTTTGTATTTTGCCGGCAGCAGCGATCACGAGAGGGGTCCCTTGAGGGGGATCCCGATAACAGTGTCATTGCACCAAGACAATGCTTGGGGCCCCAGGCCAGCTCTGGGCCCCAAGCAATTGCTTGGTTTGCTTGCCTTGTCGCGACGGGCCTGATAGTTCTTAGTTCAAAAGGTCATTCCTGGTGTTAGTAGATAGATGTTTTGGAAGGTAACTCAATGGACCAGTTGTTAGGGTCAAAATATTGGTTACATGCTGCCAGTCTGACATGCCGCCACTCCGACATGCTTCTATTCAGACATGCCGCTATTCCGACATGCTGCTATTCCGACATGCTTCCAATTCCCTAACCCTAATGAAAGCAAAAGTTGTTGTTTGAAAATAATGAAAGTGCTGCCACTCCGACAATTATATGCCAATGTCGGACTGGGGGTATGTCAGAATGGATGGCAGAACCCCAAAATATTATACAGTTCATCAGTTTTTATTAATCCTACATTAGTAACATGTTAAAGTCTTATTTACTCATTGGCTCCTGTTGCGTCACAAAGGAGTGCCAAGGTCTTGCAAAAGACCTAGGTTATTTGACCAAGGAAATACCCTTCCAAATCATAGGCCAACAGCTGGCCGAGCGAGGCTGCAGAAGAGAGGATGACTTGAGGTAATCTATGCATGCAGATATCTTCTTCCACTTTTTAAGTCTTTCTCCTTCTGAATTGACATTATAATATTGTTATACCAGTGCTTTAACTCAATTGCTAATTGTACTGTATATAATGTAACTTGTCTCAGAGATTACTTTTGTTTGTTTACAGGGCTGAACTTGACAGTCGAAAAAGTGTTGAGCAAAAACATGGGCAGCTATTCCAAGGTCACACACACACTTGGACCCCAAGTATGCCAGGTTGTGTTTCAGAT
Source organism: Gymnocephalus cernua (assembly GCA_023631565.1). Classification (NCBI taxonomy): domain Eukaryota; kingdom Metazoa; phylum Chordata; class Actinopteri; order Perciformes; family Percidae; genus Gymnocephalus; species Gymnocephalus cernua. The sequence goes on along the minus strand of CM042440.1, from coordinate 27,226,053 downwards.
CATTAGAGTGCCTTGTTGCAAAAACAAAGGCTCTTGAAAATTTAATTCTGGCACTGTAAAGAAATAAAACTGTTAAGTTACGCTATGTGCAGCAAACTGTTCACTGTACACTGTTAAATTACAGTGAAGCCACAGCTAAAAAATGCAATTAAACATTATTTTTATTGGTTTATTTAGGGCTTGAATCTTCTTGTTTTGCGCTTTTTGTAAAGCTCTCGTTTGGCTTGCCCTACCCGCTGGCAATAAGCATGAAATGCATGTATTTTTCGTTTTCTTGACACAATGCCAAAACGATTGAAGGCCACTGTGTGTGCCCTCTTTACTGTAGTGTACAGGTCATTACTATACATGTAATTTTCTGATTTGCTCCACTCCAATAAATCTGTCAACATGGATTGAAGTTGAACTTGTGCATTGACATTTGTTGGCACAAACAGGTTTCGCTTCCAGCAGTGGGACATGTAGAAGGTGTATATTTGGTGGTTTGCAGGCAGTCAGCAACATGTAAGCACACACACTTTTGACCGTAACTGTTGACAGCACAGGTACAAAAGGCAGGGTCACCAGTAAATACAAATGTAGCACTTACATCAAGGGGTGAACAGTGATGAAATCACCGTCAACGTGGTACTGTTTTTTGGCAACAATAGGCGTTTTTCCACCGGATAGTAGTTGTACTTTTAAGGGGAAAAGTACACTTCTAAGCAGTTCTAAGAACTACTCTCCCCCAAAATCTTTTTTTCCATTTGCATTCCCACCGGCCAAGTGGCCACAGGGACTGGTAGGAGGGGTAAGGGAGTGACGCAAGCACCACAACGGTCTTTATAACATCGTCACTAGACCTTAGCGCCACATACAACAACAAAGCAGTATGATGGAGAAGAACATCAGAATGTTCCTGTTGTGCCTTGCTGGGATAATCATAACAGAGTTTGAACGGCGGCGTTTAAAGACTAGGCTGGAGTACATAACAGAGAAACACAGAAGACGAAGGCTCCAGCGTAATATGATCCTAATTAACATGATGGAAGAAGACAGAAGAGCAGAGCGCAACAGGCAGAGGAAAGGACGGGTAAGTTTAACTAGCATTAACAATTAGCTGGTTGAATGCGTGCTGTTTGTCTTATGAGCTAGCATAAGTAGGCAAATTGCAACAGACAGTTAAGAATATGTTTGTTTGTTTGTTTGTGTTTCAGACGTTGCTGCGGCTCATTGCACAACCCCGTACACGATCCGTTTGGGTCCGGTGCAGAGTTGATAACTGGTGGACAACAGTGGTTCCCAGTCAACAACATCAGATAATATGGAGCTGTCTGCTTTTTTATAACAAAAGTTACATAGGGGATCAAGGGCGTGGGAAGGGGGGTGCTGAGGGTGTTGCAGCCCCTCCTGCTGGCAGGAGCTGGAATTTATATTTTTTATTTTTTAAATGATTACTAATTCGCATTTTGTATATCAAATAATGAGGCAAATAGCAAAAAAGGGTTATGGATAGGTTCTAAAATATAGCCTACTAAAAATTAACCATTATAGCTGATAGAGGTGACAGTGAAAGTGAGTAAAGTGACGTGACTCGCTGAGACTAGTTGACTGGAACGTTAGTTGTAGAGAAGAGTATGTCGCAGAAAAGGATACAAGAGTTTTTCTTCCGTAATAGTAATGAGGCTAAATTTAGCAAGATTATATCTGTAGATGTTACAGTTGATGTTTCCTCGTCCACCGCCGAGGCTAACTGTTGATTAGCTGTAGAGCCAGAGTGAAATAACGTTAGCAAGCAGCAGCCGAGAGGGCATGAGGATACGTGTTGAATTTGCTATTACCCAGTGTGCTTTGTTGAATGGTCTCAATGTTTTATTGTTTTATTTCACGTGAATACTAGTTTACTAGAGGAGTAACTTAGTATTTGAAGTAATGTAGTAGTAATGCAGGACGTGTGCATTTAGTTTCCATACTTATTATATTTCCACAACAATGTTATTGAGTAAATCTACTGAAATAGCCACACCATAACAGAGGAGTGTGATGCGTAAGATGAGAACGCAGAGGTTAACACAGTTATATTATGACTGTAAAAGAACAAATATTAGTTCTATGACTTTGCTAAGTGCAAGTCAATATAGAAGTCAACGTTAACTTTTTGGGGAGGATTATGTGTTTACGTTTATTTTAATTATAGAAAAAGTATTGCTGGTGAAGAAGGGAGGGTGATGTTAAATTTTTCAGAAAATCCCATAACTCCTCCACTAATAACGAATAGTTCCTGAACTGTTGAAATCTACCTTGGGGGAGAAATAGGTCAAAAATAGGTTCCCGTGCGCCTGTAGGGGATACACAAAATATCAGGCTGTTTTCACCTGATATCTTCTGTGTCCTGTCCCCTAACTTGCAAAGGGTCTGTCCTCTCATCATGTGTGTTAGTGTGTTTTTGGTTTGTTTTTTATTCAGTTCAAAAGCTATATTAAAAATACATACAGTAAATTGGCCTTTACAGAACAAATGCTTAGTGAATTATACAAAATCTTAGAAAAAAGACTAGGCTTTACGGAAATTATAATCAAAGCCATTACCTAAAACAAGTATACAAATGCCAGTTGAGGCCTTCAAAAATGCAATTAAAGTGCTTAATAATAATCAACAACAATTTATTTCAATAGAGCTTCCCGCCTGACAATGTCGGTGCTCGGGCCGTAAATATAAAACAACAATCGTATGTACATGTTTGTACATCTTTGAAGCAGAATTGTGTTCACTTCACACATGCAGAAGAAATGAATGATCCCTGTGTTGGTGGGCTTTTGATGCACAAATGGAACCAACGGCAGCAAAGGTCACACTGAATCTGAAAAAAAAGAAAATGTCTTCAGTGAGAAGTTTAACATTTACATTCTTGTGTTACAGATCTAATCTTAATATATTTCATAAGGAGTAATAATAATAATCAAAATAGAATAACATTACACAACAATTCTCAAGAACTATAGTATCACCAGTTACAGCAAAACTGCAGTATCAGAATCTGATTTCATATTGTAAAAGTGCTGCTTTTTACAGTTATTGATTTTGTTACCCAATTACAGTCCGACGCATGCTCCACCTCCCCACAATAGTGACACGTCTCTGTCAGGTCATCTGTTGAATGGAAAAACAGCAAGCCTGCTTATTTTTGTCATGTATCCACATTGTTAGAATGTTTAGGTCAATTTAGAATGATTCTGAAAACTGCATATTGTATTTTGACAGCAAGTGTAAGAGTGTTTTTCATTTAACAACACCTCCCATAAAAGCTTAATACTTACCACTCTCTAGGAGGAGAGTAATGGCGATTTGCAGCCTGTATCAGTTAATGTCCTGTTGATTTGCAGAAAAGTCTACTTCTTTTTTCAAAAGTAGCTCTGCAAACTAAAAGAAAAAATGACATTATAGAGGTTCCAAATTACAACCTGTTGGTAACAAAGAACCTGCATAAAGCCTTACAGAGACAAATCAGTAGTCAGTGAACAACATTTTTAAGTCATTGGTTGTCTTAAAATTATTTTTTGTCTAACATTTGTAACTGGTCATCGGTGGTATTTGTCTGGTTAGTACCGTACCTTCAGGGAAAATACCCCACAAGAGGTGGAGTCGGACTGTTTGGGATGCTGGACTGTCTCAAATCTCCACCTTGAGACACTGCATCCCTTTTTTCACATGAATGCCCTGAAGACAATAATATTTAAAAAAAGGTTATAATCATTAATGTTGTCAGTGCGGCATGCAAATTATAATATATACAGTATATTTCATATATTTATGTCCAGTGTCATTTTTAATGTTTAGCAATCCTTACCTTGTTGTTTCCAAACATCTTTGGAGGTCTTTCTTGGACTCCCCCAGCAGATCCAAGAATACTGACTTCTTGGATCCTGGGTAAATGACCTTCATAGTTAAAAAACAAGCATTATAAAAAATAAGCAACACATTTTTTGTTGACATGACAGTTTTTGCAGATTTATTTATTACATTTTTACCGCTAGTGTCCAGTGGTGATGGTCATTTATAATGCCCACAACCAGGGGAGGATTAAGGTGGTCAGGGGCCCCTAGGCTGCTCTTTGTGTGAGCCCCCCCTTAATCGTTGTGCTTTACTGAAAAAATGTATTTAGTGCCATGCATGGTCCACTTAGGGCCGTACAATTAATCAAATTTTAATCACGATCACGATTTTGGCTTCCCACGATCAAATTTGCGTGACCGAGCGATATTTAAAATGCGTCATTCCCTTCATAGAACAGTTTTTGCAAAGCCAATCTAGCGCTCCATAAACCACTGTCTGATCACATGTCTCCATGAGCCAATCAGAGCTGTTCCCTGCCTGCACCGCACAGCTTAGTTTCTAGATGTAGACCGTCACAGAGGACAGAGTAACGTGAGGAAAACTCCACAACAGGTAGCAGTCGTCATCATAAGCCGGTCACGATGTTTACCAGTAAACACAACATTTTGTCCCGTCCGTTTTGTTTTTCAGACAACAGCCGTGACCATAATGCTAGTTTGTGTCTTTTAGCTCTTAGCTTTAGCAGCAGACTGTTGGACGTCCCGCTGTTGGAATCCTACAGTGAAATACAGACACACTACACCGTTTAGCTGTCAGCATTTTATCCGTGTTTAATCCAGTTACTACTGTGGCTAACGGTAGGCTAACGCTACCTGCTGTGTAACGTGTTATTAGTGTTTACTAGCGTGACATGCAGCGATGTTTATGTTGCCTCTAACGTGGGTTTCGGAGCATCAGAGCGCAACGCAGACATGTAAGTAGCAGTGTAATGAGCCACAGAAATCCGCGTAGCTATTTCGTCTGGTAGATACCAGGCACCACATGCGCCGTTAACGTGAACAGAAAATTGCATTGCCTGTATATTTCACGGCAAAAATGCATGTGTGGAAAGCGGTCGCACAATGGATGTATGGATGTATTAGTAAGAATGTAGAACAATATGGATGTAAAAGCAGTTATAATTGTATAATTATGTGACAATAAAATTTGTTTTGGCTAAAATCAACAAATAATCGTGATAATTAATCGTGATCTCAATATTGATCAAAATAATCGTGATTATCATTTTGGCATAATTGTGCAGCCCTACCCCCAATATATATTGTTGAATAGAATTGTAATAAAACATTACAGTTTCTCATCCTATTTTATGGTACAACTGGTATTCCTAACAAATTGGGTCTAGGCCTAACACCATATCATTGTGCAAATTTACTTAATTTCTACCTAGTCAGGAGTCACGAGGGCCAAAATACAACCAGCATCATCATCAAGAATGAACACTGAACATAAAGATTGCGTCATTTACGTGCATATTAAGTAGCCACGTTGGTTTGTTTTGGTCTTATAATACATCCATAAATGCTCCAGCAGAGGATGGTTAGTTTAGCCAGCAGTTACGTTTACAAGAATTTGTCCACATTTCAAGATTTGAGGCAAACTAAGATAAACAGTTAGACTACAAACCGACAGCTTATGTTTTAGCTTGTTTGTCAAAATTCGCTATTTAGAGTAGAGAAGAGCTGTGTTTGTGTAAACAGCGCGGTGGACGAGAGTGGACTGCGCCCAGACAGAGACTGAAATATATCGCTTCCTACATGTGTATGCCTGTAGACGCATTTACTTTTAGGTTTTATTGTACCCTACTTACAGTAACGAGCGTAGCGCTATCTTTCCCAGTCAGGTGCATGTGCTGCGTGTTGTAACACACCTCTGCTGTGTGTGTGTGTGTGCGCGTGCGCGTGTGCGCATGCAGCGCGAGCATCGCTGTTCAGAATCCCGTCTATCTTGCAAAATGTAACGCTTGTATCCAAATGAATTGTGCTTTAAGCTCCATTTATAACGACCTCATCCACATTGTCAAATCATTTAGATATTGAGCCATTATTACCTTCAAAATCTTTTAGATAACAGGACCCTATGATTTACTGTATAGCCTAGCCATCCTAACAACACACTACCTGAACGCCTTTTTCTAGTCTCCCGTTTCACTCTCCACAACACTGTCTTCGGGCAAAAAGTCACGTCGTGAGATCGATAGCAGTTAGCTAGTTAGCCTGTTTATGTTTCTTGTACTGTTAGCCTTAGCTTGGTATTTATTTTTTACCTCGATTTTGGTATCTGCGTTTCAAAGCCATCTCCCGCTGTGACGTTTTTGGTGGAGCTGTTCGTTTAATAGTTGACTCCCCAGCTAACAATTTTTGGTTCCCAAAACGTTTTGGTAACGTTTGTTTTTGGTTGCGGAAACGTTAGTTTTTGGTTAGTCTGTGGTTAGTTTTTGGTCCAAACGGCAAGTTTTGTGAACGTTTTGGAAACGTTAGTTTTTGGTTTGGTCGAACGTTCTCTGAACGTTCCATGAACGTTCCCCTAAAGTTGTAACCTTTAGATAACGTTCCCCTAACGTTGTAACCTTTAGATAACGTTCCCCTAACGTTCGCCTAACGTTGTAACCTTTAGATAACGTTCCTCTAACGTTCGCCTAACGTTGTAACCTTTAGATAACGTTCTTCTAACGTTCCCCGAACGTTGTAACCTTTAGATAACGTTCCTCTAACGTTCCCCGAACGTTGTAACCTTTAGATAACGTTACCCTAACGTTCCCCTAACGTTGTAACCTTTAGATAACGTTCCTCTAACGTTCCCCTAACGTTGTAACCTTCAGATAACGTTCCTCTAACGTTCGCCTAACGTTGTAACCTTTAGATAACGTTCCTCTAACGTTCCCCTAACGTTTAGATAACGTTGCCGTAACGTTCGCCTAACGTTGTAACCTTTAGATAACGTTCCCCTAACGTTGTTTAGATAACGTTCCTCTAACGTCCCCCTAAGGTTGCAACCTTACATAACTGTGTGCATGAGCAGGAATGAATTACTATGTATTGGCAGGAATGAATGAACAGGCCAACTTGATTGGATTTAAAACTTTAATATAAAATAAAAAATACAATCTTAACACAATATAAACAGGCCTGGAAAAATAAGCAAAAAATACAAATAAAAAAATGGAGTGGGATGTAGTGCAAATGTAAAAAAAACACACACATATATATATATATATATATATATATATATATATATATATATATATATATATATAAATACAGTGATCCAACAAGTTCCATGGCTAGTCCTTCTCAGCTGGCCTAAAAAGAAAGAAACAAAAGTTTGATGTCATACTAAGAATCAACACATTGACAAAAGCAAGACTAATTGCCTTCTGTTTTTCACATCATATAGAAGAATTTCAATTTACCGTCTGTGTGGGGCAAACTTTAGCGCCAGCCCGATCAACTCCTCCACTCCTGCTGCAGTCAGCGTGGGGAAGCTCTTCTGAGAGGCCGCTAGAGTAGAAGTCAAAATGAAGCAAAGTTACAAGTCAAATTAAAACCTCTTATCAGCCAAGCTAAGCATAATACTGATGTGAACAATAAAATAGCACATGCCTGTTATAACCCTGCATATAGTCAGGTCATGGAAGGCCTTCTTTGCCTTTCTTCCCCGCAGGCTATACTGCTTCAGCACATCGTTGGTTGCCACTCGCCGTAGCATACGCCGGACTGTAGAGCCTGAGGTCGGACCTCCAAGCGTTGCCAGGAAAAGTTGCTTTCGAAAAACATATAGAAATACAAATTATACATGTGGAACAAAGTGGGGAGCTTGTACAATCTCATTTTGTAAGATAAGTCAGTTCAGTTATAATGATATTTGAAGTTATGCAATTATATAGTGTTGATCTTAGGGCACTTAAATACCATTTTGTTCCTCCTCTCCTGTTGACTGAGACTCCTGCAGCTCGGTGACTGTCGAGCAGGGCGACAGCAACATGTCATCGACTGGAGCAGAGGGAGGGGACTGGGAGCTCCTTAAGGGCATCAGCAGCTCATCCATCTTTTCCTCATGTGTCCATCCGTTGTGCCATGCGGGTAATGATGTCCTCATGGCTATGGAAAAATGTATGGTTTTAGTTGTTATACATGATATACTTACATATGTAAACAACTTAAGTGAGTCTTCTTACCTCTCATTTCCGTCTCCATGGCTGAGCCACCTCCCTCTGTGTGATGAGTTCTCCTGTTTACAACAACAAAACAGTTGAGTTACTCTCAAGGTCCTTGTCATGAAATTGTATTAATTGGAAATGGAAAATTCAAAGCAACTGTACCTTCAACTGGGTCCCAAGATGAAGTGGCAGGCCGAGCTTGTGTTACAATAGACCCCCCCCAACTCTGGGCTACCAGCAGGTTCCCTGTGTGGTGTTGACTCATCTAAAAATAAAGTAGATGTAAATATTGGTCAGGTCATTTATGGTAGGTTTCTTGTACATGCAATTGCAAAAGATTAACCTATGCTGATACATTAGACAATCGCTAAAAACTAAACAAATCATCAGAACAGTAACGTGATATGCACCAGATTGAAAGTCAGTAGTTTCATGGCAGGAAATATGCCTGTTTCTTAAATGCATGCATAAATGTAAACTTACAGTGTCTGTAAGTTTACATTTATGCATGCATTTAAGAAACAGTCTGTCTGTCTGAGACAGGGCTTCCAGACACAGGCTCCGTCCTGGAATGCTTTCTTCCTTGTGGAACGGATTCATCTGAAATAAAAGACCATACAGTTTGTACTGATTGCAAAATAATATTTTAATTGTGTAAATAATGTTCACGTAGGTGTAATCATTATGTCGTGCTAGTTAACCTGCAGTTTCGTGAACAGAGCTTCTCTTAAAACATCCATGGCTTTATCTCTTATCCACGTTACAGGCTTTACAGCATACAGCCCTCGGATGTATCGTAAGATGAGTGTTAAACTCTAAACCCACATCGGCTCTTAGGGACACATAAGATATTAGCTACGTTAGCTAGCTACCTAGCTCCATTATTTTGCTTGAGCCCCCGGCAGTATGGGGAAGCGCTAATGACGTTGCGTCCACGTAAAAGGCTTTACAGCATACTTATGATACATCCGAGGGATGAATGTATCATAAGATAATAATACCATGGATGTATTAATAGAACACATGGTGAATTAGCTGCAGCCTCCAATTTGAACGTGCATTCAGTGAGTCCAACTGAGTTCAGCTCGACTCGCTGTATAATGCTGGCACCCATGTCAGAGCTTTCTTAAAGTTGTTTACCAAAATCTCTCACCTTGTTGTCCATGTTCCTTATGTCGTCTAAAACATCACCGAGGGAAAGTTCAGTCTCTGTCGCCAACGTTGATGTATCCATAGGCTAGCTAGCTAGCTGTTTCCTGCGTTAGCATTCGGGCTAGCACTGCTAGCCTAGCAGTCTTGAGTGGAGGACAGTCTGTTGACGGTCGACAATGTCTTTCTTGGTATCTTGTCCTACCTTGCGTTATAACACCGCCGGTGAGGTGTAGTCAGCATATGTTTTAGTCAATGGCAGTATTTTAGTTAGAATTTGGGACCAAAACGAACGAAGCTAGAGAACGGCGTGCCGCTCGCGTGGCGTGCACTGTTCGCCGGTGTACATACGGAAGTTAGGACAGACCTTCCCCCTACTGGCGCGGGGGTGTAACGGTTGGCTTTGTACACTGAACCGAGCCTGTTAGAAGTGAAATGAAGAGGTGAATTTTCATAGTTGTGAAAATCGTTGTAAGATAGACTGTTGTTTTAACCCTAACAAAGTTTGTTTTCTCGAGATTTTGTTTTCTCGACATTTCTTTTTTTGTTTTCTCAAGATTTTTTTTTCATGGATTCTTTTTTTTTTTTTTTTTGCCTAAGACACCCTTCCATTTAACCCGGGGAATGTGGCTCCATAAGCGGATAGAAATCTGCCGTTTCTCCCTCTACTTCTCCGGTCAAATACTTGGAAAAAAAATCCCACAACATCCCCGAGCAAAAGGCTCCATGAGCAGATAGGTCTGCCGTTTCGTCCTCCTCTTCTCCGGTCAAATACTCGGGAAAAATCCCACTAAAACAGCGTTCAATTTAACCTGGAGAAGAGAAGGGAGAAACGGCAGACCTCTATCCGCCCATGGAGCACATTCCCCGGGTTAAATGGAAGGGTGTCTTAGGCAAAAAAAAAAATCCATAAAAATAAAATCTTGAGAAAACAAAAAAAAGAAATCTCAAGAAAACAAACTTTGTTATAGATAACGAATTAATAAGTTGTTATCACGAGATAACAGTGCATAAAAACCCCCACAAAACTATTGTTTTTTAGCAAAATTGATATCAGCCTAAACATATATATATATATTTTCTTGCTATGCTGTTTATCTTACTTAGCTACATTTTATAAGACCAATCATTTGAGCTGGTTTGAATAAACATTTTCAAATCGCACTCAGAACAACCAAAAACAACTAAACGGTAACGTTGTGTGGAGGTTACAGCGCAACCACAGAATAACGTTTGAGTTGGTTGGTTTCCCTAACGTTTCGGTAACGTTATAACCATGAGGAAACGTTACCTCAACGTGAGTTTTTGGTTTGGTTCGAACTAACCTTTAGATAACCAAAAACTAACGTTATTTAACGTTCCCGAAACGTTTTGTGTTAGTGGGGTCGGAAGAAAGTGCCACAATAAAATCAACATAGAGGAAACACTGCATTGTGGAATAACTCCCCCAAATTCCCTGAAATATTACCGATGACATGATGAGCTAGCTGCTGCAACAGCTAAGGATCCCGCTGCAAACGTTTCAACCCCAGCTCCGATGTTAGCTGATGGTAGCTGCAGTCCTCCTGCTGTGGATCTTGTCTTCGACTAAATGAAGATTCAGCAGCCTTGAAATATCCAGTCAATTTAGGGATTTTTTTCAGGATATCTTGGTCACGTTGTTCTCTTAACCTTTGTATTTTGCGTTTTTGTGCTCCACTTTCATGCTTTCTTTCGGCCATTCTGCCACTATGCCGTCCAGTAATAGTAGTGACATAAATGAAAATGATTGACATAATTTGACCAGCAGCAGCTGATTGGATATCCAATCTACCCAATCACCTGCTTGTTTTTTTTAAATGTTTCTTATGGGCCAATTAGGGTCTTTTTTTGTTCACGCTGAAGTAAATTTAAAATAAAAAAAAAATTGTCTGGCCAATCTGAGGCCCCTGCACACGTGGGGCCCCTAGGCTGCAGCCTAGCAAGCCTGTGCATTAATCCGCGCCTTCCCACAACAATGTTGTACTCCAGGGGTTTCATCTAAAATTTAACAAAAAAATGTTGGAATGAAGATAAGTGCAACTTCATGCAGGATTGCAGCCATTCATTCTTATTTGTCTGTCTGTATTACTCTTTACTGCTCTCTTATCAGCTGATTGGGTGTTAACCTTTGTTAATGAAAAGTTGTTCCAGACACTATGTAGCTGAAAAAAAATACTACTACTTATATTTTAAGTTATTCCAAAAAAGTTATTCTTTATATCATGGCCATTTTTAATTAATCTGAAGAGAGTACATCCATGAGATTTATGATTCCAATACAGACCTTTAGTCTTGGGGTTCCCCTGTTCCAGATGGATGTCATAGCAAATGACTCTATAAATGCTGCCTTAGCTGTGTTTTGACGATTATGGTTACGCACCAATACCGCCAGATGTGCATTGATTGACTGTGAAGAAAGATTAAACATATATTTTTTTTTCAGGAAAAGGTGTTGATAGCTCTATATCTGACATACAAATTAGCCTATACATGTAATTTCCAAAAATGTGCACAATGTTTAAATAAGATCACCTCACCTCACTTTCCAACTCCATGTTAGGGCCAGTCCTTTTTATGTCCCAATAAAATAATTTATAGGCCCCTAGTTTTGAGAGCAGGACATGGGCATCCTGTCCTGCCCAAGCATCCTCTACATCTGTCAAAAACAATGTAAAAATAGAAACAGAATGTGAGGATTCACCTCGAAACCCGATATTTAATTGAATAGAATTATTTAATTTTCTGTGCTCATTTTGAATACGATGCCAGCAACACGTTGAAAGAAAAGTTTGGACAAAAGGAAAAGTTGTGAAATGCTTAAAGAAAAGAAATGGTGAAATGTCCCACATTTAATCCTGTCCGACAAATGGGAAAACATTTCACAATAAAAAGGTGATAAAGAGAGGTAAACAACTTTTTTGAGATGTGTTGGCCACAGAAACAAGACAGACAAGACAACCATTTGTTTTTATATTGAAAATTGAATACGTACATTTCTCAGCAACAGCTTGATTGGATTGAAGTGCTGCTGATGTTGCAGCTGCTGGAGCTGCTGGCTCCTGGGGGGCTGCAGCTGGTGTAGCAGTTCAATGCCTTTGAGCTGCGACTGGTAGAGCTGTGGTCTGCTGGGGGTCTGTGGTCTGCTGTGGGGCTGGAGCTGCTGGAGCTGCTGGAGCTGCTGACTCCTGGGGGGCTGCGACCAGTGGGGCTGCAGCCTGCTGGGGAGCTGTTGTAGCACCCACTGAAGCATTGCTTTTGGTTTTATCCACCCAGTGTGGCACTAGGGGTGTTTCCCTAATGTTGTGTTTGAGCTGGTCAATGTTTATTTTGCGCAGGAGTACTCCATTTTCATCCTGCAGATCAGCACTTTTATGTTCGATTGCCCTAATTATGAATGGCCCTACAAACTGTGGCTCCAATTTCCTCCCCTTCCTTTGTTGGCTCCTAATGTTTTGCCTCAAAACACTGTCCCCAACTTGGAAGACTGGGGTTTTCTCACTGGGTTTTCCTTTGTTTTTGGTTTTTTGGTGTCCCTTGGCCAGGTTTTCTCTAACAAGGTCCATTAACTGTTGTTGTTGTTGTTGTATGTCTTGGGCCACAACTTCCTGCCCCACAATGTTCTCCACAGTGCTGTCAAGCTATAACCAAAATGGCATTTCCATGAAACCTTTACATAAGGGTGTGTTATGTATGTATGTCATATACACATATAGAGAGACAGAGATAGAAAAAAGGATTGAAAAATACAAATATATGATTAACCAACCATGTAATGCTCAGGGACTTCTGATGGATACCGAGCCTCTCTGCCGAACATGAGGAAGTAGGGAGAAAACTTGGTTGTTGTTTGTTTTTTTGTTCGGAGACCGAACATTACAGCATCCAGATAATTGTCCCAAGTATCTGGATGCTGACCGACCAGTTTGCTCAGGGCTCTGAGAATGAAGACAATTTCAAAACATTATATTTATGACATAATCATCATAATATTTATGACTGGGATCTTCTTTTTATTTGTATTTATATATTTCTCCGTATGCCATTTCAGTGTAAATATTCCATAGTATTGTATAAGACTATAATGACACAAGTACAAAATCTTAATGTAGTAAAACAAAGAGCTCACCTCAGAATTGTGCCATTCATCCGCTCAACCAAACCATTAGTTTGCAGATGATAAGGTGAGCACAGGCTCCTTTTGATGTTTAGACTTTCACAAACTGTCTTGTTGATCTGCAAACATAAGCCAAAATCAGAAGATGAAATACACTTATTACACCTTCAGTGGGACTCAAACAAGTTACAGAAGTCATAACAATATTACAAGAATACATTTTGTAAAAGTAATAGTTGGTATATCAACAACAAAATGTTTGGCTAGGAGTGAACTACTACTTACTTACGGAATTGACAAATTCTTTGCCCTGGTTAGTTAGAATCCTTTTTGGGGCTTCAAACTGATGGACAAATTTTAAAATAATAAAATACACATATCCACACGTTCCCTGGATCCAACTGAATCTCCTTATATAGGCCACGCCCATTTCCGCCTAGACGTTTATGCATGAAAAATCGTGATTTATGAAAAACCTACTTTTTCGAACTCCTCCTAGACCGTGCAACCGATTTGCACGAATCTTGGCACGTGGCATCTCCAGACTGACCTGACAAAAAGTTGCAAAAATAATATTTATATGTGGCCTGCTCAAGAATGATGAGACTGAACACAAATAAAATTACTTTTTGTGGGTTTTTTATTCCCCGACTGAGCTTAATAAAGAACAGCGTTAATACTGTATTTTTCTTTTTGAGGATTTAGAACAAGTATAGTTACAACCAGACAGAATGATAACTTTTCCCTATTTCCTTGTCTGACAAAACCATCAGTTTTAACAGTTCTCTTTAGCACTTGATGAACACTGGTACCTAGGCTTTAACTAATATTGTTCAACTTCGTTAAACTGAACTTCAAATAGTCAACTCTAGACAACAGTAGTGGCACCTCTCTAGATAAAGAAAATAAAAAAAAACATTTGTTAAGTACATTTGTTAAGCCACACAACGCATAGTCACTTCCAAATAAAATACTTCAATTGCATGAGAAATATAAAAATACCTTCTTAACCACATATTCTCTCATAAACATTCTTACAATTGAGAAACAATTTTCAGAAAAATATAATTAACTCACTTCCACTCGTGTGCAGCCTGTGGTCCAAGACACACACACACCTGGACTTCAACTTACATACATCTCCCCTCTAAATTAGGCAGAAAACATGCAAATGGACATAGCTTATTTAAACAGTCAGCATACATTGTTACGAGATAATTCTGCCAATACGTGTACTGTAGCATTACTCACGCTAACCCCGCTGTTCAGTGTTGCCCTCAGCGTGGCGGAGATACGTACACAGAGCTCATTTACAGATCTACAGGAATCGTGAGGAATACAAAATCATCATTCATCAACCTTAAGTCTTCTAAGTTAACTATTATCTCATCTGCTAACACTTATAACCCTTTTCATATTTTACCGCAATTTATATGGATATTTACCTTGCACATAAACAGAAATACACACCACGGCAGTCAGTCACCTACTGGTACTGCCACTTCCTTGTTTCTGGTGTCTCAGCAGGACTAGGCGCTAACGCGCGATTTTCCTTGCCCGCTACTTATAACAATAACAATGCCCCCTTGAGGGAAAAAGAACGCTACTACAGTACTAATCCCACAAGCAAACTGCATAACACTTTTTAAGGGGAAAACCCTTGTTCACCTGGCTACATATAGGATACAAATTGCACATATTACGAACAAACAAATTTGTGTAGCTAACTATGAAAACACAAACTTTGCCATATCTCGACCAAAATAAATGCTATCAACGCGAAACTTTAGATTCTTGTTTACCATGACCGTCTGGAGGCCAATAGGGGGCGCTACAAGTACAAAATGTTTATATCTCATGAACGGCTCATCCGATTTTTACCAACTTTGGAGTGTACCATCTAGGGTCACTCCTGAGACCACCCCTACCGTGGGGTACTGATTGGTCAAAGTGGGCATGGCCTGTGAGACTCACGTCTAGATTCACCCCTTACCCAGGATTTCCACAGGCTGCGTAACTGTTGCGGAACGTCTCCGCTGCGGAACGTCTCCGCTGCGGAACGTCTCCGCTGCGGAACGTCTCCGCTGCGGAACGTCTCCGCTGCGGAACGTCTCCGTGGTCCGCCGTCCGTCAATACCAACCGGATCCGGAGTTGTTGCGGAATGGCTGCGGCCAGGACTGACAGCTGTAGTCACGAGGACCCACTAGATCTCGCGAATTCACGCAGAATAGAACCACAAAACCACCAACAGTTTGTTTCTATTCCGAGGAGTAGAGAGGAAACAACTCCGTGCCGTGTTTTCAAGGTGTAGTGAAGAGAAATATGATCCTTCGTGAGCATGGTGTATTTTATTTTGAAAGTTAACCGAATGTTTTATTTTGTTTCTGTGCTCGACTTCCTGTCCCGCACTATCTGCCGTGTGCTGAATTGCTGCGGAGCTCTCCGGCGTCCGGCAAAAATAGAAGCTCTGCGTATCTGATCCGCAGGGCTGCGACCGCCGGAGCTGTGCCGGAGTCGGAACGCAGACGTTATGCAGCTGGTGGAAATACACACGTTGACTTTAATGGAAACCGATTGACTCCGCCGACGTTCCGGAGCCGTTCCGCAGTAGTTACGCAGCCTGTGGAAATCCTGGGTTACACTGATGTGAGCCACTTTAAATTTACAGGTTAGGAATACAATGCGTCATGGACTTCACCTACCAAACATTTCACGTGGACCACTAGGTGGCACTATGTTTTTTTGCCTTTAACTCCCACATTACACATCGCACATTAGAAAACCATACATCCACGTGTTCCTTGAATCACTCTGAATCACATGATGTAGGCCATGCCCATTTCTGCTGAGAAGTGTTTTCGCAAAATCACACAATGCGCAAAGCCAACTTTTTCGAACTCGTCCTAGGCTGTGTGACCGATCTGCACAAAACCTGGTAGGTAGCACCTCCAGATAGACGTGACCAAAAGTTGTACAAAGAATTTTGCTACGTTAAAGTAGTATTTGACGACCAAACAAATTATCCTAGCTAGCTACCAAACACAAAGATTATCATATCTCGGCGAAATGAAATTCTATCAACAAAATTGAGAACCTTATTCAACATTCCACCCCGATGCTCTGTACCAAATTCAACGATTAGGGGGCACTATAATAAATGTTTAAGTTTTTTGGCAAGTATCTCAATGCATTTAAATGAGAAATTTTCAATTGCAGTATCTCAGGCACATCGATGTTGATTGGATATTTGCAACAGCAATGTACCGCAGACCTTACGGCTCACACCTCTCGATATTTACCGACATTTGCCTCCCCACCATCAGGCTTTATGTTCCACCTTCCCGCAAATAGCATACACTGCTAATTGCACCGGGATACAAATAGCATGCACTGCTAATTGTACCAGGGGTGCAAATAGCATACACTGCTAATTGTACCATGGGTGCTCACCCATGGTACAATGCCTCACCCTTAATTTAATCACAGAAATTGATCATTTTTAATTAATTCTATTCTCATTTCATTCCATTCATGCAGGACATGTAACAGAGGGCAGTATTGTGAGCATACAAGTAGTTGTTTAAAGTAACTGAAAGATAAACTTATTACCAAATGTATTCATTTTGGGGTGTATTTCATACCCATATTTATTTCTGCATTAATTTACTTAACACTTACTCAAATGGCATTATAGAATTAATATCCTAATAGTCGGTGTGACCAAAATGAATGTGATAAACATCACAATAAGATTATACTGGCCTTACTGATAATATTTTTGAATATCACCACATAGCAAGTGAAGAAGTTGATCGACTCTTTTGTTTGCCTCTCTCAGGAACTGGTATTTCAGTGCATGAAAAAACCTAAAAGGGGAAAACAATAATATACTGTTATGAGTAAATCATATATTGAGAAAACAATACTCGTTGTGATATTGGAAACTTTGGAAATGATAACTTCATTTGTACATACAGAAAAAACAGTTCCAAATGTGACCAGAAAAATTGTGTTCAGTGGCAGAATAGAAGAGAAATGTGTTTCCAGTACCTGGAGAACATGAAACCAACAGAGGAGAACGTTGGTTTTGGGGAAAGCTTGTCTTATGGCATTGAGCTCTTTTAAGTCTCTGTAGATCATAACTGACCTAGGAAAAATAAGACCTGACTCCAGATAATAATATTGCAGAATACTGGAGTATCACAATTTCAGCTAGGCAAATGTAGTAAATTGAACATGGTTTAAGTTACAAAAAAATGTATTAAATTATCTCTCAGTATTACAACTCCTTTGTGCTTGCATGGGTATTGGGCTTTTGAAAAGAACTGTTCTCACCTTGGGTAAAAGTTTGGATTGCTCAAACAAAGCATGTTCAAGCAAAACTATTGCTGAGGATTTCTGGCTCATTATTACAGTATTTATAAAAATGGGACTCCTCTTCCAGTTTGATTGACAAGTAAAAGGGCAAACAGGTATTACCCATATGATGTCAAACCTTTGTAGGAGGCGTCCATAAAAACCATGGGGTGGGGGTTCTCTTGGAGTAGAGCCTTCTGTTGTGGTGTCTGGACAACAATAATCAGTGGCTGGTCTTTTGTCACAGGTTGAAAAAAAGCAAATGTTTTCTTTCAGTTCAGCTGTCACCAGCTTTTCCACACTCACAGCATCATCGATATCCGGCAGAGTGAAGATACGGAGGTGGCGTTTTACCAACCTCACATCTTCTGGAGTTAGGAAGAAACGTCTGTCATGCTTATCGGTGAAACTACGACTACATGCCCAATCATAACTTTTTATAACAATCTGTGAAATGGATAGGCCTTGTGTGAGCCACATCTTGACAAATCCTAACAATTCTGGATTAATTGCATGTTTCTTCCTCTCTTCAGGGTTTGACAAATCATGTCCCATGTCAGTCAATTGCTGCCAAACTACTACCGCAGTGAAACCTGTCTCTATAAAGACACATAGGCTTCACAGGAATTGGCCCTTGTTTTACATGCCGTGCCCATGCTTTTTCCTGTTGGTTTGGCTGTTCTGTTTTGCCGCCAAGAAAAATGTGTTTGTTTTCTGCTGTAGTTCTTCTACATAGTTCTCCGTAAACTCTGTCTTCTCGTCCCCATGAACAATTTTGATATGCGTGGAAACAGGAATCTTTTTCTTTTCTCAGTTTACATTGGATGCCCTCGATCCATAGCTGCTCCATAATCTGCAGTTGATATAGACATTACAGCTTTAAGAAAACAGAATAATTTTACGAAACATTTCAGAAATAGACAGCATAACTGAATGTTAGAAGAAAATTTGTTCAATCAACATTTATTTATATAGCACTTTACAGTAACCAGCAGGTATCCAAAGTGCTTCACATCAGAAACCAAGAATAAAACACATATACAACATATACAATAAAAAGAATGAAACATAGAAAACAGTAAAATCAGAAAAGGTTACATAGAAATATGAAATGGAAATTGTCACACCACTACTATGTATTAAAAGCCATTCTAAACAGATGCAGTGGCACACAACAACGGGGAAATGAAATGCCACACCCCGGGCACAACAACGGGACAGTTGTGGTTAGGAAAAGAAGAACAGAGAAAGGAACCATCACACGGGAAAAAGAACCGTCACACGCAAGACACACGGACATTAACAGGGTGGTTATGGTTATTAAGAGAATAACGCGGAAAGGAACTGCAACACGCGGGACGCGATCCCCAGTCTACTGGGTGAAAGTCCTGTTTTTTTTTACCCATCCACCACCCTGACCAGCCTCCCTACGCTGACTTTCGCCTTATCAATAATACTATGCTTCCCGTTGAAATACATTGCTTTAAAATTCGTCATCACCACACGAAAAAAAATGACATTGTGTCCTGTCCACAAATCAATAGATTAAATAATGTTACTAATCCACACAAATCCATGAGACTGGGCTGTGCTCACACAGGGTAAAAATCTCGTACAAATACTCAGGGGCCAGGCTGTTTAAGGCCTTGAAAACAAACAATAAAATCTTAAAATTGATTCTAAAATGCACAGGGAGCCAATGTAGGGTGTAGAAAACAGGAGTGATGTGTGCATGTCTAGATGTACAGTCCAATTCAAAAGTATTGGACATTTGGGTTCAAGATTAAAAGATGAGTATGAGACAATAGTTCAGAATGTCAGCTGGTATTTACATCTAGATGACTCAGGACATACCACCCTTTGTTTGAACCCACCCATTTTTTAAGTGAGCAAAAGTATTGGAACATGTGACTGACAGATGTTTCTTGTTGCCCATGTGTTGCTTTTTTAGGTTGATTGCTCAAACATTAAATAGCTCTACATGACTAGTCTAAGTTTTTATCCTTGGTTTAAACCTATAAAGACTGCATTTCTTGTTAAAGAGGATAAACCAACATGAAGACCAGAGAGCTGTCTATGGGAGAAAAGCAAGCCATTTTCAAGCTGAGAAAAGAAGGAAAATTGACCAGAGCCATTGGACAAACATTGGACAATGTCCTGAAAAAGAAAGAAACTACTGGTGTACAGAGCAACAGACGTCAAACAGGTTGGCCAAGGAAAACAACAGTAGTTGATGACAGAAATATTGTGAGAGCTGTGAAGAAAACCCCAAAAACATCAGTAGGTGACATCACCAACAACCTCCACAGTATTGTGAAGGTATCACAATCCACTGTTCGAAGCAGACTCGGAGAGCAGAAATATAGAGGCCACACCACAAGATGCAAACCACTCATCAGCATTAAGAATCGGAAGGCCAGATTGGAATTTGCAAAGAAGTACAGAGATGAGCCGCAAACGTTCTGGAAAACAATCCTATGGACTGATGAGACCAAGATTAATCTCTAGCAAAGTGATGGAAAGGCCAAAGTGTGGAGAAAGAAAGGAACTGCTTATAAGCTCATCATCTGAAGCATACAAGCTCATGTGTGAAGCATGGTGGAGGTAATGTCCTGGCTTGGGCGTGTATGGCTGCTTCTGGAACAGGCTCATTCATATTTATTGATGATGTAACTGATGATGGTAGCAGCAGAATGAATTCAGAAGTGTACAGAAACATTTTGTCTGCCAATTTACGGAGAAATGCATTGAAACTAATCGGGAGGAAGTTTATCAAGCAGCAGGACAATCCAATCCATTTTATTTATATAGCACATTTAAAAAACCAAGGTTTACAAAGTGCTGGGCAAGCAATAAAACATACAAAACATTAACAAAACACATAAAACAACATAAAATCATACAGTTTTCATGCTGGGTTAAAAGCCAGGGAATACAAGTGAGTTTTAAGACAGGATTTAAAAGAATCAAGGGTCGGGGCCAATTTGACCTGTGGAGGTAACTCATTCCACAGTTTAGGCGCAGCAGCTGGTTGTTAACCTGGTTTTTGGATCGTCCAGCCGAAGTTGATCAGTAGACCTAAGTGCCCGTGAGGGGGTGTAAACTTGTAAGAGGTCTGCGATGTAGCGAGGTGCCTACCCATTATGCAAGAAACATCTCAAGGATGCACTGGGACGCATCCTCAGTGATGTATCCTGAGATCATTGGGTGTTTCGGGTCTCGCAACATCATACACCCTCGCCCAGGCGACCCAGCCGGGGTTGATCAAGCCCCGACTTGCGTCCCAGTAGCAGTCCACGGATCAGCCCTCTTAATCCAAAGCCACCTTGTGGCCTTCTCTGCTGCTTCGCTTGCGGATTTAATGGCCCTCTTTTTGGCCGCCCCTGTCACGCCCAACCGACTGAGGACTTTGGAAAGTGAATGACCTGCAAAGCCTCTACAGCCGACTTCTATGGGCTCATAGAAGGTTTTCCAGCCTCTCTCCCTGCACTTCTCCACCAGTTCCTGGTACTTAGCGCGTTTCCTCTCATTGGCTTCCTCAATACGCTCTTCCCAGGGCACCGTAAGTTCCAGCATGATCAGATGTTTTGAAGCCTTGGAGGTAACTATTATGTCTGGACGGAGTCTTGTTGTTACAATATGCTGAGGGAACCTCAGCTGTTTTTCCAGGTCGACCAGCAGCAGCCAGTCAGAGGCTTTGTGGAGGAGGCCTGTTTTTAATTGTGAGCGTACCCGAGGTTTCTCTCCAGCTTTGATGAAGGAGACTGCCTTCTTTGGAGCATGATGGTGTTTGCTGGTGTTGATGGCTGAGGCTAAGCTCTCAGCAATTGCCTTAAGCACCTGGTCGTGGCGCAAACGATAGCGACCATCAGCCAGAGCCTTCGGGCAACTGTTGAGGAGATGTTCTAAAGAGCCTGAGCCAAAGAAGGCAGGAAGGTGTCTCGCTCTTCCCCCAGACATGGAGGTTAGCTGGACTTGGCAGGGCATCGTAGACAGCTTGTACCAGGAAACGGACCCGATGGAAATCTGCCTGTAAAAAGTTTGCCCACGTGATCCTACGCTGTAGTGTACTCTCCCACCTTGTCCACGCCCCCTGCTGCCGGAGTCCCGCAGCCCTGCTCACTCGCTCTTCCTCCACGCCTGCTCGAATCTCATCCTGGAGTAGATGGTGTCTTTCTTTGCCACAAGCCTGGCTGACCAGCATCTTTGGGAAAAAGCCCAAACCCGCTCTGCCTATCGCCACGGTGCCCACCAATTCCTTTTGTCTGAGGCGTGACTCTGCCACCTCCACTGCTTTCCCAGCCTTCCATTTCCTTCCCGTCCTCACCTCAATGCTGACTGATGACACCTTACAGTCCCTGTACTGTAGGACTTCTCTGGTGCGTACCACCATGAATTCTTCAGGGAGGCCGCTGAAGGGCAGCTGCAGGATGTTACTTGTCCCATATAGTGCAGCGCTTGTAAGACTGTGTGGAAGGCCCAGCCACTTCCGAAGAAAGCCACTTATCTTCCTTTCTAGGGACTCAACTGTTGTCATTGGGACTGCATAGACCAGTAGGGGCCACAGGACTTGGGGCAGGATGGAATGCTGGTAGATCCAGGCTTTAAATCTACCAGGCAGACCGGACTTGTCAACCTTGGTGAGCCAAGCTCCAAGTTCTTTATTTGACTTCTGGACGGCGACAGAGTCTTTCAGGCTGGAATCAAAGAGCTTCACCAAACTCTTGACAGGTTGCTCCGTGATGGTTGGGATGACAGTTCCTGAGAGGGAAAAACGGAACTGGTCAATCACTTTCCCCCTCTTCAGCACCATGGACCTTGACTTGGAGGGCTTAAAACTCATCCTTGCCGAGGTGATGAGTCTCTCGAGTCCTTGTAGGATCCACCTGCTCCCTGGGACCGATGTTGTGATGGTAAGGTCATCCATATAGGCTCTTATAGGGGGCTGTCCTACGCCTGACTTGGTTAAGGGCCCTCTGCATTCTACCTCGGCTGACTTGACCACCAAGTTCATGGCAAGAGCAAAAAGAATAACAGAGATGGTACAGCCTGTTGTTATTCCTTTCCCAATGTGATGCCAGTCTGATGTTCCTGACCCAGAAGTGACCCGCATCCTGAAATTATTGTAGTAATCAAGGATCAGGTCCTTGATCTTACTGGGAACATGATGGAGGTGTAGAGCAAGCTCGACCAGTTTGTGCGGCATGGACCCATAGGCGTTGGCCAGGTCCAACCAGGTCAAGTCGCCTCTGTTCTCATGGGCCTCTCTGATGAGCTGTGTAACTACACCAGTGTGTTCCAAGCAGCTGAGAGCTCCAGGAATCCACCCCCTTCTGCACTGAGGGGTCGATGTAGTTGTTCTTGAGGAGAAACTCTGTCAGTCTTCGTGACACAATGCTGAAAAACACCTTCCCTTCAACACTCAATAGTGAAATATTTCGAAACTGGTTGATGTTTTTTGAGTTCTCCTCTTTGGGGATCCACACTCCCTCCGCCCATCTCCACTGGTCAGCAACTCTTCCTCTTCGCCAAATCACCTTCAAGATCTTCCACAGGTGCCGGAGAAGCTCTTGGCAGCGGTTATAGACCAAATAAGGCATTCCACTGGGGCCTGGAGTAGATCCCGAGCGAGCTGCCTTGATGATCTCCTCAACATCCCTCAAGCTTGGCTCTTTCAGGTTAAACTCTGTTGTTGGGGGAGCGGGGCTGATGAGGGCTTTGTTGGGCTCCAACTCTTGCTCTCTCATTGCATCACTTCCTCTTTTGAGCACTCAAGCCGGCCACTGCGCTTGTCCCCAAGCAGTTGTTTTGTGAAGCCGAAGGGGTTGGCGATGAATGCTCCTCGCTTCCTGACTCTGACTCTCTCTCTTCCCCGTCTCCGGTGCCACTCTGCTCTGCGGATGATCATCAGCTTTTTCCGCAAGATGTTTTGCAGCTCCGCTATTGGTTGCCTCTCCTCAGCAGTAGCTTTCTTGTACTGTTTCTTGAGGGTGCGAATCTCCTGACGCAGGTGATGTATTCTGGTAGCCCTGCGGTTCATGGTGTAGGAGGTGGGCTTGGTTTTTTTCTTCTCTACCTGACCAAATCTTTCTGAAGCATAGCTGAAGATGATGGTAGTCATCGTTTGGAGTCGGCTGTCAGCATCTCCTTTGGCTGTGGCTTGGATGATATTGGACACATCCTCGTCGAACTGCAGCCACTCACTCCTTTTGCTGGCTGGGGGCCATTTAATCCGTTGCTGCGGAATTACTCTGCTGGGTTTGGGAGGCTCTGGTACGTGGAGGGACTGGGCTCTGTGGGTTGCCTCCTGGCCAGGCTCCTCCTGCGTCTCACCAGGTTCAAAACCTGTGCGTTGCACCTCACTCTCCCGCTCCAGGCATTTCATTCTGGCCTGATGGATTTTAAGGCCACGATGATTCTTGCACAGCTTTCCGCAAATGCATGTTACATTCGTCGTCTGTCCGTTTGCATGGGTTGTTAACCTTTGATCCGTCCGATTGGAGATCTCATCCTCCCCCCCCTCTCGGGATCTCCTGGGGGTATCTTTCTGTAGGGCTTTCCGTAGCTTGTTTTGGGTTCTTCCTCGCGAAAGACACAGTCTGGGGTGCTAACCCGTACTGTCCCAGGTGCCGTCTTTCCGTGCCGTCAACTGTCTCTCCAGTAGTCGACCAAACTATTCTTGGTTGTCACCTAGTCTATTCCTAGGGGGTCACTGGCTGAGCCAGATGTTAACTATGCATTCAGTGATTTAAAAACAAACAATAATATCTTAAAATGTACTCTAAAATGGACCGGGAGCCAGTGTAGCGAGGCCAGGACTGGTGTTATGTGTTCATGTTTGCGAGTTCCAGTTAAAAGACGAGCGGCCGAGGTTTGTACTAAATGTAAGCGTGAGAGAGAGGTTTGGTTAACGCCAATGTAAAGTGCATTACATTAGTCTAAACGAGTTGAAATAAAAGCATGAATCACATGTTCAAAGTGCTTACGAGCTAAAACAGGTTTCATTTTAGCTAAAAGCCTCAAGTGATAGAAACTTGATTTGACAACATTATTTATCTGTTTATCAAGTTTAAAACCATTGTCTATTTTGACACCCAGATTTGTGACTATGGGTTTTGCAAATTGTTGCAGGTAAACCAGGTCAAGGGGATATCATTTTCTTCATTTAGATTCAAAATGTTAGACGCCATCTAGGCCTTAATATCTTTACACTCTAGTAGAGGTCTTAGGGAATTGGTTTCACCTCTTTTGAGGGGAAGATATATTTGAGAGTCATCCGCGTAGAAGTGGTAAGCGATGCCATGCTTTCTCATTATGTTTTCTAGGGGGAGGAGATAGAGGGGAAAAGAGAAGTGGTCCAAGAATTGCGCCCTGTGGAACACCACAAAGAAGGGGGGCAGTAGACGAACCAAAGTCCCCAAGCTTTACTGAAAAGCATCTCCGAGAAAAATAGGACTTAAACCACTGCAAAGCAGTGTCCTTGATACCAACACAGTGCTCTAGATGTGAGATAAGAACTGCATGGTCAACTGTATCAAATGCAGCAGTGAGGTCTAAAAGCACTAGAATGGCAGAATTGCCAGAGTCAGTGGTTAATAAGAGGTCATTCAAAACTCTTAAAGTGCAGTTTCAGTTCTGTGAAATGCTTTGAAACCAGATTGGAAGATATCAAAGATTCCATGAAAATCCAAATAAGACTGCAGTTGTAGAAGTACAGTCTTCTCTAAAAAAATTTAGATAAAAGGAAGCTTAAAGATAGGTCTGTAATTGGATAAAACCGAGGAGTCCAGATTTCTTTTTTTAATCAGGGGTTCCACAACTGCTTCTTTGACATATGTTGGAACGATACCTGCTGCCAAACTACTATTTATGATTTTTTGAACAATCGGGCCAATAGTCTCCCGGGCTTCCTTAAAGAGGCGAGGGGGCACACTGTCAGTGGGACAATATGAGGGTTTTAGTTTTGTGATGATTTCAGTGAGATTTAAAAGCGACACAGGCTTAAACTGGTTGAGGACAGTTGAGCAAGTGCTAACTATAAAAGGGTCAAGCGACCTTGCCTAAAAAGAAGTTAAAGGGCTACTTCACCAAATTAGCATTCAGCTTTGTATTAGTAGAAACCCGGTAGTATTTCTGAATGACCGTGCTTCCCTCCCTCATTTCCCCCTGAGAAGGGAGATCACTGCATTGGGGGTCTGGAAATCATTCCTCCAATGATGCAAAATGACGATTTCTGCGTCATTGGAGGAATGTTTGGCCAGAGGCAAAGAACTACAGCCAGCAGTAGGAACTACTTCCGCATGTTTTCAACCCGCCCATCACCCGAAGCGAGCCGATCTCAGCCGGAAAAAAAAGAAATGTCAGCCATCTTGGATCCTCGCTAAACAGGGCTCTATCTTCTCAGCAGCAAACTTTTACAAAATGATGTGCTTTCAAACTACCGCACACTTGTACCACCAGGATACATCGCTACAGATCGGAGAATATGCAGGGAACGTTATTACAGAGGGAATAATCTGCACACTACGAGAGCTTCGCCTGCACGGAGACCAGCACGGAGACCAGCACGGAGACCAGCACGGAGACCAGCACGGAGACCAGCGGTCTCGCTCGATGCCCCGAGCCGGGTAGGGGACATCCTCATCGGCTAGGTGGGAAGCTAACGCTAACCGGGGAAAAGGCACATCCAGAGTGACCTACCGCTAGCCGGCCATCTGTCTCATCAATCCTGATCGCAAGTGTCCGTTCAACAACAAACTGGACGACATCCAACTTCAACGAAAATCCCAACGCGAGTTCAGAGACTGTTTATTGTTTTCGTGGAACATGGCTTAACAACAGCGAACCGGACTGTCCAGCTACCTGGCCTGCTAGCCCTCCGACGATCCAAGCTAGAGATGCTCTGTATGAAGGTGGGCTGTGTTAACACGGACTGGTGCAGAAATGGGGTGATTTGTATTCAACTAAATGCTAACTGCTGGAGTTTGTGACTGTTACATGGCGACCATTCTACATTCCACGCTAATTCCGGGCTGTGTTTATACTCTGTGTTTACAGCCCACCAAGCCTAATGCTAGTATGCTTAGCTGAACTTTACGGAGCCTATAATGTATGTGGGCACTAAATGTAGCCTGTTTCGTATGTCGTTTTTATATAATGTTGTTTTTATATATTTTAATCGTGTAACACCACTTGAGCCACGATGAAACGTTGTTTCGTGTATATGGTTGAAATAACAATAAAACACATTGAGTTGAGTCAAATGCCTCTGTCTGTCAAGTGGTAGGCGTGGCTTGGGAGTGGACTCAAAGCAGCGAAGCGAAGTGCATTCTGGGATTTGGTGTCTTTCATCCATATGAGCCAAAAACACATTTTCTGGCTTTTCTCGGCCTAGAAGGCACCGATTCAATTTCTTTTTCACATTTCTGCTACATAAGTGACCCAAGTTAAAGATATATTCAGCTTTCCAGCGGTGAAATATCCCTTTAGGAAAACAGGTGGTGTCATTGAGCCATGGCTCAGATTTAGATCTGAGGCACCTAACTTTTTGCGGAGCAACAGTGTTAAGAATATCGGCACAGGTGGAAAGGAAGGAAGAAAATTGTTCTGTGTCAAGGTTAGCCAAATAGCTACTACTAGACTGGGTTATATTAATACATGCATAAGTAAACTGAGCAGCAGTGGAGGGCTTAAACACATGACACAGGCGCATAGGAGCAGGCAGTTTAAGCCTATGAGAGGGCAGAGAAAGATCAAATAAGACAGGCATGTGATCTGAAATAACAGCGTTATGTACTTGGATATTAGAAATAGGCAACCCATAAGATAAAACAAGATCTAACATGTGGCCATATTCCTGTCGGTCCAGTAACATGTTGTGAAAGATTAAAAGCATCAATCATATCTAAAAAGTCTCTAGCAAGTGGTTTTGAAGGACAGCAGACATGTATGTTACTAGCAATTACAATCTTGTCATAATCTGTCATGATACCAGCCAGGAAATTAGAAAAATCTTAGTAGATTACTGCACATAGTACCGGATTTGACCGACCTAATACAGACATGCTGAGTTCAAAAGAAGAAAAGGCAGCTAGTAACAGGGACCTACAAAATAAGCTCTTTTTAAAAACTGTCACTGTTCCTCCTCTACGTCCAGTAGTTCTAGGAGAGTCGAAGAATGTACAGTTTAGAGGTGAAAGCTCGATGAGGGCATCGGACTCACCAGCACTTATCCAGGTTTCTGTCAAGAAGAGTATATCCACAGCATGTGAGGTGAAGAAATCCTTAAAGGGATACTTCACCGATTTAGCATTCAGCTTTGTATCAGTAGAAACCCGGTAGTATTTCTGAATGACCGTGCGTGCCTCCCTCATGTCTCCTTGAGACGGGAGATCTCTGTATTGGAGGTCTGGAAAAAATCTTTCAATGTGTTGTGATATTTAAACCAACGATCCGTCAACGGCGAAATAAAAGCCTCTTATTTATGAGACCGGTCTGAGAGACCTCCAGTTTACAGCGGGATGTGGAGCGGTGAGACTGTCCGAGCGGCAACTGTCCAAGCTGCGAGACTGTCCGAGCGATGAGCCAGCGGCCCCGGCAGGCGCTGCTGGCTGTCGCGTCACTTTATGGAGCTTCTCAACTCCGAAAAGCAAATTGTCAATTCGGCAACAATTTTCACAATACGGCCTATATTCGAAATCTAAACAGTTGATTTCTCGCCTAAAAGTTTCTCAGAAGTGAATTTAGTGATGAATAAGGTGGCGAAAATGGATCGTTGAATGCTGAAATGAATGTTAGGATAAGGGTGCTGCCAAGTTACCAACCAGTGTTGGTTATCTTACTTTAAAAAAGTAATTAGTTACAGTTACAAATTACTTCTCCCAAAAAGTAATTGAGTTAGTAACTCAGTTACCACATTGTAAAAGTAATTAGTCACTCAGAAAAGTAACTGACGTTATTTTTTATGTTCTATAACGCTATTACGTTCTATAACATATTTAACGTCAAATATGTTTATATTAACTAAACTCTATATACAGTATTTTAGAACATTTGGCATTTATTTGAACTCAATAGATTGCAGCCTCCCATATGATATGCATAGAGATCAATGTGTTCAGCTCGGCCTTGGTCACCTGTTGCTGACTATCGTCGCCATTGTTGCTGTCCTGTGTTTAGTGGTAGTCAGAGCGTGCGACGTGAGCAGGGTATCCGCCCACCCAGCCAATCATCATCGCATTTGCAACGGTGTCATCACCCCCCCCCCCCCCCCCCCCCCCCGCTCTCTCCAGTCAGCTGATGTGTAGCCAAAGCCGACACCTCGCGCTTCATTCAGCCAAATTGTAGTAACGCGCCACTTTACATTCTCAGTAACGATAACGGCATTGCAACGATGGGAAAAGTAATTAATTAGATTACTCCGTTACTGAAAAAATAACACCGTTATAACCGTTATACAGTCCCTCCAGAAAAACGCGATTATGCGCTCGCAGAATTCAATGCATAATCAGCCAATGTCCGCATATTCATGCGGGGGCCGCATTTTTTCAAATACGCCGCACTTTCGCCGCATAAATTGCCGATTTCCGCGCAAAATATGCGGGGCTTGCATGATTTCACAATCCCCGCATTTTCGTTGCAAAAAAGTCACATATATCTATGGTTGGGTACCGAAACTCGGTGCCAATAGGCCCCCGGATCCGACGTAAACGGTAGTAACGAGACCGAATAAGAACGAAGATTTCGATGCCTTGTTTTGGTGCCTGACTTTACACTACATCCGACAGCAGGTAACGTTAGCCTAGCTTTAGCTAGCAGCGTGATTAAACACGTTAACATGCTGACAGGTAACGTTAAACAGTGTAAAGTGTGACTGTATATCAACAGTCTGCTCTGCAGCGCAGCAGCTGCCGACGTCGGAGAAACACAGACGGTGCATTCACTGACACTGGTAACATACAGCCTCGCGGTGCTTTCGTAGTTATTGTAAAATACCCTTTTCCCATCTGGTTGCTGTTTTTGTCGTCCAACAGCAATTTAGGTCTACTGGTGACCCTACATATATCTCAGCAGAAAGTTAAAAAAATGTTGTGTTTACTTCACACAAGAACAGCCATTTTCCCCTGTTGCCATGAGAACGTTATGAAGTGATGTAATTTCACCTACTGAGAACACGGTGTTGGGGGAATCACTTTTTTTCTCTTTTTCATCAAACCGCAGTTTTTGCAAGTTCCCGCAATTTTTGCAAGTTCCCGCATATTCCATCGCATTTTTTAAGAAAACGTGCCGCATAATCAAGGATTTTTGCCCGCAACAATCACAAAAAAACTCCGCGTTTTTCTGGAGGGACTGGTTATACTTAAACGCCGTTACTCCCAACACTGGTACTGTACGCATCCTTGGCATTTGCATACAGGAGGTCCAGAGTTGTATTGTCTCTTGTGGGGCAGTTAATATATTGTTGAAAGTCCGGCAGGGATTTATCCAGTGAAACATGATTAAAATCCCCAGTGATAACCATGAAGGCATTGGGCTGCTGCGTCTGGAGTTGTGAGACTTATAATAGTATAAAATAGGATAATAAACGGTTCTGCAGAAATACTATTAAATCTTCAATTTCGATGCTGTATGCCAGCACAAGGTCGATGGTGTGGTTAAAACAGTGAGTGGCCTTATGTACACTCTGACTAAAACCAATTGAATCTAATAGTGAGTTGAAAGCAATACTAAGGCTGTCGTTGTCAACGTCCATGTGAATATTAAAATCACCTACAATAAGTACTTTGTCTGATTTTAGGACTAAACATGATAAAAACTCTGAGAATTCAGATAACAATTCTGAATACGGACCTGGAGCTCGGTAAACAACGACAAATATAATTGGCTGTACAGTTTTCCATGTTGGATGTTGAAGATTAAGAACAAGGCTTTCGAACGAGTTATAATTTAGTTTAGGTTTAGGATTAATTAACAGGCTTGAATCAAATATGGCTGCAACTCCCCCTCCTCGGCCTGATCCTCTAGGTATTTGAGTATTATTATGACTGGGAGGAGTGGCTTCATTTAAACTAACATATTCTTCATTGCACAGCCAGGTTTCGGTAAGACAGAATAGAGATCTAATATTCTAATCTTCTAATATTTAATATTTAATATTCCACATCAGATTTTCCTATTCTGTTCCATCATTGCAGATGTTGTTTTAATTCCAATTAGGTTGTTAAGTGTAGCTCCACTTTTGTTAACCTTTGATTTAACCGGTCTGAGTCGGGGGACAGACACCGTGGTTATTAGACTATGACTATTATTCTTACAGCTTTCTATTATGTCCCTGTCCGCCCGAAACGGCATAAAGCCAGGTACCGCGACGCCATGGTCCGGGATGTGCGAATGCAGCCATGTCTCATGTAAAACACAGTAGGCCTATGCCGCACTCGCGGAACTCCCTCTGGGTTTTAATAAGCGCCGCCAGTTAGTCTGTCTTATTTCCCAGAGACCGTACATTCCCCATAATGATCACTGGGACGGCAGGCTTATGTTTCCTTTTTTTTGCCTTGCGTTTTAATCCACCTCTGCAACCCCGGCGTCTCCTCTGTAGTTCCTTCGGTATTTCAGGCTTGTCCCCCGGCAGCAGAACAGGGCGACACAGTGCTATCAGCTAATCGCGTGTGTAAACAATCATCCCGTTGCCTTTAGCATAACACGCAGGTACAAAAAACAACCAAAGTAAGAATAGAATCAAGAGAAAAATTCCGAAGTTAGCAGAAGCCATCTCAACACATATGTTCTTAGTGAATATATAAAAAAACTGAACTTAAAGACCAAAAAACTAACTAAAAACACACAAAATACACACAAACATCAGGAGCTGCTGCAACAGGCTACACAGCGTCATTTTGCATTTTGTATTTTATTTATTTATTTATTTTCAGCCCATCCTCCACACAATTTTTCAGATTCCACAATTGACATATGCGTTTTGTTTGATTGAAGACTGGACATAACCTTCCTCCCATTTGATGGGATTCCCAAACCCATTAACATTCCAGGTGGAGAAAGGACAGTTTAATGTTAGACATATAACTATATATTAAAATATCACAGCCATCTTCTGAGCACATAGCAAATACAAAGTGGTGATGACTAAACACAACTAAATCCCAAATACTCACAGAACAGTCCATGTGCAACTGCACCTGAACAATGAATGCACAGTTGAAATTGTCGGAGTGGTGGGACGTTTGAAAACAATGGAAGTGCCGCCACTCCGACAATTAGACATCAATGTCGGAGTGGGACTATGTCGGAATGGATGGCGGAACCCCTCTGTCTCCCATGCAATGCTACCGAAAAAAAGTCCAACCAGAGAACTACAAGGAAATATGTCCAAATAGAATCCCAGCCGGTGTCTCACATTAGCGCCAGTCCGTCCCATGAGATACCTGAGAAAAAAGAAAAAAAGGTAACGCAGCCATCAGGAGCGGCTGCACATCATTATAAATCCCTCGCTGACAAATCACTCCATATTTTCTATGAATGCCAATTGCCTTTCAGGGGCATTCAAAAAGTCTTAAGCCTTGGCTTCTATTTTAATGTTTGGCAGGATACAGGATTTGGAATCTCACCTGTCTTTCATGAAGTTGTTTCTTACACTCCTTGAACCTGTCGCGCTTTATCTGTATTGCTCTGTCTGTAAGTCTGTAAATAGCATTGTGTTGTTATTCTGCCACGATAACCAGAATGGTCCATGGTCTGCCTCCTGCCTGGGGCTGCTGGCCGGTGGTTCTGTGTGCACGCTCAATCTCAACCTCAATCTCTCCCTCAGTCTCCAGCAACTCCCAAATCAGCTCACCCACAAACTTCACCGTATCTCCTCCTTCCTTACCCTCAGGGATGCCCACAAAATGGACATTATTGCATCGGTATTGATTTTCAAAATCTAAAAACATTTCCCAGAGCATGTTGACCTCTCTCTTGCTGGTGGCTGAATCATCCTGTCTGTCACTCTTGGCCGCCTCTAAACTCCCGATGCAGCTCTCCACCTCATTTATCAACGGAGTGGCGTATTTTCATCAGACCTTCTAGCTCAGCGGAGATTTTCTCTAGTGCTGCGAATATTTTCCATTTAATTTATCTGCTGTGAGAGTCGTGACCCTTTTGCTTTTCTGCCACGGTCACAGCAGCAGTGCCATTTTGACTCTTTTCAGCCGCGTCTCCACCACGGAGCATATGCCGCGTAAAGGTCCCATGGCATGAAAATTTCACTTTATGAGGTTTTTTAACATTAATATGAGTTCCCCCAGCCTGCCTATGGTCACCAATTGGCTTGACATGGTGATAGGTGTAAACCGAGCCCTGGGTATCCTGTTCTGCCTTTGAGAAAAAGAAAGCTCAGATGAGCCGTTCTGGAATCTTGCTTGTTATGAGGTCATAACAAGCAAGGTTACCTCCTCTTTCTCTGCTTTGCCCACCCAGAGAATTTGGCCAACCCATGAGAGAGAGACATCATGGCTTTCAAACGAGCAAAGTGGCAGTTGGTCAAGGCCACACCCCCACTGTTGGAGCCATTAATTGGCAATCAGCGTGTGACGCTGGGGGTGGAAGTTTATTTAAATGTGGCATAATTGCTTCAGCTGTGTTGCGCACAGCAGGGTCACAGATTTTTTTTTGACCGTGGTTACGTGTATGTTAACGTGGTAAGATTGAAAGAAGAATTATTATTTTGTTTTATTATATTGCTGATCACTTAAAATAAACGGATTGCCATATCCAAGGTTAAGCTTGAAGTCTTGGACAAGTTATTCATTGGCTATTGTTTGTTTAAAAACCACGCGTAACTTACAGACCAAACAAAGGAACAAATGTGCGCCAACATTAAGTAAAAAAAAACTGACTTCAGTACGGATGATGTGGGCCGATGTGTTCGTTGTCCACCACAGTCACCAAAACTAAAACTAAAGACTGAGAGAAGCCAAATAGCGAAAGCTCTGGTGCAGTGACGGGGATCGGTGCCAGGCAGTGGACCACGCATAGGAGAGTGTGGGCGGCTGGACGCGGTGCAGACGGACATCGGGGACCGGTGCCAGGCAGTGGACCACGCATAGGAGAGTGTGGGCGGCTGGACGCGGCGCGGATGGACATTGGAGATCGTGGTTGCGCGGAGCGGCGATGCAAGCTGAGGATAGTTTCTTCGAACCAAGTCCAAGTAATTAAAGGTAAAACGGTAGCGCTACCATACAAAGTACATGGCCATTAACATTTAAAGTGTGCACATAAAGACAACCAACAACAAATCCAATGCGCATTGGTGGTTTTGTGTTTTGTGAGATTGTTTGCATTAAAATGTGTGCTCCACGAGCCTTAAGTTTAGGTCTTATGCTTTCTTTGTGTTGTCAATGTTTGAATGAAAAACGTGTGGTTAAACAAAGGGTAGAATGGAGGATGAGGCTCCAACTGGCACTGATTTTGAGCGTCAAGCTCAGTTTGAGAAGGAGGGTACGGCCTCTGTTAAAAAGCGACCTGAAAACCTCACAACAAAGGCATTGCTTTATAAAATAGATGGCTTAGAGAAACTAAGAAAATCGACACTTAATAAAGCTGCCAACCTAAAAAAGACAATACTAGGGTTGTTGTGTGAATCTGGTTATGAAACTGAAATAAGCCAAAACTTCAACAAATATCAAATGTTGATCAAGGACGCTGAGGATGCACAAAATACTCTTTTAGAGTTGTTACCTGTGGAAGAAAAGGAAAAACAGGACACTTGGTTCAAGGCAAAACTTATGAGTGTCAATGAATTTTCCCAAAATGTGACAAAACGTTTGACAAATGCAAATGAGGGATCTACTGGAAAAGAGGATGTTGATATTGATGACAATGAAATAAAACCGATTGACAGTGTGTCAAATGTTGGATCAAGAGTTTCGAGTCGATCAAACAAATCCTCAATTGAAATTGCGCGTGCACAAGCCGAAGCCAAGAGAGCCGCACTTCTGGTGCGCGCAGCAGCTATGAAACAGAAACATGCACTGGAGATGGAGGCGGAGTCATTGCGCAAACAAATGGAGCAATTGGAAATGGATGCTCAGATTGAAGCCTCAGGTGCAGAAATTGCAGTTTTGCAGGCCTTTTCAGATCAGGATGGAATGGAATCCTATTTCGAGAAACGTGTGGCAAAACAAACTGTCCTTTCGGGTTCAAAGCTCAAAGAATCCAGGATGGAAAATAAAACCTTACCTGTCACAAGATTAAGGACTGAAAATGTTGAACATGCAATCAATCAAAGCTCCACAATACAAATTCTGCAAAGACAAAATGATATATCTGAATTGATCATACAACAACAAAGGGCAAGTCAATTACCACCAAGAGAGATACCAGTGTTTGAAGGTGATCCATTAAAGTTAAAAGTTTTTATGCAAGCCTTTAAACACTGTGTGGAAGAGAAAAGCGTTTCTAAAGGGGACTGCATGTATTTTTTGGAGAGATACACTAGAGGGCACCCACGGAACCTTGTGCAAAGCTGTTTAAACATGAGTCCTGAAAGAGGTTTTGAAGCAGCCAAAGCCCTCCTACAAGAACACTTTGGCAATGAAGCAAAGATTACAGCAGCTTATATTGAAAAGGTGCTCAACTGGCCTATTGTTAAAGCTGAAAATGTGCCTTTACTCCAGGATTATGCCTTATTCCTGCGTGGATGCAACAATGCAATGTTTGATTTGCAGGACATGAGAGAACTAGACATGTCTGCAAACCTTAAATTTGTCATTTCAAAACTTCCTTATAAACTTAAAGAACGATTCCGAAGTATTGCATGTGATGTTCATGAAAAGGAAAAGCGCAAACCAAACTTCGGTGACGTTGTGCAATTTGTCGAACATCAAGTCAAGATTTTGTCTGATCCAGTTTTTGGGGATCTTCAAACCACAGAAAGAGGAATACGAATCAAAAAGGATGTGGATACAGAAAAATCCAAAAGGAAACATGACAACTTCACTAAAAATGTCTATGCTACCAATAAACTACAGCATGAGGAGAAAAAAGTAACTAAACAGAATTACATACACAGCAGTATCACTTGTTTATTCTGTTTACAAGGTCACTTTCTGGATGAATGTCATTGATTTGCCAAAAACAGCCATCGTGAAAAAATCACCTTCTTAAAGGAAAAAGGAGTTTGCTTTGGGTGTCTCAACACTGGGCATTTGAGCAAAAATTGTGAAAAGCGCATAACCTGTGAAAAATGCAAACTGAGTCATCCAACAGCTTTACATATTCACGTCAAAACAAAGTCGGACAAGTCGATGAGCACTGATGGCCTAAACTCATGTAAACCTGAACCAACTGGGAACTCAGCTGTAGCTCAAACCTTTGGAAGCCAAACTGGGGCCGGTAGTAATGGAATACTACCAATCCTTCCAGTTCAGGTGAAAGCAAGAAGGGGCAACAAAGTGATTCAAACCTATGCCTTTTTAGACAATGGATCAACTTCTACATTTTGCACTGAAGCTTTGATGCGAAAGCTAAACCTGACTGGGAAAAAATCAAAGATATGTTTGTTAACAATGAGCCCAAAGGCATCTGTGTCAACATACATTGTGAAGGATCTGGAAATATCTAGCCTTAATGGAAAAAGGTACCACAGTCTTCCAAATGTTTATACACAAAAAACAATGCCGGTGAACTCAACAAACATAATCAAAAAGGAAAACCTCACAAAGTGGTCTTACCTTGATCTGATCGACATCCATGAAATCCAGGCTGAAGTGGAGTTGTTAATTGGTACTAACGCTTCAAAGTTGCTGGAACCATGGGAAGTTGTTAACAGCCAAGGAGATGGACCCTTTGCCATTAAGACCCTACTGGGGTGGGTTGTTAATGGCTCATGTGAAGATTGGAAAGGCAACCGTGATGATGACTGTCATGTTGCCACTGTAAATAAAGTGTCTGTCGAGTCACTTGAGCTGCTACTAGAGAAGCAGTATGAACATGATTTTAATGAAAGAGATGCTGAGGACAAAGAAGAAATGTCCAGAGAAGATTCAAGATTCATTGAAATTATGGAACTGTGAAGTTGCTGGATGGACACTACAGTTTAAAACTGCCATTCAAGAACAAAGACGTGAAAATGTCAAACAACCGATGTGTTGCTCAACAGTTATGTTTATTTTATGTTTTTATTATTTTATTCATTGGCTATTGTTTGTTTAAAAACCACGCATCTACACCAGTGCCATGTGTAACTTACAGACCAAACAAAGGAACAAATGTGCACCAACACCCACCCTCCACCTTTCAGAATCTTAAAAAGGATAAATACAGCAGTACACTACACAGAGCTTGTCCTTCACCCAACTAGTTCACCATTAGGTGACGACACTTGACACCGTTTAGTGTAGTTTTATATAAAAATGTGTAAATAAGCATACTCCAGTAAGATTTAGTTTTTTTAAGCCAGAGGATGGGACTCAGTGCTAACTCAGTGCTAGTTACAATTTACTGTTTTCTATTTCCTGACACTGAATGAATCAATCAATCTTTTGTGAGACATACATCTTTGAAAAATGTCATTATGAGGGAATGTCGATGTCATTATGATTACCTTCCATAATCATTTTATTCTTTTACAAGGATTTTTCAAAAATGACCACAGGGTCTACAGTGTTAATTTTGGGAAGAAAATATTGAATATTGACAATTAAATAGGAAAGGAAATCCATAAAAAAGATATTTTAATGATAATTTCTTGTTAAATAACTAAAAATAATGAAAACAAAGATAGAATGAGTCAGTCAAATTAACTGAAAGCTCACAAGCAAATATTTAAATAGATGATACTCTTAAAAATTCAGAACAATAGATGGCAGCATTGCTACGCTAACATATGTCCATAACAATGTTCAATTCAATCCAAGCTATTGAATCCCCATCACTGTTAATATACTATATGATGTGGGGTTATGTGATTGTCTTTAAATTTCCACCTAATTGAACTCAAATATCCCACTAAATCTTTTGTTAACAGAACCATGTAATGAGCCACTTCAAAGCCTAGAATGGAGGCACACTTCTTTAAGTTATGTCATCATAATGATACATGGTAGCTGGAGGCTGTAAGATAGATGTTCTTCAATTCAATTTTATTTATGGTGTCAAATCACAACAGAAGTTAACCCCCTTACCCTTTACCACACTATGATTTACAAAAACCCAACAACAATACGCTCTTGCAAGCTCGGTAACGTTGTTACTATTACAAACGTTAGCTGGTGAGCGGAATAGTCACCAGCACCTCACATATTTCCGAAGTGGGAAAATGCAATATGACAAACTAAATATTTAAGGTGGCCTTAACCAAGTAGCAGTCTGTCACATTCACAAGGAAATACTGCATGACGTCTCCAAGGAAGAAAATTAAGTGTTTCCTTACAAAAGTGAAGAGGAAGCATGTTTGGTCCTTTGAAGTGAGGAGAAAAGAAAGGAGAGTATAGAAGGATGGATTGAGTGAGTAAGGATAAATAGAGAGATTGGATCGAAGGGAGAGCTCAAGTTCCTTATATTAAAAGTTTGATTAATTGAATGTCTTTTGTCCTAAAAGATAAACATTAAGTATGGATACATCAAAGTAAAAAGTTCTAGAAGGATCATAAAAAAGGGGATTACAAAACTGTGAAAAAGTATAACCAAAGCCTATGTAATCTCAGGATTCTGGCTGCAGTGTTCTGAGCAAGTTGAAGGCCTCTAGTGGCACAATTTGGAAGACCAGAAAAAGGGACATTGTAGTAATCAAGTCAGGTGGACACAAATGCATGGATTACAGTTTCAGCATCATGAAATGATAAGATTGGTCGAATTTTTGCAATGTTACTGAGATGGAAAAATGCTGTCCTGGTAATAGCCTTGATGTGAGGCAGGAATGTCAGGCAAAGATCACAAATCACACCAAAGGTTTTGATGCTTGAGCTTTCAGAGATATTACAACCATCAATAATGATACACAGACTCTTACTCTGACTACATTTGGCTAGATCTGTTGTTGTATCCTTCAATATATATATATATATATATATATATATATATATATATATATATATAATTGAATAACCCAACATGTGAAGTTCAGTAAACTTACAGCAGCAGGTTTTTCTTATATTTAGTACTATTCTGGCTGGATATTGCTGAGATACCACGTTTATTATGATGCACTGAGTGGGAATGACATTATATTTCCATAAACAGCATTTTAAAGAAAAGACATAAGACATGTTTTTAATTTTTTATTGGGACACAGTCAAGGTAGAAAACATGGTTGACACTGATGGGAAACTAGTACAAACCATCCAAACACAAAATAGAATACATACAAAAACACGAGTCAGATTATTATGTAAATTGGAGGGGTACTCTTTGATTTTGTTATAGCAGCTAAAGGCACCCCCAAATCCCACATTTTCCTTCCAGCACTGAGGTTCAGTGAACTGAAAGGACATTTGGGGTGCCAATGGCTGTCATAACAAAATGTGTACATTTATCTTTAACGTCAAAGAAATTCAAGGTAGATTATAGAGTCAACATGTACAGTATATTAAGATTACATATGACTTTCTAAAAACTGATATAGACAAATTCTGACAGACCTTTCAGAAATCAATCTAAGAGAAATGTTCAGGTCCTTACCAACCACTTTAATTAATATTATAAATGTATCACCCACTCTCAGAACAAACTCTTTCGCCATGAAAGAAAAAAAAAGACAAGAAAAAAAGAAAAGAAAAGAGAAAGGTTCTAAACCTCAGAATCCTGCTAATCCATAATCCCTTTCTTCATTCCCTTTCCACCTTGTATTTTACTTTAGCAACACAGCCCAATCACAGCTGGGCTCTAGGCTGTTGTCACAGCAGCACTTGGATCCAACTGGGCATCGTCTCCTGTTATCAGAGGGCTTCCCGGCCTATAGGAGAGCAACAAAGGAGGGGCAAAGGAGTTTTAGTGCATGAGTGGATTATGTGGCGCTCCTAGGAGCTCATTTGACCGCATAGGTGGAGAGTGGAGGGCTAATCCAATCTGGATTAGACCAAGTGGTTTCTCCGGAGGGAGGAGGTGAGCTGGTAACATATAACTGGGCACTGTGACTGTAGGTTAAATTAGAGATAAAATGTGTCCAAACACGTTTTGATAGAAGCAGAGTGAACCTGCTGAATGAGAGTGAATGAAGTGTAGGATCCATTGTTTTTGGAGCTTGACCCAAACTATGGACTAAAAGTTGTGGTATCTTGATCTTTTCTGTATTGATTTTGACAATTCTCTTTTAAATTTGTCTCTCACAAGTTCCTGCTCCAGCTTCATGGAAGTTTGATTCAGTTTGTCAATTTTCCTTAAGGAACTGCTGAATGCTTTCAGTTTCAGAAAGGGCACAAATGCTACATCAATGTCCTTTTTGTGCTAAAGATAATTATTTGTTGGCAACAGAGTATTGTTATAATATGTATGTACATGCTGTCTAAAGCTTCAGTTATACTAGCGCTTCCAAAAGTGCGTGCGGAAATCGTGACGTCATGGGACTGCCGTGAGTATTTATACTCGCGTGTGGTGGTCGCGGCACTAGTTGCAGTCTTCTCCTGAACAGTGGTGGCGCTAAGGAGCAAAGGCTACCGATGTTTTTCTTTCTAAGGACTAGAAGAAGAAGAAAAGGATAAACAACGCCAGAACAGGCAGCAACAGTGCCGTCAATGCTTCGATTTGATTCAATGAGCTACTTGGTCGGATCAAGCCTTTCATTAACAAAAAAAGAACTCATCTTAACCCAGTAAGTTTACAAGAGAGATTTGCAGTCAGTCGGCGAGTCCTGGCATCCGGTTTCCCAGGAGCTCTTTCAGGCTTTCTGTTTCCGGTTTGTCGGGCGCCGCTGAAAAAAATAGACTGCTGTGCTCAAAAAATCGGCCGGAAATTACGTCATTTTGATGTCACGAATGCGCGTGCCACCTCCAATGCGTCAAGCATAAAACGGCCTTAATGCTCTTCATAGAATTTGATTTTCTTACAACATAAGTTGAAGGTATGGTTCAGGCTTGACTAAATTATATTTCAAATATGCAGTCAACAAATGATTTATGATACAATTACTATGACAAGATGCCTTTTCTCACAACTATCAAAACTTGATTAGGAAAGATGAGTTATAATGTAGGTTATTGAATCATTTGAGCACTATTTTAAGAATAAAGAAGGGCATCTGGGGGTGGCCTCTGGCTCGCCCAGTGGAGTGTTCGCCTCATGTGGGCCCTTTGCTTCGCGTTATCCCATCTCTCTCCCCCATTGCCTATCTGTCTTTTCTACTATCTAATAAAGAAAGCCCCATGTCGCCCAAAAAAGGACATCTGGTGTAGCACATACAAGTTGAACCAGTTGTGTGGTACCAGATCTGTTTTGTGTCTGCTGGGAATGCAAATGGTCAGACGTGCTGATGTCATTCACTTAAACAGTAAAAAAGGCAGTTGATTGAATCCTCACAGGTGGCTCTTGACTCTTGAATCCACACATATGGCTCCTGAATGTAAGCAACCATCAAAGTTCAAACTAACCTAATTGAGTGCTTTAGTTACACTAGGGATCTAACCCTTACTTTGTTTCAAATTCTGTCAATATTTTTATGGAATCGTCAAGTTTTAGAAGAATATAAAAAATAATGTACATCAGATTTTAATACTTTCTAATAGCTGCCTGAAAAGTCAAATAAAGACTTGACGAGTTAATTTTTAATTATGGTATTGGTAAGTATCCAGTCAAGTCTTTTATTTTGTTAGTAATAAAGCAGCTGCAAAGATCAACAAGATTAGTCTCAATTTTGTGATATTACTTACCTATATTTTGTGTTTACAGGATGGTTCCTCTTGGTCTGGGTAGAGGCTGAACAGCCATCTTTGGAAAACTCTGAATAGGAAGTCACACTAGGCCTCTGTTCTGATTGGGTGCGGCGGGTAGAATTGTCTATCCCTCTAATCGGGAGTCTGCCCCGGGAGGCTTCTCCCCATAATTTGGGAAGTACAGAACTACCAGTCGCTATGCAGGTCTGAGAGTCCTTTCCACAGAAGACTGAGCGGGCATCGTGAAAGGACACAGATGGAATGATCTCTTCAGTGCAGTTATCTGTGGCACGTGTTACCTTTCTTGGAGAACTTGGGCGAGATGAGGGTCTAGAGGTGGACTGAGGTCGGAACGCAGGAGGGCTTGGAAATTTGTGGCACACAGAAGGACAAGATGGCGGTAAGCGGACTCTAGAGACAGGCGGTGCTGTCACCGGCAGGCTGTAAGAGGACATCTCACCCTCATATAATTCATTGCTTCCACATCTCTGGCCAATTTTGGCTTGAAGGGGTGGCCCTCTGCTGCTTAATTCTGTATTATCTGTCTTGTCAGTAGATTGTCCTGCATTGCGCAGGTGAATCATCTTACGTTCCTGTTGGTAGAGCAAGTTAATATTCTCCATTTCTGGATCCAGATCAGTTTCTGTTTGCTGCTCTGCATCTTGTGTCCCCATAACAGCATCCTGCCTGACAGGACGGGCAGACAAGATACTGATCGAGCTTGGCCTTACGCTGGTCCGGTTTGGCAGCACATCCACATTGTGCACCAATACCTTAAGGCGCTGGGAGACTCCGTTCTTTTGGTTTATTATTGGGAGACTCACAACTGAATCTTCCTGTGACCCTTCTTTATTTCCTGGTATGCCCTCAGTACTCTGGAAGGAATTGTCCATCAGAACCTCTGGGGGTGGAGGTGGTAGGTTGTCTACATCCAGGTCATCCCTGCCCTCAGGCCAACTGTTGTTGTTATTGTTGCCATTGATGACTAATCCCCCCTCATTACTATATACTGTGTCAGATAATTGAAGGATCATACTTTTCCTGGGCCTCCTGATATGAGGTGGAATATTATCAAGGCTCTGCCCTGGTCGACCATCAACCCCTTGGCTAA
Source organism: Gymnocephalus cernua (assembly GCA_023631565.1). NCBI lineage: Eukaryota > Metazoa > Chordata > Actinopteri > Perciformes > Percidae > Gymnocephalus > Gymnocephalus cernua. The sequence goes on along the minus strand of CM042440.1, from coordinate 27,183,408 downwards.
ATGTATTTATCAGCCTTCTGACAGAATGGTGCTTGGGTGGTTGGGGTGCCAACATTGGTAAGGAATCAGGTGATTGATTTGTTCTGAAGGGGCCTTTTTGTGCACCTGCTGATCCACTTACTGAATGCCTCCTTATTCCAGCTCTATACAGGTTATAATGAGGCCCTGCTAACTCTTTCTTTCCTTGGATTTCAGACATCTTTCTAATTTGTTGATCCAAGTTCCTCTGGTCCTTTTGTAGGTCTATGATAATGTTTACACACCTGGTGGATGTAGAGTGTTCAGGTTTGGTTGCAGTGACAGCAGTCAGGGGTCGTTTGACCGTAGGCTGCCAAGCCTGCATGTAATTTGCACACATGAAAAGAAAAGCTTGACTGGGATCTGGTGGGGCAGAGTTCGACCTATTTCTTTCAGGCCTATCACCTTCATCATCCTCATACTCTTCATCATCATCATCCTCCTCCTCTTCTTCATCTTCATTATAGCCTACCAGGTTGGGTACATTGCTGGCCATAGTATCTAATGTACCACGAATGTTGATTCCAGATCCACAACTTCCAGAGCCAGCACTCCCACGGTGGCGGCGGTGCCTCTCAGACCCTGTCAGACTCTCATTTTCTCCCCCGAAACCGCTGTCTTCACTGTGCAGTGCCAAATCCTCTGGGTTAGACTTCCTTATGGCGGCCTCCTCCACCCGTGACAGCACTTGAGCCAACCTCTGCTCTGCTGCCTTCTTGGCCTGCAGCTTCTCAACCAGTAGTTTAGAGAGGGAAGAAAAGTACTCCACTGCCTCCTTAAGAGTGGTGTCACTCAGTGCCTGGACCGAGCCCCCCACATGCCTCATTTTCTCTGTTGAATGCTGGAGCAGTTGCTGTAACAGATCTGGAGGTGGATAAGGGGGGTTGGATGTGTCAGTACTAGGTTTAGCTAGCATTACAGCTGGGCCTATCATTCCAGAAGGCAGGGTCATGTAGTCCTCATGCTCCTTCAACATGTGCTCCCCCTCCTCAGCCATCTCCTCTAGGGCCTGGTTGATTTCCTCGAAGCGAAACACCAAAGCAGACATTGTGGGCTGGAGGGACAGCTGTGTCTGGGCGGCCTGGTCCAGCAGGCCCAACAGGGTCTCATATTTGGAGATGTTCGGGTTTAGAAAGGCATAGGCTGCCTGGTGAGCCCTCACCATGTGTGGTGGGAAGTCTACCTTTGTCTGTAAAATAGAGCCGTTTCTTTGCTTTTTGTTGGACCTTCCCTTGCCTTTATTTTTCTTTCTTTTCTCCATCTTTTTAATCTTATCTGTTTGTATAACCTCATCAACGTTTTCTTGGGGCATCGCATTTACCTCAGTTTCTTTAACATCATCTGTGTTTTGGGCATCTGTATCAGGGGCCAATTGAGACCACAAATCTTTAGTAGGATGTTCTTCTTCAATGGGTAGAGGAAGTTCATTTTCTTTCTCGTCGGTCTTGAAACATTTGCTCTTCTCCTCTTCAGGTCTAGAATCAACACTGTCTTGTGGTGCCTCAGCCTGCGGAGCCTTTTGAGGTCCAGGAGCTTCTGGCTTTGAAAATAACTTTCCTTTGGATGGAGAGGAGCCCATTATTGCATTCAAAGGTGATTCAAGAAAAATCTCTTTCTCTGAAGAAAAATTTGTCAGGAGAAAAAGGGAAAGCCAAAGTGTATATCCATCGGTAAGGATGTGTGTATTTGGTTAGATAAGGTCTTCTAAGATCCTTCAACAATGTCCTTTTGTTGGCAGTCCATCTTCCATGTGCCAGTTGACTTAAATTTCTTCAGTTATTTTATGCTCTCTCCTCAGAATGTTGTAGTCAAACAGTGCAGGGACACAGCCAACACCTGCAACCTGTTGAGTGTACTGACTACCTACCAAGGCTTGCGATCGTAAGGAGCTGAAAAGATAAGACGGATTGGGGGGTTTCTTCCCTCTCTCTCCTTCAGCACGCACATATGGTCATGTTAAGTGCATCAACACACACACACACACACACACACACACACACACACACACACACACACACACACACACACACACACAAACAGGCATTTGCATGTAAGACTTTAATCTCATCAGGTAATTCAGCGCCATGTTCATCAGGTGGTGTTTTTAGCCTTATCCACTGTGCTGTGGGTTCACTCAAGAGATAAACAACTCTGTTTTCTTGTTTGCCAGGCATGTCCAACTTACACTGATACACTACACACACACACACACACACACACACACACACACACACACACACACACACACACACACACACACACACACACACACACACACACACGGAAACTCATTCGTAGCATTTACTGTAAGTGCTGGGTATGCCAGTTCTGTGCCAAGAGTTAATGAAGACAGGAATTATTGTAAGATTGTTCCTGTTTATCATCACGTATCTGACTGTAACTGTGAATTCTAGGCACTTATCAGGTTTATTTGTCATACCATTTACGTCAGTGACAGTTTAGCCCTCTTGTCTGATCTCTTAACAGGAAATCTGACTTAATCATAGTGCCCAGTAAAACATGACTAGCCTCCATTTCATCATCAACAGAAACCTGGCATTGATCCAGTGTCTGAAATGAACTGCACATGTACACTGAACTATTTGGTTTGCATGACAGGCTTAACAAAGTGGTACATGGTGAACAAAACACTGTACAATGGTTCCACATAGACTGATTTAAAATGGGAGAAATAGACAAAGATTCCTCTGAGAAATTGTTGAATAAACTGAAAGCTTATCATCAACATGTGTGCAGATTCAAATAGGAACAGTATCAAGTGCACAAAATGCAGGTGGAACACAAATAAACATATACTGTATGGCTGTGGTACTTAGCAGTGACTTTATTTTCACTGATAGATAGATTTCAGACACTAAATGCAACTGTGTAAATGTTAGACAGGCCTTCGCTGAAAACAAGCTGGCTTATTGACTCTCCTCAGGATTAAAAGAGTTTATAAAAAACTGTACTCTCAGATAGGGGGTCATCACAGCATCATAGAATCCCAGAAAGCCTGAGCCCAGCTATCTGTCTCAAAGCATCTCTGTAATCCTTACCACCCACATCCAAGTGTATCGCAGTAACAGGAACTGGGCAAGCTGTTGGCCAGCAGAGCAGAAGGAGCTTAAACTGCTCGAGGTCTGGTGTCTGCTAACCCTTTCTCTGTTATTTAGTAGACTTTAGGTTTTTTTTTAGATAATTTACTTGATAATTTTTATATTTGTATATATGCTACATTATATTCTACTCCATTTCAATCAGATTCTTCTATTCTTTACACATGACATATTTTGCATGTCTGTCTGTCAAGGGAGAGGGATCCCTCCTCAGTTGGTCCTCCTGAGGTTTCTATTTTTTCCCTCTTAAAGGGTGTTTTTTGGAGAGTTTTTCCTTTTCTGAACCGAGGGTCTGAGGACAGAGGGTGTCGCATGCTGTACAGATTGTAAAGCCCCTTGAGGCAAATTTGAATTTGTGATATTTGAAATCTAAATAAAATTGATTTGGCTTCATATGACTTGACTAACCACTTTATTTATTTGGCAGCTTTAGTTACTGGTTACATTTGCTTAAAGTCTAGACACATTTTAAAGTATATAAAAATACTCTGCTATGAATAATATTTTGTTTACCATGGTTTCCCCACATAAAATATTACTAACATTTCTGAAAGGGGCTCGAAACACATCTACTCTTTCTTTCTCATTGAGAAATTCTGGATCAGAGTTTGTGCGTGTGCAATGTAAGAAATGATTCTGTGGTCATGTAGATTTGAATTAATGTATTAGGTAAAATATATTGAAAATGATTGTGTTTTTGATTTTGAGGCAAATATTTAATTAAATTTCAAATAAAAATGTTTGGAATAAAATCCACCCATTGTAGTTAAATAAAACATACGCATTATATGTATCTAATCCCAAATAGAGAGAATATTGAGTTTACACATAACTACCAAGATAACATGGCGTGTATTTGTTAAGATGCACGAGAAATAAAGGTTTCTGGGATCAAACTTACTGAGAACCGTTAGACAACCGTTTAATTACATAGACTCGTGCAGTTGTTAACGGTTACATTCGGTCTCGGCAGTAGCCTGGTGCCCGCCCGGTCTGCTCGTGACAGGCTGCAACATTCACTTCTCTAACATTTAACTTAACATAACTAAGATAACATGTATATTTGTATGTGATGCACTTCCCAATCAATAATGTGTGAATTGCCGAACACAATCACCTAAGATGCACCAGAAACAAGGCTTGGTTAATAACTCAAACTTGCCGAGAACCGTTAGACAACCGTTTATTGGTAACCGGTATTGCGGTATATGAAATTAATACCGGTTTAATTCACTCAATTACATATCATTGGTATGTAGAATTAAATTATTTTGTATTACTACTATTTACACATAGGGAGTTTATCTTTTTCAAATCAACTCAATATTTTGTTTAGGTTATAATTAATTCTGTACTGTTTTCTATTCGAATCTACTCATATTAAATGGAGAACTATTAAGGGTCTTATTTAATTAATATTTACTCAATACCAAACCATGTGACATTTAATTAATAATATTGCTTGTAATCTGTTGCCTCATGTTTATTGAGTAGATATGGTGTATCTTTTCTTACAGTGTGTGTGTGTGGGTGGGTGGCCGTGTTTGAGAGAGAGTGACAGAGAGAGGGAAGGAGAAGGTGGAAGGTGGACTATTGCAGGCAATGTTTCCTGAAGTTGTTAATATTGGAATGCAGCTTTGTCACTCTTTGACTTGGAATTGCAGGTCGAGAGTCCTCATATCACTATTTAGTCCCTCCAGAAAAACACAGTTTTTTTGTGATTGTTGCGGGCAAAAATCCTTGATTATGCGGCATGTTTTCTTAAAAAATGCGATGGAATATGCGGAATATTTATGCCATTTTATGTGATGAAATTGCGGGAACTTGCAAAAACTGTGGTTTGATGAAAAAGAGAAAAAAAAGTGATTCCCCCAACACGTGTTCTCAGTAGGTGAAATTACATCACTTCATAACATTCCCATGGCAACAGGGGAAAATGGCTGCTCGTGTGAAGTAAACGCAACATTTTTCAACTTTTTGCTGAGATATATGTGACTTGTTTTGCAACGAAAATGCGGGGATTATTAAATCATGCAAGCCCCGCATATTTTGCGTGGAAATCTGCAATTTATGTAGCGAAAGTGCAGCGTATTTTAAAAAAATGCGGCCCCCGCATACATATGCAGACTTTGGCTGATTATGAATTGAATAATCGCATTTTTCTGGAGGGACTGACTATTAGACAACAACTGGCTTTCGACTCTTGTCTCGTGTTTTAAGTCCACAAGCCATTTTCATATTATACCAGCATTTGCAGCATCCTGAACCTTTTTGGTAAGGATACTAGGAAAACTCAGCCCAGAGTAGTTTTATTCTCCCTGAAACACGTTTCCTTTTATTTTTAAAGAAGTATACCAACATTTTTTTGTGTGTGGGCAATTTTCACTGTGTATAAATACAGAAGACATTGCAACTTTTATCGCAATTCTTTGGTTCAGTGGAGAACATCCTGTTTATTCTCCTGGCTTCTACTTCTGTAGTGTACCTCTTCAGAGCTGTGAGTCTTTGTTTGGCAGAATCCAGTGCCTCTGGTAGGGACAGGTTGGTGTACTTCCTAGGTGTCACTATGCTAATCACACCTTTCTGTAGCTCTGATGGCTGGCTTACTTCCCTCCGTGTTGCCTTCATCTTAGCTTCTAGCCACCTTCTCCATGGAGGGTACTGCTCCTTTTGGCCTATGTTCATCTTGTAGCCAAGTATCTCTAGGATCACTGTCGCTGTAATTTATATTAGCTTGATGGTTATACTGATGGTCTCAGAGGGATAGTATGTAGCGCTGCATTTACATCTTCTGTTAGACTTTCAGAGGGTACTTTTGGGGTGGCTGTGGCTCATCGGAAGGTTGGTGGTTTGATCCCTGGCCCTGCAGTCCCATGTCGAAGTGTCCTTGGGCAAGACACTGAACCCTGCGCATCGGAGTGTGAAGGCCCGTTCACATAGGACGCGGCATGCGCTGCGCTTGCCGCTAGGTTTTCCTATTCCCAAAATAACTTTTGTTGTGCTTGCCGCGGGGCTCAGCGCAGCGCAGAGGAGGCAGAGTTCCGAAATTTACGTCATTCATGCGACAATATTTAAATCACGTCACGTCTGCGTCCGGTGTTGACATCAGATGTGCGTTACATGCGACATTGTGTATACACCTGTGATTTGGTGGCGACGATGTTTCTTTCTGTCAACCAAAAGAAAGCCTTGGCAGTTGCTCTGATTGAGAGGAGGAGAAGACGGAGGAAGGCAGCCGCAGCAACAAGGGTTTGGGTGCACGAGACCCTCAGGTCCAGACAGCAGTTGGGGGAATTCCGGCTGGTGAAGGAGCTCCGCATTTTTACCGGTTCCAGGGCTACTTTTGGCTCAACAGGGAGCAATTTGACAGTCTGCTGACGAGAGTCGGTTCTACGATTTCCCAGATACGAACAACATTCCGATAGTCCAGTTCTACAATCGGTCTCTCCCTGACGTGTGGCTCCAGAAAAGACAGTATGGAAAAGTACTTCCAAGTACTTTGTTGGTCTGCCCCTGCACCACTTTTTTGTCTCTCTGTTGCCTCCTCTCCTTTATGTACCTGTCCCTTAGGTTCTTCCACCTTTTCTTACACTAATAGAAAAAAATAAATAAATGGCTTCTTTTAAAACAAACATGTTTACATAATGTATAGTAACTGATGTGTATGTGGGAGCATATCTGTAAATGAATGAAGGGTAGGGGAGAGCCGGGACAGTTAAAACACTTTTTAATTAAACGTAATTTACAAAGCGATGGTATCACACTGAAAGCTAATATTTTGTCACTAGCAACCTCCACCTGTCATCTGTCAAATAAGATGCATTTTCAGCTTTGAACAAAACCGTTCAGGAATTATTACAGCAACAGTGGGGCGTGCGTCATGTTTCATAGATTGTTGCTGGGCTTTACGTCTTTGTGAATGTCTGTTAACTCATCGCCGTCATCATGAAGCGCGTATGAAGCGGTTATTGAAATATCATGCACTGTGGATGATTCTGCCATTTTTTTATAGCTAGAACAGTAGGTGTTCCCATTTATATAATGTTTATTATGTATGTCTATTGTGGAAAATGTCATTTTTTTTACGTGGGTTAGGGCACTGCACTCCAAATAACCCCCCTTAACTACACACAGCCCATCAGTCTCCATAGGATAACATGGGGAAACTCGACCCCCTACCTGGTGGACTCAAATATATTTTCATTTTTATAAAACTGCTTTTCCATGTCTCACCTCCATAAATTATTGTATAAACACAGATATTTGTGCATTAACTTAAAATACATGGAGTTACAGCCAGGTCGGGGATATAGACAGACATATGCCATTATAACCTGTTTTGCTTTCCATGTAAACAAGTATGCAATATGAAAGTCTGGGATTGTGGAGGACACTAAATGATCTACTGAATAAGCATGTAGTCAAACCTTTAAATGAAAAACACTCATTAATAATCGAAAAAATGTAATCGCTAATGAAGTTTACTTTCCACCATCAAAACTGGTTTATCGCCTGTAACTCCGTGATAAAAGGAAATAACAGGAAAATATTTGGCTAATAGAAGGAGGTTAACATGCTCTATGTGTTGACCTGAGGAAGTCTGTCTGTCATCATTGCACTCGGAGAAAACTGGAATGTTTCATCTGTCCCGCGTTTCAACTGTCCCGGCTCTCCCATCATGTTAATGTTGGTTTTGGGATAAAAGTGTTAGTAAATGTATTTGTTACATCAGCCTGCCCAGGGACTACAGGTGGAAACCTGGTAAAATGCATCTCTCCTGTCTAAGGTTAATGTATATTGTACATTGTCCCTGTTTAAAAATAAATAAATGAGAAAAATGAAGATGAAGACGTGTGGATTATTTTAATTTCTAAATAAGATGGTGCATTTTAACACTATGTGTCATTGCATTTTACATACATAAGAGGTCTGCAGTCATTGCAGTCGGGTATAATAAAGCTAAGATATGAGCCTAAATTCATACATTCATCATCATCCATTCATACTCTGGAAAACACTTTGTTTAATAGCCTACATATGTAGTAGCTACAATTCTGTATCTCGTAAATCTCTGTACGACCTCGGACTTGTGTTGTACAGCTCTGGGAGATGCTGACGGCTAAAATCAACCTCTAGTCCATGTTCCGTTTGTGGATCCACGTGCATTCTGTGTTTTTTTTTGTTTTTTGAAAGCATAGGGTGCTTGTGACATATGTCAAAGTTGAACCATGTTGAACTTTGACCGCGGCACGCGCAAGAGCAGCCGCGGTGCGCTGTGACGTGCTTTCACGTGTCTGAAAAAAAATAAAACAACGTTGTTTAACCTTGGCCGCGGCACGCGCAAGAACGGCAAGCCGCAAAATGCCGCTTGCGCTGCGCTTTGCTCAGCGCAGCGGCAGATCAGCTGTTGTGCGCGCAAGCCATACACAATAATGGGTTTCATAGCGCAGCGCTGCCTCTTGCGCGTCCTATGTGAAACGGGCCTAAATGTGTGTGAATGTTTATCTGATGAGCAGGTGGCACCTTGTACGGCAGCCTCGGCCGCCATTGTGTGAATGTGTGTGAATGGTGAATGGTTCCTGTACTATGTTAAAGTGCTTTGAGTAGTTAAGTAGTTAAGACTAGAAAAGCGCTATATAAATACAGTCCATTTACTTTGTCTCTTAGCCTTGGTAATCGATAAGGGGGTCTCCAGGTATCCAGCTTACTTATGATCATCTTGGTGTGCTTAGATGTTGGGTTTTGAAGTATCCATTGGTCCCACATTTTCTTCATGTAACCCCTTTCTCTGGGGTCACTTGTGTATTAGCATTCCAGTAGTTCCATATTCTCTGCCCTAGTCCATGAATATCTTGTTCTTGTTCCAGTAGCCCATTTCTTATCAGCTTTCCCTGACGCGGAACTTGTAGACCCAGGAGTCTGAGCTGGAATGACTCTGTTCTGTTTGTGGTTTCAGTCATACTTGAGGTAGGCAGATAGCATCAAGGGTCTTGCCGAAGGACCCACACTGGATATGATGTTAGCCATGCCCTGAGCAGGATTCAAAGTATATATATATATATATATATATACACTTTTATATATTATGTTTTTTATATTTACTGTTTATCTTTCATTGCCTCTTAGATTTGTTATTAAACTTTATTTTATTAGATTTTAATAAATCCCTTACTTACTTAATGTTTTTCTTTAATGGAGCCTCCCAGCATTAGCATTTCACACGTTTGCACGTGTATAGCCAGTGTGACAATAGACATCTTGAATCTAACTTCTAAAATAGCATGCAGCAACTTCTCTAATATTATTTTTTTTAAGAAATAGCAATAATCAATTCTTATGACTAATTGAAACCTAATATATTGAAGTTTAGTTTACAAATTCATATTCAAAACAGTAAAACTATAGCTAAATACTGAGCTGACATATCAGCTTTCTGGACTTGAGTGAGCTAAACCTGTCCTGAACAAAAGTGGCAATGTGATGAATGCATTGCCTAGGCATCATGCCTTCACAGTGGTTAGAATTAAAGAAAAGGAGTACAGGGGCCAAAGTGGGTTCAATGACAGAAAAGAAATAATGGTAAAAAAAAATTCTAATTAATTTCCCATTCTGGACAACATTTGTAGTTTCAGTAGTTAACTACATAAATATGGCAAAAGAAAAGTAATTGGCCCAGGTTTGCCTCGGACCAGCTTTTAGTTATGCTGCTATAGTTAGACTGCCGGGGGACTTCCTATGACACATTAAGCTCCTCTCTCTCCATCTGCATTCATGTCCTCTTAATGCATGTTACTAACATAGCTCAGGGAGCTTATTCCCCGGAGTACTTATGCTTTCTCGCCTCACAGATTTGGTGATTCAGGTGGTTCGCTTTGGCAGCTGCTGACTATTATTCTAGTCATAGTTATATTATCTTTATTGTTACTATAAGTGCCATGTCGCATCATGCTGCTATAATTATTATGAATTATATTTCTGTAAATCTGTATCAGTGTCTTTGTGTCCCAACAGGCAGCGGCAGGTGGCCGCCCACCTAGAGCCAGGGTCTGTCCGAGGTTTCTGCCTGTAAAAAGGACGTTTTTCCTCGCCACTGTCGCACCAAATGCTTGCTTGTGGGAAATTGTTTGGGTCTTTGTAAAGTATAGAGTGTGGTCTAGACCCACTCAATCTGTAAAGTGAACTTAGATAACTCCTGTTGTGATTTAACACTATAAATACAGTTGAATTTAATACATTAAACTTTTTGAATCATTGTGCAAATATAGATGTAGTTGAACTCCAAGCAAGCTACTGGAAAATGTAGTTAAACTCCTAGTTTAATTAATTTTAGATCAGTACTCTCCAAAAATCTGTATGTATTCTATTTTAATACAGCTGTTTTTGTTTTTCTATGATCAGCTAGTGCTAACCAAACTAGCCACTGTACTGTCTGCAAATGTGTTGCTAATACAACATTATAAGTAACTGCTGAATACTACTACTACTGCGGGGATACCTGTTGTGTATTTAAATCTTTTTATTTTTAATCTTTTTAACTTAAATATGAAATATGTAACATGTATGCTTTAAAATGTCTAAAAATAACTATACTATATATGCTATATATTTTGTTGAGTTGTATACTTAGCCTATCCTAAATGTTCAAAGTCCAAATGTTCAAACCCAGAGAAATCTGTTAGTTTGTTTTAATGACACGGGACTTTTCATTTAGTCGCCTGTCAGTAGCATCATAAAACCTTTGACCCCTCTAGTTACTTCCATCAAAACACGGGCACCCAGATGATACGTTCGAGAGTAATCGTAAATCATACTGTGATGGTTGGGGTCAGTTGGCTGTGAGTTTTTGTTTTCTTTCTTACTTTTCATTTTGGTTTGCAATTTATCTCTGTTAGTTTCTCTGTTGGCCCTGCCTCTCTGTGTCTTCTGTGTCCCCCCCCCCTCCTGCCCTCACCAGCCAGCTGACTGTGCACACCTGCTCGTCATCAACATCCACTCTCCCGCCATACAAACCTGCCAGTCATCAGCCACAATCAAGCTCAACATTTAAACCCCGGATCTCCACTTCATCTTCGCTTGATCGTTGTCTCAGCCACTTGGGTGAAACGCTCTGCAAGCCTTTAATGTGGGAAATGGGAAAAAACGAGGAATCCAAGAAGGCAAGAAAACAAAGTCCAGAGTGATACCAAAAACAAAGAGTGGGATATCCAAAAACCCAGGGAACACAGAGACTAGAAACTCACAGGGATAAACTCACATGGACAAACGCACAGGAACAAGCCAACGTGGGACTGGGAGGATAGGACACCAAAACAAAATGATCTGACAAGGAACAAAGGAAACACAGGGGCTAAATAAACTAGGTAACGAGCAAACACAGGACAGGTGACACCAGAGCTGGGGAACAGGTGGAGCACATTAGACAATCACTAGGCAGGAAAACACAGGAAGCAAAACTAGACATTACAAGGGAAAAACCATAGACCTATATAGAAATTGACCGACAGATCCCGTTGCTCTGGACGGAGACGAGTGTAGTCTATTAGAAGCACTTTTCTGGTGATAGCCGAGTGAGCTTGCCAATGTAGATGTGACGTGAGCAACATGTCTGAACATTGTAAGTCTTCTGGTAGCTGTGCCAAGAGAAATCTCAATCATTCCGAATCTTGCAGAGACGGAGAGAGTAGGTATATGTAAGGAGATAACATAGGCACAGGCTAATTATTGCTAACTAAAATGCTAGTTAACATTAGCAATTAAACTTAAACGGCTAATGTAAGTCGAAACTGCCTGCGAGCTTCTCCTGTACAATACAGTAATTCCTCTACAATGCGACTGTAAGTCGCGTGGTTATGACACAATTGTTAGCCTATTTTTACAAAAACGTCTGCTATGGAGCCATAACGTGAGGTACAAGGTAATGGAGCCTTTTATACATTGTCGTGTTTCTTTAGAAATAAACAGTGGTCAAATGAAGTCTTTAAACGCTTCAGATGTAAAGTTATTGGCTGTCAAAGTGACTCCAAAATGAATGGCAGTCAATGGAATGCTAACGGGGGGGGTGATAGCTTATTAGCATCAAGAAATGGAACAAAATACCAGGCAAAACACCGAAACCACAACAAAGATCGTATTTATTGATACATTTCAGTATCGATTGATCCAGCTTAATTTTAATTTCTTTATTTCAAAAAGGGACAGTGTATGCTAATGAACATTTCAAATAATGTAAATATACAGGATTATAGCCAAGGGCTAATTTCCATCCTTAGTCCCTGACAGGTTGATGGTCCCTATACGTTAAGTTAAATAAATAAAACAAGTCAGAGTAAAACATCACAATAGAAAATTACATAAATTACGGATCAACAACAGAGGATAAATTACAGATTCTCCCAGCTAATGACAACAGGTTTGATTATGCAGTAGCCATTTTTTAAACTGTTTGGAAAATGAGGTGAGAGTTGATAATTTATATATTGTGCTTAGAGTTCCAGGTATTGGTTGCTCTAAAGGAAAAATAACCCTGGCCAAATGCACTTCTCCTAAAGGGAACAGTGCAGTTACCTCTGTTTGAGTTATTTTTTATATATTCTTGTAAAGGAGGTGGAGCTAGACCATGTACGATTTTAAAAACGAATATAGAGTCAATGTATTTCACAGTGTTCTCCCAATCTAAAAATTCAAGTTTCTTTAAAATTTGACAGTGATGGTACATTTTATATTTTCTATCTAAAACTTTTATAGTCTGTTGTCTCTAAGGACTTTAGATTTGTCTTACATGCTGAGGCCCAAGTAGTTATGCAATAGGTCATGTGAGACATAAGCTTTGCATCAAAGTATAGCCAGGCCGATTAAAAATTTAGATTATTCAGTAATGATTCAGTAATGCTCTACGTTGACAAGTAACGTTAGCATTAGCTCATGCTAATGCTCGGTGGGGAACGTTAACGTTATAAGGTTACAACATTGTTCAACACGTTCATGAAGTTATTTTAAGTATCATTGTTTTAATCAAGGTAAAGTTAACGTTTAACAGCAGTGGGCTAACCAACAATTACGTTCGCCAGTTAAAGTTGGCGTTAACGTTAGCTGTATAGATAGAAGACAAATCTAATGCTAATTTAGCCAGCTATCCCACCCTGTTTTTTCTGCCTCACTCCCCGCCGCTAAGGAACCTCAGTCAGGATGAAAGCTGACAACAGCCCCGGGGACACGACACATCCACAGTTAGCCAGCAGCCAGCCACTATCATAAACTTACAGCAATCCGAACCCAGCCAGCACAAACTTCAATGCCGGGTGATAACGATGCTAATGGCAGTAACAGAAAGTTTTATGTTTCGTCGGGAAACAGACCATATCAGCGCCAGCCCCAGCCACGAAGTAAGTCTCTCAGCAGGGATGAGTAACGTTACAACAAACCCTTTTCCCCTCGGTGTTGAAAACATCCAAAAAGTGTAACTGACGTGAAATATATTGCGATATTATGGTTTTAGCTGCTGGCTAATGTTAGCTTGCTTGCTCGCTAACTTGTCAACTAGCTAGCTAACGTTAGCTACCAATACAAATCGTGTTTACATTTACATTGTTTTGATTGAGAGACCCCTAGTGGCAGAAAATTACATATTGTACCTTTAATGTGAATGTTTACTGTATTATTTACAGTGTTTTAATTCCTATGAGAACTTCATGTTGATCTTTCACTGGTGATAATTAATTTCTCCCTGACAGGGAGCACAATGTGACTTAGTTGACAGCTAGTCTACTCTAGTTGCCTTGTTACAGTACTTACTCATTTTTACAACACATCAGTCAGCAGGGATTTGGTTTGGGAACCGTAGGGTTTCTGGTTCAAGTCCCTGTATAGACCAAAGTACGGAGTGTGAACTGGTAGCTGGGGAGAAGACAGTTCACCTCATGGGCACTGCCAAGGTCCTCTTGAGTAAGACACCGAACCGCCTCAACAGTGCCTGGGTACCTGTTCAGCAGTCGCAGTCCACTCACTCTGACATCTCTCCATTAGTGCATGTAAAGGTGCTTGTGTGTGTATTTCAGGCCTGTTTGTAGTGTGTTATAACAACAGAGTGTAAATTGTAATTTCCACATTAGGGATCAATAAAGAGTATAGATTATTAATTATTATTATTGTATACTGGTTCATCCATCTGAAAACCAAAACACAAAGCTGCAATGTGACTTTGACTGTTGACGTACAAAATGAGCATTCACACAAAGAGTTGGAAAGAACAGAATGTTGGTTTTCTATGATCAGAGAGAAAATTATGTGTTTTTAATGTATTATAACCAGGAGGAAAAGCCATTGTGGTTGACCGTGGCCAGTGTGTCTTTGTGTTGGCAGCACAACCAGCTTCAATACCTTTGAGGTGGATCAGTAGTGACTGACTGACAGTTGTGTAACGTGTAACAGCTGCATTATTCTCATCTGTTTCCCTTCCAGCTTTTTCTCCCAGGCTTGCACAACAAGCGTGCCGTATTCTCTGAAGCTGACCTCCCCACTGAGGACAGAGATCATGTCAGGAATATCAGGAGCTATATATTGTTCTGTAGGCATCTATTTTCTGGACAGTTTGCAGTTGAAGTCTGTGCAGGGATTGATCCGTTTATTATTATTATTATTATTATTATTATTATTATTATTATTATAATTCAATTGTTTCACTTAAATTATATTTTGGTTAATTTAACTTTGATTATCTTCAACTTCTTGTCTGTGTCATTTCATAAACAACACATGCTTTATGTGTCCTTGTTTTAATCATGTAAGAATGTAATATGAAACCTAAGTAACCTCGCTATCACTATCCATGATTTTGATGGTATGTATGGGTGCAGTTTAGGTACCAAAAGGTGACGGTTAAGTGTAGGCACCAAAACTACCGTTACACAACTGGTTGATGTGGTTTTGCCTATTTTTAAGGCGATTGTGAGTGTTACATACTGTTGTGCTGTTCTGACCTCTAGTAGTGCTGTAGCAAAGTCTTTTTTATGAGTGGGTTAACATTTGTTTTGTCTTGTGCATGTACATGCTTTGTTTAGTTGAGAAACACTGCCTTAAAAAGCAGTAATCTTTTACTCCAACAAGACTTCCTGGATCATATTTCAGTAGCCTAAAGCAATACTAACATCAAGGCACATTATTTTTAACACAAGTCTGTTATTAGTTTGAACACCCACTTAGGCTTTTATCATGTTTTTACATTTTTTTATTTATGTGATGCAGCCCATCCACAAAGTGCGTACAGTTTATACATTATGTGTAAATTCACATCACCTTCACACAAGTTATCTAGTTTAGCTACAGTATCTGTTAAGCTAAAGACTTTGATTGACCTTTGATTACGGACAAATGGTGTACTTATTTTACTTTAATATCACTTGTAGTTGTAGCCTATACAGAACAAATGAGTTATATTTGGCTGTCTGTATATTAAAGAATACAACAGCTTTCAGCAGAAAACATATTTTAACTTTACATGTATTTACAGCACAAATATCTTACAAAAGAGTGTCTATAAACAGGGAAAAGGGTAAGGCAAGGCAAGCTAGTTCAAGGCAGCTATATTTACTTTGTATATAGCACATATCAGGAACAATACAATTCAAAGTGCTTTACATAAAACAGAGTAAAAAAAACAAAAACAGCTAAAATAGAATAAGACAGGTATAAAATACAATAACTACAACAATACAAGTTACAGTGCAGTGTAACAAATAAACAATTACTTGATTTAAAACAAAGGTATTATCAAAAATAAATAATACATAATAAATAACAGAGTTGCAGTGGACCTGCAGTTTTCTGGGGGTTTGTTCCAGATACATGATGCAAAAAACCTTAAAGCTGCGACTCCATGTTTAGACCCTGGTGACAGAAAGCAGACCTGACCCAGACGACCTGAGAGGTCTGGATGGTTCATAATGTAGCAGCAGGTCAGAAATGTATTTTGGGCTTAAATCATTCTGTGTTTTATAAACCAACAGTAGTGTTTTAAAATCAATTAGAGAGAGAGACAGGAAGCCAGTGTGAAGACCTCAGAACTGGAGTGATGTGTTCCACTTTCTTGTTCTTAGTGAGGACTCAAACAGCGTTTTTAATAAGCTGCAGCTGTCAAATATTTTTTTTTTAGGTCTTTTTAGTCTACTGAATATAAAGGCATGGACAGGTTTTTCCAAATCCTGCTGAGACATAAGTTCTTAACCGTTAATGTATCTAAGGATGGTAGTAGGTTGACTTTGTAATTGTCTTAATGTGGCTGTTGCAATTTAGTCAATGACAACACCAAGATTTCTGGCTTAGTCAGTTTTTTTTAAACATTGCCCATTACCAATTGAAGCTGAGCGCCGACTTTTAAAAATTCTTGTTTGGTTTCAAAAACAACTACCTCAGTTTTGTCTTCAATGCACATATTCAGTGTTTGCATTGGACAATAGTCCCCTAGTGTTGTAAATATGTCTTATTTTGTTGTTTTCCATCATCCAAGCTAGTGGAAGCATGTAAATGTCAAACAGAAGAGGCCTATGAATGGTATGCAATTTTTGTCTCCTCAGATGTGTAATTACCTGTAGACACAAAGTAGTCCCTGTTCTTCAAGTAGGATTTAAACTAGTTGAGTAATGTGCCAGAAAGTCCAACTCAGTTTTCCAATAGGTCTATTATTATTTTGGGGTCAAATGCAGCACTGAGATCGTGTCATACGAAGACTGAAATTTTGCCACTGTCTGTATTTCAATGGTGTCATTAACAACGGTCTTGGTGATGTGGTGTGGTCGAAAAACCTGACTGGAAGACATCAAAACTGTTGTTTAGTGACGAGAAAAGGTTGAAAAACAACTTCTTCAATATTGAATTTTTTTTTAAATAGAATAGAAGAGAGAGTATAACTGAATATCAGTGCAATTACATTTCACTGGAACCCTTTTCAGAAGGATATACTGCGTTTCCTAATTTGTGTTCTTAGCCTAAGATAGGCATGCTTCTTTTCATTGGACATATCCATTATGTCCAGCACTGAATCAGAATGGCTGACCTGGCTTAGTGTCCCTGAGCTCCTCAATATAGTTGATGTACTTGATATGGAAGATCTGTCACTCTTTTGTGAGTGTGTATTCTTTCCAGGGATATGTATATCTATATCTGTCAGAGAATCAAGATTTGGACTGGGGATGACATGCCATTTTCTTAGAATCTTCTCCATTGTGTCTGTCTTTGACCCCCAAAGTGCTTCATAACACTTGGGTAAAAAATGGCAGAAGATGATGCCATAGCTGGACACTAGAATGGCTGAAGCCTGCACAGGAGCGCCATTTTCATTGTTGGTGATATAGACTGGGATGAAACACACCCATACAAACAAGTACATTAGCATGCTAAAGATTATGTAACCTGTTTCACTGACCTCCTGTGGAACCTTCCTGCCTTTGATGGCCAAGAGGAAGCAAATCAATGATAACAGAGCTATGTAGCTCAACATAATGCCAAAACCTATATACGTGTTACCTTCATCACAGTGGATTAGTATTGTCATGCTTTGTGGAGATGGAGGTGTGTCATCAATATCAGGAGAATCAAAGATCAGCCAGAGAAGACAGATGATCCCCTGGAGAGCAGTTATGATGATGACAATTGCAGGTGGATGGTAAAGTTTGTGTAGTTGCCTGCTTGTGAGCTGACCAAAGGGAAGGAAAGCCAGGAAAGTACGATAGGCCTTGACTAGGATGCAGGACACACACAGGGTGAAGCCCATAGCATACATTACCTGGCGGGCACGGCAGAAATGTACACTGGGCTTGCCCATGAAGCATATGACACTTGCAAAGCTCACTGATAGACCAGCCATCATCACACAGGACAATCTCACCTCAGCTCTTTTCATAGGTGGGGAATCTCTGTACACTAAAAAGATAATGAAGGTAACCAACAAGAGCAAGATACCAAAGGCTGCTGCAGCTATCATGACGATTGGGTGAGGATCGCTCCATTTCATGTAAGACTCTGTTCTTCTGTTGCACTTTCTCCAATTCTTGAGAGACCAGGTTCCATTGGGACAGGGATAGCAGTTAGGAAGATCTGTTAGAGAAAATGGTGATGTACATATTAGGCAAAATAAGGCCATTCTGGTTTATTTAGGTCTGCAGCTGGAATCTAAAGTTCACAGAGATGGAAATAAAATCCCTCTGTAATCATCTTAAAAGCCAACCTGTAAGGGCTCCGGTAACGTACATAGGTTTCAGTGGACCTTTTTTTTTTAAGATTATTTTTTATGGGCATTTCCGAGAGAGAGAGAGAGAGAGAGAGAGTGTGTGTGTGTGTGTGTGTGTGTGTGTTTGTGCATGCGTGTGTGAGGAGCGTACCTTGTAGTTGCATTCCCCTTTCTCTCTCTCTCACTCACACACATGTAAAATTATTACCGTGAACAAACCTAAATTAAGAGTGAAATATTTAAGGTAACACAACCAGAACAAATACGCCTACAGGGCAATACGCAAACAGTAACGCTATGAGCTCAACACCATGAAGGCCATAAAGAAGACAACAGATTCATACAGATTCATTGTATGACAACAACCTTGATGGACGAGCATGGACACACTCGTCACCATCTAACGTAATATCAATCGATCCAACACAACATGACCAATGCATGGACCAGCACCAAAAAGGCAGGATAATCAAATATGCTTTCAATCACCAAGGGCTCACAAATCAAGAGAATGGCGACACAGCATTTTTTACTCAAGGCAAACTTGACTTATTTTGTATGCTAACCACTCTACGTTAAGCCGCGGTTACTTTTACTAGCAATTTGGATGATGACAATATTCAGTGGCTGGTGAGCACCAAGGCAGTTTCTCCTTCAAGTTAAGGGTTCAACTCAATGCTTGAGTATGAAATCCACTTCATTCATTTTTTAAAGTTAGCTAGGAACGATAAGATAATCTCCCCTACTCTTGCCGACTAATGTTGGCAACCCGCCAGACGGAGATCTAATCTAGTCTGAAATATGAAAGGCCGCTGTTGTGGGGCTACGGGCTGTCAACACATTAAACACACTAACACTCTGAGCATGTGTAATAATAATTTCCTATGTACAATGCACATTGCCTTGTGAGACAGAGGCTAGCCCCACTCTCATGCATTCAGGCTACTGTAGCCTACCGCGAACACAGAGAGAACGCAGTCTGAAGCAGCAAGGCAGGGACAGACCTATGAATATGAAATAAAATCCTACCACCAAATTATATGCAATTTAGGAAGATGTACTCATAGAAGATAATGAATTATAGATGATGATAATTTTAAATTAATTAAAAATAACATAACATTTGTTTGCATTTCTTTCTGTTGACAACAGTTTGAAGTAAAACTTGAAAATAAAATCAGTATTTCAATCACACTTACCCCATTCATCTGAATAGGTCCCCTCCACACATGGGATGCAGTTGTAACAGCAGGATACGTTCAAGATCTTTTTTACTGAGCCAGGGGCACAGCGCTCTGAGCATCTAGACCGAGGGTTCTGAGACAGTGAAAGAGAACGTAAGTAACCGTTACTAATCAGTCTGTAGAGAGATTGTCGGTACAAGTTTGGGATAGTCTTTGTTCCACTATACTTGGTCTTCCTAAAAAGCTGAAAAAAACTGGGGTGTATGGTAATAGTCAAAGATATGAGTATCTACTACTGTGTACTATGTCATAGCAGTTACAGCTTCCCTGTGTCCCATAGGCATTCTCACAAAATCTCATGAGCTGTAGCTGTTAAAATTAATAAATACTTGTCGTTTTATCAAATGACTAATTCTTTGGTCCAGCCTAATATAAGGTCGGATTTCGATTTTGCTTCCGGTAAGGATATTCCTCGTCACTAGTGGCCTCATTTATATAAACCCACCGTATTCCCTTTATAAATCACAATTGACTCTTAATGTGGCACAGCTTTGGCGACTTCATGTCACGCCCATAGTTGCCTATAAATAGTCAGTGAAACGTGTATGAATATTCATTCATACAGAAATCATGAGCAGAGAGGAAAACAAAACAAAGGAATTTCACTCAATGTGCAGTTGTAGTTCTTGTTGAGGTGGGAAAAGGAAAACATTTTTTGGAGGCATTACTAATGCCAAAAAAGCTGTAGAGTGGCAGCATGTTGCAGACGCAGTTAATGACAGAAGGTCAGATCGTAGCTGATATTAAAAAGATATGGTACCATATTAAAGTTGATGCAAAAAAAAAGTGCACAGCGCTACATCGGGAAAGTGTTTTTGCCACGGGATGACCCCTCCTGAAGTGGGACTGGCACAGCACGGTTTCTCTGAGTGAAAACAGCACAGAGATCCAACAGGACAGCTCGAGGAAGTTTAAACCGGCTCTGAGGCCACTCGTCCTCGTTTACCATTTACCATTTCATTTCACTTGTTTCTGTGCCTACGCCTGGGTTAGAGTGTCTGTAGAGGACCATACATTTTCCCGTCAAGTTTGCTTCTTATAAATCCCAATTATTGCGTAGAGTGGCGTACGTCTTCTTTTATGTGAACACATTTATAAATGAGGCCCCAGATGATTTCTTAAAGGTTCAGAATACATCAAACAAAATAGGCCCTGCAATGTGTCATACCATCACATTTAAACTCCAAACTGTATCCGAATGGTCACACTCCTAATACAGGGCTGGACTGGGGTAAAAAATCAGCCCTGGACTTTTGAGAACTAGACCAGCCCACCACAATCGGCCGGACACAGTCCTTGCACTCCCCTTCAACACATGTACATACCATCAGGGTTCAACATTAGCACTTTTTATCAGCCAAATGCTGGTAAAATATGTAAGTGGCTGTTAAATTTGCTTGACTCACCAGCCAAAAATAAGTAAAATTTTAACATTCACTAGTATTTGGCTGGTGGACAAAAAGTAAATTTTGAACCCTGCATATCAGCACCTAATACTGTCACTTAGCTAGTAGTTGCATTGCCTAAGGACACATAGACAGTGACTACAGTGACAGTTGCAGAAATCATATCAATATGAGTTAATGCTGTGAGTATGATGTTGTCTTACCGTGGTATTGGCTGTTGAAAGCCAGATGATGTCTGTCTTGACTTCAACTTTTTCATCAGAAACATTGTATTTCCCAATCCGTTGAACTTTTCTATATTCCCCATCCATTTTCCACATGATCAGCTCATAACAATTAACAAAATCCCCATTTTTGTCAAAAGAGAAACTCTGGTTGTCATACATGAATTCAACTTTCTTCAGTTCTTCAAGAAGCTGCAAAGCAAAGGGTGGTATGCCAATTAAAATCGGTATTTTGCACAGTTATTAATGTGAATTCTAAGGTATAGAAACATACATTACATTGCAATTCTTAAAATATAAGGAAGCTACACTTTCAAATTTGAATATGTTCTCATCTAAATATTATATAAATTCTCACCTTCCATGGTGGGAAGTTTATTTCTCCCAAGCATAATGAACTGTTGCACTTCAGTAGCTTTTTGAGGGCATTTGCTACAGCCTGAACAGCTACTTTGTGAAGGAAGGCTTGACTTGTATCCAGAGCGTTTACAAGATAGTCATCATTTTGCTCTTGGGGATCTGTGAAATTGCATGCATTGCCAGATTTAATTTTCATGAGATCAGGTATGGAACAATACGATGGAGGTGTTTTGGAGTAACATTCTGAGGTGCAGTTGAATCTCAGGTTCTTGTATTCTTCAATGAAGTAGTTGTATCCTCCTGGGGTTGCTGTCAGATTCTTGAGATAGTTTTCAAATGAATCACTCTTGCCTGAAACAAACGTGAAGCCCAAGATGTCCCCAACCTTGTTGATGCCATCCATTTGGGCAATGATCCCGCTCCTGGACCAGGCATCACTGGCAATCCAAGTCCTTGATGTGTTCGTCCGGATCATTTCTTTAAAAAGGGCCTCCACCAGATCTGACTTAAGGATTAACAGTACCACCTGGGCATTGGAGGAGCGGATCTTCTCGGCGACTTGCTTAATACGTTCCATGGTCTGTGAATTACCAAGGTAATGAGGCAAAACCTCCTGGTAGGCCAAGCACACATTATTTGCCTCAGCATCTGTGAGGAAGCTCTGGAATGCTGCTATGCCATATTCACCATCCCCATACACAACCCCGACCCAGTTCCAGTCATAGTGATTCATCATTTTGGCCAGTGCTTTGGTCTGATGCTTGTCACTGGGAATAGTGCGCATGAAAGATGGGAAGCGCAACTTATCACTCAGTTTGGGTGCAGATGATGTGCTGCTCAGCTGATGAGATAAAATCATAGAAAATACTTTTTAATACACAAAAAATAAACTTAAATATAAATTGAAAGCATTATTTAAATTTGTAAATTACACTTGTTAGTGCACCCAAAAGTTCAAATCCCAAGATATCCACCCAGCACACTGTTTTTAATTTGAACTACAAAAGTTAGTAGTACATCCTTAAATCTTAATAGGGTTAGTTATATTGAAATATTTAACTGTTAACTGCTACAAATATTACAAACTTATAATTATAATTACAAGTATGGTTGTTTGAGGTCTTACTAGGAATAACATATGCAAATCATACCAATGCCCTCTCAGGATGTTTCAGGATGTGCTAAACCTATTTTAGCACACAAGTATTTTCTGATCAGACAGTATTTGTGACTTACTAGAGGGACCATGTACACATTTAGCAGGCCAGCCAAAGCGATGGACACATCGGAGTTTAAAGCTCCTAAAATAATCTTGACTTTGGGCCTGAAGTCGGTGTAGTTGCACTTCACATTTAAAGTCGTGTTGCCTTCGAGCATGTGATTCACATCCCCCAACGCCTTGCTTGCAAAGGAGCACGTGTCACACATGAGATATCCAAGACGCACTCCTGGGAGGAAGCCATCTGCATTTATCTTATCAATTTCGTGGATTGTAGCCAAGGATCTCATAAACGACACCAGATCAAAACTGAAAGTGGAGAGTGTAGAAAAACAATAAATTATCTTTGCTTGAGGAACTGTGGCAAAAAGGCAAACTGTTTACAGTTCTGGTATACATGTAAATCATTAAAGACATTTTGGATAAAGGTGTTTCACTTCATAGAGGAAGTCTTAAACATACACACGTGCTGACACATACGCAAGTGCTGACACGCATGCACACACACATGCACACACACACACACGCAAGCACATGCACGCACACATGCACACGCACGCACACACACACACACACATACTGAGGAGGGTTACAAGTAGGCCTAGGTCATTTTCATTTGATTTACATTTGTCACACTGGAAAAACGGAGGGGTAAAATTTCTGAATCACTGTAAAATTGAACTATGAATACTGGAAAGTGCAGTTCCCCACATTTTATCAGGAAACACAGCAATGATTTACCTTTTCCCAGTTGACAGTAAAATTTGGTGATAAGCTTCCTACTCTCCGATGAAGGAGAGAACAAATCCAAAAGAGTGTGTCTCTCACATAAGGACTCAAAGTGAGGGGTGTCTTCCCTTACAAAATGCCTAAGTTGCATATAACTGAAAAAAAATTACAGTGAGGTATTTTAAAGTCTATGTAATCAAAAATGTCTTTTTAACTCTTTTAGATAACATCCCGGTCATATTGTGCACCTATTTAACAATATATTATATTTATAGTATATATAATATTATATATAATATAAATATACAAAGTTTCCCATTCATCTTTCATCGTCCTCCTGATCTAACAACAACAGCAGGCATGGGGAAATATGTGTGGAGCCATCGCTAACAGTCCTCAGTAGCTCCCAGATTACAGAGAGGCGAAGTTCCTCCCCTTCCGGTGGACCCCATGGAATTTATTTCAGAACAAATATGTATGGTAGTGAACATGGAGCAGTGAACATTTCTTTTTTTCCCATTTGAATTGAGTATGGGAGTATTGATTACCTGGCTTGATTCTCGGCTTGCTCGCTAGCTAGCTAGCTTAGCTATGTTTGGTATCGGTATCTTACCTGATATGTTTTATCTAGTGTCTAGATCTGTTGCTCGTTTGAGTAACGTTACATCCCGGTATGAAACACAGGTATCGTAGCTTTAAGATGTCACCCATGCGACTTTGTGAAAATGTTAGAAAGACTCCTCACTTCAGTATGATACTTCAACAGTTTTACAAACTGAGACTTTCTTGACTTGCAAAATTATATTTTAAATCGAGGAAAATCAGGTATAATTAATGGCTCAATTCAAACAGGATCAAAATATGATTTGTCTCTCCCATTCACTACTGTACATATTTTTTTCAAAAATAATCCCCAAAGGGATCGCAAGAAAATTTCTGGGGGTCTCCAGATAGTTGGGGAGAAAAAACATTAAATAACATATTCTAGACTGGGCAATGATTTTTACATTACATTGTGCGTTTGGTATATTTCATGTGGTATATTCAGAGCTTCATTTGTAAATCAGGAAGTCCTGGAACACAGAAAGGGGTCTGATGGCGGGGTCAGGGGGAGAGAAAAAGTCACAAACGCATCACAAGTCCTCAGAGCCTGAAGCACATTGGACAAGAGTAGGTGCTAAAACTAAAACTAAACTGTCATTAAAGCAAAGCATTATTTGTTTACATTAGTTCTGTCAGTTTAACGCGTTATTAATGGCGTTAACGCAAACCCATTTTAACGGCGACAATCTTTTTATCGCACAATTAACGTTCTTTCGGAATAGTAGTGATTGAAAGGCGGGTCTTGGCGTGGCCGGCCGCACACATAATTGTTTGGGCTTGCGATTAATTGCGATTAAATATTTAGTTTACATATATTAATCAGGGCATTCACAAAAAAATCACTCAAAATCAGCAGGGTGAAGGCATGCTGCAAACAGCTGTTTCCACATGCGGGGGGGGGGGGCGGGGTTTTCGAACAACAACTTCATTGTTCTGGGGGGTCGTGACTCGAAAAGTTTGAGAACCACTGGATGAAAGGATGCTAACTTAAGACCTTTTACATATGTAAACCAAATACTCTCTGACTGGAGAGCTACCACTGTTGGGAAGAGAGAAAATATTAGGTAATATTTATGTAAACCAAACCTTAGACAAAGCATACTTATTCTGTTAGCTGGATAACTTTGCTAAATCAAACCCTCTGAAATCTGGAACATGGATAGAAGGGAAAGGACCTGTTGTGGATTCTACTCCGCAAAGTGGTCCTTATTTCATTACGCCTACTTTGTGAAAAAGGCCTCTGTTCATGATCAATAATTTAAGATGTACAGGTTTTATGTATTGTGTAATTACTTCTGATTGATTGACTAATCTTTGTTTCATTCCTTAGTTAAAATAAATAATAAAAACTGAGACTTAGACATACACTAATGCTAGTAAGTGTGTTAACAGATGTTTTAGAAACACTTAAAGGTGCTGTAGGTAGGATTGTGAAGATACAGGACTTAGCCTGTACAACTTCTCAGTCCCTCCCCCCTTTCAGGTAAAGCCCAAAACGGTCTCCTAAGCCCCTCCCCCCACAAGGGGGAATGAATGTGTGTGCATGAGCAGTGATTGACACGTAGTTAGAGTAGTGCATCTGAACAGGGAGCGCTGGATTTTGGCAAATTGCACCACAGGCTGTAGGTGGTTCCAGAGGAGCCAGATTTTTTTTTTTTTAAATTACATGGTTCATGTAGTTCTACTGGAACATAGGGTCAGTTTCAGCAAATATGACAGAAAGTTAGTTTTATAAGTCTTACCTACTGCATCTTTACCGCAATTCATGATCAATTCAGGCAGTTACGAGTTCTTAATTAACGTATTTGTGCAACTTCATCTAAAGTGATGACTATCTTTGCCTCGCAAAGCATTTACAAATAATACTAAACAGAAAAGGAAGTATACACAACACTAAGTGTTATAGAACATATACCTATTTTCTTGCAGGATGCAAACAATGTAAGACAAACGTATCTCTGCGAATCATTCATTTAAAATTAAACAAAAAAACAGATTTTCCTTCAGGAGAACATGGCTGGTAAATTTGTAACTGTATGTTATATAAATTAGGGCTGGGCAACAATTACAAGTTTTAATCGCGATTAATTGCATGATTTCCCTGATTAATTGCGATTAATCGCATTGTATACGCAAAATCCAATAAAGAATTCAAAAGTAGTGTATAACGCAATTTTATTTTAAATGTTCTGCCATATGAACTAAAGTGCCATAACATTTGTTCTGCAAACACTTAACATAAGCATTTTGTTCATACAGTAGCAGTTAAATAAAAATATTTAGTGTAAATCTCAACTTAAAAAATGTAATCAAAGCAAATACAAAATTAAAGCTTATTGCCAATAAATAAACCTCTGCAATCTCATAAAAATTTTGTCAGGGGTAGACATGGCTAAACACAAATTCACTAAAGCCAATAGTGGATCAGAACAGAATCCTATTTTTCAAACATTTGAGAGTTGCAAAGAAACATGTGCGGCAGTTTCTTTGCAACTTTTGATCAACTCGACTCTCTGTGACGCACCTGTCTCATGTTATAGATGTGCAAAGTATTTTTCTGTTTTAAGAGTACCAAGTTGTAGTTCTTTCTATTTTTACAACATCTTATGCACCATTGACAATTCCCAAATAACTGGTTTGTAAATCATTTAATTCTTAATTTAGAAATTCTAAATCCTTCAAGTATGAAAATACAATAATGTAACACATTATAGGTGAGCTCATTAATCAACAACAAATCATGTATAGCTGTGTTTATGTTTCACATATTAATTTGTATTATTGTAAGAAGAATGTTTTATAAATTATGAATTAAGTAGATACTTAAAGGGGTGATAGAATGCAAAACCGATTTTAGTTTGGTGGGTAAATAGGACATACATAAAACCTCAAAATCCCTTTGACACCTCTTTCCTCTGCAAATCTCACAATTTGAAACTGCCTCTGAAAACGGGCAAATCTCAACGAACCTCCTTATTTGGCTCTAGTCTCTACCTTTGTCACTCCCCAAGATTTACTTAGGCTACACCACTGATCTGAGATCAGGTCTTCTGGATAGGTCGCCCAGATCTCAGAAATTGTATACCTTGTTTGTAATCACTAAATTCACTTCTTTATGCGAGAAATCAACTATGTAGAGGTCAAACGTGCTGTTTTACGAAAATTGATGGCTAATTGCAAAGACTGTGTCGGAGTTCAGTGGCCGGTACTCCCTGGGTTGCTGCCTCACCGCCCAGCTTGTCCTCCTTCACAGACCCCGGCCCGCTGTCGGATAAAAGTGTTAGCTTTGTAAGTGTAAATATACTATAGTTATGCCAAAAATGTAGCTAGCTAGCCGCAATCTTTTCCCATAGGATTGAATGGAACACATAGCTAGCTAGCTGCTCCTCCTAACGAGACCCCTCAAATTCACAAAAATGCATTAAATTGAAATCAGACAAAAGTGCTAGCTTTGTAAGACCTTATGGTAGCTGTGATATAAGTGCCATGACGGAATTCAAACTGTAAATATACTATAGTATAGTATAGCCGGCCAGCTCCACAAAGCCCCGAGCCTCGGTAGTCCAGTAACCCAGAAACGGTGACTTTGCCCAGGGTATGGAGCGCAGCGGGCTGCCGCTGTCTCGTCAGACTGTGTGGAGCTTTGAAGTCCGACACGTCTTACCAAATTTGCAAATAGCCATACATTTTCTTAAAACGGCCCATATTTTAGCTTTATTCAGTTGATTCCTCGCATAAAAAAGTCTCAGAAGTGAATTTAGTAACTAATAGCAGACGAACGTTGTATAACATTGGCGTGTATTTGTTAAGCTGCACGAGAAATAAAGGTTTCTGGGATCAAACTTGCCGAGAACCGTTAGACAACCGTTTGATTAAATAGACTCGTGCAGTTGTTAACGGTTACATTCGGTCTCGGCAGTAGCCTGGTGCCCGCCGGTCTGCTCGTGACAGGCTGCAACATTCACTTCTCTAACATCTAACTTAACATAACTAAGATAACATGTATATTTGTATGTGATGCACTTCCCAATCAATAATGTGTGAATTGCCGAACACAATCACCTAAGATGCACCAGAAACAAGGCTTGGTTAATAACTCAAACTTGCCGAGAACCGTTAAACAACCGTTTGATTATAGACTCGAGTGGTTGTTACGTTCGGTCTCGGTCAGTAGCCTGGTGCACAGCCACGGTCTCCTCAAGACAGCCTACCTACGTACCATGTAATAAACATTTAACTTAACATAACTACCGAGATAACATGACATGTATTTGTATGTGATATCCATCGGTAATGTAGCCTATGCATTTCTATGTACACAATCATCTAAGACGCACGAGAAATAAAGGTTTCTGGGATCGGTTAATAACTCAAACTTGCCGAGAACCGTTAGACAACCGTTTGATTATAGACTTGAGCGGTTGTTAACGGTTACATTCGGTCTCGACTCTCGGCAGTAGCCTGGTGCCCGCCCGGTCTGCTCGTGACAGCCTGCAACATTCACTTCTCTAACATTTAACTTAACATAACTAAGATAACATGTGTATTTGTATGTGATAATTTGTAAGCTTATTAAACCCTCCCCTCTCAAAATACAAAAGAAAGATAAAACTTGTGAGAAATATACATCAGCAAGTTATGCATATACACATATATTTTCCCCTTGTGTTTCTTTAATTTATTTAATTCATATACACATATTATTAATGTATATGACTTAATAAATAAGAACGGCAAATGTTGGAGGGAAAAAGGTCAGGAAAAAGAAATTCAAAGGGATATATTTTTTCTTGCAAGAACTAATAACACTACAATCCACATACTAAAACTAAAAGGTATTCTTCCTGACACATATATGAATACCATCTAATGTAGCCAATACAGTATATATGTTCTTATACTCACTCAGAGCACTGGAAGCTTTCAGGTCTAATCCGTTCTTGAAGAGCCACTTTACGATGACACGGCAACATTATACCAATCACAACATCACCCGGAGCTTGGGCACCACAAATGGACTGAGCATAATCACATCCATCCACACTAGCCGGGATGCTGCTCAGTATTATAAGGGCCAAGAAGAAGCTGCACAGCAGGCGGCACATCGGCATCCTGAATGGTGTGAAATCAGAAGCACTTCTGTGATGTGGAGGAACACCTTTCTCATTGGCGGGTGCTAGAGAAAGTGAGCAAAAACCGGTTTTAAATGGAAACTATGAAGAATGTTTCATGCATGAAGTGTTATCCTTCAGGCACTTCCTTGCATGCTAGCACAAGGAAGTAAAGTGCCATTTTATATCTGTAAATGACGCAATTGTTAGATAGAATAATGAAGAATGCTGTAGTGGGGTCAAGGGACCTCTAGAAGCCCTTGAGAGTGGGTGTCTCAATGGATGAGTGGCTATTTAGTTTCCGATTATTCTTATAAAAACAATATAATTTTCATAACTGTCTACTTTCTAAACTGATATGCTCTTTGTTTGCTGTGGCTGCCCAGCTATGTTGTTGGGTGACTTGTGCTTGGCTGTGCTCATTCTACCTTCCAGGAAGTATGTGGGTGGAGCTGAGTGTCTGTAAGACTGTGTAATTAGTGGTCTGAACAAAAATAGTCATGTAAAAATCAGGTAGGACAAGAACACTTGCCAGCACAACTACCAGGCTAACTACATATTGTACAGTGGAACTACATACCTTTTTAATCAAATGCTTTTTTGTGATTTTCCTCTATTAATGTCCTTTTTAAAACAGGTTGTGTTGGGACCTGCAGTGCCATTCAGTCTTTTATCCAGGTTAGTTGAATGCTTAGTCGGGATGTTGGAACGAATTCCGAAAGTCAAATATTATTAATTAAAAAAAATCTATACTATTCAAATGCTGAAATTACTATTTGGATGTGATTTTTTTCAGAAATTTGTTGGCTAACGTTAGCTAATCTCCCTCTTCTCGCCTTGGCCTACCCGCATGTGAAAACAAAATGCTTTTGTCATTTCACGTCTGATGTACAATAAGTTAGCGGGAGTGAGAAACACAAGGCGCTGTAAGGTCTTAACATCACGGAGATAACATTATGTACAGAGTAACGTTAGTACAACATCATGGAGCTAACGGTACATACAGAGTAATGCTAGTACAGGGGGGAGTGACAGGCTGGGTATCAGAAGAAGGAGGGGAAATAGTTTTAACATGACTTTAAAATTGACATTCACCGAGCCAAAATGCTTGTTATCATTAGTTAGCTCGTTCTTGTTTCCTAACTGCGTTGCGAGTTATAGGAGCTTAGCTGGGAGCTTTATGGATACAGCTAAAGTTAATGTTAGCTGCCCTACAGCTGTCAGAGTTAGCTTCCACTTCATATATTTCATATATCATATATAACAGGTTGCTTATAAATCACTTAAATAGTAGTGACATCACCATTTGACTTAGTTATCAATGGCGTTAGCATCTTGGCTAACACTATTGTTACTTAGCTAGTTTGTGACAAATTGTTTTGACTGTGCTTTCTAACATATTGTCATTCAGTCCCTCCAGAAAAACGCAATTATGCGATCGCAGAATTCAATGCATAATCAGCCAAAGTCCGCATATTCATGCGGGGGCCGCATTTTTTAAAATACGCCGCACTTTCGCCGCATAAATTGCCGATTTCCGCGCAAAATATGCGGGGCTTGCATGATTTCATAATCCCCGCAATTTCATTGCAAAAAAGTCACATATATCTCAAGTCACAAGAGCAGCCATTTTCCCCTGTTGCCATAGGAACGTTATGAAGTGACGTAATTTCACCTACTGAGAACACTGTGTTGGGAAATCACTTTTTTTTCTCTTTTTCATCAAACCGCAGTTTTTGCAAGTTCCCGCAAGTTCCCGCAATTTTTGCAAGTTCCCGCATTTTCATCGCATAAAACGGCATAAATATCCCGCATATTCCATCGCATTTTTTAAGAAAACGTGCCGCATAATCAAGGATTTTTGCCCGCAACAATCACAAAAAAACTCTGTGTTTTTCTGGAGGGACTGGTCATTATGCTAACTGAGCAACGTTAGCCTTTACAACCGCTTCACTACACTTGTTAGATAATGTTTCATTACAGAGTTCTTTGTTGATTTCCGTTTGTCGCTGTGTGCTTGTGGTGGAAAATGAATGTAAATAGAGCGGCATGTCGGAAATGCGCCATGATGTAGTTCCCCTTCAGGCTAATGCTGGGAATGAACAACCACATGCATATAGTGGCATTGACAATGCATAAGCCAGAGTAGAGTAGTACATATTAATGACAGGCTGCATTTGAGCATATTATTAAATATTATTCGGATATTTTAAAAAAAAGAAATTTGAATGGTATTATAGAGGAAGATTGACAACTCTAATGCTTAGTCTCATCAGGGTCACAGCAGGCTGGAGCAAACACAATTTAGTATCACCTTTAGTCACAGGTCCCCTCAGTTCCTATTAACCAAAACCCCAACAGGGACCCAGTTGAGCCATGTCCAAATTATATGGGTGATTCCACAAAATCGGTGCCATTTGTGTCCCTAAGAAATAATGGCATAATGATGGCACTGTCAGTATCCAGGATATTTTGGCTTCACATCTGTACATCTGTACAGTGGGAGGAAGTGGAGACGCGGTGCCCATCTATATAAACAGTAGGACCCACAGATGGGAACCACTTACAATGCCTACATTGGGGTGCTCACTTTGGCAGGAGTGCACAAGTCAGAAGGCCAATCCTTTGGAATGCTGCCACTGAAGGGAAATATGTCCAGCCACTATGTCTCTGAAGACATTCCATGCTTTGTCCTGTGTGCAGCAATATGGGGTGTATGGGACTGGTGTGTCTAGCAATTATCCTTTCTTTACAATCCAGGCTCTCACATGACTGTGGAAGAATGTCTGGTTGCATGTTGTGGGCACTGTACCTTTAGACAATACATAACAAACAAACCGGACAAACGCGGTATCAAAATACTTGTAACCGGATCCATGGAACGAACACTCTGTCTATGCCTGGAATATATAGATACTGGAAAACCCCCTGTGGAAGCACCTGAAGAGTCTAAAGGCATGCAGGCATGAGACTGAATAGTCATTAAATTACAATGTTTTGACATTGCCAACTGTTTTTGACATTGCCAAGATTTAGAGGGAAAAGAAAGGGAAAGAATACACAAAAACACACATACACAACCTCCTCATCAGCTCCATAACCTAACCAAATACCAGTATTCTGAGCTTTCCAGTTCTCTACAAGCCATGAAGACGAGCTGAAAACGGGGGGGACGAAGAGGACACATGTTTTGTGCACTGCCGCCCAAACCCCAGACCTGATTCCCGGACAGGACCGCCACATCACTCCACACCTGCATCGGGTGGAAACAAAGAAAGTAAGAGACATGAGAAAACCATGTTCGAAGCATATGTCTGCATGTTACAACAGGTTGGTAACATATGGAGCGGAAAAAGCCGCAGCCACGAAGGGCGTAGTCGAGCCAGAAGAGGCCCCAGACGTTCATGCTTCATGCAATGAAGGAATGCTTGGCACTGATACACTTTTTTTTTGCTATTAGGGACAATTAATAGGTTAGAAAGTTCTAAAAAGAAAAAAAAGGAAAAAAAAACCTAAAAAAAGTTAAACTAACTTACAGTATGTTATCTTCTGAAGCCTACAAGAAACTGCCTATTATTGAGTGTAAAGTTAACGGGGTGCCACTCACCTTTTTATTTGACTCTGGTGCTACAAACTCAATTATTAGAGCTAAAGATTTGGCACAAAAGCTTAGTGGTCGTTATATATGGTCAATTGGGGCTACAGGTTGAACAGTTCCCCTCTCATGTACGTGGGAAAACTGAAGACAGCTCAGTTCATAGCAAGTATTCCTCTTGGTATCTGATTTATGTGCACTTAATTTGCTCGGTTGTGATTTAATGTGCACTTTTAACCTTGTTTTAACCTCAACACCTGATGGATTGAGAATTTCTCGTAACCAGGGATGTAGTGGAGGCTAAACGCACGTAAACGCCGTTTACGCACCTCCCAAAATTCGGAAATAGCGTTTACCCACCTCCAAAGTGCGTTTATCCACCTCTAAATAGCCTATAGTTCCTAAGCCATTTTAAATTAAGCTTATGTCGTTTTAGTTTCATATTTTTCATTATTAGTTTCATAGATTGTTAAACCTAAGACAAAGTCTTTCATATTGCGCTGCTTACTGTCAGTGTTGACCAATCTCTTGCGGTGTTTGTTAAAGCCAACAACGTCGCCTTCCAGGCAGCGATGCCTGGAAGGCACTAGGATTAGGCAACAGTGCCTTGAACTAAGTCAATGGTCGCAGCGCTGCCTTGAAGTCAACGTTGGGGGCTTAAAACACCATCGAGCATCTCTTGCCTAGCCAGCAGGAAGCAGCAGACTGCATCAAGACTCATCAGTTCTCTTAATACATCCATGGTCACTAG
Source organism: Gymnocephalus cernua (assembly GCA_023631565.1). Taxonomy (NCBI): domain Eukaryota; kingdom Metazoa; phylum Chordata; class Actinopteri; order Perciformes; family Percidae; genus Gymnocephalus; species Gymnocephalus cernua. Next base: position 27,149,809 of record CM042440.1, on the reverse strand, counting down.
CCCAAACTAGCCTACATGTCTCATGTAATAAATTGTAAAAATAGATGTCCGGCAATTTTTTAAGCGGCGTCAAGACAGCAGCCCTCCTCCTGATGCCAGCAAACGGCCTCGGCTACAAGCCCAAAGTGAGTGAGCTCGAAAAACAGTACTAAACTTCATGTTTTTTAGGTTAATTTGGTTCACAGTAGATTCATGCCACTGACTCAACAAGTCACCTCTACCTGTTCCCATTAGCCCATGTTACAAGTAAAATTCAGGATACATTATCAGATAAATAACTGGATGTAATTATGCATTCTCTGACATTTAAACCACTGGAAGTTTGTGACAACAAGCTCTCTTTGCTAGTCACCTAGCTAGTTAATGTTATCGCTATAGCCGTTCGCGGTTTTGCGGGTACGGTAAACGTTTCTATGGAAATGGCGAGTTGAACCAATCAGAGGCGTCGCTGTTAAGCTTAGGACTGTGGGTAGTGTAGTTTCTCTCCATAAGATTGCGGCTAAAAACATGTTTTTCTAGTAATAAGGTTGATTTCATACAGACCTCTAGCTTCTACAGGAGCAGAAACAAAATGAGACATTTGAGGATGTCATCCTGGGCTTTTGGGAAACACTGATCCACATTTTTCTGACATATTGTAGACCAAACAACTAATCGATTAATCGAGAAAATATTCAACAGAATAATCGACTATGAAAATAATCCCAAATCCCTAATAATTATGTACAAGTGCATTGCATTGGAAACCCTGGATATAAGCCTCCCTCTCTAATCTATCTCTTAAATATTTTTGTTCTCTCTGTTTTGTCATTTAGTAAACTTTATAGATTTCAACGCTATTATTCCTTCTTGAGTCTCTTTAACAAGAGCTTAGATTAATGTATGAATTGAATAGTGATTGTGTGACCTATGATGAGGAAACAACCAGTGATACCCTTGGTAGTACCATCAAATGATAGCCTATAGCGATGTCATCAGGATACACATACACCGGTAGGCAGTGGCCCACCTTAAAAGGTGACCACGTCGTGGTCCACCAGAATTTATAGTTTACCCACCTCTTTTTTTACCACTACACCTCTGCTCGTAACGGTGCATGTGGGGGGGAGACGGCTTCCGCCTCTGTGACTTCAGTATTGAGCAAGATCGCATTGACGGGCTGGCGCGAACCGAGCTGCAATGTAACCTAATGGGGCAATTGTGCAACCATGATTTATGTCCACTGACAGGCTCAGATTCTTATTAAAAGTGTCTGACAACATTATCGATCTCACAAGGTGACTTCTTGTTTGAAGACAGCTGTGTTGAGAGTGGAACGTGAGTCGAGTAAAAGGCGTTCAGGGAGTCTGTTGTTTTGGAGATTATATTGATCTCATCCAGATTGTCAAAATAATTTAGCATAGTGAAAGTTGATGGACCTTGTTTCACTGATGTCCAATTGTTATTGTTAAGATGCAGGCCTTATCATCTGCCCAGAGAATACACCAATGTTGTTGCTGTAAATATTCCGCTGGATGCAAATTTTAAAAAATGCAGTAGAGTTTGTTTTATATTGTTTTGTTAGTGTTTTTTCTTGTGTAGCATAACTTGATTACAACAGCATTTTTTTCAACCCTGTGTTGTACAATGACAGTGAACCTTGAATGTGCATGAGGGACATTTGTAATAAACCTTGGACAATGCTGCCCTCTGGTGGCAATTTACAGCCAAACATGTTGTACATTACAGGGGATTTCACATAACGCAGCTCCAGCGGTCTGTTTAAAATCTGTGTGACGACGGGGCCAGCTGTTCAGCAACAACTTTCAGATAGGAGGGTGACATGTAATCTTGGCCTTCCTGATCTGCTGTCTCTGAAAGAGCTGACACACATCCATATTAAGAATTGATAGGATGTGTTTAGTGACTTAGTTACACACTGTTCAAATGTCCCTTTAGTTATGTTACTAATTACATCATATCCAATAGCTCTCAGTTAAAGTGACATTATGTAACTTTTTAGCCTTAAAATAACAGCTATAATGCAGGCGAAAGCTTAAATGCTGGTGGGGGTGGTGTTGTGCAAAAACAGGTAATGGGACTGCAGCCGCTTCAGACAGGGGCTAGCTAGCCAAAGAGGACACAAGGAAGCTGGGAAGAGAAAAGGAGAGAGTGACCGAGCTGCCATTGGACAGCTTCAAGCTAGCGTTGATGTGAGAGCAACAGCTGGCGTTAATGAGGAGTCTGCCGCTACCAACCTTAACGTTACCTTAGTCAGTGACACCGACGTCAACAGTAACGTGAGTAACGAAACACACGGATGGCCTGACTGTTGGTCAAAGGACCAAATGATGTATTTTTGCTCCACGAACAGCTGGCTTGTTTTTAATGATAACAAACTGGGCTGCAAAACATGATGTAGCAGCATCCCGTCACTAGCTGCCCAGACAGAGAGGGGAATGAAGCTGTCTGGCATAAACCCTGTTCCCCCTGTCTCTGTCACACACACACACACACACACACACACACACACACACACACACACACACACACACACACACACACACACACACACTGAGAGTGACTGTTTTGCATCTGTTTGAGCACCAAATTATTGTTAAAATGAATAGTTTTGATGAATGAATGAATTTTTTTTTCTTAACATGAATCCAACATATTAGCAAATATAAATCAGCTTATATGTGGAAAAAATAAACAATATTGATACTAGCCTATATGTAAATTAGTCGCTTAGGCCATCCATAGATAGTTAATAAGGATTCACTGTGCCACATGTATGTTTAAAATGAAAACATGATTTTTTGAATAGCTTACGCACTAAAGTTATGTAAACTTGTTTAAATAAATCCATACATTTATATAGTTAATAAATGACAATAAATTGTTGTACCAGCAATATCTCCAAGTTTTGGTTTTCACTATAGAAATCTCAACATAACACAGCGTCCACATGATACAAGCCTTCCATAACCGTCAGTCTGAGGAGCAAGACAGTTTTTTGACCAGTGTGCCAAGTTGAGCACAACAGAGGCAATCTTGTAACTTTATTTATTCTGAGTAAACTTTTTTTCCTTCAAATATTTTTATTATGTTATTTCGTTAAACAAATACACAAATGTGTACAGTGGTTGAATATCACAGAGAAGATACTATGAAAGAAATACAGCCCATTCCCTAATCCCTCCCCCAATCCTCATCTAACAGCCGGTACTTGAACAAGCACACAGTCTGGAGTTTAAAAACGAGACAAGTGCTGGAAGTCAGGTTAAATAGCAAGAAGTGAAATAATGTCAGAACAGAATGTAAATACATAGATAAATAGCTGATAATCTCAAAATGAAATCAAAAACAGATGAGTAAGACAAAAGGTACATAAAGAAAGAATATAACAGCTTTAATTATGTGACTGAAAATGATATTACAGCAAACCAATGTTAAACAGGGAGAGAAGGAGAGTGCTTCTCTAAATTGACTAGAGATTCTGAAAATGTTACAGAAAAGCCCCCCCCCCCCCACCTTTTTGAATTTGTTGTTGCAGCCAGCATCCCTCCATCTTAGCAGTGTTGCACGCCTGGCCAGGGGAGAAGCAAAGGAGAGTGTGCGACATTTTTATGGAATGAGGCGCACAACATCCTCTCCAGTAGTGCCAAAAAGGGCCACCAAAGGGCTGAGTAAACTTTGTGTTTTTGGCCTGGTTGTACAGGATTCTGTTCTCACTTTTGTAGGCGTCTTCCTTGGCCTGACGAAGCTGCCTGAGTTTTGCTGTAAAACGGGTTCAAGCACCATTTTATACAGAGCAGCACAGCACTTCATTTTCTTTATAGACAAAGCCCTAAATGGGCAAGGACCATGCTACATTCCTAACTCACTTGTGAACTATTTGCCTCCAAGAACACTGTGATCCCCTGCTTATTGGAGGTTCCCAGCAACCGGCAGAAAAAAAATGGGGATGCAGCCTTTTTCAATTTACGCCCCAAAGCTATGGACCACACTCAATTTTTTTTAAGCTAAAAATGTATCCCGTCACATTATCTTTTAACTAGTTATGACTTACCTAATCCATGCCAGAACTCTTTTTTTGCACTTTGTTTTACTCTTATGCACTGCTGCACTTCTTTTAAAATGTTATATTGTACTTCATGCATTCTATATCTTCTATAAAGGGGTTTAGAGATTATGTATGGCTTAAGTATGTTAAATGTTGGCATCAGTGGTTGACTATTAAATTTGAGATAATAAGACTGTGGTGTGTTTGTTAACACCCACAGCACCAGTGAGAGGGTGTTTTTAAGATAGATAAGGATACACCCTAGGGGAGATGCATGAGGTAGCTGAAAAATGCTTTTTCATTGTAATCAGGACGTGACATTAGTGTGATGGTCGCAGAGGATGATATTGATAGCTATAGTTTTGAGAAGGCGGTGTCATTTTGCTGTTTTTGTCATTTTATCTTAAGTTAAGTTAAGTTAAGAGACAACAAGACAAAAGACATTTGAATTTTTTAAAAAGGAGACAAACATTAGTTTCATAGTCATTATGTATCTGTCCAGAACTTAAATTCCAAAACCAATGACCGTGAATTTGGTGCGACTCGCAATTTTGACCAATCACGGCAACTTTTCCGCAAATTTGACCAATAACCTGAAGTTTCCCGCGACTTCAACCAATCCCAGCAGTCCCACGTGCCGTCAGTATGTGACTCTGAGAGCCAATGACCATGCAAGCGGGAGTGAGAACGGGTTGATCATTTCCTTGTTTCTGATATGGAGACGAGACGTGTGTGACTGACTCAAACATCTCACATTTACCAACAAAACAGCGAAAGACCGTGCAAAACATTTCAGACCGTCGACTCCCGTCCTGCCGACCTGTATACATTTAACATCAATATACACTGTAACGTTTTTTCACTTTGAAGTCGCTGAAGCTGCTGCAGTGGGCGGGGCTGCTCAGTTCCCCCCGTGACTGACACACACACACACACACACACACACACACACACACACACACACACACACACTGGATGAAATTTGGGGGTTACTTTTGATTGCAGCATGAAATTTGACAAGCAGATCAGTAATGTCGTTAAAATTAGCTTTTTCCAGCTTCGTCTCCTGGCTAAAGTTAAGCCCTTCCTTAACAGGCATGATCTAGAAAAGGCGATTCATGCTTTTATTAGTTCAAGGTTGGATTACTGTAATGCTCTTTATGTTGGTCTGAATCAGACATCCACCTCACGTCTTCAACTTGTGCAAAATGCTGCTGCTCGCTTTTTAACAAATACATCTAGACGTGCACACATCACTCCTGTTCTCTACACCCTACATTGGCTCCCTGTGCGTTTTAGAATAGATTTTAAGATTTTATTGTTTGTTTTCAAGGCCTTAAATGGCAAATCAGCGGATTTTAGAAGTGCCAAGGTCACGGTATAAACAGTGGGGTGATCAGGCTTTTGCGGTTGCTGCTCCGTTACCCCCTGATATTCGCACTATAACAGATATAGCTCTTTTTAGGTCCAAACTCAAAACTCAAGTAGCTGGCTTTTAATACGTAGCAGTGGTGTGACAATTTCTTTCTTCTGTATCTTGGTAACCTTTTCTGATGTTACTGTTTTCTATGTTCATTCTTGTTATTGTATGATATGTTGTTTCATTCGTGGTTTCTGATGTTAAGCACTTTGGATACCTGCTGGTTGCTGTAAAGTGCACCCCTGCCCAGGACCAACTGCGCCTGTATCTACTGCGTCAGCTGCTTTGGAGTGACAGACAGAAGGACTTGGAGGCAGCGGCCAAGAAAAACAAGGATTTGCCAGCGGAGATTAAGCTAAAGCATGCAGAATATGATGACATCAGAGGGAAACTCCGGAAAGAAACAATAGCCTAATAGCCTATATTTACAACAATCCTTGGAGGCTACCAGGGGTCCGTTTCAGGTAGGAGGTTTAGTGGAAACTCTGAGTTTGTTAAGCCTGAGATGAGGGAAACTCTGAGTTTTCCGTTTCAGAAAGAGAGATAACTTAACCTCTGAGTCAGTTACTATGGTAACTGAGCCTATGAACCTAACCTGGTCGGGAGCAGGTTTTCTTCAAGAAACCTCGAGTTTCTTGAAGACTCCTCCCCATGGATGTATGAAGAGAATTAACGCTCCTCCCTCTGACACAGCGCTCTTCATTTCCTCATTCATTCATTCAGTCTGGATCAGGCGCATTTCAGCGCAGTTTGTTATATTGGCGTGAATAAAATAAAACATTGTTGGTTTATTAACTGTTAGGCAGATTTTAAAACATTGTTTTTTCTCAAAACATGACATTTCCTTTTATCGACGATCCCGTTGATGAAGACGCTGTATGGCAGGGAGTTAAACATATGTCGGAAGATGATATTGACGCATTTTAATTTCCAGATAACTATCTATTTGAGCGCTATGGTTTTTCTTCCCAGTCTATCAGTTATGTAAGCTACATAACCTTATCTGTCCTCATATCACTAACGTCACCCATCGTGGACATGCTCTATATCCCAGCACATTCTTGCATTAGGCCTACAGTTGTCTCTACAACCTTGGTGATAATAATAATTTTAATAAAGCGCCGTCAGAAGAGATCGCTCTGAAACGTTGTATAACTGCTATAAATCATCTTATGCTTTGTGTTTGGGCTTAATTAAATCCTGACAGTCTAAGCTTTCAACCGATGTGCTGCATGACCATATATTTAGAAGATTTAATGCGTCAAATTTATAACAAAGTTTAAGCAGCGTCCACTTTGAGCGTGAGTGTCCCGTTTACAGGTCAGTGAAAGTAAAGAGTTTAAACATGTGTAGTGTTCCCTGGACACAGACCAGTCAGAGACATTAAAAAGGAGTTCCACAGGATTGCAGGTGAATGATGTAAACCCTTTGAAATGAAAGATTATGAATTATAATTCTGTTAATGATGGTGCTGCAGCCTCAGAATGGGATTAGTAGCCTAGGACTTTTTCGCCCGGAGTATTGCACCTACCTGAAATACGGTAGATTTGAAGTAATATTATCTTATGATTAAATATGATATACATCATATTGGAATATAAGCATTTACTCTAGCAGCAATTTTCTCCAGCGCAATTTCTCTCTCTTTGCAGCAGCCGCGTGTTGCTTTTTTTAACGAAATATAGGTTCAAACTCGCTGTCTGTGCGCATGAGTATGTCCGCCGACCCGTTTGTTTGTGGTTGTTGCCATGGTGAATCGTAGTATCATGGCTCCATTCATGCTGTCTTTGGTGCACGCGCGTAACCCTGAGTCAACCTACTCCGAGTTGATTGAACCAACTCGAATCAGCCGTTGTGAAACCGAAAACTCAGAGTTTCCCATCTCAGGCTCAATCAACTCAGAGATCAGGCTCAGACTCAGAGTTTGTTGAACCTCCTACCTGAAACGGACCCCTGATGTCTTTGGTTAATGTGAACGAGACAAGCAGAGATATACCTGCACCACCGTTAATGTAAGCCCACCTCTGTTTCCCCTCTTTTTTTCCCCCTGTCTTTTTGTGTTTTTACCTGGGCCGGACAGAAAAAGGTAGTTACTTTATAAAAAATTAAAAAGTAACCTACAAATGTACAAAATAGACTCTCCTATTATAAGGAGGGGGAAGGGGAGAAGAGAGAGGAGGAGAGGGGGAAGAAGGGGGGGTTGGACTCTTTCTTGTGTTTATTATAAGCTGGTGCATGTCAACAGGAAATTAAATCCAGCAAGTTGATTAAACTTTAAGGACAGAGCAATATGGGGAGGATGCCGTTCTTAACATGCTACACCCCTGTAGAGTACAGTCAGGATGTACTCAGGAGGTATCTAATGGGTGGGTGGGAGAGCACAGGGTGCTCATGTTTTTTTTTGTTTTTAGCTTTTTAGTTTTTGTTCTCTTGTCAGTGTGTTTATGTTGTGGTTTACATCATCACCTTACCTCTGTGTTCCCACTGGTCAACTGCATGCCTATATATAAACTAAAACAGTATTTGGCAATCAATTGGTCCTAGGTGTCGTCTTCAGGGGTGGCATGGGAGGCCATGTTTGTCTCTCGCCCCCTCCTCCGTTTCCAGACCTGCAGTTGGCCAACAGGTTTGATATTCTGAGTCTGCAGGAATTTCCTCCTCTGGACGCAGGGTCTCACTCTCCACCATCCTCCATGCCCTTGACCAGCAGCGGCACTCAGATGTCCAAGCACCAGGATTTACAGCCTGGTTCCCTTCGACCATCTGCATCTGAAGCAGCTGATGTCCAGTGGCGCAGGAGATTTCCGCACCAGGCTCAATCTCAGCGCTGCCACACCCCCTGGCTGGTCATCGGAATTTCGATGGTCAGGAATGTGGTGTTATGTGACGGTCGCACTTTTTGCCACCCTGGAGCCTGTGTAACGGATGTTACATCCTCAGCCCTGCAGCTAATTGCCCAGCATAGCTCTGCCTCTACGATGGTAATTGAGGCTGGTGTCAACGACCTCAAACAACAAAAGTCAGAGCTCCTCAAAGAGCATTCTACCCAGCCAGTACACAGTCTGCTGGACACCGGAAAGCAAATAATCATCTCCAGGCCTATCCCCTCACCGCGTTTTGGTGATGTATCTACCAGCCGCCTTCGCCCACTCCACATCTGGCTGAAGAGTTACTGTATGACCAATAAACTTTGTTGATAATTTATCTGCCCTTTTAAATAGACCCCGACTGTTTCAACATGATGGCATCCACCTCAACCGCACAGGATCATGCATTTTATCAATTAATATCGAATTGACTGTGTGTTCTTCATTAAGACTACTACATGCATGTTCAAAATGACTGCCTCCTGCCCTCTCCTCTCGCATGCATAGTACAAAGTTGGCCGCTTCCGGCCATCAGTCAGCAAGTTCCGTCAACGTCTCAATATTGTTAGCCCAGCAAAACACAAATACATATACAAATACCCCCCTGGTGGCTGTATGTTTCCAGCTGGTTGTGCCCCCCATCACTTACTGTACACAACTCAGACCCAACCATAAATGAGTCCCTTTTATGAGTTCCATTTTATTCTGGTTAGGATTACCCCACGAATAAATCAGCAATGATATGGATGGTCTGTCATTGACAAATTTCTATTGACAAATGTACTACATGTAAGTCGCTTTGGATAAAAGCATCTGCCAAATGCCCTAAATGTAAATATCAAATGTAAAATAAAGCACCTTGTTTTTTTTGTTTTTTTTGTTAATACTATATTTCATGTAAGTTGTTCTCTCTCTCACACATACTCACACACATACACAGTATACCTCCTCCTCTCCTCAGGGGCTCTCTGTCTCTCCTCATCTCCTCCTCTCCTCAGGGGCTCTCTCTCTGTCTGTCTGTCTGTCTGTCTCTCTCCTCCTTAGGGTTCTTTGTCTGTCTCATCTTCTCCTATCCTCCTCAGGGGCTCTGTCTGTCTGTTTTTCTCCTCAGGGGCTCTCTATCTGCCGTTTAGGGGAAAGGCACTACTCTTTCACTTAAAAACTTTATGACAGCCACAACCCGCTTGAGCACCTCCCACCAATTCCGCTTTTCTCCATCTAGCTGCTGCACAAGTTTAGTGTTCACAGTCCCGCTCCCAGTGACAGATGAGCGCCGAAGCAATGCTAACATGCAATTGCTCTGTGCTTTTCAGAAAGCAGACCTGTCCCAGACGACCTGAGAGGTCTGGGTGGTTCATAGTTTACTAGCAAGTCAGAAATGTATTTTGGACCTAAACCGTTTAGTGATTTATAAACTAGCAAAAGTATTTTGAAATCAACTCTTTGAGACACAGGTAGCCAGTGTAAAGACTTCAGAACTGGAGTGATGTGATCCACTTTCTTGGTCTTAGTGAGGACTGAATAGGCTGACTTTGTAATTGTCTTAATGCACACATTCAGGGTGTTTCCAGTCAGAAAGAACACTTCAAATAGATTTTTCTTGGTAGAAAAAAGCATACAGGCAAAGCAAAGAATATTACCTGTAGATGGTGAATAGGTGATCCAGTCTCTGGAAACTTTTTCCCTATTTGGGAGTTGACAGCACAGCAGATCATTAGTAAACCCAAACCCCCATCATGGGTTGAGGCTAGATATTTGCTCTTTCTATTATACGTAGAAAAGCTGTTTTGCACACCTCTTTTGGTCGGGCAGGTGCATAGGACGTGATCAAAAGTAGCAGATCAGAAGCTTAGAAGAAGTCCCGCACACTGACCATTATGCAAGCAATAATTTATTTAGAAAATACAACGTTTTGGTCTTAGACCTTCATCAGATAAATTTGCACATTCACCTCAACCAAAACCTTATATAGTTTGGTTGACTAACCAGGACCAATCAGGTCCGGCTCTTGAATGACGTCATTCATTCACAAAAGTGGCACTCCCATCACAGACTGTGAACAGGATATGGCAGACAACATGCCACTCAGTACATTTAAAAACAATGGATGATTAGACCAGTTATGTTATAGGCTCATAGTCAATGCATTGTCATTAGCCCAATAGTTTTCTACACTTAAAGGGACATTTCAACGCTGGAAAGCTGAATATATCTTTAAATTGGGTCACTTATGTAGCAGAAATGTGATTTTTTTTTTAAATTGGTGCCTTCTAGGCCGAGAAAAGCCAGAAAATGTGTTTTTGGCTCATGTGGATGAAAGACACCAAATCCCAGAATGCACTTCGCTTCGCTGCTTTGAGTCCACTCCCAAGCCACGCCTACCGCTTGACAGACAGACATAGGCATTCTTCTCAACTCAATGTGTTTTATTGTTATTTCAACCATATACACAAAACAACGTTTTATCGTGGCTCAAGTGGTGTTACACATTTAAAATATATAAAAACGACATTATATAAAAACGACATACGAAACAGGCTACCTTTAGTGCACACACACACATTATAGGCTCCGTAAAGTTCAGCTAAGCATACCAGCATTAGGCTTGGTGGGCTGTAAACACCGAGTATAAACACAGCCGTGAATTAGCGTGGAATGTCGAATGGTCGTCATGTAACAGTCACAAACTCCAGCAGTTAGCAGTTAGTTGGATACAAATCACCCCATTTCTGCACCAGTCCGTGTTAACACAGCCCACCTTCATACAGAGCATCTCTAGCTCGGATTGTCGGAGGGCTAGCAGGCCTGGTAGCTACTGCGGTCAAGCCAGCCTCCACTTCAAAATGAGCAGTCAAACCAGCCGCCCCTATATTTCGCGGTGCGCGTATACACTTGCTATTACGGTGAGACCGTCAGAACTGTCTGTAAGAAAGAAAGATAGATAGATTTTAACACACCTCACAAACTGTCACTGCATGATATGCTGAATTCCAAAATAAGAGCCGCCATAAAACTCATAAATTAGCTGTTTTGTCCATATATTCAGAAAATCATAAAAATAAAGGTCCTAGCTTCCACAGACCAATTTCACCTCAGATGGATAGTACACCTTCTCAAGGTGTCAACTACAATGTTTCAGGACATTCTGATGTTGCTTTACAAAATAAGAGCCCCTCAAAACTCACATATTAGCTGTTTTGTCTACACATTCAAAAAATCATAAAAATAAAAGTCCTAGCTTTCACAGGCCAATCCTACCTCAGATGGAGAGGACACCATCTCACAGCTTCACTTACAAAAGTACAAGACATTCAGTTATTGAATTTCACATTTACATTTTTCTATTTAATTATTTACAAATTATGTAAAACTCTTAACACTTTTTTATAGTGAATATGCAAACACTTCTTTACATGAACAGAATGCAATTAGCAATATTATTTTACAAAACAAAATTGACAATAGCATAATGTAAATAAAAAGATTAACTTAATAGGAGACGTATAATAAATAAATAAATTTAGTAATTGATGAGAGGGCGGCTGCTCTAACGGAGGCACAGAGGAGCGCGTTGCACTGCACCTCTGATTACTAATATCAAACTTGGATTGTCATGGTTTATGACCGAAAATCAGATGTTTTGATATGAGAGCTGCTCCATCCCAAGTGGGATGAATGCCGTCACTCCTAATCAGACCAGGCCTTCCCCACAATGCCACCCAGTTATCTATGCAGCCCACATCATTAGCTGGGCACCACCCTGACAACCAGCGGTGGAAGGATGACATGCGGCTGTACATGTCATCGCTGATCAGGTTTGGCAGGGGTCCAGACAAAACTACTGAGTCCGACATTGTCTTTGCATATGCACACAGTGACTCAACATTAATTTTAGTGATCTCCAATTTGCATAATCGGGTATCATTACCACCTACGTGGAGTATGATCTGACTGTATTTACGGTTATTTTTAGCCAGCAGCTTTAGATAAGATTCTATATCGCCCGCTCTGGCCCTGGGGACGCACACGACCGCAGCCGCTTTTCTTGTAAGCCGACATCCTAACGTTTCGCAATATAGAGCTCCCAATAACCAGAGCTGGCTTCTCAGCAGGTGTATCACTGAGTGGGGAGAAACTGTTAGAAAGGCGCAGATGCTCCGGTTTAGAGCGACCGCCGTCATGTGCATTCCCTGGTTTAGAGCTAGCGCTACGCCTCTTTCGAACAATCGCCCACTCGCCTGGCTGCTCGGGGTCTGCCGGGGGACTGCTAACAGAAGCTACAGTATGTTGGCCCGCACCAGCTACGCTAGGCTGGCTAGCTACGGAAGCTGGCTAGATACGACTTTGATTCCATGGTGCGGAGCCGTGCCTCAAACTCACTAAGCCTCGCCTCCAGAACAGTGAATAAACTACATTTCATTACGTGTATCTTTATCACTAAAGGAGGCAGAGGAATAGCTAAACATCTGACACACAGAGCAAGAGAGAGCAGGAGAGGAATTAGCCATTGCTAATGGCTAAGCTAAAATAGCTAACAGCGTTTTAACAATTGTGAGATCAGCGAGGAAGTTGCTGTAAGAGAAGAGAACTACAGTGCTTGAGTATAACTGGTGTAGTTTAAATGCAAATCAGGCAAATAGATGCTAAATTAAACAGTAAAGCAGAGTTGGGTAAGTTTTTGCTGGAGCAGCAAACTAGCCTTCGTAACACAACATGACAACACTGGAAGTGAGGCAATATACTCAGAGGTGTAGTGGTAAAAAAAGAGGTGGGTAAACTATAAATTCTGGTAGACCACGACGTGGTCACCTTTTAAGGTGGGCCACTGCCTACCGGTGTATGTGTATCCTGATGACATCGCTATAGGCTATCATTTGATGGTACTACCAAGGGTATCACTGGTTGTTTCCTCATCATAGGTCACACAATCACTATTCAATTCATACATTAATCTAAGCTCTTGTTAAAGAGACTCGAGAAGGAATAATAGGGTTGAAATCTATAAAGTTTACTAAATGACAAAACAGAGAGAACAAACATATTTAAGAGATAGAGAGGGATGCTTATATCCAGGGCTTCCAATGCAATGCACTTGTACATAATGATTAGGGATTTGGGATTATTTTCATAGTCGATTAATCTGTTGAATATTTTTTCGATTAATCGATTAGTTGTTTGGTCTATAATATGTCAGAAAAATGTGGATCAGTGTTTCCCAAATTAACCCAGGATGACGTCCTCAAATGTCTCATTTTGTTTCTGCTCCTGTAGAAGCTAGAGGTCTGTATGAAATCAACCTTGTTACTAGAAAAACATGTTTTTAGCCGCAATCTTATGGAGAAAAACTACACTACCCATAGTCGGCGAGTTGATTGGTTCAACTCGCCGTTTCCATAGAAACGTTTACCGTACCCGCAAAACCGCAAACGGCTAGGGCGATAACATTAACTAGCTAGGTGACTAGCAAAGAGAGCTTGTTGTCACAAACTTCCAGTGGTTTAAATGTCAGAGAATGCATAATTACATCCAGTTATTTATCTGATAATGCATCCTGAATTTTACTTGTAACATGGGCTAATGGGAAAAGGTAGAGGTGACTTGTTGAGTCAGTGGCATGAATCTACTGTGAACCAAATTAACCTAAAAAACATGAAGTTTAGTACTGTTTTCCGAGCTCACTCACTGTGGGCTTGTAGCCGAGGCCGTTTGCTTGCATCAGGAGGAGGGCTGCTGTCTTGACGCCGCTTAAAAAAATTGCCGGACATCTATTTTTACAATTTATTACATGAGACATGTAGGCTAGTTTGGGCTAGTGACCATGGATGTATTAAGAGAACTGATGAGTCTTGATGCAGTCTGCTGCTTCCTGCTCTCTACGCAAGAGATGCTCGATGGTGTTTTAAGCCCCTAACGTTGACTTCAAGGCAGCGCTGCGACCATTGACTTAATTCAAGGCACCTATAACTGTTGCCTAATCCTAGTGCCTGGAAGGCGACGTTGTGGGCTATAACAAACAAACACCGCAAGAGATTGGTCAACACTGACAGTAAGCAGCGCAATATGAAAGACTTCGTCTTAGGTTTAACAATCTATGAAACTAATAATGAAAAATATGAAACTAAAACGACATAAGCTTGATTTAAAATGGCTTAGGAACTATAGGCTATTTAGAGGTGGATAAACGCACTTTGGAGGTGGGTAAACGCTATTTCCGAATTTTGGGAGGTGCGTAAACGGCGTTTACGTGCGTTTAGCCTCCACTACATCCCTGAATATACTTACCGTAAACATCAGCATGTCAGCTTACTGTCCTCCAAGGCTCTCAAACCCCTGGACTCTCTGGCACATAGGCGCGAAAAACATCTGTGTCTTTTTATCTATAAACTCTCGTTGGACTGTCACCACCATATATAGCAGCCATCGTCAACTGGCCACCATCACCATCCGGCCCACCAAAGCTTTTAGTCCGGCCTGCAGAATAATCATTTACATCTCTATTCACATGCAGGGATTCTGAACAGCGATGTCCGCGCTCCACACACACACAGCTGAGCCGAGATGTATGTGCGTTAAAACACGCAGCACCTGACTGGGAACGATACAGAGAGGATTACCAATGGCCGCTGGCTCAGATGAACTAACGCTAGTCTCGTTACTGTAAGTAGGCTACAATAAAACCTTTGTGAGTAAAAAGTCAATACTTATCAATGCACTCACCTGTATTCCTATAGACCGGCATAAACATGTAGAAAGCGATATTTCAATCTGCTCTGTCCACCGCGCTGTTTTACGCAAACACAGCTCTACTCTGCAAATAGCGCAAACAAAAGGTGTCGGTTTGTAGTCTAACTGTTTATCTTAGTTTGCCAGGAATCTAGAAATGTAGACAAATTCTTGTAAACTTAACTGCTGGCTGAACACTAATGTACTATATGTAAAAGAAATAGCATTAATTCAGTAGGAAAGTGAACATTTTGAACAAGAATAGGCGTATTAGGTATAAATTCATTTTATTTTATTTATTTGAAAGTCTGGCCCCCGGTGTTGCTTAGAAAAATTCTGGCCCTTGGAAAAATGTAGTTGATGACCCCTGATATATAGCATCTATGTTGAACTGGACAAAAGGACCTTACCAAACTCGCTCAACACATTACCCTATGCTTCATGTACCACAGGTTAACTCTGAGTTTGGTAAATCTGCTTTTAGTTACTATGCACCAAAAGCATGGAACACAAGATGGACACTCTCCCTACCCCTGCACGTTTTAAGATTGTAATTTCATATCACTTCACTTCTGTGTGTGACTGTTTTCATTGATTATTATTTACTTGTTTTGTGTATCATGTTTTATGTGTTTTGTATCTCGGCATCATTGAAAATGAGGGAAACCTCAATGATTTCCGAGATTCTTAAATAAAGGTTATGAAATGTTATAAATAGAGAGGCACTGGAGAAGGGCACACTGCCACCAAAATGTAGGCAGGCTTTGATAGCTCTGGTTCCTAAGAAAGGTAAAGACCCAGGAGACTGTAAGAATTACCGCCCAATTTCCTTAATGCAGTTAGATGTTATGATTCTTTTCAAATAAATGTAGCAAAAATTTTAGATAAGGTAATTCATCTTGATCAGGTGGGGTTTATTCGCAGGCGTAGGCCGTCAGATAATATCAGGTGTCTCATTAATGATGCATGGACTGCAGCTGATAGACAATCCCCAATAGCTGCTATTCCCCTTGATGCTGAAAAGGTGTTTGATATGGTTGAATGGGGCTATGTGTTAAATCTTTTTGGAAATGTATGAATTTTGAAGCACTTTTTTAAATTTTATTTTTTTGGGGCATTTTAGGCCTTTATTTCCTCAGGACAGCTGAAGACACGAAAGCGGAGAGAGGGGGGGAATGACATGCAGCAAAGGGCCGCATTGAGGAGTTAACCTCTATATATGTGCGCCTGCTCTACCAACTGAGTTACCCAACCACAATTTGGAAGCACTTCCACTAAGTGGATTCTGGTGCTGTATAAACACACAGAGGCTGTGGTGAAAACTAACAGATTAATTTCTGAATATTTTGCTCTTGGAAGGGTAACAAGACAAGTTTCACTCCTTTCTCCTTTGTTGTTTTGTTTAGCCTTTGGCAGCAGCCATAAGGGGGAGACTAATTTCCCAGGTGTCATAGTAGGAGGGGTGGTGCATATATTTATGCTATATGCGGATTATATATTACTTTTTGTGTCTGATCCAAGCACATCCCTTTCTACTCGGGATCATTGACTCTCTAATTTTCAGGTTATGGGGTAAACTGGCCCAAGTCAGAAGCTTTACTTTTAACAGCTCACTGCCCTGTAACAGCTTTCCAACCTGGTGCATTTCACTGGCCAAAGCAAGGTATTGTATATCTATATGGAGGATCATTTATTCATAATTCAAATTGAAAGTCCAAAGAGAAAACAAAGTGAGATCAAATTAAAAATATTATTATTTTACTACACTACTAGGAAAAATCATGCCATAATTGAATTTAAAAAAGAAAAAGAAAACTGAAAAAGCAAAGTTGAAATGTAAAATGATAATTTGAAAATGTAGTACAATGCAAAAAGTCAAAATATAAATGCTTAAACTGAAATCTTTGACATTTTTTATTGATTGAAAATCGCAATGGAAATAAGAAAAGAGAAACATCAAATATGAAACTCAAAATGTGAAATAGAAAAGCTTAAATCTAATCTACATCATGATACATGACCAAATGGGGCCTCAGAGTCCTTCACTGTCTGTATGCATGAATGTGAGGAGGCTCCAGTGTCTTGAGGTTAAGATAAGATGTAGGCCGAAGTACAAGAATTGTTAACATCAGTTATTGATAACAAAGCTGTTCTATTACAATCAAATACATGTAGAATATTACCGGCTTGGTACCAATGACGTTCACGTCACGTGACGTAATTACTTCTTTTATAGGTTCCTTGGATGGATGTGAGTTGTAAGTTGTGTTTAGCTGTTTTAATGTGTTGTTGCATGTGTATTAGAAAGCTACAAACAAAGCTGCCCTTGACCTTGAGTTAAGATATATATACTGTATATTAAATCAAACTCCAAATTCAAGAATACACTTTTATACTCAACAGTATGTCCCCATGGTCGGTTTCTCCCTTCATTTGTTAGGGCAAAATAGTTGTGATGGGAAAAAGTAGATATCAACAACGTTGAATGTCATTCATGTGGTCAAGAAAGACACAACTAGATCATTGGATTCCTATTTATTTAAAAAATAATCAGACATCCAAAGACTTGTCAAGTCACCTGGCTGTTCTCAAATTATCTATACCAGGGGTCTTCAACGTTTTTTTAAGCCAAGGACCCCTAACTGAAAGAGAGATGGAGCAGGGACCCCCTACTACATATAAGGTATAACATCAAGTTGCATATTAAATTGGGCCTACAATAACCTGTAGGGCGGCCTATAGTCTTTATCATGTTAAGACTTTTTAATTTTTGAAAAATCCTTCAAAAATTAACCAGAATTTGGAGGCCCCCTGCATTGACTCTGAGGATCCCCCCCCCCCCCCCCCCCCCCCCCCCCGCTGAAGATCACTGATCTATATGATACCTTTCTTCAACATTACTGTTAAATAAAACCCAAATAAATTAAATTGAAGATTGACACAGTTCATGTAGACCACACGTGTCAAACTCAAGGCCCGCGGGCCAAATCCGGCCCCTTGCTAATTTTGATGCGGCCCCTATATACATTTAGGTTCACAATACATCTTGGCCCACCTACCTTTTGTCACTTTTCACGTTTGTTTTTATTGGCATTTTTGATGCTTTTTTCAAACTTTGTTGTCATTTTTGTCGACCAAACTGTTAAGTGAGAAGACTATATGAGACATGCAATGATACAGTCAAAGATATTTGACTTTTCCCATGACATAAAAGCAATAAACTCTACGTCTGGCCCTTGATGTGATTCTCATTTTCTAGTGTGGCCCTTAGGGAAGTTGAGTTTGACACCCCTGATGTAGACTGTCGACTGACGTTGGTCTACTCCTCTGATATGATACAGTGGCTTAAATAGCAGTAACGTTAGTATTAGTAGGTAACACTTAAGAATGAGGTAAGACAAATAAACTGCTTAATAATGCCTGAATTTGTGTAAAAAGGTTTAAGAACATGGCTGTTTATTCCCTGGTCTTCCCACTGCTGGCTAACCTTCAAACTGCCACTACAGTCCAATCAACCTCCAGCTCCAAGTAAATGTAATCAGTGGGCCAAACAGTGTGATAAAAGTCACATCTTTAGATAAGATTCAATCATTTGTTCCCTGACAGTGTTTATTTGTGCAGCCCTAAAATTAAGTGTTACTGCTTTATAGCCGCACGCACGCACGAGCACACACACACACACACACACACACACACACACACACACACACACCATGCTTAAATTGAACAGTATTCATACTGGAGCATGCTTCATGTCATTCTGATGCTACACCACCCTCTGCCTGTCCCGCTGTGTCACAGGCAGACCCAGTGGTTTAAGGGAGGAGGGGATGGGCAGCTCATGCAGGCTGTCCGGGAAGGTCGCAGGACTCAGCTGCTTCAAAATAGTCTGCATAGCAGCAAGGACCAGCGGCGCCGGGCTTCTTTCAGCCAGGTACTTGTACGTCTCCTCACCCAGCACCTCGCTCCAGCGCTTTGGCTCTCTGCTCAGAGCCCCTTTCATCTTAAAGTGAACCTTTGGCATGAACATGAGCAGGTTGTCCAGACACTGCCTTCTCCCCCCGCCGTTCACTTCCTTGGAGTCCCTGAGTTTTTCCAGAATGACATCCAGCGGCGTCAAGCCACTGTGGTCCAGGGCGTGCGGGGACGCACCGTTCCCCAAAAGCATGATGACCGCCTCGGGCCGCATGAGCTCGCAGGCCAGATGTAAAGGGGTTCTCCCGTCCTCCAAGTGAAAACACCCAGCTCGGTCCGTGTAGGAGGTCCCGCTGGGTATCCGGTGGATCTCCTGTAAGATAAGGCCAAGAATGTAGCGCCTGTCGTAGCGGACAGCCATGGCCAGGTGTGGGGCGGAGGACGGGCAGCAGCAGAAGCGCTCCCCGGGCTTTGCTAGCGCTTCGTCGGTGTACCGGCTCAGCAGGTACTGGGCGTACGCCTGGTGATCGTGAACTACAGCGTAGAGCAACGCCTCCGACGGGGTATAAATCCTTTGGCTAGCGTCCTCCTCCTGGTAAAAAGTCTCCATCGTCCGCATGTCCTCCAGCATCCAGACCGGTTTCAGGTCCCGCACAGCCCGATAGAAGAGCAAAGAGAACGACTTGCGATGCCCCTGAATGCTCTGAGCCGCCAAGCTGACAGTTAAAGAGGCCATGGCGACAAGCGACCCGAGTAAACTAACTCATAGACGGGTTAGACAGCGTCCTTCATATCTCTGGAGCCATAACTTCAAGAGCTGTGGAGTTACAAGAATACAGCCAGATAGAACATAGACACATTTGTTTACTTACAAAAACAATGACTAAAGACCAGGCAACAGCTCTGCCTTCAAAGTCATTTACAAAGTGACTCACATTCCTGTACACTCCACAGCTGCGGGATTCCGCTATGCAGTACTGAGCTGAGCTAGTACGCATGCGCATTACGTCAAAAGAGTCTGGAAAACTTTATTGACAACTGTGTTACAATATTTCCTTATGGTTCTTATTTATTTATTTTAAATTAAGAATGTACAAACAGTTATCGGTCATCAAATCAGTCATTTAACAAGAAAAGAAAAACATCAACAAGTAATAAAGTAATACCTAAATAATAATACTAATAATAATAATACAGCATACATACATACATACATACATACATAGGCCTTCTTCTGACAAACAGTTTAGACTTTACTGAGACTCAAAATCGATCGACTCACAATTGATCGATATAGTGCTAGATTAATCGATTACAAAAAGAATTGATAGCTGCAGCCCTATTTAAAAGATAGTGTTGAATTAAGAAATGTACCTTCATGAATTTTCCCCAATAATATAAAAAAGATAACAATAGTATATAAACTGTTATCATCACTTTCAAAATAATAACTGTGGATGATGCTGTATCCTTGGCTTTACATACTGTGTTCCACCATCTAGAGGGCAGGGATACGTATGTCAGGATGCTATTTGTTGATTATAGCAGTGCCTTTAATACTATCAGACCTTCTATTTTAATATCTAAGCTGTTAGACCTGGGCCTCCTGGGCAATTCCATCTGTAGGTGGATACAGGACTTTCCAACAGGCCGCCCCCAGACAGTTAGAGTTGGCCCAACTCAGCCTCTATAGTGTTAAACACTGGAGCGCCTCAAGGCTGCTGTCTCAGTCCTTTATGTATACTTATAACTGTATTGCAAAACATCCCACTAATAGTATTGTGAAATTTTCCAGATGATACTACTGTGATAGGACTCATTGACAGCAATAATGAAACTGCCTTCAGGGATGAGGTGAGTGATTGATCATGTGGTGCCGCAGAAATAATCTGTCCGTCAATGGGGAAAACTAGGGAGGTCATAATAAACTTGCTTCATGTCTTTTTAATAACAAATCTTGGTTACCCCCTCTCTGTGGCAGCTTTACATGTTCAGTACCATGAAAACGTAGAGATGAGATATCATGTTTACAATAGTTGAAGTGTACCGCTACTGGGTAATCCCAGTCATTTCTGCGGATTGTGCTTTTGTGTTCACTTATATGCTGTTTTAACTGTCTAGTGGTTTTACCTACATAGACTAGAACACATGGGCACATCAAGATGTACACTATGGCACAAGTTATGACACGTTTTATTGGGAATAGCTTGTTATTGTGTGGGTGGCGGAATGTGCGGTTCTTATGAGTGTTGTTACATTGCGCACTGGCAAAAAATGTATAGATTTATTTACCAGGCATCTTATTGTACCTGTTTATGGGTTTTTCCAAACTTAAATTGTTTTAGAAGATGTTGCCCACAGGAAAAATGCTGAACATATGGCTAATAGCTAATAGTGATGTATGTACATGTTGTGCTAAGGAGGTGGACGTTATAATGCATTTTATTATATCCTCTACACATCCTTTATATCCTCAACTTTTGCACATCCTGCACTAATCCATACAGCCTCTTTTTTATTTCTTAATGTTATATAGTTATATGTACAGTATGTGCTATTTGTTTCTGTATTTATTGTTTGTTTATTTCAAATTAATGTTTAAATATGTTTTTATGTATCAATCAAAGCAAATTCCTAGTAAGTGCTACTTACCTGGCAATAAATCTTTTTCTGATTTCTGATTCTGAATAACTTAATTAGAATTTGGGTGAATATGGTTTCTTACGAAAATGTAGATTTTGTACATTGATTTATATTTGAATGTGTGCTTGTATGTATATATATATTAGGGCTGTCAGTTTAACGCGTTATTAACGGCGTTAACGCAAACCCATTTTAATGCCGATAATTTTTTTAACGCACGAGCAACGCATAGAGAGAGCAACGGGATCTGTTAGTCCACTTCTTTAACTGTCTATGGCCACGCCATGTCCCGCCCTACGAAGCAGCTGATTGGTTTGGTTTAGGCATTTCACCGCGAGTGGTGAGGATAGTGGATTGGTCAGGGGATAGGACCTGAACAAATAGAGTTACGTTACCTTGGACGCCTGGCCAATAGTAGTGATTGAAGGGCGGGTCTTGTAATTTCGCAGAAAACAAAACAGACACAAGCCTCGGCCGGTTTTAGCTTGCTAGCCGCGTAGCTTGTAGGCTCGTGACGGCGATTATCTTCAGAGCGAGCGAGTAGTGAGAGAAACAAAGTGTCTCCTCTGTTCTTTCTGACCACGGTGGGAAACCTGGAGCAGGAAAACCCTCTCCTTGATTTTACGTTGGTTATGAAAGAGAACGAGAACCAGGAAATGAATCACGGGAAACCGGTTCCTATGACGACGGCTATGCCACTGACGACGCTATGAGCCCATAGACAGTAGGACGAGCCACGCTCGCCCCAGGCGTGAGGCAGTACTACCTGCAGTACTACTTGCAGGACTACCTGCAGTACTACCTGCAATGGAACATCGAGGTAACAGCGTTACATTGTGTGACAGATTATTAGATCCAAGTGTGAATGTTAGTGTGAAATTGAACATAACGTATATGACAATGTTGTTTTCAATAAAAAAAACATTGTCACAAAGCAAGCCGATCTACTTTCCATGCTGATAAGAGAATTAAAATGAGAAAATATAATGGGACAAAAAGAAATCAAGGGACATTTAGAATAGATGAAAATGTGCGATTAATTGCGATTAATTGCGAGTTAACTATGACATTAATGCGATTAAATATTTTAATCGCTTGACAGCACTAGTATCTTTTGGTATGCATTTCAGAAAAAAAAATGGTTAGGATTCAGGTGTAATTGCAAATAGTGATTAATCATGATTAATCCACTGACAATTCTGATTAATTTGATTAAAAATTTTAATCATTTGACAGCCCTAATATATATATATATATATATATATATATATATATATATATATATATATATATATATATATGTGTGTTATGTTTATAAAAAAACAAAACAAAAACAATATGTATAGCTATTATCCAAATATGCAATAATCAATCCTACTGTAAAGCGGAATTAAAGTGAATTTAATTGAGTCTGCCTTGCCAGGCTGCTGTGCATCATTGGTGCCTAGTGGCAAAAAAAATGGGTAGTGCATTTTGTGACGCTACTGTTGTTAACAAGTGGATGAGTTTAGTTCCCACACGTGTCAAATGGTGAAATACTGGTGTACAGCTGTTCTATACATGTCGGATCCTTGGAGCAATATACGTCCGTAAGTGTTCTTTTGGTTGTTGTATGCAGATATCATAATTAACACTTATGTGAATATGTATGCAATAATATAATAGTGATTAAGATGTAATTTCATGTTAGTGTAGCTCATTCTTTTTCCTGGTGTAAGTTATGCTAGCGCTATCTGCGTGTGTATATGCACAGGCTAATATGTGTGTGTATGGAAATGTGAAAGGAATATTAGGCTATCTAGTAATTATATTTTTGTTTGTATTCCTTAGTCTTACAAAAAAAAAACAATGCTTGGAGTGAACTCTTCAATTAATCTCCATCTTAAGAAGACATCAAACCACCTTCATTCATTCATTGCCTTGTTCGCTATCTTCCTAAGCATTGTTAGGACACAACTGCTCGGACAGAATAAGTCTACTAACATGTTTTGAATTAGTGAAATTACTTCCACAGTTTTTTTTATCATAGAATAAAACAATGATGTTCAATTGAGGGTGAGGTGGTTAGTTGTCCCAAGATAATTAAATAAAAAAACGTTGTTTTTTTTCTGACTGATACTGGGTACTTCCATCCCTTCTGGTCATTGAAAATCCCTCCACATATGATGAAGAGTACATACAGTATGAAGTGAATGAATGAAGTACAAAGTGTAATGCAAAAGTGACATAGTGCCTGAATTGAGTATTTTCTTACAAAACAAATATATAAAGTTTGTTGTAACTTTTGTAACTGAATATAAAGACAACTGAACTGTCCTTAAAACCTCCATAATACATTAGTTTCTGTAATGTAACAGAGTGAAGCTTAAACTGCTTTAAACTATGAAACACAAAAAGGGATAACATACAATTATGTTATGCTTATATGTCTATAAATAGCAGAAAATTGTATAATTGCAGTAACACTGAGAACAGTGTGAAACTTTTAATCACTGAAATATACTGGGTTATTGAGAGTGAGCAGATGTGAGCAGGTAATCTACAGTCAGATGGCTGATGGATGACAGAGGAAGATATAAATGTGATATTGCAATGGTTGCGAGGCTTAATTTCAGAGTAAGAACAAGCTACTCACGTTTTCATCATGGGCACCAATGGACAGGGACAGTAGCCCATTCTGGGCCCTGTAGAAAGGCATTTTCTATGGGCCCCTCCCCGCATACACAGCTATTTATTCTAGCATCTTTTTGGGCCCTCCTCACATTAGGGCCTTTGGTACTCAGTCCCCTTTTTTACCCCAGTCCGACGCCTCTGCCAACGGATGATTCAGATGCAGAGGTCTTATGTGGTGAAGCTGAATGGTGTAAATTAACGGACGTAAATTAGGGCAGCAATATACTGTATATAGAGATGCTTCCAATCAGCCGGGGAAAGAGGGTGAAACCATTTAGAAGGCAGAACCCAGTTATTATAGGTCATGAATCTTTCAAACAATTGGATTTATTTAGCAAGGGTGCACTTAGCAACCATCAATTGAAACAGAACACATGGGCTTGTTGTAAGACACAACTAACAACATTCACTTGCCATAGAAACTGGAGTCACACCTACACCTTGTGACACATTATGAGAGAATGGGCTGCTACTTCCTTCCCTCCCTATCAGCATTATTTTTCAGATTAAACAGAACTGTAAAGTGCTGCTGAACATCCGTATTTTGTCCATGCGGGAAATGAACATGTCTAACTACTTTCCAAAGCTTCCTGAACCAGTAGATCCACTTTGAAACTAATACTGGCACACTGTATTTTTACAACATATTGCAGGAATCCATTAATGGAAACTTGTTAAAGCAGAGCTATTCTGTTATCCAACACACAAAAATAACATAATCTATAGTCTATACTTTTCGAACTGATATGTTAATAAGAGTCACTTCACGATCAGGCTCTTGTGTGGGACTTTGATGGGCCTGTCCATGGACTAAACAATGCAATCCACTATTTTTTATTTGTACTGTCTATGAATCTTATAGTCTGCACAACAGACATTGTCACTTGGTGAAGGCTGAAAAGGGTTGTCTACATCAGGAGAAGTGTTGAGTAGTGATGTATTTGTTGACCCGTTCAGATTATTGCAATGATCTCCTCTTTGGTCTCCCAGTCAAACTCCTCCATAAACTTCAGCTGGTCCAGAACTCAGCTGCCCGGATCATCACCAGAACCCCATCCATCGAACACAGCACCCCTGTCCTTCAGCAACTGCACTGGCTCCCTAACAAACATCGCATAAACTTCAAGAATCTCTTCCTCACTATCAAAGCTCTCCACAACATAACACCTCCTTACCTCTCTGACCTGCTCCACAACTACACTCCTCTTCGTTTTTCCCCCTCCATGCGCCTCATCACACCTCCTGCACAGCGGTCTGCCATGGGGTCCAGAGCTTTCAGCCATGCATCTCTGGAACTCACTCCTTTATCTTCTACTATTTGCCAATGTAAGGTGTCCTTGAGTATCAAGAAAGTGGTCCTCTAAAAAATAATAAAAATGTATAATTATTATTTAACTCCTGGTTTAAAGAAAAAGGCTCAAGGAATGGCACTTCAGGGTGCTTTCAACCCTTTGTTGAACAGAGAGTGCCATCTATTGGGCTCAGAAAATAAAGAACATGCTTCACGCAGCCTTTTGTTTGGACATCACTACAAATCATATCATCAATTTATAAAATATGATGCATTGTTATAGATTAAAAGAGCCAACACTTTATTAAGCTACACCCCAACCAACTGTAACATGTCTCTTTTTTATATTTGTTTTCAAGAGCATATTTAAAGGTAATGCACAACAATTTATTTGAATACATGTAAATAAATGTTGAAAAATGATGCAGTACATGCATCCCTACTGTGTACATTCCATATTTACAGAAATAAATGAATTGTTAACAGCAAGAATAATACATGAATTAACAATATTAATAATAGTATAGAAATGAAAAAGTTCTTGGGAATAACATTCCAAAGCATGCACATTTAAACACCTGACTATCATTTAAAGATAGTATTTGTACTTGAGGATAACAATATTAGTTTACAATATTCTTTTACAGCCAATTGTTCTGTTACAGTATTGTATTTTATTATGTGTGTCAGGACAACATTTAGAGTGTACTGCTTCAGTACAGTACACTGTTCACAGTACAGTTTAAATGAAGTATTAGTGTTGCAGCCTGAGTGTTGTGTAGTAATTATCTTTGATCACACTGTGGCAGTAGTGATCTACTCTATGAGGAATAACACTGCAAGTGGCTGTAAGTCCACTGAATTATAAATGTTTAAATGTCCTCCAAACAAGAGGACAGTGTTGGGAAAGTTCACTTTCTACATGAACTAGAACAAAGTTCAGTTCACACACACTCATAGTTCATACTTCAAAATTATGAACTGAGTTTTTGTAAATTATAGAGTGTGGTCTAGACCTTCTCTATCTGTAAAGTGTCTTGAGATAACTCCTGTTATGATTTGATACTATAAATAAAATTGAATTGAATTGAATTGAAGTTCACAGTTCCAAAAATGAACTATCGCGATCATCTGCAGGTCAAAAGTTCAGCAGCTATCCGCATGTGCAAAGGTTACCTAGCAACGGCGGAGGCTCACAGACTCAGCTCAGAGAGCGAGAAGAGCTTTGGGATAATAACGTGTCAGTGTATAATATCTAAAATAAAAAATAAAATATATAATTTTATTACCCTTCTGTTGCACACTGTCTAGCACACTGATCCAATACCAAAGGTTAAAGGAGAATTCCGGTCGATTTCAACCCATAGCTCTGTTGTTTGTAAATTTGGAGTGCTGTCAGTAGGGAGCAAAACGAACACAATCGGTGCTGCCGACACCGCGTTATCCTCCTGCACCCAGGAGGCTGAAACAGGGTTTTAAATATGCTTTTAGCCTCTTAACATGTTTGAAATGTCATTACAAGTGCCTACCCATGTGCAATGATTCCTTCCGAGTCAACACAGTGAATCTGACTGCAGTATATGTGAAAGAAATGCATAAAAGTCGTGCTAATTCAGTTCTGTTTAGTTCCGGTGTTGAGACGGCAAGAGTGCTTAGGGACCGTCTACAAACTACAACACCGAAAAGAGATACAACAAAAATATTTATTATTTTAATGATTAAATAAGGTAGTGTCTCCAGACTTACCTCAATAATAACTCCTCTCTTGCTAGTTGTATTACAGCACTTACTTTTAAAAAGTAAGCATATGCCTATTTTTGAAAATATTTTTATATCTAGCATAAGAGAGAGCTTAACGTGATTGATGTTGGTTTTGGGTAGGGCCAGGGCTGGGTTTGGGCTGTGTCTCTGTCTAAACACATAGCTAGCTTAATGCTAGAAAACTGCGCTGAAAATGTCTTGGTTATAAAAAGGATCAGGAATTTCTTGATGCTACTTCTGTAACTGTGCCGTTAGTAGCTAGCTGCAGTGCAAATGACTCAGGGGCTGTCAGCAGGCTACCAGCTACCCATTAAAAAGTGATATAGGACACCTACTAAGGGGTTCCTGTGAAACTGACTGTTTACCATTCTAAATAAATGTGCTACATTAACTGAAAAAAATAGACAGTATTTAAAAATGGACCCAGCAACCCCGCTGTTTTTGACGGAGACAAGTGAAGCCTCTTACCAGCACTTTTCCGGTGATGGTTAAGTGTTACTGAGCGTTACTGCGCAGCTGCAAACTTAGCTTCCCACCGCCGATGTGACGTGAACGTGTCTGAACGTTGTAAGTCTTCTGGTAGCTGTGCCAAGAGAAATCTCAATCATTCCCAATCTATCAGACACGGAGAGCGTAGGTATATGTAAGGAGATAACATAGGCACAGGCTAATTATTGCTAACTAAAATGCTAGTTAACATTAGTAATTAAACTAAACAACTAATGTAAGTCGAAACTGCCTGCGAGCTTCTCCTGTACTATACGGTAATTCCTCTACTATGCGACAGTAAGTCGCGTGGTTATGACACAATCGTTAGCCTATTTTTATAAAAACGTCTGCTACGGAGCCATAACGTGAGGTACAAGGTAATGGAGCCTTTCATACATTGTCGTGTTTCTTTAGAAATAAACGATCGACAAATCAAGTCTTTAAACACTTCAGATGTAAAGTTATTGGCTGTCAAAGTGACGCCAAAATGAATGGCAGTCAATGGGATGCTAACGGGGGGTGATGGATAGGGGTTAGCAAAATGGCGCCATCGCGGCTTCGCTGTGAGGAGAGAAGCCTGCCCCCTTGGGCCCACCAAGCGAACGAGTATCGCTCTATTTTGTAGCATGTGTGACTGTAGGGTAACCCTACAGTCACACATGCTACAAAAAGAGCGACAAAGCGACAGGCTGCCATTCATTTTCAATGGGAGTGGCTGTTTGCCAGCGACTAGATGGCGACGAGCTTGCCGCTGCCACGAGCAAGGCGGGGCCGAAATAGACAAGAAGGCTATTTTATGCAAATGCTGAGCGATGCGACAAAGCGACTGCCAATCAAAGTGAAGGCAGCGTGAGGGCAGCGTGACGTATGCATGTTGGTTGCTTGAGTCAAAGAAATAATTCAAGATGGCGGAAACGCTTCAGGACATCGTATTTCTATATGTTTGGCATTTTATCATATATCGTATATTCGTATTCATATATATTTTGTTACTTTTATCGAGAAATACATACTTTTAAATCCACTACTACAGGAATTACCATATAGTACAGGAGAAGCTCGCAGGCAGTTTTAGCTGTTTAGTTTAATTACTAATGTTAACTATTATTTTAGTTAG
The DNA here is from genome assembly GCA_023631565.1 of Gymnocephalus cernua. Taxonomy (NCBI): domain Eukaryota; kingdom Metazoa; phylum Chordata; class Actinopteri; order Perciformes; family Percidae; genus Gymnocephalus; species Gymnocephalus cernua. The sequence goes on along the minus strand of CM042440.1, from coordinate 27,120,862 downwards.
CAATAATTAGCCTGTGCCTATGTTATCTCCATACATATACCTACGCTCTCCGTCTCTGCAAGATTGGGAATGATTGAGATTTCTCTTGGCACAGCTACCAGAAGATTTACAACGTTCAGACACGTTGCTCACGTCACATCGTCACAACGTCACAACGCTCGAGCCTAACTGAAAAGTGCTTCTAATAGACTTCACTGGTCTCCGTCCAGAGCAACGGGATCTGTCGGTCCATTTTATATACTGTCTATGGCAACATTCACTGCCTGTAAATTGTCGTTAACTGCCGAAAATTAGGGGGATTTCCGGGAGTTTACAGGCGTTTATGGGGATTAAAATCCCACTTTTCATGCAGCGGCTTATACTGTAAATATAAATAATTCCAAGACACATGCGATGTTCATGTCATGAATTATGGCACTGGGACTTTCTTTGGTTGAATTCAGGCGCTGCGTGTAACCCATTGCAGTGCAGCCTTGCTGAGTCACAGCTCTCTGCCCACAGGACATGTGCCTTATTGTCTACAGCTCTCAGTGCTTGATGTATTTGTTTCCCCCCTTACACTAACGCAAAACATGGCTGTTAATATTTCATATTTCACTGTGACTGATCAAATTGCCCCGACTAATCAGCTCTATTCAAAGATTCCTTTGATTAGAACTGCAGCCTCTCATCACATCTAATCTTTTGATTGAATTTGCATTTGGTGGGTGGTCAGCAATGCAATTCCGCGCCCTTTTATCCTTTGGTAATTATACTCTTCTATTCCGACCAAATGGATTAAATGTCAGAATGAGCTGGCTCAACAAGCACTTTGGCATGCTTTGAAATATAATGTGAGCACTGCAGATCAGTGTTTAATTCTCCCGCCAATTCATTTAGTGTCTGGTGGCCTTTGCTGCACACTGATGCCAGAGATTATCACTGTGTGTGAAAGGTTTTCTTGTGGATACTGATCTGGGAGCAGTGTCTGAACCACGTGTCTATTGACAAGGGTTAGACCTTTATATCAGTCTGTAAATATTACAGCGTGATATTTGTCTTTTAAAGCAAGCATTCACCACAAAAACTCAGAATTTCCATTACAAAAATAAAAAAAATATATAAAAATCTCTTCCTCTGCTGTTGACAGAAATCCTTGGGCTGCCCTGGAGGCTGAGGTCAGGGGGTAACCTGTCCTTGTAGGATGCAGCATTAGCTGGAGACTGTCTTCACTAATACAACACGTTTGTTCAAATGCCTAAAATATTTGTTTACGCTTACCTGACTGGGACCTTTAGGGCTGTGTGACTTATGACTCCTGTGTGTCAACAGCAAAGATGTGACGCTGATGTGTATTGCTGTTGGTTTCCTGTTTCCTCCCAACAGTCAACATCAGTTTCTTTTAACCATGGCCCACATCTTTATGTATAACCTCAACGAGTAATTTTTTGTGCCTAAACTAAACCAAACCTTAAAGGAACACGCCGACTTATTGGGACATAAGCATATTCACCGTAACCCCGACAGTTAGACAAGTCGATACATACCCTTCATACCTCTGTCTGACGGCTCCACCGTTAGCGTGTACAAATAACAACGTCACTTGAGACACAGCCATCTTCTAACTGTATACAAACTGGGAACTATATTCTCAGAAAGGGAAGCAGTGCTACTTGGGCGGAGTAATACGATTGCAGCTCTGCTGAGCGCCACTTGGGCGGAGTGATATGCTTGCAGCTCTGCTCAATCCCAATGACATAAAATAAATGTAGTGACCTTTGACCACTATGAAGTCCAAACTTGGTACAGGGACACAGTAGCTGATTGTGAGGACGTGCAAGGAAAGTGGTGTCATTTGGCCTCTAGGGGCGCTGTAATAAAGAAAGTGGTCTTAATTGTGTGAATGTAGTGAAAAGGGATTAGCACCCCACATTATAATTTGGTTTGTTTCTTTTAGTTTGTTTTCAATTTAGTTAGAAGTGGCAATCATATTTTGTTTAGTTTTCTGTTCATTAGTGAGTTTTCTACTTAAAAATTGAATTTCTTTGGTTATGTGTAATTATAATTAGGGTTTTGTTTTGTTCTTTTTGGGAATTATTATTATTGTAAGTCTTTTCTTTTGAATTTATATTTTAGTTTTGTACTGCCTCCGGGAACCACTAGTGGTTCTGGCAGTTTATATTGTGTCTATATTGTGTTAAATTTCTTTCAGTTTGTTCTTTTCTTTATAACCTCGTATATTGATTTTAATGTTCTTTTTGGAGTGAACCCTGCTAATTGTGTGTGTGTGTGTGTGTGTGTGTGTGTGTGTTCCCCATTTTTGTCCCCATTTTAGTTGCTGAGAGCCGACGGTGGTGGTGCTGGTGTTTGGGTGGTGGTATTTCCTTCCTTGTGTGCTGTGTCTCCCCGTTTTCATTTGCTGTGTCCACTGTTGTGTTTTTGTGTCTGTTCACGGGTGACTTTCCCTGGGATCCCTCACTGCCCTCGTATTCCCATCTCCTCCACTGGTAAGCCTCAGCACAATTATTTTCTCCCCCTTTTTGGTAAGAATGTGTTTTTCAATTTGTTTTTAAATTGATTGAAATAAAATGTGCTTCTTTTAAAAATTGAACCTTGTCTCTGGCTGCATTGTATACTTGTGTGACCTTTAAATATATCAATCTTGCAATTGGAAGTACAACCCCAAATCAGAAAAAGTTGGGGCAGTATGAAAAACACAGATAAAAAAAGAAAGTAGTGATTTCTAAATGTACTTTGACTTGTATTTCATTGCAGACAATGTGAACACAAAATAGTTCATGTTTTGTCCGGTCAACTTAATTTCATTTGTAAATATACATCCTTTCCTGTCATTCAGACCTGCAACACATTCCAAAAAAGGTTGGGACAAGAGCAATTTAGGGCTAGTAATCAGGTAAATTGGTTAAATAATGATGTGATTTGAAACAGGTGATGTCAACAGGTGATTGTAATTATGATTTGGTACAAAAGCAGCATCCAAGAAAGGTCTAGTCCTTTAGGAGCAAAGATGGGCCAGTTTTCCAACAAAAACGTGAGAAAATTATTGAAATGTTTAAAAACAATGTTCCTCAAAGAAAGATAGGAAGACATTTGCTTATTTCACCTTCAACAGTGCATAACATAATTAAAAGATTCAAGGAATGTGGAGGAATTTCAGTGCGTAAAGGACAAGGGTGCAAGCCTAAACTGAACAACCGTGATCTCCGATCCCTCAGGCGGCACTGCATCAAGAATCGTCATTCATCTATAAGCGATATCACCACATGGGCTCAGGACTACTTTGGCAAACCTTTGTCAAGTACCACAATACGTAGTTACAGCCACAAATGCCAGTTAAAACTGTACTGTGCCAAAAGGAAGCCCTATGTTAACAGTGTCCAGAAGCGCCGTCGACTTCTCTGGGCTCGGAGGCATCTGGGATGGACCATCACACAGTGGAAACGTGTACCGTGGTCAGATGAATCAGTATTTCAGGTATTTTTTGGGAGAAATGGACGCCGTGTGCTCCGGACCAAAGAAGAAAAGGATCATCCAGACTGTTACCAGCAACAAGTCCAAAAGCCAGGGTCTGTCATGGTGTGGGGTCGTGTCAGTGCCCTTGGCAAAGGTAACTTGCACTTCTGTGATGGCACCATTAATGCTGAAAAGTACATAGAGATTTTGGAGCACAATATGCTGCCTTCATGCTTAGTAGTAATGCAATTTTTTTTATCCAAAGCTCAGCATGTTGTGAAATTGGTTGAACACTAATGCCACTACTAGTACTACTTAGACATACAATGTTTGGTGCAAAGTAGTTTCAAAAATGTTTGTCAAGATTATGTTTTCTGTCTGTCAATATGGTCAAAGTAAGAGAATCACTTGATGAAGATCATGTTTTGATTATATATTTTCCCACAATCTAGTGGTTCTGACAGAGATTCACTGAATTGAATTGTTTTGAGTGCCACAGTCCACCCCGAAGAAGAGTATTCACACAAACGTCACAAAGCTCTGGTCTTCACTCTGCCCTTGCCCTCTCCCTGGCAAGTCCAGCAGAGGCAACAGTGAGGCCACGCACAAAGCCATCGTTGTCTGGAACATACCTAGCGCCGCCACCAACATGGCGACTTTCAGAGGTAAGCTTTGCATTGGAAGTATGTCATTCAATTATGACATCACTGAACTCACACAGTGCATGTTGTTTTGTAATTGACAGGGCAGTAGTACAACATTGGTGTTGCATTCGACTGACCCTAGTGCAGCCAGTGGAGTTCTTACACAGGTTAGTTGTTTGGTTTACCTATTGCCTCATACACTGTTGCCTTTGGTGTCAATGTTGATATTATATTCTTGAGTAAATACTTTATTCTTTTCATGATTTCAACACGTATATCCTTTGATGCACTCTATAGGATGACCTAGAGCAATCAGCAGCACACTCATCTGTACATGAAATGAGCATTAGCTTTGGAGAAAGGATCTGCATGATCAGGCTGATGAGAGCTTTTTGGCACTCAGTGAGACCTCCAATTCCAGCCCAAGTACAGGTTCTGGCACAGCATCCAACATCCAGGATAGGCAGGACCAAAATGGGTGGTTGAGTCAAATCTCATGGAGGCTGAGGGCTTCAAGAGAGGGCTGAACCACCTTCTCTCCAGTGGACTGGATATTGGAGTCATCACCACTGACAGAGCTCCAAGCATCTGAAAAATTATGAGGGAAAACTATGGCCAAATTCGACATGAATATGATCCATGGCATGTCAACAAAAGTAAGAACCAGATCATGAAATCAACATACCCACACCAAATACAATAAGATCTGCGACCATGGTGAATCCATTAGTAACAATCTCTACTGGTCATGCAGCTCGAGCCATGGGTCGAGCGGTAATAATGAAATGATATAGTGATTTGCAATGCGTCACATTAGTCAATATTAGGGCTGTCAATCGATTAAAAAATGTAATCTAATTAATTACAGACTGTGATGAATTAATCTAAATTAATCGCATAAATCATTTTTGCTGTGACAGTATTTTAAATATTTCAATTCAAATGAATCAATGAATCATCAGCATTAGTGACATTAAAGTTAAAAAAGCTCTTTTTATTATTATTTTCACTGTTCAAATAATGACCATAACAATCAACAATATGACCTAATATGCTGAGGAAAAAAATTCAAAAGGGTATTTTACAATAACTACGAATGCACTGCGAGGCTGTAGGTTACCAGTTTCATTGAACACACCATCTCTGTCTGTGTTTTTCCGACAACGGCAGAAACACAGTCAAACTTTACACCATTTAATGTCAGCAGGTAACGTTTCGTTCTGGGTGGAAGGTCAATATGGAATGGATTAATCTGCGTTATTTTTTTTAACGCTTTTTGTTTTCTCAGATTAATTAATCAAAATGAACGCGTTATTTGAGCCCTAGTCAATATACAGTATTTTCAGTCAAATAATTTATTTTTCAAAGGGTAAGAACACCATCAAGCCATAAAATATTGCAAAAAATTCTCCTAATTGTCCATGTGCTGTTTTTGGACAATGAATTAGTTTCACAATATTTGTGTCATCAAAACTTCCCTATTGTAATACACAGACTTTTGTTATTCAGGAGTGCATTCGGCGATGGAAATCGCTTCTTCACCACATTTGTGGTCAGGGTACATCTGTTGTTTTCTTGTTATTCGTGTTTCCGTTTCAACCCAACAGCGAGAATACGGGCTCATTTGTGCATAATCACTGAAAATCTGACGGAACACAGGTCTCGTTTTTGTTTTGTATGGGCTGATGTGTTGAAGATCGAAAGTGGCTCATATCAATGCGGCGCTGGGTTAGGGTACTAAAGTATAATCCGTTTTTTGTTTTAAACCAAAAACGAAAAAACGAAAAAACGGGTCGATATTTCATTTTTCGTTTCAAACTAAAAACGAAAAAAACGAAAATATGAGCTCCGTTTTCCCGTTTTTCCAGTGTCCATACAAATGAAAAAATGAACTGGAAAACTGTTCGTTTTTCAACTGTTGTTTTCTTGTTTTTCATGTCTCCGTTTCAACCCAACAGCGAGAATACGGGCTCATTTTTTGTAATGTGCATAATCACTGAAAATCCGACGGAACACAAGTCTCGTTTTTGTTTTGTATGTGTTTATGTGTTGAAGATCGAAAGTCGCTCATATCAACGCAGCGCTGGACCGGAAGTAACATTAACGTGTCAAAATAAACGTACAAGAACTGTAATAACTGCCAGAGGAACGAGATACTTTAGCTTTTGCCTGTAGCTTGTCAGATTAGGCTAAATTTTATTATTTAGGGTTATATAAAGTATTTAATAATTGAATAATAATTTAAAAATAACATTTTAAATAAAATGTACATTCCTCTGTTATTAGCCTATGTGTGGCGTTGACTACTTACTCTAATCTTACACCAGCCAGTAAAAAGACATCTAACCCTTGTGTTGTCTTCGGGTTAAATGTGTCATGTTTTCAAAGTTTCTTATAAGAAATATGGGTTTCTTTCAACCAAATTAATCAAAAATAACATGCACTGTTCCGCTCCATGCTTTTCATAAGTAAAATTCATATTCACAACTTTCATAGAATTTGGGGTGTTTTATTCAATTTTATAGCATGTATGGTCTTCCCAGGTGCATTTTGACCACAGGTAGTGAAATAGGGCACTATTGTGCAGAAGAAACACACACACACATGCACACACATGCATGGACATGCCCAGACACACAAACACCTGCATACACACATTCACCCCGCCACACATACATATGTACAAGTATGTTCATGCACACACACACACACACACACACACACACACACACACACACACACACACACACACGTGAGCGCACACACATCTTCAAAGCTACAGCTTTGTAAACTTGTTCTTATAACACCTTCGATGTGTCTTTTCCTAAACGGAGACAATACATTTCTTCATGAAATAGTTTTGTCCTTTTTGTTGGCTCTCTGTTGTTTGTGAATAAAATTGCATCAGTTAATTTTGATCTGGGTATATTCTGGCTAATATTTGCCATATACCAGTCTGTTATGATCCAAAACAACTAATCATATATCCTCATTTTACTCAGAAATTAGGTATAATTCATGTAAATGAGGTCTGTTGACCATGAATGCAAAAAATAAGTGTAAAACTAATTAGTGGAATGAAGTTGGATAAAAGGTGTAACACAGAATTGAGTAATAAATTACTTCATGCTTTATAAACTGGTCAAATTGCATGGTCGACAGGAAGACAACACGAGGGCTAAACCACTAAACCACTTACAGTTTTTCACGATTGCTATGACAATTTCTTCAATACTTTTAACAACTTTCCTAAACTCTTAATGCACCAACACACCTACAACACACAATTGACAAAACAGTTAATTTCATGCTCAAACTCACACATTGTAAACTAAACTCCCATCACTAATTTCCAAAATACAATATTACACTAACACAACACACTAAGTCTACTAAAACACTGCAAACAAGTCTCAAAATCAAATAATTCTTCCAGAACACTAACACATGTTCTCTTCCAACAGGAACATTTAGTCAGTCATAGAACAATGTCATAAAAACACTAACACCAGGTGGAATTACAGAAACTGCATTATTCTATACGTGTCAGGTCTGCTCCTTATACGATAGACACTAGATTGTATTGATCATAGATTGTGTTTTGCACTGCAGTTTCTGTTGAAGCCTCTCTACATTTGTGTTAGTAAATACATTTTGTTTCCTTTGCTGCAGAAATTCAATACAAAAAATGAATGACCATCTCAGAGTAGCTTTATAGAATGTATGGTACATGAAATGGGGGTGGTGATGGTGCAGTGGATATGACGTATGCCTTTAGTGTGGGAGATCTGGGTTCAATTCCTACTGCGATACATCAACCAATGTGTCCCTGAGCAAGGCACTTAACTCCTAATTGCTCCAGAGGTGTGTGACCTCTGACATATGTGGCAATTGGAAATCTCTTTGGATAAAAGCGTCAGCTAAATGACATGTAATGTTATGTAATGAAAAAAAGAAGACAGACAGAATTGTCCTGGTACTCGTCTTCCTCTCCCTCGTGTAGGCATTTTTCTGACTTTCTTTGTGTTCATCTTTATTGTTCCTTTTCCACACAAAATCAGCCCAAATAGGTCCTCTTTTACTGTATGTACTACAGTAACATGTGGTCATGTGATTGAAAGAACTTCAACACCTGAGTGTGTTTCCTAGAGGGGAATCAGCTGTGATTGATATTTGCATAGCTTCAATCAGCTGTTTCTCAGTAGCAATGGAATAAAATGCAGGGGATATATTTGTGTTTCAATTTACAATATGAACAGCTGTCCATTGTGACTTTACCCTATACGTTAGGTTTAGAACATGATGTTATCTGTTCTGACTTACAGTGTGAAAGCATTTGCAAATTGGTCAGTAAAAATCCATTGTTTTGGTCTTGGTTGAGCATGTGTACAATTGGGCCACATTGCAAAGCTCTCATCATATTAGTGAGGAAGCTGCCATGTTGCTTCTCTCATCCTGGTCTCATTCTGTAACCAAAACTGAAAAATAGAGAGAGAGAGAGAGAGAGAGAGAGAGAGAGAGAGAGAGAGAGAGAGAGAGAGAGAGAGAGAGAGAGAGAGAGAGAGACTACATGTTTTTGGTTGTAACATTCAGCATTTGCATGATTCTGTGCCATCTGCTGCTGCTCCAACAATACAATGGCAGTAAATATTTATATTGCTTGCCAGGAGATGTCAATTATCTTGATCAGAAAAATAATACATTGCAAAGTCAGGACTGGTACCAATTATTTTATTTACAACACACACATGCACACAAGCACACAGCAGCACATTGTTATTAGTTATTTAGTTCCTTGAGTTTTATGTTGTTTTGGTGTTATCTTCTAAGCCGTATGTGCTTTAGTTCACTTGTTCATTCCATTCCATTAAATGACATGTCATTTAGCTGGGTTCCAACCCAGAACATTCTTGCTGTGAGGCCACAGTGCTTACCCTTGACCATTCCTTATTGTAATTCAACCACACAATACACATCATGTATTATATTGTATTATCCAATATTGGTCAACTAGTGTTTCAAGGGCTTAGTATGAGCAGTGAACAGGGCCGCCTTAACCTAATGTTAGGCCCCGGGGCTGAGAGGTTTTGTAGGCCCCCCATCCCCTCGATTTACAGTCTCATTTTAAAAAAGTGTAATATCTAGGTAATCTATATCACAAAATGCATTAGTTTCTTTCGAGGCATACAACAGTGAGTTTTCCCTCTTTGAGCCAGACATCACCATAATATTGTTATTAACATATCACTGAGTCCACCTGAGCATAAACACAAGATACTTTATGTAACGACCACACACAGCAACTTATGGTGATGATAAAACCAAAATGTTTTAAAGTATGATTTCAAACGATATTATGAAAAACATCACCAACCATCACCTGTCTGCACAAACATTGATAATAACTGATAACAGCATTAGCAAAGGACAGCAACAGATCAAAGTAGGAGCCTCAGCAAGCCCTGTGAACCAATCACATGCAGGAGCTGGATTTTATATTATTATTATTTTTTAAATGATTACTAATTCGCTGTGTGACATTATTTATATGTTTGTATATCAAATAATGAGGCAAATAGCAAAAAAGGGTTATGGATAGGTTCTAAAATATAGCCTACTAAAAATGAACCGTTATAGCTGATAGAGGTGACAGTGAAAGTGCATTCCCACTGGCCTAGGAGGGGGAAGGGGAGTGATGCAAGCACGGCAACGGTCTTTATAGCATTAAAATCAGAAAAGAAATACGCCAAAAAAAAGTATGAACTATATACTAAATCTAATGTAACCTATGTCATAATTTAAACAAGTCTCCCGAAGGTATCTCTCTCTCTCTCTCTTTCTCTCTCTCTCTCTCTCTCTCTCTCTCTCTCTCGCTGCCTGTGGCCATGTGTGTGTGTATGTGTGTGTGTGTGTGTGTGTGTGTGTGTGTGTGTGTGTGTGTGTGTGTGTGTGTGTGTGTGTGTGTGTGTGTCGGCGACCAGGCGCTTGTGGAGTTTAACAGTAAAAAGACAGTTAACCACACGTTCCCGTTACTCTTAAGATGGACAAGGTTTGTGATACTTAAACAAACATCCGTCAACGGCGAAATAAAAGCCTCTTATTTACGAGATCGGTCTGACAGACCGGCAACTTACATCGGGGCGTCCCAGCATGACAGGCCGGCCAGCGAGCGAGCGATCCGGGCCACCGTTCTCTTAATGCATCCATGGGGCCACCACCAGCTGAGCTTCTCAACTCCGAAAACTTTGAAGCAAATTGTCAATTTGGCAACGATTTTCGGATGACTGCCTATATTCGAAATCTAAACAGTTCATTTCTCGCCTAAAACGTTGTCAGAAATGACTTTAATGATGAACAAGACGGAGAAAAAATTGTTAAAAATATCCCGCTGTTGCTCTCAAGCGCAAGAAGACATCACTCAGTCATAGAGGGACACACCCCAAAACTAACTATAGACATTCTGATAGGTAAGCTCACGGGCCATAGGCGATGGGGCCACGTGGGTCACTCCTAATTTGGATCAATCAGCAGCCATGTAACCTGCGATTAGAGTGATTGACAGAAAACCTGACAAGTTAGAAAACTATATGACCTTTTTAGCTCATCACTAACGTGAATATGGGAGGCCCCTGAACTTGTGAGGCCCCTGGGCTTCAGCCCAGGTAAGCCCGTGCATTAAAGCGGCCTTGGCAGTGATACATATTTTTTGCCTTTTTTTTACTGGCTGGTGTAAGATTAGAGTAAAAGTAGTCAATAATGCCACACATAATGCTATGGGAATGCAGATATTATTTAAAATGTGATTTACAAATTATTATAATCCTATTACTATTTTAAAATAATATCCATTCTTACTCCCTTTGTGGCTTTTAATTAATGTTACTCAATTAAATACTTTATATAACCCTAAATAATTAGTTTTAGCCTAATCTGACAAGCTACAGGCAACAGCTAAAGTATTTCGTTCTTCTGGCTGTTATTACGGTTCTTGTACTTTTATTTTGACACGCTAATATTACTTCCGGTCCAGCGCTGCATTGATATGAACCACTTTTGATCTTCAACATGTAAGCCCATACAAAACAAGAACGAGACTTGTGTTCCGTCGGATTTTCAGTGATTATGCACATTACAAAAAATGAGCCCGTATTCTCGTTGTTGGGTTAAAACGGAAACATGAAAAACAAGAAAACAACAGTTGAAAAACGAGCAGTTTTTCAGTTATTTTTTTATTTGTATGGACATTGGGAAAACGGGAAAACGGAGCTCATATTTTCGTTTTTGGTTTGAAACGAAAAACGAAATATTGACCCGTTTTTTCGTTTTTGGTTTAAAACAAAAAACGGATTATACCTGACCGCGCTGGACCGTTTCAAAATAAAAGTACGAGAACTGTAATCCAATCCAACTTTATTTATATAGCACATTTTAACAAACACAGGGTTTTCCAAAGTGCTTCACAAAAAGAACCATCAACCTGCCCATACACAAACATACATACATACAAGGGGGGTAGACAGGGCTGGAAGATGCAACAAGTAAGAAAAATACAGCATAACATGAGGAAAGGAGAGTAATAACTGCCAGAGGAACGAAATACTTTAGCTTTTGCCTGTAGCTTGTCAGATTAGGCTAAAATTAATTATTTAGGGTTATATAGTAAGTATAATAAGTAATAATAATAAGTATTTAATTGAGTAACATTCATTAATAGCCACAAAGGGAGTAAGAATGGATATTGTTTTAAAATAGAAATAGGATTATTAATAATTTTAAATTTTAAAGTCACATTTTAAATAAAATCTGCATTCCCCTAGCATTATGTGTGGCATTGTTGACTACTTTTACTCTAATCTTACACCAGCCAGTAAAAAAAGGCAAAAAATATAAGGGCTTTTTTTAATTGCTCTGCAGAAGTCAAATTGAACAGCTGTTCATATTGTAAATTGAAACACAAATATATCCCCTGCATTTTATTCCATTGCACCTGAGAAACAGCTGATTGAAGCTATGCAAATATCAATCACAGCTGATTCCCATCTAGGAAACACACTCAGGTGTTGAAGTTCTTTCAATCACATGACCACATGTTACTGTAGTACATACAGTAAAATAGGAAAAGGAACAATACTGTAAAGATGAACACAGAGAAAGTAAGAAAAGTTCCTGCACGAGGGAGAGGAAGACGAGTACCAGGACAATTGTGTCTCTTCTTTTTTTCATTACATTAGATTGCATGTCATTTAGCTGATGCTTTTATCCAAAGTGACTTACAATTGCTACATATGTCAGAGGTGACACGCCTCTGGAGCAACTAGGGGTTAAATGTTTTGCTCAGGGACACATTGGTTGATGTATCGCAGTAGGAACTAAACCCAGATCTCCCACACTAAAGGCATGTGTCATGTCCACTGTGCCATCACCACCCCCATTTCATCAACCGTACATTCTATAAAGCTACTCTGAGATGGGTCATTCATATTTCTTGTATTGAATTTCTGCAGCAAAGGAAACAAAATGCATTTACTACATTTATTAGCAAAAGAAAGACCATACATGCTATAAAACTGAATAAAACACCCAAAATTCTATGAAAGTTGTGAATATGAATTTTACTTGCGAAGTGCATGGCAGGGAACAGTGCATGTTATTTTTGGTTAATTTGCTTGAAAGAAACCCATATTTCTTATAAGAAACTTTGAAAACATATTATGAAGAAGACACATTTAACCCGAAGACAGCACAAAGGTTAGATGTCTTTTTACTGGCTGGTGTAAGATTAGAGTAAGTAGTCAATAATGCCACACATAGGCTAATAACAGGGGAATGTAGATTTAATTTAAAATGTGATTTTAAAATTATTATTAAATTATTAAATACTTTATATAACCCTACATAATTAATTTTAGCCTAATCTGACAAGCTACAGGCAAAAGCTAAAGTATCTCGTTCCTCTGGCAGTTATTACAGTTCTCGTACTTTTATTTCGACACAGTAATGTTACTTCCGGTCCAGCGGCGCATTGATATGAGCCACTTTTGATCTTCAACACATAAGCCCATACAAAACAAAAACGAGACCTGTGTTCCGTCAGATTTTCAGTGATTATGCACATTACAAAAAATGAGCCCGTATTCTCGCTGTTGGGTTGAAACGGAAACACAAATAACAAGAAAACAACAGATGAAAACGAACAGTTTTCCAGTTAATTTTTAATTTGTATGGACACTGGAAAAACGGGAAAACGGAGCTCATATCGTTTTTTCGGTTTTGGTTTGAAACGAAAAAGGAAATATTGACCCGTTTTTTTCGTTTTTGGTTTAAAACAAAAAACGGATTATACTTTAGTACCCTGACCATTTGTGGTGTCCATAGGTGGAAGGAGAATGGCGTTCAACACACCTGTTTCCATGATCCCATGACAGGACCAAAGACGGAAAAGGTGGATAAGGGAAGATTCTCCAGCCTTCCAGGCTCTGCAAGATATCATCCTGAACCAGGCCCTCCTGCGTGACTTGAAGCTAGGGTTGGGTATCATTTGGGTTTTTTCCAATACCGGTGCTAAATCGGTACTTTTAAAATGGTGCCAGTGCCTAAACGGTACTTTTTAAGAAAGTAAAAAAAAAAAGAAGAAACAAGAAGGATAGGCCTACTAAACAACAGCCAGTGACATTTAAGAACACATTGTTTATTACTAAGGCCATATGGTCAAAATTAAATCATTTAATAGTAATGTAATAACTATAACTTATAATACACAATAACTTATTTCACCAGTAAATTGCTGTTGAACGACAAATACAACAACAACCAGATGGGAAAAGGGTATTTTACAATAACTATGAATGCACCGCAAGGCTGTAGGTTACCAGTTTCAGTGAATGCACCGTCTGTGTTTTTCCGACGTCGGCAGCTGCTGCGCTGCAGAGCAGACTGTTGATATACAGTCACACTTTACACTGTTTAACGTCACCTGTCAGCATTTTAACCGTGTTTAATCACGCTGCTAGCTAAAGGTAGGCTAACGTTACCTGCTGTCGAGTGTAGTGTAAAGTCAGGCACCGAAATAAGGCATCGACATTTTCATTCTTATTCGGTCTCGTTACTACCGTTTACGTCGGAACCGGGGACCTATTGGCAGCGAGTTTCGGTACCCAACCCTACTTGAAGCAGATGGCTCTTTTCAAACACACTAGTATGCGTACAATATAAGTTTGTGTATTTGAACACAGAAATATAGCTAAACTATATTATATTATTAATAGTCTTATAGTAGTTATTAATGGTATTTTTATATTAAAATGTAAATAATGACTGGTACATTCAGGGGAGGCTTCAACAACTCCCTTTTTCAATCTTATTCGCGCAGGTTGGGCTGAGTTGACGGATCCTACGTTGTGTCTTAACCAAACTTCCTATGATACTTGACTTCCTGTAGCAGCTTTTTCAATAATAAGATAGTTATACCACTTTAATTTCACTTAGTCGATAATTTCTCCATTGTTATGGCATGATACAATCGGTTCAGAGACTTTCAGATGGGACAGTAGATTTAAAAACGTTCACTGCAGCTTCTTACATTCACACTCTACTTCATATAATTATATATATAGTCATTCTTATCACAGCTATGCTGTTTTGTCCAACCACAATTAGCGCTCTATTTGTTTTAATTTTTTAATCCAAAAATCCTATGATTTACTAAAGCTCAAAAATCGCTCACCTGTGCATCCTTATCACAGCTCAACTTTTCATATTTTTCCAAAATAGAATGTGTTCAAAAATGCTCTGTGTGTGTGTGTGTGTGTGTGTGTGTGTGTGTGTGTGTGTGTGTGTGTGTGTGTGTGGCTTTTCTCTTTTTTTTCTTGTGTGTGTGTATGTGAGAAAGATGTGTGTATGTGAGTGTAGGAATGATATATGTGTGCGTGTGTGAGTGTGTGAGTGAGAGAAGGTTGAATGTATATGTGTGTGTGTTTGCTAGAGCTGCTTGATTACGAAATATAATTACAATTATTTTAATCAGCTTTGAAATCACAATGACTTAAACATGTATCATTGTTGACTTCTGGAAAGATGACGCAATTATTGAGCTTAACAACAAGGGGGACTGTTGAATAAATCCAATACAGAGATAAAGCATACCACTGTGACTCGCAACACGCAGTAAGCCAAACAACTGTTTTTCTTGATTATTCTGTCCCTATGATCCTTGGAAGCTGATGTCACAATTACAACCAACCCTGATCAACCGCACCGCCCTAGTGTGTGTGTGTGTGAGCAAAAATGTGTGTGTGTGTGTGTGTGTGTGTGTGTGTGAGTGAGTGTGTGAGTGGGAGAAGGATGTGTGTGTGTGTCCGTGTGTGTAAGAGTGGGTATATGTATGATATATGTGTTTGAGTGTGTGTGTGTATGTAAGGATGCAATGTGTGTGCGTTGATGTGTGAGTGTATGTGTGTGTGTGTGTTTGTGTTTGTGCAAGGTAAGGATGAAATGTGTGTGCGTTGATGTGTGTGTGTGTGTGTGTGTGTGTGTGTGTGTGAGTGAGAGAAGGATGTGTGTGTGCGTGTGTGTAAGAGTGGGTATATATATGATATATGTGATTGAGTGTGTGTGTGTGTGTGTGTAAGGATGCACTGTGTGTGCGTTGATGTGTGAGTGTATGTGTGTGAGCAAAAATGTGTGTGTGTGTGTGTTTGTGCAAGGTAAGGATGAAATGTGTGTGTGTGTGTGTGTGTGTGTGTGTGTGTGAGTGAGACAGAGTGTGTGAGAGAGCAGTATTTTAGATGTGCTTATTATTTAGATTGTCTCTTCACAGGCTTATGGATCCAAACTTACAGAAATAGAGGAATACTGCCCGCTACTATCTTATGACCACAACAGAAATATACAGTACAGCAAAATATTTTAGACTGCTAGCCGTGAGTCTCCCCCCCCCCCCCCCCCCCCCATGGCCGTGAACTTTGAATTTACACTTTGCTATGGCCTCTTACCTAGCGCCTATCATCCGTGTGCTTCCACGGCTGTGAACTTTGAATATACTGCATGCTGTCCTTTGGCCTCTCACCTAGCGCCTACCAGCCGCGTCCTGTAACTCAAGTCTATAACTTAGCTCACAGAGTTTTCCTTAGATCTATGGCAACCGTAACTAACTCCTCTGCTGCAAGTGTTTTCTGGTTATACCATTGTTTTCCATCTACACCAGGGGTGTCAAACTCCCAGAGGGCCAGACTGGAAAATGACAATCACATCAAGTGCCAAACATGTAGAAATTATTGACATGTGTTTATTTATATTTATTATTTCAAATATTTTGACTGTATTATTGCATGTCTCATATACTGGAGTCTTCTCCCATTTTGGGCCTCATAAAGTCCCCAAAACATTCCTAAGCCAGCAACAAATATTTTGGAATAAATTGGAAAAAGGCCGAAAATTTGTGTCAAAATTGTCTGAAAAAGTGACAAAAACATCCGAAAAAGTGGAAATACATTGAGTAAAGCATCCAAAATGTTAAAACAAAGTGCTTAAAGCATTGAAAAAAGTGCATAAACCGCCGGAACAGGCATACAAAATGTCAAAAAAAGCAGAACATTTTTTTTTAAAAGCACCAAAAACTTTGGAAAAAGCGAGACTTGCACTTCTGACAACACTCAGAATTAGCAGAAAAAATGGCTCTGCCTACCTTTGATATACGTTGGGGGCCCTGATGCGTCAGAATGCAAGTTCCTCCCAGGTTCAGAAAGGTGTTATCGCGTCTTCCTCCTGGATAAGGCTTGCCAAACTGTAGAAATAAATGTTCTGCTCGACTGCTTCTCGTTCTGTTCAAAGTACGACAAGGTTAAAAAAAGTTGTAAAAAGATCTACACAGAAGTCAAGGGAATCAGATGAGAAAAAGAACTTTAATGTGCATGAAAGTGAATCAACACACAGGAAAGCCCGAGCAAGACATTCTCAACATGAAGTCATGGATACCACTGGCTTGCGCTGACCACTTCTCTCCCTCTTCACAATTTTGTCTCAAACACTGAGTAGTAGAGTAACAGATTAGTGACTTTTCACTGACTTCACCCATCTCCACTTGCATGCCCATCTCGTCTCACTGGGCTGAACTACTTCAGTTACTTTCACGTTCAAGGATTTTTGGAGTCCAATAAATCTCTGGTGGTTTGACGGTTCCAAAAACAGTGAATACACATTGTCAATAATGCTCAGCAACAGCAGTCCACAAGCACTACATTTAATTTGTGCGCCAAGTAGTGTATAGGCTGCACAGGGGTGAGTCTCTTTGATGCACTGCTGCACACCAGACACGTGACCCAACATCACAGACGCTCCGTCGTAACTCTGTGCCACATTAGGATGTTTTTAAGACCACACAGAGCAAGCCCTTTGTAGATGGCCTCCACAATCGATGCAGAGCAATCCATAAAACACAAAAAACGCTCCTTAATTTCCAATTCCTCGGCATATCATATGCACACTGACAGCTGCTCAGTTTTGAGCAGCTGTCAGTGTAAGAGCAAACATAACAAGTCAAAATCAAGTGCAAGAACATTTTGCCGACTGGTAATTGTTTAGATACATTTCTAGCTACCCCAGAATTAACCCTAGCAGAGGAGTTGGCCCTTGACCTGAATAAAGGGAGGCCTGTTATTGAAGGGATCTAGGGTGGAACCTCCACCGACTCTGTTCCGCCCACAGAAAGCACCCACTTCATACAAGGTAGGCTACATTATTTCTGTACTGTAGTAGCCTGAAGATGAAACACAATAAACCATTTAGCCTATATCATATCATGTGGACTGTCTGACATTGTCTTGCAGTGTCTGGCAACACAATCAGTCTTCTGGAGCCCCATTATGATGACCTAGATCCGGTGAGTATTAATTCTTAAAGGGGTAATAGAATGACTATATAGGGTATTTCACACTGTTCCTTAAGATAGGGTACGTAACATTGGTTGGGCTGAAAATGGCCCAAGTGCTGTTTTTATGCTCCCTAATGCTACCCTGTTAAATGTGCCTGAGTGAAACAAGCGCTTTTCTGCCTCATATAGTCTGCTCATGAATATGATTGGTTGCACGCACACACACACACACACACACACACACACACACACACACACACACACACACACACACACACACACACACACACTCACACACACACACACATACACACACACACACACACACACACACACACACACACACACACACACACACACACACACACACACACACACACACACACACACACAGCGTTGCACACACAGTTTCATTTTCAATATCCTTGAAAAGGTTCCAAACTTTCTTCTTTCTAAAGTACACAACGCAACTTGTGTGTGCACTCCTGACAGAGCTCCAGCTCATAGCAGGTCTGTGAGGTAGGCAGGCCGAGCGGGAAGGCAGCATACTCGGCAGGGAGCCGCTGGGTGTCACGGCAGATTGTGGAGCCTCACAAGTCCGACATTGTCATACCAAATTTGCAATTAGCCATCAATTTTCGTAAAACGGCCCATATTTGAGCTGTATAATTGATTTCATAAAAAAGTCTCAGAATTGAATTTAGTATTGGAATAACAGACAATGTATAAAATGTCTGAGATCTGCGCAACCTAGATTAAGAAGACTAGCTGATCTCAGGTCAGTGGTGTATGTAAATTTTGAGGCGTGACAAAGACAGACACCTGAGCCAAATAAAGGACAGCCAACGAGTTGACGTCAACTATGAGCTTTGTTAAGATTTGCCCGTTTTCAGATGCAGTTTCAAATTGTGAGATTCGCAGAGGAAAGAGGTGTCAGTGGGATTTTGAGGTTCTACTGTATGTATGTCCTATTTACCCACCAAACTGTTGTTATTCAACTATGACAAGGTAAAATCGGTTTTGCATTCTATCACCCCTTTAATGGCCCAAGGCCTGGCCCCTGTCAAACCTTTGTCAATACAATTCCATTGAATCTGGTATAGGGTGAAGGCACATCTGCTGCACATGATGATGAGGAAACCATTTCAGTGGACTGAAGAAGGCAGGAGGTACAGTATATTTAGTACATAATGGATAATAGTGATGTGGTGCTCATAGCAAATACATTTTTAATAGGACCCAGACGCTGTGCAGCCCGACACCCAGCCTGCCAACATAGTAAGTTAATACTTACTATGTTGGCATAGTAAGTATTCAGGGTAATCCCTGAAGAACAGATTCACACCATGCACAATTACTGCTGTATTTAAGAAAGCACTGGTCTCTGACTAGTCTCACAGCAGACAAGTCATAACTGATATGTGTTTTACAGAGTTCCTAAACGGTCAGGTCCCTACACCACACACCTCAAGAAACAAATAGATTTGGCAGAAATCAAAATTAAATTAAATAAACGCAAAATGCAGGAGATGGATCTTTATATGCAAATCACACAAAAAACCTTGCAGAAACTGGATTTGGAAATAAAGAAACTGGAGAGAGAAGTAAATGATCATTTAAATGCATACTGTAAGAATGACAGTAACACACATGTATTCATTCTTTTTTTCTTTTTCTCCCAAGCTCGCAGCAGACAAGTGAGACATCTCCCACAAAATAAAAGGTCAAAAAACATGGTGGTGTCTTTTTCTTGCTATATAGGCCTACTCTATACAATTAAGAAACCAAAAACAAACGTGTGCTTCCAAAGCCAAATAAAACATACATAATTCATGAATCAAAAATAATTGGCAACGTATTGGTCTCTGACCAGCCTGCCATTGACATTGTCTGGAAATATTGCTGCATTGTCCCAGTCCATGTCCAAGGCTACTCTGGGGGCCCTTTCCTTTCTCAGAAAGGCAATGTTGTGCAGGACAGTGCAGGCAACAAAGATGTCACAGGCCCTCTTCTCTGGGGTGACTCTTAGGTGGTGAAGGCACTGAAAACGGGACTTGAAAAGGCCAAATGCCATCTCGATTCGGGCCCTTGATCTTGCATGGGCAAGATTATAAGAGTGCTGTGCTGCTGCCTGGGGGTCTGCAAACGGAGTCAGAAAGAACAGCTGACATGCATAGCCCTTGTCTCCAAGCAAAACCAGAGAATTCCCCTGAGAACACAAAATGTAATAGAACATGAATAGTATAGTTAAACTGTTGGCACTATCATAATGTCCAAGGTGCTTATCAATAAAATGCCTGTGGCTTGCCTTGTGAAAGTCGCTGGGAAATTGTAGAGGCCCTAAAGACTCTGGAGTCATGGACCGAGCCAGGCCACTTTGCCTCTACATTGCTGAAAATGCAGTCAGCATCACAGATCATCTGAAACAATAAGTTGTGTTAAGGGGATACTTCACCGATTTAGCATTCAGCTTTCTATAGGTAGAAACCCGGTAGTATTTCTGAATGACTGTGCTTCCCTCCCTCATGTCCCCCTGAGAGGGAGATCTCTGCGTTGGGGGTCTGGAAATCATTCCTCCAATGACGCAAAATGATGATTTTTACGTCATTGGAGGAATGGAAGGCCAGAGGCAAAGAACTACAAACAGTAGCAGGAGCTACTTCCGCATGTTTTCAACACGCCCATCACACGAAGTGAGCCGATCTCAGCCGGAAAACAACAAAATGTCAGCCATCTTGAATTCTCGCTAAGCAGGGCTCTCTCTTCTCAGCAGCACAAAATTATGTGCTTTCAAACTACCGCACACGTATACCACCGGGATACATCGCTACAGATCAGAGAATATTCAGGGAACGTTATTACAGACGGAATAATCAGCACACTAGGAGAGCTTCGCCTGCACGGAGACCAGCACGGAGACCAGCACGGGGACCAGCGGTCTCGTCGAAGCCCTGAGCCGGGGAAGTGGACATCCTCATCGGCCAAGTGGGAAGTTAACGCTAGCCGGGGAAAAGGCACATCCAGAGCGAGCTAACGCTAGCCGGCCACCTGTCCCATCAATCCTGATTGAAAGTGTCCGTTCATTAAACTACAAACTGGACTACATCCAACTTCAACGATGCTCCCAACGCGAGTTCAGAGACTTTTTTGTGGAAACATGGCTGAACAACAGCGTACCAACTGTCCAGCTACCAGGCCTGCTAGCCCTCCGACGAGCCGAGCTAGAGATGCTCTGTATGAAGGTGGGCTGTGTTAACACGGACTGGTGCAGAAATGGGGTGATTTGTATCCAACTAACTGCTAACTGCTGGAGTTTGTGACTGTTACATGGCGACCATTCGACATCCCACGCTAATTCACGGCTGTGTTTAGCTATACTCGGTGTTTACAGCCCACCAAGCCTAATGCTAGTATGCATAGCTGAACGTTACGGAGCCTATAATGTGTGTGTGCACTAAAGGTAGCCTGTTTCGTATGTCGTTTTTACATAATGTCGTTTTTATAACACCACATGAGCCACTATGAAACGTTGTTTTGTGTATATGGTTGAAATAACAATAAAACACATTGAGTTGAGTTGAATGCCTCGCTGTCTGTCAAGCGGTAGGCGTGGCTTGGGAGTGGACTCAAAGCAGCGAAGCGAAGTGCATTCTGGGATTTGGTGTCTTTCATCCATATGAGCCAAACACACATTTTCTGGCTTTTCTCGGCCTAGAAGGCAACAATAAAATTTTTTTTTCACATTTCTGCTACATAAGTGACCCAATTTAAAGATATATTCAGCTTTCCAGCGGTGAAATATCCCTTTAAGGTCATTTAATGCATAGAATTAATTTAGGTCTATGCAGTTGACAGACAACCATAATGCCATGCCTCCTGATGACGCTGCCCAGGCCAACAGGCTCATGCAATATATCAGAATAATCTGGTGGTCCAAAATGTCAGTAAACATGGTGAAAACAAATCATTATCAGAAATTAATGTACAAATGTGTCATAAAGTTTGTTGATTAGTTGTTTGACAGCACGTCATTAGTTCCTCTACGTGGAACTCAGGTGTGCTCTCTCATTGGATGATCAGGGCTGGAAGACCAGGATACGAGTGCTGCAAGTACTGTAAGTAACAAGTAGTTAGCAAAGTAGTGATCCTTTAACAAGAAAATATTAGACAGCGAGCATCATGATGACGACTTCAGATGAGAAGATGATTACACTTTCTACAGAACGACTGTTGAAGCGTATCAGTCTGAGCCAGAGTATACCAAGGAGGAAATCATGCTGAGGTGAGTAGAGCAAGACAGACACACAGCAAGAAAAGGGAACACTGCTGCTACATCAAACAGAACACCAGTCTCTGAAACCAACAGGTGGCAGATGCTGGTGGAGCTGTGTTTTTGCTGTCATGAATGGAACATTTTGAAAGCGCTGTTGGAGAAGTCAGAGTGAGGCAGTGATGCAGTGAATGAACCTACATGTGTAACAAGCCATCCTGATTTCAGGGCTCTTAAAGTAAAGTTGACAAAGTTGTTGGAGCAGAGTCTGTACAATCAGAACATTAAACTACACAGAATGAATGTAGGCTTATATCTTTACCATGGAAAAGGTTTGTTTACAGTCATTATTACCAAGCCTTTACTGGTGCAAAATACAGTATATCACAGATGGTTGAGATCATCTTTTAAAAAATCTGCCTGTTTTGCACTCTTTGACCAACAGGTGGTATTGTGTGCACATGAAGCCTCAAGAAATTAACTCTTTTTGTGAACCAATTTGCTGGAAAGCTTCCACGCTTCATGAAGCTTCATCTGGCCATCACTACCAAAACAATCTAAGCCTCAAGATACAAACGGATAGCCTAATAAACTTTAGGAAAACACAGGGAACATTTGGTTGTAACACTCACCAAAACAATGAAAACTAACTGGCAGAGACAAAGGGAGACACATAGACTAAATACACAAGGGAGGAATGGTAACGAGGTACTGGTGAAATTAATCAGGGCAGGGTAGGTAATCACAGGCAGGAAAAACACAAGGACTGAAAGTAAGGTAACCTGGGGCCTCATTTATCAACTGTGTGTAAGCACAGATGTGTGTGTATGTAATGCGTAAGAACATGCCACGCAAAGGGCCAATCGCATTTCTCTGTCTTACCCCTTCCCCTTTGTCTGCGTCTTCCCCTTGCCCCTTGATACCGAGTTGAGGGGACTAGGGGTAAGAACATTCCTCTAAGAAATGAGATACAACTCGATTACCATTTGCATTATCTTTCCTTGCCGCTAGCTGGCTGCTACGTCAACAGAGGCGACAAGCGTTGACATAAACAAACGAAGATGCCGTCGTCTCAGGTTGTGAGGTCGATTGCCTGGGCTCTCTTTGCGCTTGTGTGCCATCAGTCGAAGACATCGGAGTAATAGATTTTTTCTACGACTGCTTACGAATCAAGACATGGTACGTATGTTTCATTGTATTTAACGGCGGCGACACCATAGCTAACCAAAACATTAGCAACCGGCTCAGCTGGACATGTAGCCTACTATTCAAGGCGGAGTCCCTGTGGTGACCGGCGGCGTGGACGGAAACCCTCAGGCAGGCGACTGTGAAGGCGAAACCCCTGTGAAGGCGAAACCCCTGTGAAGGCGAAACCCCTGTGAAGGCGAAACCCCTGTGAAGACCGGCGGTGAAGGCAAAACCCCTATGAAGACCGGCGGCGAAGGTGAATCCCCACTGAAGGCCGGCAGCGAAGGCGAAATCCCACTGGCAACCGGCGGCGACGACGGAACCCCTTTGGCCACCGAGCAGGACAGCGAAGGCAGAGCCCCTCAGGCGGCCGAGCAGGACGTCGAGGACTCATAGGAGGCCAGCAATGAAGACAAAACCCTTCTGGAGGCCGGCGTCAAGACCCCTCTGGAGGCCAGCGATGAAGACAAAACCCTTCTGGAGGCCGGCGGCAAGGGCGAGACCCCTCTGGAGGCCGGCAGCGAAGATGAAACCCTTTTGGAGGCCGGCGGCGAGGAAAAAAATCTTCAGAAGACCGTCGGCGAAGGCAACACTCCTCTGGAGGCCGGCAGCGAAGGTGCAACCCCTCTGGAGGCCGTCGCCGAAGGCGGAACCTCTCTGGAGGCTGAGCCGGTCGGCGAAGGTAGAGCCCCTCAGGCGGCTGAGCAGGACGTTGAGGGCTCTGAGGCGGCCAGCGGCGAAGGCGATATCCCTCTGGAGACCGGCGGCGAAGGCGATATCCCTCTAGAGGCCGCTGGCGAAGGCGATATTCCTCTGGAGGCCGAACCGGTCGTTAAAGCGATATGAGAACTGGTGGACACAGGCTTAATCTGGGACACATGAAAGGTGGGATGTACCCATAGTGAAGCAGGAAGCTGGAGTCGCACAGCACATAGGTTGATTACGGACAGAATTTTGAACGGTCCGATAAAATGAGATGCCATCTTCCTAGATTCCACTTTGAAAGGAAGATCACGCGACTTGAGCCATACCTCTTGAGTGTAAGTGGGAGCCTGAGAGCGTGACGGTTGGCCTTCCTCTGCATGTAAGATTATGCTCGGGACAGAGCTATCCTGTCCTTCCTCCAGACCAAAAAGGGGACAAACCAGAGGAAGCGTTAGTCAGAGTGTTATGGGCATATTCCACCCAGGGAAGCATGGAACTCTATGACACTGGGTTGGACCCCGTGACGCAGCAAAGCGCGGTCTCCATCTCTTGATTCACCCTCTCAGCTTGACCGTTGGTCTGGGGGTGGTATCCAGAGGATAGGCTGGATGTGATGCCCAAAGCTGTACAGAAGGCTTTCCAGACTTGAGAGATAAACTGAGGACCCCTGTCAGAGACAATGTCAGTGGTCAAACCATGAGAACGGAACACATGTTTGACCAGAATGTCAGCGATATCCTTGGCAGTGGGAAGTTTAGGTAGAGCCAGAAAATGAGCAAAGTTAGAAAAACAAACAATTACTGTAAGGATGACTGATTTTCCAGAGGAGGGGGGAAGTCCAGTGACAAAATCCAATGCAATATGGGACCAAGGACGGCTGGGTATTGGCAGGGGTCGGAGATGACCAGCGCTGGGCTGGGTGGAGTTCTTACTCCGTGCACATACTGAACAAGCAGCGATGAAGGCACGAGTGTCCATCTCCATCCTGGGCCACCAGAACTGCCGGTGCACATAATCCAAGGTCTGAGTGATTCCAGGGTGACAGTTAAGGGGAGATGAGTAAGTCCACTGCAGAACCTGAGAGTGAACAGACTCAGGAACAATCAACCGGTTAAAAGGACCGTCACCTGGGTCAGCTTGTTGGTTTTGAGCCTGTCTTACAATCTCCTCAATGTCACATGTAATAGCTGCAATACAGCAGGTGGGGGGCAAGATGGGTTTGGGGTTGCTACCAGTCTCTAGAGTGCAGTGTACCCGAGCCAGGGCATCAGGCTTAACGTAGCATGACCCAGGACGATAATACTGTGAAAAATTAAATCTTCCAACCAATGCCGCCACTCCTCAAGGGCTAGCTTCACGGCAAGCAGTTCCTGATTGCCGACATCATAATTTCTCTCCGCCTGAGAAAGTTTACGTGAGAGAAAAGCACAAGGATGCAGTTTGTTATCGCCAGTAGACCACTGTGACTGCACCGCACCTACCCCAGTGTCGGATGCATTCACCTCCACAACAAACTGGCAGTCCGGGTCTGGCTGCACCAGAATGGGGTCTGACGCAAAGCAATGTTTCAGCTCCCTGAATGCAGATTCGGCCCCCTCAGTCCATGTGAACGGCACCAGGATGGAAGTGAGAGCTGTGAGGGGCACAGCAATGCAGCTGTAGTCCTTGATGAACCTCCTGTAGAGGTTTGCGAACCCCAGGAAGCGATTAAGCTGTTTACAGGTCAAGGAGGCTGGCTAGTCCATGACAGCAGAGATTTTAGCTGGGTCCATCCTTAACTCCCCCTGAGCTATGATGTAACCCCGAAAAGAGGTGTTAGACACATGAAACTCACATTTTTCCATCTTTACAAACAGTTTGTTCTCCAGTAACCATTGCAAAACCTGTCACACATGTAGCTCATGCTCCTCAAGGGACTCACAGCTCATCAAAACTTCTCACATTAATGGTGAGCCGCCCTTTTCCTGAGAGAGCTGGGCGGGTCGAGACAAAATGACTAGCCTCTCCACAATAAAGGCAAGATTGAGCTTGAATGCGGCGTGCACGCTCCTCAGAGGACAAACGTGCACAACGGGGAGTCTTAGTCACCTCTGGAGCGGCGGAGAGGAGTTGATTGATGACAAACAGGTAACCTGGCACCGCCTATTCTCTCACGCCGCCACTCCCGAATACAGTTATCCAACCTGATGGCTAGAGAAATCAGTTTATCCAGCGTAGCAGATTCATCATGTGACACCAGTTCATCCTTCAAAGTCTCAGACAAAGCGTTAATAAACACTCCTTGTAATGCCTCATCCAACTCCACCACCATCTCCGCGACGCTGCGTGATCCCTACAAAAGAGACAACAAACGTTTAGCTGCCTCCTTACCCCGTACAGTGTGATCGAAAACCTTCCTCATCTCCGTAGTGAAGGCTACATATGAGTCACACACAGACGACTGACTCTCCCAGATCGCAGATCCCCAGGAGCGAGCAGAACCGATGGTAGGTATGATCAGGAATGCGATACGGGATCTCTCAGTGGCATAGGTGAGTGGCTGTTGTTCAAACTAGAGATGGTCCGATACCATTTTTTGCTTCCTTCGTTGTCGGTCTGGCTCAGGTTAAACTCAACAACATGAAGAAACAATGAATGCCACTGAACTTTTTTTTATTATCCAGTTTGACAGTCAATTATAACGGAAAA
The DNA here is from genome assembly GCA_023631565.1 of Gymnocephalus cernua. Taxonomy (NCBI): domain Eukaryota; kingdom Metazoa; phylum Chordata; class Actinopteri; order Perciformes; family Percidae; genus Gymnocephalus; species Gymnocephalus cernua. The sequence continues at coordinate 27,094,047 of CM042440.1, read as the reverse complement.
AGAACATAAATAAACTACTTATACGTAGATTTTCTTTAGGGCTTTATTGGGCAAGATTATAAGAGTGCTGTGCTGCTGCCTGGGGGTCTGCAAACGGAGTCAGAAGAAACAGCTGACATGCATAGCCCTTGTCTCCAAGCAAAACCAGAGAATTCCCCTGAGAACACAACATGTAATAGTTAGAACATGAATAGTATAGTTAAACTGTTGGCACTATCATGATGTCCAAGGTGCTTATCAATAAAATGCCTGTGGCTTGCCTTGTCGCTGGGAAATTGTAGAGGCCCTAAAGACTCCGTCATGGACCGAGCCAGGCCACTTTGCCTCTACATTGCTGAAAATGCAGTCAGCATCACAGATCATCTGAAACAATAAGTTGTGTTAAGGTCATTTAATGCACAGAATTAATTTAGGTCTATGCAGTTGACAGACAACCATAAGTCCTTAACTGGACATTGATACTGTGGAAGGATTTTATATTCACAAAATCCCCTTCATGAGCACCTGAGGGGCGTTTTATTCTAATATGAGTGCAGTCCAGTGCACCTATAACATTAGGGAAACTTGTAACACAAAATAATGAGTAATGGCCTACTGTGACAGTAACACAATTCTGTGATCTGTAATTCATGTTAGGCCCACCTGCAATTTTGTAGAATTCCTTCTTAATGTAGCATGTTCTTTTGTGTCTGGGAAAGGTAATGAAGATGTTCATGATTCCTTTTAGTGATAAATACACTTTTCTAATCAAATAGCAAATTGTGGCTTTGCTCAGATTTTCTGCATCTCCAACTGCCACTTGCAAAGAACCGTAGCCCTATACACACCATCTGTGGGATGGCGAGGGAATGGCTCCGAGATGTGCAGTGCTGAATCTTGGGACCCAGCCGTATGCACAGATAGCGTACGCCATCTGCACAAAATCTGTATCGCTCACACAGATGGTTGTTGTAGAAAGCCAAAGGGTGTGACCTGTCCCGAAAAACTCTTTCCCGTTGGAAAGCCCTTCTCAGTATAAGTGCTTCTTCATCCAGCACGTCATCTATGAACGAGGAAACATACATGTAGCCAGGGAGCTTTATATATTGTTCATATATTATTGACTTTATTGAAAACAGCCTTGTAACTTCATCCGCCATTTCAACTGTATATTCACCAAACCTCTAAAAATAATAAGTGCAGACGTCTTCATAAATACAATAAAGTTTAACAGAAATGAATATCAATACCTATAAAAAGCAATAATGGTTGCTGAAATAATAACAGCAAGATTTATAAATCTCAGGATCGAAATTGCTTTATTCGCCAAATGTAGGCCTAATATAGATCTGTTAATCTGACGTAGTGATGATTGTTGAAACTAATAATTTAGGATATAGTCCAAAAAAGGGGTAATATGTTGACAGAAATGATTCTACAATTCCTATTTAACTCGAAAGGTAATGAAAATAATAAGACCGACAAACTTGTGGTAAACAGTGAAATTAACATATTTGAAAAGTGATGATAAAGTAGTAAAACGGACCGACGTCCGTATCAGCTATAAAAACATGGAATAACTTTAAAGAACACATTTGTTTCATTGATCAGAGTGACTGCTGAGTGAACAGAAAAGGCACCGGGATTAATAAATGCTGGCAGTTAGCCTGGTTGGGAGCAGGCTAGCTGCACAGAATAAATCTCCATTGTGATTTATGTGCCTCTGCTTTCGTGAAACCAAGTCAAGGCTAAATTAAGCCTGGATGACGGGGAAATCCCGGCTTAATCCACTATCTAGGTTTTGTGAAACAGCCCCCTGTACCTTCATTTCTGTGTTTGAGAAGTTCCTCTTCTTTGCTGTCTTTGCCATCATTGTGGAAAAAACACATTCATGTGGTTGATAGAGGGATGTGTTGCTACCATATATGGTTAGTTGGAGGCGTTTCTGAATGCAAATGGCCTAATCGTGAACGGACATGGTCGTTAAGAATAGGTGGGATTTATCAAGATTGATTACTTACTGATGTGTGTACAATTGGCTTGTACACGTTTAAATAAATGCTGATTTTTTTTTATTTAAGCACATACTAAATTTAAGTTGTAAGACAGAATTTAGATCATTTTCTACACACTGTTGATAAATGAAGCCCCTGGAATGAGAGAGAATGTGAGTATACAAAAAAAACAAACAGGAAACACTAACTGAAAAAACTGGAAACAAGGAAACCATAACCTTAAAAGATCTAACCATGACAGAAACCACACTTACTGTGAGTCAAGTGAAATGTCGTGAGTGATAAATGCAGATGTGTGTTTTGGCAGAGAACCAATGAAATTTGAAGTGAGTGTACCATGAACATTTCAATTAAAAGAAAAAATCTAAACAATTCTGAAAAATATTGCAAAAGGAAAAATATGGCTGCATTTGGAAAATGACTGGCTGGGTAAGCAGAGCACAGTTATTTGCCTTAAACAAAAAAAAACCCGCTGGAGTAGTCCTTGAATGCTCATTTGGTTAGCATGAGACCTTTTGTCTAGCACAACACTAGAGTAATGACCCTCTCTCGCTGTTCATCACGAGCCTTGTTAAGATTGTATCTAGTTAAAATGTCCACTGGCTAGATATTTATGATTCCCAGAGAAAGAGCACTTTCAATTCAATTCAATTCAATTTTATTTATAGTATCAAATCATAACAGGAGTTATCTCAAGACACTTTACAGATAGAGTAGGTCTAGACCACACTCTGTAATTTACAAAAAAAAAAAAAATCCCCCAAGAGCAAGCATTCAGTGCTACAGTGGCGAGGAAAAACTCCCTTTTAGGAAGAAACCTCGGACAGACCCAGGCTCTTGGTAGGTGGTGTCTGACGTGCCGGTTGGGGGTTTAATGAACAGTGGCAATAACAGTCACAGTATAGATAATGAAACAGTGACTACAGTGACAGTGACATTTGGTGTCTCCAGATCTATAGTGCTGTCTTGAGGTGAAACCTTACATTTTAGCCCCTCTATTGGTAGACTAAAAGCAATTAAACCATGTTGTTTATTTTGCCCTCCACTTTATTCTTGTTTTCACCATTTTTAAGGTGGATTCTGACTTGAAAGAAGCCATAACCCTCTGACCAATCTCCCTCTAAGCATTCCAAGCACATACCCACAGAGACACACCTTTGGATATTTTACCTGCCACAGTAAGATGTGCTGGTTGGATATTAGTAAATCAAGTTAGGTGGTTACCGAGACAGAAGAATCATAACAAGATGTAAACCACTGTTTTTATCTGTCAAAAGGTTTTCACCTTGGGGTGCCAAAGTTAGTGTGTTTATCCCCTTAATACCAATGTTCTTTTTAATTTCCCATGTGATCATCTTACTCCACACTGTCTGAAAATATCATACCTAATGTGTGAAGCTATATAATGTTTAAACTGTGTCAAGATATACCATAAACTGGATGACTGAGAATCTTCACAGACTCCATTCAGGCAGCTATTGGCGTCCACTTTTATAATACATTATAAAAATGATGATGTATCTTCAATGCGGATATTTATTTAAATCCTTCGAATAACTCACACATAATATTCACAGTGATGGAATAACTTTAGCAAGTTTCAGGTCGATTTCCCAACCCAGTCTCACGTCAGTTCGTGATGGCATCACGAAAATAAATCTATTAGATCATGGTACCATCACCTAATTGTGAAGATTTACGTGATGTAGTCACGTTTTTTAAACTAATGTATTTTAATGGAAAGCATCTTTCGTGATTACAGCACGTTTCTTTCTGCCAGTCGGCTGCAGCAGAGAAGCTGTATACAGCTGCATTATTATTGGTATTTTTATCCCAATAATCGCTGTTTTTATCAATATTTATTCACCAGATCTTATCATGGTTTTACTGCTTTTACTGTTATTATTTCAGTCTATTTCGGCCAGAGAAGCTGGATGGCTTTATGTTTATTGATATTTTTTAAACTATAACGCTACATCTATCAACATTTATTTAGATGTTATCATGGTATTCATTTCTTTATTTTAACAATATTATTTTGGTCTTATTACTGGTGAAATATTACAGTAAATAAGACAGAACATAGGCTACGATATGAGCTGAGCTGGAGCGCATTCAAAGCAGATATCCCACAATGCAATGCGGGCATTCATTCAGAGAATCTGACAGCGATCAGCGGGTCTTTAACGACAGTATCGCTTCAACGTTCATATATATAATCTGTGGTTTTTCACCAGCAACAACACTTTGCTCAGTTTTCTTCCAATAAGTTATGCATCATATATAATACAAATACATAATATTCGTAATATTGATGTTTTTGTCTAACATCGTATTTGATGATTTAAACAATTAAGATAATAATAATAAAAAACAGTTTCATGTATTTGTCTCATGTATTGTCTGCTGGCGGGCAGCGGCAATCTGAAATGGAATGAAGCCCATTCACGGCAGACAGCAGAGACACAGGAGCCAAACATGTCCTCCCACTCAGCCCGGAAAAACTATAAGTATGCACGCTTGTAACAGGTTCTGGGCCGCATCTATAATGGGAGTTGTAGTTTTTAAATATATTGGTATATTTGTCATAATTAGAAGTTGGCAGTGTAGAATTTTGGATGCACCCTGGGGTTTTTTTGGGATGGGGAACACACTGGTGCCATCAGATTTTAAAAATCAAATAATTACATAGGTGGAAATAGCTTATTACCATATTTGACAGTGCTTACAGTGGGTAAACATTGGTGACCATATCTACATGACACCTGAGGTCCAGAGCTGGTCCCATGTTTGTAGCACCTTCTGTTACTAAATGACAAGCCTTCAAACATGGACTAGGTTCAAGGTTCAGAGGTCAATATTTCAGAGTAGGAGTAATGGATCCTCTTCAGACTGACATATGTTACTGTGGAGGTTGAGACCTTTCCAACAATATGTTTGATATAGTCCTACGACAACATTTTAATTTTCACATATCATGGATATATGCAGGTGATACATTATTGTCCCTGGAGTGATATCTGCCTTGAGTTCAAATGCTTCACACATAACACTTGACATATTGTTTTATCATACAGCTGACATATACTTACAATAAAAAAACATAAACAGAGTGATACGTAGTCAGACTGAAGCACATCACACAGCAACAATCTATTGATCATCTTGCACAAACAGTGCAGAGTAACACACAACCATTAGCATCATATCATGAAGCTATTGCACAACCAGCCTCAAGCAACATTATTTAAAGTTGTAATTGAGGTAGGTCCGAATAGGCCTATAGTTTAGAAATGTTAAGTTTGCATTGGGGTACCCTATATCTTCTGCTAGATGATAAGAATTCATACTTTGCATGGAGAATAAAGATAGATGAAACCATATTGTCTGTGCTTGCCTGGATAGACTGGTTTCTATTCCTCTCCACAACCTTCATGACAGTCACCTGACAAGCAAGCTTTAAATGAGATGTTTTTAGATATTGCCATGTGGATATATATGAATATGCTCTGTAATGCAGTCTTGTATAACATAAACCCTCTGATTCTCCATGAGTGTCTGCTCTAAATGATAACACACTTTGAACACAGGCCTTCCAGCCAAAGGTCTTGTCCATATGAACACCAAGGTGTCTATAGGAGCAGAGCCGATTGATTGGTTCATCATTTATGACCTCTGATACCCTCTGACCCATGTCACCACCAACTCCTCAGTTTGTGAAATGGTTGAATGAGATTGTTGGTATGTCACCACCAGGTCTTTATTTTAGCAGAATATGCAAAATGTACGTGTGTCTATGTGCAGTATAGGCTGAGGTAGAAGTGTGCCAAAAATGCCAAAACACATGTTGTATAAGCACAGATACCCAAACACAGCTATATACATCTTACTCTGTGAACAAAAACCTCGGCAACAATCTGCTTATTCTTTTAATTTCCTGAAAATGCTTCCTAAAACTAGTCCCTTCTTAATTTTGAAAAGGTAGTCTCTCAGTAAAGGCAAAGGTTAGGATGGTTACAAGCTGTAACCATAGTGATTGATATGAGGATCATCTTATGAATATAATAATTAATGTGTTAGGCCTGCCATAAATTTAAATTTAAAACAACTAATGCAGTGCAATGCTTACAAAGTCCCACACATAAATCTGTTCATGTGTTTTCCCTTTTTTTTCCCCGTGTTTTTCCCTTTTTTTTCCCCGTTTTTCCCTTTCTTTGCTATTAACATTCATCAACTGCAAAATTAGAAAATTGCATTTTTAAATAATGATGCATGGAAAATAAAATTAAAAAACCTTCTCTTTGTAGGCCTAAATAATTTATCAACAAGTCAAAACAAATGCAAAGTAGTCAAACCAGCCATTAGGCTGTATTTCTAAACACTCAACTGTAGGTTGTTTATATAGTATATACAAGGCAAATAAAAGTGCTTAGCATAAAACACTATTTTTTCATTATTGGTATTTTTATTGTATAAATTCTCACGTACAACGTGCAGCAATCTTTCACAGACTCGGAGCAGTAATTATTACGTCACTTCCGGAGTCTTCAACTGATTTTTTTTAAACGTTGTTAAACAGTACATGAGACAAATACATGAAACTGTATTTTATTATTATTATTATTATTATTATTATTATTATTATTATCTTCATTGTTTAAATCATCAAATACAATGTTAGACAAAAACATAAATATTACGAATATTATGTATTTGTATCTTTTCCTATCTGCGTAGCGGTACGTACTACGTCACTTCCGGAGTCTTCAGCTGATTTTTTAAAAATGTTATTACGATGTATAACTTACTGGAAGAAAACTGAGCAACGTGTTGTTGCTGGTGAATACACAATATACATTGAAGCGATACTGGCATTAAAGACCCGCTGATCGCTGTCCGATTCTCTGAATGAATGCCCGCATTGCATTGTGGGATACCCGATTTGAATGCGCTCCAGCTCGGCTCATATCGTAGCCCACTGTTCTGTCTTATTTACTGTAATATTTCACCAGTAATAAGACCAACATAATATTATTAAAATAAAGAAATGAATACCATGATAACATCTAAATAAATGTTGATAGATGTAGCGTTATAGCTTAAAAAAATATCAATAAACATAAAGCCATCCAGCTTCTCTGGCCGAAATAGACCGAAATAATACATTAAAAGAAATACATAAAACCATGATAAGATCTGGTGAATAAATGTTGATAAAAACAGCGGTTATTGGGCTAAAAATACCAATAATAGCGCAGCTATACAGCTTCTCTGCTGTAGAAAGAAACGTGCTGTAATCATGAAAGATGCTTCCCATTAAAATACATTAGTTTAAAAAATGTGACTACATCACGTAAATCTTCACAATTACGTGATGGTACCACGATCTACAACCCCAAATCAGAAAAAGTTGGGACAGTATGGAAAACACAAATAAAAAAAGAAAGTAATGATTTCTAAATGTACTTTGACTTTTTGTCATTGTTCCTATTTTGGTTCTTGCAACACATTTCAAAAAAAGTTGGAACAGTAAAGCATTTACCACTTTGTAATGTTGCCATTCCTTTTCACAACACTTAAAAGACATTTAGGGACTGAAAACACCAAGTGATGAAGTGTTTCAGGTGTAATTTTGTCCCATTCTTGCTGCAAACAAGTCTTAAGGTGGGCAACAGTACGGGGTCTTCGTTGTCGCATTTTCCGCTTCAAAATGCGCCACACATTCTCTATTGGAGACAGGTCGGGACTGCAGGCAGGCCAGTCAAGTACCCGCATCCTCTTCCTCCGCAACCAGGACTTTGTAATGTGTGCAGAATGTGGTTTTGCATTATCTTGTTGAAATATGCATGGACGTCCCTGGAGTCCCTTAATGTACTTTTCGGCATTAATGGTGCCATCACAGAAGTGCAAGTTACCTTTGCCAAGGGCACTGACACAACCCCATACCATGACAGACCCTGGCTTTTGGACGTGTTGCTGGTAACAGTCTGGATGATCCTTTTCTTCTTAGGTCTGGAGCACACCGCGTCCATTTCTCCCAAAAAATACCTGAAATATTGATTCATCTGACCACAGTACACGTTTCCACTGTGTGATGGTCCATCCCAGATGCCTCCGAGCCCAGAGAAATCGACGGCGCTTCTGGACACTGTTAACATATTGCTTCCTTTTGGCACAGTACAGCCTTAACTGGCGTTTGTGGATGTAACTACGTATTGTGGTACTTGACAAAGGTTTGCCAAAGTAGTCCTGAGCCCATGTGGTGATATCGCTTATAGATGAATGACGATTCTTGATGCAGTGCCGCCTGAGGGATCGGAGATCACGGTTGTTCAGCTTAGGCTTGCGCCCTTGTCCTTTACGCACTGAAATTCTTAATTTTTTTTAATTATGTTATGCACTGTTGAAGGTGAAATAAGCAAATGTCTTCCTATCTTTCTTTGAGGAACATTGTTTTTAAACATTTCAATAATTTTCTCACATATTTGTTGGCAAACTGGCGATCCTCAGCCCATCTTTGCTCCTAAAGGACTAGACCTTTCTTGGATGCTGCTTTTGTACCAAATCATAATTACAATCACCTGTTGACATCACCTGTTTCAAATCACATCATTATTTAACCAATTTACCTGATTACTAGCCCTTAATTGCTCCTGTCCCAACCTTTTTTGGAATGTGTTGCAGGTCTGAATGACAGGAAAGGATGTATATTTACAAATGAAATTAAGTTGACCAAACAAAACATGAAATATTTTGTGTTCACATTGTCTGCAATGAAATACAAGTCAAAGTACATTTAGAAATCACTACTTTCTTTTTTTATTTGTGTTTTCCATACTGTCCCAACTTTTTCTGATTTGGAGTTGTAATAGATTTATTTTCGTGATTCCATCACGATCTGACGTGAGACTGGGTTGCAATTTCCATACTGTAGTGAAATGGTCTAAAACAAATGGTTGACTGAAATGTTGGAAAAACACTTTCAATGTAATACCCTAGGGTATGCTTTGAAAATTGTAATTATATAATATAATATAATAAGTAAATGGGAATAAACTATTGCTAATCTTTATAACTAAATGGGTGGGGCCAGTGCACATTAGAAGCCTGGATGAAACAAACATGCACGTGTGACAAAGTAATCACAACTCAAGTCCACTTAATGGCTTTTTTATAAAGGTGTCCAACTGGATCTCATGGTCTTCATCAGTGAATGCCCAAGATACTTTTTTTCATCTTGTGGTTTGTGAAGATAATAACTTTTGTGTACAAATAATTATCTTGTGCACAAAAGGCTCAGTAATTTCGTTAATCTAACGTTACTCAAACAGGAGGAAATAGTGCATTTGTTGGGGACTATTTTAAGTGACAGATTAATCCTCATTTGGTGCTCTAATAAGCATTTGGGGCAGCAGGACGGTGAATGTAGGATTGAGTTAAACTATTGTGTGTGTGTGTGTGTGTGTGTATGTGTGTGTGTGTTCATGAGAATGAAGGAACATGTCACCCAGTGCAACAGTGTGGCTCATTGGACTTCCGGTTGAACTATGTAATGGAAAAGACGTGTGGTGGCTGCCTCCTGTATAACTCCGGTAATTTTTGCTCTGTGCGTTTTCTATTTTGATCTTTTTTTGTGTCATACTATTTTTTTTGAGTGAGTTTTTGTTTTATCTACTAAAATGAGTAAGTCATGCCGATCGGCCGGGAAAAATCAAGCTCAGCAGACTCTCACCTTCGCTGCTGCAGCTGAGACTAACAAGATGGCGACTGCTCCTTCCTCTCTAACTTTGGAGACGCTTGTCATTGAGCTTGAAAAATCCCGGCAAAGCATGGCTGCTGAGCTGACAGCTTCTCTGAACGCGGCCCTCGCCCCTATACAATCGTCGCTTGAAGCTATCATACGGGCTGAAATATGTGCCACCAGAAACTGAATTTGAATCATTTATATTTGAATTTGAATTGCTAAACTTGAATAATTGCATTGAAAACATTTAAATTGTATTGTATAATTTGAAATTCGAATGTATTCGTTTGGAATTGAAGTCCAATAATATAATCTGTAATCTATATATCTTCACATTAAGTTCTCAAAATTCAGATTAAGTTCTCAAAATTCAATTTCAAGTTACTGAGACTGACATCTGGGTAGTTGGAGGATGAAGGAGTGTATACGCTGCAGCTCTGAGGAGAGCTGCAGCATAAAATACCCTTTGAATTTATTTCCTCAGCATATTAGGTCATATTGTTGATTGTTTTATATATATATATATATATATATATATATATATATATATATATATATTTGAACAGTGATAATAAAATAGTTTTTTTACTTTAATGTCACTAATGATGATTATTCGATTGACAGCCCTAATATTTTCACAAGTAAATTGGTAAACTATGTGTTTATTTCACTCAAAACTACAGTTGTGATGGTTGCAAAAGTGGAAAGACGACCCAAAACGGCTTTTCATAATTTTATTTTGTTTCTGTCGACCTTGAAAGAAGTGTATTTTACGATGCTAAATTTACTGTTTATGTATATGGAGTCTGGTGGGTTTAGCGAACGTAATTTTGCGTACGTTTTTATGTTTATCTTTAAGAGAAAGGTCGACCTCCTTAGAAATCCTTTCCATAATGTTGTCAGCACTTTTGTGAACGTAAATACAAGCTGAACAAATTGCCCTATTAACTTACATTGTAGCTTGTTTTGCCACTGCCAACTGCAGCGATCTTGGTTAATACTGGACCAATTTCAAAGATTGTTGTTCCTATCAGTCACTTAGACACAAAAACAGAGGAACATAGGTTAAAAAAGGTTTTTTTTTAAACTTAGTTACCCTTTAACAGCGACAACGGTAGCAAGATGTATGAACAAACAATCAAACAACACAGGACTTTCAGCCAGGACACTGGGGGTTGTGTCCCATTCTTGTCCTGCCTGCCAATGAAACATACATTTTGTAACCTCACCCACGATCTTTTCCTAAACCTAACTAGGTGGTTTTACCCTGCACGTTGAAAAACGTGACGCCAAGTGTCCTGACCAAGCGCATGGACAAATTACGCCAATGCAAAGGAGACTTTTTGAGTCAGTATCTAACGCCAAAGGCACCTTAGCAAGCATACGTTTTTGACACACTGGGATGATTATAGATTTTGGACAACAGTAGAGCATCATTGCTGGTTTGGGTTGGCACAAGGTTTGTTGACAATAATAAAATATCGGCACACTTATCCGATAATTGCCTTGTTGAAAAACTGGAACTTGCAGAGGCAGGGCGCAGGGTCACAAATAATGGCCTCGCCTAATAAAGCCCTTTCCCTTACGCTAAAGATGTTGTGAAAAGCAGTTCACTGGCACTAGCTGCTACACAGACATACTGTCATGATGACGTGCAGCTAAATCCTGCAACGGCCGCTCTGAATTTGGGATTAAGTTGGGCGACCTCGTCAAGCCCTCTTTTGACCTCTAATCCATTTTTTTGTTGCTCATGCAACATGTGAGCATTAGAAGTTTAATGATCTTCACCTCAGGATGACATCAGCAAAACACTGTGGTTTGTAATGCTTAGTATAAAAGGTTAAAAGGTTAGGCCTTAGATTTCTCAAACCAAAGTGTAATGGTCATAGTCTTCACTGTTATACGTTATATATATATATATATATATATATATATATATATATATATATATATATATATATATATATATATATATATATATATATATATATAGATATTCCATACTTTCAGGTTATTCCAATTTTGGTTTTATTTCCATAGTTTTGGCTATTATTGCGATCATTAACAATAACAGTGTGCCCAACATGTAAAATTAATAGTTTAAAGTTTTGGGAAATATGCTTAATTCATTTCTTTCTGCGAGTGAGATGAGAAAATGGCTACCACTCTCATCCATGTCTACAAGAGTCAGTACCTGCTTAGCCTGAAAGCAGTGGGAAACAGCTAGCCTGGCATATATAAAAAATAATAATAATAAATGTGTCTAAATCCCCTGTCCCCTTTCAGTGATGCTGAGGACAAAAGGAATCAATCATAAACCAACAGGATTTCTTACATTGCAGATTTTAGTTCCTCTGTGCCACTGGTGGCTTTACAGATGCTGAGTCAAGCATCAGGCAAGTTGACAGCTCATCAGGATGACTGACAGGTGCCAGTGTGACCAACAGAGTGGAAGGAAGGCGGGGTGAACAACACATTAACAGCCTTAGGGCCAGAGCTGCAGTTTGTGGCTCAACACACAGCTCTGGTTGTGCTGAGCAGCTCTGAGGTGTGGAGAAATCTAAAGATCTTCACTTATTAAATCAAGTGATTAGAAGATTTGATTAAAGCAATGGCCCAACAAAACCCATAAAATAATAAAAATCATATCTACGTCCAGCACGGCATGAGCACGGGTAAGCTAAACGTAATATAAAATGATAAAAGCTGAGGTGATCAAAATGAATGTGAATCATAAAACTGCCTAAATTAAAAGTGGAATTAAATGGTGATGTTAAGAAATATAAGTGACTCAATGAATTAATAAACGCTGAAAATACAAATGAAGCTTCATAAAGCATTTTCTGTATTTTCAGAGCCCAATAGATGCCGCTCTGTTTACCAAAGGGTTAAAAGCACATAGAATTGCCATTCTTTGAGCCTTTTTCTTTCCCCTTTCTAGTTGGGTCAAGAAATACAACCAACGGTTCATGAAGCTTCATTTGAACATCATTTGAACATAACTACTGGATTAACTTTTCCATTTTAGACACAGACAAATAGCTGGATTTATACTTGCAGCAAAAGGTTAACTTAGGTAGTGCTAGCATTAGGTTAAACCACAGAATGTAAACAATTTTATTCAATCATCTATGATTTCTTTTTTAAATGATATACAATTTAGTATAATGTTTTAATTAATATGCAATTGGTATTTTGTAATTCCAATCCACTTTCATCACTTTTTTTATTTTGCACTTCTACCACGTTTATGATCACTTTTTTTTTAAATTTATATCTTGATTTTTATTACAGAGCTTTTCAGCCCCAATACAACCCAACTGCTGCAGTCATATATGAAATGATCTGACATCACATAGCTGTCTCAGGAAATGTTTAGTTTTATCTTAGTAGCAAAAACAACAAATTTGAACACATAAACATCTTTTACAGCTCAGGTAAGAAAATGTGCACAGTTGCATTGTAACAGTGGAGCTGCTGCTGCTCCTTCCCTCTGCTCCTACTGTAAAGTTCAACTGCCACACATAATCAAATGTATATACATATATATATAGACACTGTACACGCGCAGTCATATCAGAAATATCACAAAACAAATAATTCACAAAACGTGAGAAATAACAGCATGGGTGTATACACTGGACTAAACTGTCTCATGGGTCAGTCATAAACATGCAACACCAGACAATAAAAGCAAACAACTTCATGTTGTTAAGTAACAACTTTCTGGAGAATGAACTTTCATTAGGTTCATTCTTACTTTTACTTATTAAAACCCTAATCTCCTGCAGATGGTTTAATAGGAATTCTATGAACATTGACCAGTGTATGAGAACACAGAGGAATTTTGTTTCCAAAATGTGACCATTAGAAAAAATGATATCCGTACAAAGTGACTTCTGGGACTTTTTGAAAGATGTAACTTACAACCTTGGTAGACAAAATGAGACTTAGTGACTGGACCTGTATACTTTAAAAAGACTGATCTAAATTAAACTAAATTAAAACAATACAGATACACCTCTCAGCAACACGCAGGTGTCATCACACAGCTTTCATGTCCTGCTTAATGGTGATAGGTTATGATGATGGACTGTTACCTCACTAACCCATTATACATCATTATGGTGATGTGGTTGTGTTTCCAGTTTTCAACAATGACTTTGATGAGTCCAGTGTTATTATTACTCTGTAAATTGTTGTCTAAAACTACAAAATAACTTAATAACCAATGACATAAGTTGTAATGAACCAGAATTATCCTCATAAAATATATATCCTGATTTTGTTATAGCATCCAATATTGCCCTGAATGCGTAGGTAATTTCAGTAAACTGGGGGGAAATGTTTGGTTTTGGGGTGTTACGAGGTGATGTAACAAAACAGGGAGTGCATCTTTAAAAAAATAACTTTAAAATTTTAACAATAAAACCCATAAAAACGTTTATTTTGCTATTGGACCAAATGTACACAATCTAAACAGGCCTAATTGTTTAGGAAAATCCTACGCAATGCGCCACTTTCCACTTTAATAATTTGGCATTTTTTGAAACAATTAACTGAGTTTTCACATACAATGCAGCCAAAGTTTAGGAGATGATGCAGTCACATCACATGTGATATAATAAGCATACAGAATTATTGAGTGACCCCTCACATATATACTCTGTATGGAAAGTAAATATATTCACATACAGCTTTGTCAATAAATCTTTTTCTTAAATCTTCAATGAATCAAAGCATCACATCTATGTATATATATATATATATATATATATATATATATATATATATATATATATATATATGTCACTATTCAGTCAGATATTAAACTGCATCAGTGAGTAACCAAAATGAGGTTGAATTTACAGTAGAAGATTTATGGTGTAACCACTGGTCACACCTTGCTCTTGTGTCAAGGCAGAGACCACTAATGGATCATTTGTGTTTGACCAGCAAAATAAAAAATATAAAACTTTAATTTCATTACATACTTTAAATGTATACAGTATAATAGCAGTCCATATGGTGATATTTCTATAACAGACGGCACTGCTCTTTCATTTCCCTTCGGCTCTTAATGGCTGACCAGACATTTTAATCCATCTCTGTGCAAAGTGTGAGGCAAAACAATCCAAAGGTCTTATTCCGAAAGTTTGTATTTAGCTATGAGTGTGAAAACCCCTCGTCCTGTCCCACTTGAGTCTGAGTGGTAGAGTGGAAAGGATGAATATGAGTGTGCTTCATGCAGGACAAAGGCTCTTAGACCAGCGGGCCTGTCTTGGCATGGCTGTTGGCTGTCCCTTTGGGCAGTGTTTGACAGTGTGACAGTCCTCATCTTTCCTAGACAGTACTCTCCATCACCCAGTCAGCGTTGTCATTTGTCCCCTTGCTCCCTCCCGTGTCCCCCTCCTCCTCACACTGCAGCAGCATGCCATTAACAGACAGGCTCCTCTTAGTCCAGATACTGCTGATCCTGCGCGGTTTGTTGCACAGCTGAGCGGCCCCGGCGGCTGTTATGTCTCCCATGTCGAAGGACTGGCTCCTTTTTGGCTTGGAGTCCACAGGTAACATGAGGAGCCGGCTGAGGCTGGAGTCCAGCGTCCGGCCCAGCAGCGGCTCCCTGTCTGTGTGGGGTTTCCCTGCTATCATGGCAGCGCTACTAGAGGCTCCTGGGTCGCGTCCCTGTACTGCCCGCAGCTCCAGCGAGGTGAAGGCCCCGAGCAGGTGGTCCAGGTTGGTCCGGGGCTTGGAGGGAGCTGATCTCAAAATGTTGGCAAGTGTGCTGTTTGGGCTGTACGAGCCCCCCGTCATGGAGCCTGAGGATGAGGAAGAGGAGGTGAGGCTGCTTTGAAGGGAGCCACACTTGAACTGCACCACCTCGTCCTGCAGAGTCACTTTGGCCTTAACCTTCGGCTCAGGCTGGGGCCGACACTGGAGCATATGACCCCCATTGGTCTGAGAGTGTGTATCACTGACATTGGTCAGTTTTCCCACTGGGGGTTCAGTGTCTGCAGCTTTGTAGCGCACCATGAGGATGACGATGAACACGACCAGGGTGGCTACGATGATGCCCCCCACCACCAGGATCATGGTGCCTCCCAGCAGCTGGCTGGGCAGAGACTGGCACTGCTGGTAGTCATCCTGGGTGAAGAAACTGGTGCAGCCCACAACGTTGGTTGCTGTGAGTGTGGTGGCGGTGTCATCCCAGGCGGCCAGCACACACAAATCGTAGCGGGTCCCCGACACCAGATTGGTCACCAAAAAAGCTTTGCTGGAGGCCGGGATCATCCTTAACAAAGACAGGAAAAACAATTAGGACCTGCAGGTTAATTACTCTATTACGATAAAGAGGCCTGCCTCTTCTAATAACATGGGCTAATATCTTTCTTACAAGACAGAGACAACCTAGAGGAGTCATACAGTAAATGCTATAAATGATTGAGCCATCAGCATCCCAACAGGGTACACATTTAATTTCAGCACATGGAGACTTAACTAACTGCTGCAGGATGTATTGTGAGCTATATTCACTATGCATTCTTTCATTAAAGGAGACGCCAGGATTCCCATTTGCATTCCCTGGCGTTTCTCTCCACTGCTAAGTCTCTGCGGTTGCTGCTTTAACGGACAGCCAACAGTAATTGGCTTTATCTCTCAGTGCCATCTGTCTTGCTGCAGTGAACAGAGGGTTCATTTGATATTGAATCTCCGGAGCAGTGATAAATAAATAAGTAGAAAACCCCGGAAAAGCAAGAAAGACTGGAGAGTGAAGGACATTTTGTGTGTGCCAATCCAAGATAGATTTGGACCTATGGGAACTGTCAGGAGGCTTGTGGTAGAAGCAAGTTTCTATTCTTTATTTATCATATGCACAACAACTCAAGAGAAGCAATACCACTGAAATGCTTAGGCTCTGTGTACGCATAGTATATATAAAAAGAAGATCACTTAAGTAAAAACAAAATGAGAATCTATAGTATTGCAAAACAATACATGATACATGTTAAAATACATGAACAAATTAAAATAAAGTAATATACAGTAATTACAAATAAATAAACTGAATGCAAACAGGAATTTAGTAAATGTATATACATAATGATAAGTATATATATATATATATACACAAGGGAGTGTGTCAGGCTCTTGTGAGCTGCAATGCTGTACGTGCGCGCGCGCTTGTGTATGTGTGTGTGTGTGTCCTGAGTAAGAAATGTTCCCTCTTGCTTCAAAAACTACCATAAAGATGCTGAGGTGCCCCCGAGAAAGACAGCGAGTCTTCAACTGCCCGAGCAAGCTGCTCAGTGGTCAGCAGGAGAGGACTGGAGGTCGTACTGCTGCGGTGACGCTCACACCTACTGTTTAAACAATAGTACGCATTCATTTTCAGACTCAGTTTCCCCTGCAGGGATTCACATCATGGACCTGATCGTCTAACCTTTAGGCAGACTCTGGGTATAACCGTATAGTAGATATGATATGAAAGTAACATGCCACAAAGCTACCATGTATGTTATCTCATACATGTTAGTATTATGATGATAGGAATCTTTGAGTAAGTTAGGCTGAGTTAATCATGTCAGCTTTCATCTCTCTGTGAGAATTCTGCCATCTTTGTCCATTTTTCGGCTTTAAATCTAAAAATCTACCTTGATTCTTCCTCCAATATGTAATATATTTACTGTATTAATTCAATAATAATAATAATAATAATAATAATAATAATAATAATAATAATAATAATAATAACAATGATAATAATAAAAATGTATACTTTATTGATCCCCAGGAGGGAAATAACAACTTTTCACTCCGTTGTTAGAACACACTACACACAGTAAAACGACCACAGTATGTCATCAGATATTAATTAAGGGAACACGCTAAGTTGAAACAATATTAACTCTGACAACAATGCTAAAGCCAGTATTTTCTCCTTTGGAATTTCCATTCCAGTGCTGAATGTTTGTTTTTGGTTGGGCCTATGTGTTGCTGTCCACTAGCCGGACATGAAATGCAAACATGCAAAAACAACGTGCTGCCACCATGGTAGAAGCAACTGAATTAACAGAGACAGATTCATTATACTCAGTGTAAAAAAGTAATTAGTTACATTTACAAATTACCTCTCCCAATTAATTGAGTTAGTAACTCAGTTACCACATTGTAAAAGTAATTAGGTACTCAGCAAAGTAACTGTGACGTTATTTTTTATGTTCTATAACGCTATTATGTTCTATAACATTTTTAACGTCAAAGATGTTTATATTAACTGATTGAAGAATAAAAACACTATATACAGTATTTTAGAACATTTGGTATTTATTTGAACTCAATAGCTTGCAGCCTGCCATATGATATGCATAGAAATAAAAACATATAAAAAATAAATATTAATGTGTTGATGTGAGGTGCTTCATAAGATTCGAGGCAGACGTGGATGAAGTCTTTTTTCCTGGGCATAGCGTGCACGTTACATAAACATTCTTGCCTTTAATTTCAATGAGCGAGAAGTAGTGCCGGTACTTCCAGTTCGAGAACGCTACCTTTGAATTTCCCTGGCTCGTTGCCATTGTCGCTGTCCTGTGTTTAATGGTAGTCAGAGCGTGCAGTGAGACAGCGTGAGCAGGTCATCCGCCCACTCAGCCAATCATCATCGCATTTGCAACGGTGTCATCACCCCCCCCCCCGCTCTCTCCAGGCATCTGATGTGTAGCCAAAGCCTGACTCGCGCTTCATTCAACCAAATTGTAGTAATGCGCCACTTTACATTCTCAGTAACGATAACGGCGTTGCAACGATGAGAAAAGTAATTAATTAGATTACTCCATTACTGAAAAAAATAATACCATTAGTAACGCCGTTTGGTCAGGTATAACACTGATTATACCTGACCTAAAAAAAACCTTGCCATCTCTTTCAACAGTTACATAACCAGAGTATTTGGAAGATGGAGACAGCTTAGCGCCCAAAAGGATGCAGAGTTGGCTAATTTCCTCCTGAACAGCTGTCAGCATTGAGCTTTACGCTTATTTATCACGGCTACTAGTAGGGATGGGCATTTTCAGTAATTTCAACATTTGTGTGCTCGCATTAGTTTGTAAACGTAACTGTGTCCATGTTCGGACACTGTTCGCAGCGATTGGCCATATCCGGTCTGATGCAGTTTCCTGTTCCAGTTCCCCCCTGAATTTTCATATATATAGATGACATGTAAATGTCCATGTGGACATGTCATCTACAAAAATAATGTTGTTGAGAGAAAGCAGTAAGAAGGCTTGGGCGACGCTCAGGTGGCGGTATAACGGTACGTTCAAAGTGGAAATTAAGGAGCTTTACTGCATCATTTGGAGTTGTTGAAGCACGTCTTTTATTGTGAAGAACAGAAGTACGGTCCCGGATGTGTTGACAGCATTGATGTTAATTTGGGCAACTTTTTAATGCGGTTTAAACCCCGATAAAAAAGTGAGTTTTTACAGCTGGGATATAGGGGTGTCTGAGTATGGCCAAATTCACCGGTGTTAGCTTACTTTAACCGTCTCTTGTAAAGTAAAAGCTATAGTAAATGGTTAAAACAGTATATTGTTAGAAAGGTAAGAAGTTACACTTTAGTTTAATACAATTAAATTAACTGACAACATTACACGGTCATTTATATTCACATTTAAACATATATTCTGATAGAACATTAGTCCAAAAGTGTCCAAGTGTGGACACAGTTCCGTTAATCGCAAACATTTTTTTTAGATACAGCCGGTGAAGTGATCCCGACTGGTCCTGGCTAACGCCGCCATGCTAACACATGCTAACATATGCTAACACATGACTAACACTAACACATAACTGCTAACATTACCGGAGGAAAGGCAAGCGGGCCACGGCTGGTTAACGTTACAACCACTGTGACAGACATATGACAAAAAGCTGCGAGTTTGACTTCCTCATAATGGAAACATGCAAATTAACTTTGGCAAAACAACCGTGTAGCCTGAATTGTTGAATTGGGACACAGCGTATGCTCTCTACAGGTCGCTCTGCAATGTATGGTATGTTACGTTATGGAATATTTTTGTGGCTAACGTTACCATCGCCAGCTTCACTGTTATGATATGTTGGAAAGTAAGATGATTAGCACTTTGTTACAAACTGAATTGCAACCATAATGTGTAATGTACACTGTAAAGACAAGCAAATATTCATATTTATCTACACTTGGAAGAAAGGCTATATGTTTATTTAATTTTTATACAGTATTTAACAAGGTCTGAAAAGTACTAGAACCGAAAATCTCCCCCTTGCCGAAATTCATCCCCCACTTCTGTTCAGCGGCCATAGCCAACAAACGGTGACTATGGACCTGGGTACAGACGGCTGCGGGGTCGCAGTCTTTCAAGCGGTTGTTGCAGTAATTTTATGCCAAGAAAGGGTGTCTGTCAGTCAGGTACAAAGGATTGTGAGGTTGCCGTGTTTTTAGCAGTTGTTACGTTCAGCCGATAAAAGTTGACTGTCAGCTGTGTACAGAGCTCCTCGAGAGCACAGGCTTTTATGACCGTCAACATAGCAGCATCTAGCTACTCCACTGCACTGTGGAGTGATGTCTGGCAATGTGAGACTAGCATCTAGCTAACATTGACATTATGGGACACTGGGTTCAGTGTTTTCAACCTGACAAACCCGTGAACTTCGAATCTGGGGAGGAGGGGCCGGGGAGACGACGCTCTCCAGTATTTTGAATTTGGACTGCAGTAACCATTTTAAATGCAATGAGAACCAACATATTTTGTCTTTTATTTCAAATGAGTTAAAAGGTGTGAATTAAGGTGTAGCATGCAGAAATGTGTCTTATGACATCATTGATGTGAAGTATGAGCTGAATGTTTGGACCCTACATCTGTTTGTTATTTGTTACGGCCAATTTATCTCACATATTTCACCAAAGGACATTTATCTGACATGCAACAAGGATCATATGAGTCCAACCTCAGTATTTGCCTTAGGCCAATTAGTCACCACAGCTCAAACAAAAGAAACTGTTTTTCAATAAAAAGTTCTACTTCTCCAACAACTTGTGCTACAGTTCATTACACTATTATAATTGGCTGCCTGGGATTGGGAGCGAAATTCTTTAGCTTAGTGATGCTTTCGCTGTGCGCTGCTCGCTGTCTGGGTCTAATTGATTTCAGGTTGTCTGCATAGACTGGCTAATTCATTTTAATTCATAGGAATAAAGCCAGTCCAGAGAAACCTATGCCCATGCTTATCACAGGGAAATAAAAGTTTCTTCCCGCCCCTTCAGGCTGCAAAAGGCAATTTGTTGAGTGGCCTGCTTAGCTCCAGATGATAGTTTGAGGCTATAGCATTAATCAGAGTGGAAGCAGGGGAGAGGGAGAAAAGAGTGGGAGAGGAGACATAGGAGGCTTAGGCTTCTTTAAGCTTTGCAAGAGATTTATCAGTTTCAGTTTTAATATTCTACATATTTTCTCAGTTCAAAGAAAGAGCTGACAAAACAAATACATCATTACTCCAGGCTGCATCTTTCCTGTCCACAACCATTAAACTATTTCATGTTCTGGATTTATTTTTTACAGCTGCAAACATTTGCTAAAACATTATTCATTATCACTGCTGACTTCTTGAGGCTTTGGTCCCCTCTGTGGACAAATGCAGACAAGGTCATGGCAAATGGTCTCCTGCCCCATTGATTCAGCCTAAACATCTGGGTGCTGCTGAGAAGATTATGCTTATATAAGCAAAATCCCTAATGGCCTCTTACTGGCTGCTCCTCACTTTTAGACTCTGCAGCTGTATTGTAGAGGATTAAATGGGCCGTGGCATTTTTCTGTGTATGCGTCTATACCCTTGACTATCTCCTGGCTGCAATAAAACATCCCCTCCATCTAACTGTAATGGATGAATGCATTAGGAAGAGGAAGTTGTGCTGAAAATGGCGCTACCTTAGGCTTGTGGTTTGTCTGAGTCTCCGCTTGAGATAACTTTGATAATACATAGCTCATGCAAACATGAAGCCAGCACTGCAGGGAGCCGTCATGTATCTGGCAGTTAAGACAATCATGCTTGGATATGAGTACACAACAGCCAACATGAAGGGAAATGTTTACTGTGTGTACCATAACTTGAAAAATCAGTCAGCTTGAAATTTAAAACACAATGAATTCAATAGCTAAAGATGCAATGGTTGATTTCTTTTAGCCAATTGAGAGCAGCAAAACAAGCCAAAAATACAACATGTCCATGCTGTCAGTTCTAGGGAATTATTAGAATTGTTGGGTCTTTGTAAATGTGGTCTAGACCTACTCTATTTGTAAAGTGTCTCGAGATAACTTGTTATGATTTGATACTATAAATAAAATTGAATTGAATTGTTTTGACATGTTTAACAGATCCAGCAGAATTGAGGATCTTTAAAGTGAGATGTAATCAGTCCCTC
The DNA here is from genome assembly GCA_023631565.1 of Gymnocephalus cernua. NCBI lineage: Eukaryota > Metazoa > Chordata > Actinopteri > Perciformes > Percidae > Gymnocephalus > Gymnocephalus cernua. The sequence continues at coordinate 27,071,858 of CM042440.1, read as the reverse complement.
CAGAAAAACGCGATTATGCGATCGCAGAATTCAATGCATAATCAGCCAAAGTCCGCATATTTATGCGGGGGCCGCATTTTTTAAAATACGCTGCACTTTCGCCGCATAAATTGCCGATTTCCGCGCAAAATATGCGGGCCTTGCATGATTTCATAATCCCCGCATTTTCGTAGCAAAAAAGTCACATATATCTCAGCAGAAAGTTGAAAAATGTTGCGTTTACTTCACACAAGAGCAGCCATTTTCCCCTGTTGCCATGGGAACGTTATGAAGTGACGTAATTTCGCCTAGTTAGAACACGGTGTTGGGGGAATCACTTCTTTTTCTCTTTTCATCAAACCACAGTTTTTGCAAGTTCACACAAGTTCCTGCAATTTTTGCAAGTTCCCGCAATTTCATTGCATAAAATTGCATAAATATCCCACATATTCCATCGCATTTTTTAAGAAAACGTGCCGCATAATAAAAGGATTTTTGCTGGAGGGACTGTGTAATGGTGCACAAAATTATGGGATGATGCCACATACTCAAACCTACTGCAATAGTTGCATCGGCAGAAAATAGTCATGAAGTCGGCTAGCTAACTCGTACACAGTAATATCTATGGTAAAGTTTGCTAACATGAGCTAATATTAGCCACCATGAGCTACAGGTCGTACCATACCAAGTAAGGTTGTAGCAGCAGCACAACCTAGCGTCTTGAATTGAGCAAGGAGGTGTTTTATTGCTAATGAATTCATTATTTTTGGCAAAAGAATTATCCAGATCCTTTACTTAAGGAAAAGTATAAATGTGACATTGTGGCCCTAATTACAGGTAAAAGTCCAACATTTTAAATTTTATTTAAGTATGATAACAAAAGTAAGTAGCTATTCATTATGCAAAATTGTCCCTATCCCTTATATTATTCATTACATAACATACACAATACATTTTATAATCATTATATATATATATATATATATATATATATATATATATATATATATATATATATATATATATATATATATGCTTATTGTATTGTTATTATGCTTCTATTGTTTATATGTTATTTTGTAAGTATATTTGTCTTTTATATTAAAGCAACACAAGAGAACTTTTCCCGCTTCGTTCCCCCTACAGGTTGGAAGTGAAATTGTCCATTACATTACATTATCCAAGTTTGCCAGACTGGGTAGTTCGAATGAGACAACCTGTAGGGGGACCGACGTAGGAAAAGTTCAAAATATCCTCAGGGCACCAGACCCTTTAAAGGGAAACTACCGTTTTTTTTTTCAAACTGGACCCTATTTCCCCATGTTTTTGTGTCTAAGTGACTGAGTCACTTAGTCGGCGAAGCTGGACAATTGCCCTATTATCTTACATTGTAGCTTGTTTCGCTGCTGCCAACTGCAGCAATCTTACTTAATACTGGACCACTGTCAAAGATTGTTGTTCCCATCAGTCACTTAGACACAAAAACATATGAAAATATAGCTGCAAGCAGCAATGAGGGGGCCAAGCAGTACACTAGCAGGAATGGCGTTACCATGGCATGAGCAAGCACTCACAGCTACTTTGATTGCAATTGGATAAAGAATGGCTGAGATATCAGCTCATTTACTTTGTTACAGTGCCCCTATAAGCCAAATTACACCAATGTCCTTTTGCGTTCTCACAATCAAGTGCCAAGTCCCTGTACCAAAGTTTGGCCTTAGTACATCAAAGTGTTACTGAGATATGCACTCACTTTCTTTATTACAGCGCCCCTAGAGGCCAAATTACACAACTTTCCTTGCACGTCCTCACAATCAGCTACCGTGTCCCTGTACCAAGTTTGGACTTCATACATCAAAACATTGCTGAGATATACGCTCACTTCCTGTGATTATAGCGCCCCCATAGTGGTCAGAGGTCACCAAATTTATTTTACGTCCTTGGGATTGGGTCTTGAGTCCATGTACAAAGTTTGGTTTCGATACATGAAAGCGTTGGTGAGATATGAGCTTACTTCCTGTGATTATAGCACCCACCTAGTAGTCGAAAGACTCCAAATTGATTGTGCATCCTGTGAATGGGGTCCCAAGTCCATATACTAAGTTTTTTTTTTAACGTAAAAGCATTGTTGAGATATGAGTGCCCCGCTTGTGGCCAAAAAACTCCAAATGTATTGTGCTTCCTCGGGATGGGGTCCCGAGTCCATGCACCAAGTTTGGTTTCGATACGTGAAAGCGTTGCTGAGATATGAGCCTACTTCCTGTGATTATAGCACCCCCGTAGTGGTCAAAAGTCACCAGATTTCTTGAGCCTCCTCCTAATTGGGTCATGAGTCCAAGTATTGAGATTGGTTTTGATACGTGAAAGCCTCCCCGAGATATGAATTCACTTCCTGTTTAGCGGCGTCCCTGTCGATTTCGATTGGCTGTGATGGGCAAATGCTTTTGAATATCAATACGCAATGGAATAACTTTTGAGTGGCTTGTTCTGAAGATCATCTGTGCCAAGTTTTGTGAAAATCAGAGAACTTTTGTGACCTGTGAAAACTTTTGTGTTTTTGATGAAATCCAATATGGCGGCTGGATCAATTATGTTGACGTCACAAATTGGCATGTGTCGGCCTTACGACCTCCCACAGTATTAACAGACAATGCTAGTATGTTTTAATTTCAAACACATCAAATGTTATAGGCCAAAACGTAATTTTGCTAATTACGATATGAGCCTAAGGTCACCAAATGTATTGAGCCTCTTCCTAATTGGGCCCTGTACCTATGGACTAAGATTGGTGTTGATACGTCAGACTTGCCGAGATATGAGTTCACTTCCTATTTGGTGGCTTCGCCGTCGAATTCGATTGGCTGTGACGGGCAAACACTTTCGAATATCAATACGCAATGGAATAACTTGTGAGGCATGGTCTGAAGATCATCTGTGCCAGGTTTCGTGAAAATCAGACCAATTTTGTGACCTGTGAAAACTTTTTAGTGTTTTTGATCAAATCCAATATGGCGGATGGTCCAACATGGCGGATATTGACATCATGGGGTGCGTTGAGTTCGGCGTCATCCAAGGATTCTAACTGTATCTTGATGTTCAAAATCGGGCTTACGGTTCAAAAGTTAATCACATGGATGCAACAGCAACTTTGACCAATTGGTGGCTGCCTGTGGTGCAGACCTAAAACTTGGTGAAATGAATTATGGGACTGTCCCAAATCAATCTGTCAAATTTCACAACTTTTTACTGTACAATTCTATGGGCTGCCATAGACTCCCATGGCATGTGTAATAAGTGCAGCTTCGCTGCTTGGCCCCCAAATAGGGTCCAGGTTGAAAAACACGGTAGTTCCCCTTAAGTTGCAACACAGGCCATGCCATTCAACATTGGTTAAACATAATATAAAAACAAACTGCAATAGTTTCATTTTATTTAATTTGTGACTTTTTGATAATATTTTTGTCCCCTGAATTACATGTCTTCTTTAAATGATTGAGATAACTGATTGTTTCTTTTGTGCTTTTACTCTGTAATAACAAAGTCACCTGAAATTTAATTTGTCATGTATAATGATTACAATGGTTGTTTAATGCAGTAGATAAATTACCCTCTATAATGACAATTTCATGTCTTGTTCTGGAGCTTTCAGCAATATCACATAGTCTTCATCAGCAGATAGAGTTTGCTCAGTTGTCATGGACTTTAAAAGGTCAGGAAGTAACTCAGTTTAGTCTTAACTTTTAAGCCTACATGGGCTGTACATACAGTCAGTGTTTTCAGAGTAATGGAAAGATTCAACATCTCCATATCTATAAAAGTGAGTAAGAAGACATTGAGTATAGATTGTTCTGTCAACTGCTGCTATAAAAGCTCAATATCTTTGATATATAACATATGTGTTCTGAACTTTTGTGTCTCTGACCCAACAGATAAATTCTAGGAATGCCATCGTAGCAAAGGTGCTAGGATTAGAAAATCTGGTCACTTTACGTTGAAGCATTCTGATAGCTGATAATCATAAGTGCTTTTATTTTTAATGTCAGAGTCCATCCAGCAAAAGTTTACTGCTAGTTTATATTACATATATTATTATATTACATGTCATTTAGCTGACGCTTTTATCCAATTGCTATATATGTCAGAGGTCGCACACCTCTGGAGCAACTAGGGGTTAAGTGTCTTGCTCAGGGACACATTGGTTGATGTATCGCAGTGGGAATCGACTGGGGTCTCCCACACCAAAGGCATGTGTCACATCCACTGCACCATCACCACACAAGCTTTTCTCTACCACTGACACTATTAAGACATAATAAATTCCTGTCTGTAACACTTTCCTGTACATTTCTTGCTGCTTGCTCAACAACACACATGATTTGTCATTGCTCCTGCTGGAAATGTCAAGCTCCTGAAAGGAAGGTATGGTCCTGTTGTTGTCTGAGCTGTGATCAATACACTATAGTATGTTTTCCAGTATAGAAGCCATGAGTTCAACAGGCTTTTCAGCTCTGCTAATAGCCAGTAATTGTGGCCTTGAGAGCTTGCTTTCAGTCCTGACGTACTGTAACAGAGGAGCAAAGGCATTAAATCCCATGACATGTGACACTGTAACCATTATGTGGTTAAGTATTGCTCGGCGTACTGCAATTTTACTGAAATATCACTGAAATGCAGTAGCTGACCTGTACCTTCCATTATGACAGCCACATAAAGAACCATCACCCTGTTCATGGCCTCTCAGCTAAGCATGATGGGCACGGACAATGAGAATCACCTATTCATGAGCAGGAATTATGTGGTGTGCCCCTTAACTTCAGATGTGGAATTAATGGGACACTTTGGATGTAACTTTTTTGAATTGTACTAAGAGTTCTTACTCTTGTACATTGTGGGAGAAAAATCAATACTTGTACACATCTCATAGACTGTAAAAATAATGGAATGAAAGTTTGGCCAGCGGGTAAATGTGGCCACTGGCACTGTTCATCTGCATGTATGGCAGTATAGACAAAGCTGGTTGAAAATTGGCAGACTTTCCCTTAAAGATGCAGTAGGTAAGACTTATAAAACTAAATTTCTGTCATATTTGCTGATGCTATGCTATGTTCGAGTAGAACTACATGAAGCAGGTAATTAAAAAAAAAATCTGGCTCCTCTGGCACCACCTAGAGCCTGTAGTGTGATTTGCAAAAATCCAGCGCTCCCAGTTCAGATGCACCAATCAGGGCCAGGGGGGTGTCTAACTGCGTGTCAATCACTGCTCATGCGTACGCATTCATTCTCCCTTGTGGGGGGAGGGGCTGAGGTGACCATTTTGGGCTTTAGCGGAAAGGGGGGAGGGACTAAGAAGTTGTCGATGTTAAAATTGTTTGGCTAAGTCCTTCACAATCCTACCTACAGCACCTTTAAGTTACCACTTACCACTAGCTCGTAATGGTTTCTATGACATGACATAAATCAAGTGAGAAATACGGCAATTTACTCATAGACGTCTATGCAATTTGACTTGTTTTTTGGAGCCACTGGAGTCGCCCCCTGCTGGAAATTAGCTAGAACGCAGGTGTGGTGTATTTTCTTATAAGACTATCATCATAATAATCACATTCTATGTATTTCATTCTGAAGCCAAAAAGGTAGACACGTGAATCTTCTGCAGCTAAAAGTAACAAGATACCAGAGGGCCCCTTGGAAGGAAATGGTTTCCATATGTTTAGTGATGGGGCCTCCTAGGAGAATGTGTAGGAGAGAGGTGTTCAACTCTGATTGGAGGATTTGAAATGTAACGTGTTATTACTTTACCTATGCATGTCGGTATAATGAGTTTCTTTAAGAAGCTTGAAACAAAGAAGTAAGGCCAGACCACGATTGGCTTAGCGTGAATCTCCAAGCTCTGCAGGCTTGCATTAGATGCTGAATTCTCTTGAAATAATAAACCTTATTAATAATCAAGCAGCATCTGCGACTATTTCTTCAACCACACATCATCATCAGCATCATCACCATCTACAACGCTACTCTTGATACCACACAGGTTTAAGGCACTTCCACATTGGCTTCTTGGCTTTTTAGTAGTGATTTCCAAATTAAGCTTTTTGAAGCATTTTCTTTATTTCCTGAGTCAAATAGATGGTGCTCTCTGTTTAACAAAGGGTTGAAAGCACACTGTATTGCCAGTCCTTGACCCTTTTTCTTTTAACCAAGAGCACCATCTAGTTGGTTCAACAAATACAACTAATGGTTTGTGAAGCCTCATTTGGACATCAGTACTGTTTAGGCCGCTTGGGTGTAACAGATGGCTAGTGAGCTACTGTGGCTTTCTGTTGAGGTAGCCACATCCCTTCAGAACTCAGTAGAATAATGGATGAAGCTACAACAAGATCCAAATCAGATGATGGTTTGCGTCTGTGCAATGGTTTTTAGTAGGGCTGTCAAAATAACGCGTTCGTTTCGATTAATTCAATTGAGAAAAAATAGTGAGTTAAAACAAATAACGCAGATTAATCCATTCCATATTGACCTTTCCCCCGGAGCCGTTCTAGCCACCATTCGACTCTAAAATGAAGGAGGGAGACAAGAGAATGCGCAACAGAAACATCACGCTAGTTTCTTTAACTGTCTATGGTTAACACTACACTCAACAGCAGGTAACATTAGCCTTCCGCTAGCTAGCAGCTGGATTAAACACGTAAACGCGTAAAATGCTGACAGCTAACACTAACGCTGGTGTAAAGTTTGACTGTGTTTCTGTCGTTGTCGGAAAAACACAGACAGAGACGGTGAGTTCAATGAAACTGGTAACCTACAGCCTCGCAGTGCATTCGTAGTTATTGTAAAATAGCATATTAGGTCATATTGTTGAATAATAATACAAAGAGTTTTTTTTTACTTTAATGTCACTAATGCTGATTATTCATTGATTCATTTGAATTAAAACTACTGTCACAGTAATAAATTATGTATGCGATTAATTTAGATTAATTAATCACAGAGTCTGTAATTAATTCGATATAATTTTGTCGATTGACAACCCTAGTTTTTAGCATTGAATTGGGCATGGTTGTTCATATAGCGTGATGAAGAGAAGAAATTATGCTGGATTACAGTTATATACATGAAAAAAATAGATGACCACACACCTGTATTCAACAGACAATTCATCTATTAAATACTAGGGCTGTGAATCGATTAAAAAATGTAATCAAATTAATTACAGACTCTGTGATTAATTAATCTAAATTAATCGCATACATCATTTTTGCTGTGAAAGTATTTTAAATATTTCAATTCAAATGAATAATCATCATTAGTGACATTAAAGTTAAAAAAAACTATTTTTATTATTATTTTCACTGTTCAAATATATATATATATTAAATTCAAAAGGGTATTTTACAACAAATACGAATGCACCGCGAGGCTGTAGATTACCAACTTCATTGAAAGCACCGTCTCTCATCTGTGTTCTGACAACAGCAGAAACAGTCAAACTTTAGCGTTAGCTGTCAGCTTTTTAACCATGTTTAATCCAGCTACTAGCTAGCAGAAGGCTAACGTTACCTGCTGTTGAGTTGTTAAGCTGTTAACTAGCCAGCAATGTTTCTGTTCTGCGTGCTCTGTTCTCTTAAAGGTCCAATATGTAATATTTGTACTGTAATAAATCCAAAAATGACACCAATGCCTCATCAGATATTAAGGAAACATGTTAAGCTGAAATACTATCTTTTCTGACAACAATGCTAAAGTCAGTATTTTTTCTTTTTGAAATTTACGATCCGTGATGGAATTTATGTTTATGTTTTGGTTTGTGTGTTGTTATCAACTGCCCAGTTTGACAGCCAGGCCGGGTTGCCAGATATATCTGTAAACACGTAAACCAGCGCGCTGCAGCTGTAACGTTAGTACAGCTATGAATGCACCAAACAAATGAATGGGATCAACAGAGATAGATTATACCCGACATTAAAAAACAGCATGTTTCTAACAGATGCTTGACCAGAGACGTAACAAACCCCGGGTTAATATTGGAGATGTATTTGAAAGATGGAGACAGCTTACAGCCCAAAAGGACGCTGAGTTGGCTAATTTCCTCCTGAACAGGTAACCATTAGCTTCAGGCTAATTTATCACAGCTACTAGGGACGAGCACTTTGTGTCATTTCAACATTCGTGTAGCTACTTCCATAGAATTGTATAGCTAGAGTAGCCACGTTGGTTACTCGCAAAAACAACTGAGACAGCCAGTAAAGTGATTCCGACTGGTCCTGGCTAACGCCACCATGCTAACCCTGCTAATTGCTAACGTTACCGGAGGACCAGGCAGGCGGGCCACGGCTGTTTACACCGTGTAGCCTGTTCAGCGGCCGTAGCCGACAACGGTGAGTTATTTGAAGCCAAGAGGGGGGGCTGTAGCTAAGTCGGAAAGAGAGGACCTTGAGTTTCCAGTGTGTTTAGCGATTGTGTAATTCTAAGGCTAGTAAAGTGTGTATTTCAGTCGGGTGGAAAAGGAGTGCAAGGCAGTGGTATTTTTAGCGGTTCCTATCATAATTCTAAGCCGAAAAAGTGTGTGTGTCAGTTGGGTACAGAGCTCCGTGTGAGCACGGGCTTTTATGACTGTCAATATAGCCAGCATCTAACGTTAGCTACTCCGCTGTGCTGTGGAGTAATGTCTGGTTATGTGAGACAAGCGTCTAGCAACATTGTTGGATGCTGCGGTCTCAGCCTGGCAACCAACGTGAACTTCGAGTCTGGGGAGGAGGGGCGGGGGAGACGACTCTCTCCAGTATTTTGAATTTGTACTGCAGTAACTATTTTAAACACTAGCTGTCAGTATTACATATTGGACCTTTAATAGGCTACATCCATGGTCTCCCTCCTTCATATAACAGTTGTATAGTGTTTAGAACGGCTCCGAGTGAAAGGTCAATATGGAATGGATTAATTGCTATGAATTTTTTTAACGCACAAATTTTTTTCAGATTAATTAATCGAAATTAACGCATTATTTCGACAGCCCTATTAATACTATTCATTTTTAGGTCAGATCATTATCTCCCAATTCCGGCACTTTCTTTAAAAATGCCAGGTAACTCTTGCCTGATATTCATAGCACCCTGATAACTGAACTACCCTCATACTGACAGACTGTAGGACTTGATTTGTTTGTTTTACTAAATTGGTTCTGGAAAACTTTAAACTATAAGGCTACTGTAACATGTTGATAATGTCCATATGAATATTTACTGAGTAAGTAGTGTGACTCACCGATGTAGACTGTGGGTATAAGCCTGCCATTAGCTAGCTATTTTGGCCGGCATTCTCCTCCCCTTCCGCAATCTATTTTTCAAGGGCACTGTTTCTGCATCTGGGGTTTAGTGCCAACCAAGACAATAGTGATAGTCCATTGATAACGGCGTCACCGTTCTTAGAAAATCCATTGACTGAATGGGTGGAATGGGTGGTCAGTGAGTAAAAAGAAGAATAAAAAGAAAAAGCTTGGTGCGCCGAGAGAGAGAGGTGCGCTCTTAAAAGTTAAAACATTTAGAGACCGATAACCCCGTTAACATTCCCTGATGAGTATTTTTATGAAAGGTAGCCTATAGATTTTCATTGGAGGGAATTACGTATCTTTGTAAACTTCTTGAGCTGTGTGTTGAATTATGTTTTTATATTTTATTTTTTATTTCCTCCCATGATCGCTTCCCACTGCCAGGGTTGCAACTGAAATAATAGACTAAAGCAACGACAGTTTATGGAGAGGACAAGTGTAATTATGGTCAGATCTTGGTCCTGACAGATGGGGAAGTTATGATAAGCCTTTTAATTTACGCATTTACAGCGTCGGCTTTTTTTGCCAGCTTTTCTTCCTGTTTTAGGAAGCAGCGACTGGATTGCTTTCTGCCTGTAAACCATGTCTGTGTTCTTCATATTTATTTAGAATTATAGTTTGCTCTTCTTATGTAAAATATGCGGCTCTGGTAGATGTTTGCGATTGGTCACGAAGTGCAAACACCGCCTCTTTAATGTGAAGAGAGAGAAGACTGAACTAGTTGATAACCGCCTTTGTGGGACCGCGGTTGTTAGGGTTAGTGAGGCTGGGTAACTGAAAGAGATCCAGGGCATGTTGATCTTGATTGATTGAACAGGCCGCTGGCCACTCTTGACTTCCACAACTTTTAATCTGGTTTAATCCAATGTTATGATTTTTTTTCTGGAAATGTATGCAAATTAGCACATACTTCGCAAGATAAAACATCATAAACATAATTTCAGTAAACTTGTTATACAAAATATATTGTCTTAATGTCAGCAATCCACTGGGGAAGTTTTATGGTGATATCATTAATTTATGTCCTTATTCACCTGGGGTGTCTCCCCTTAACAGCAATTGACTGGTTAAACAAGTTGTCCTTATTGTTATTACATTTTAAATAAATCATTTAAATTTGACCAAATAGCCAATAATCAAGCCGTTTCTTAATTCATTGTTATTTAAGATAAATTAATATTTCAGTGGCACTTTCGAAAAAGGCTACGCATCTATTGTTTTGCATAGTTTATAGCAAACAATGGGAAAAATTCAGTCATGTTTGCAGCTCATTCTGTTAAAAAAAAATCCTGATAAAATCGTTTAAAACATAAAAGTGACTTAAGAGCAGAAACACTGGAATAAACACTGAATAAGAAATATTTTTGCCTGAAGTAAATAGTGTCCTCCTCCTTAAATGTCTTCTCGGAGTACACCAGAATGGTACATTTTAAAGCTGATATTTAAAGGGTATTGGGTGTTTGTCACCTTTTTCACCTCTTAAGAGTTTGCAGGTATGCTTTTACATCAAGATCAACGTTATGATTGTCAATTATTGCTGCTCTGCATGTGTCAAAAAAAAATGGTTCTAATGCTTGGCTTGACATGTACCGAATGGATACTGTTCTAATGTTGTGCTTTTTCCTGTTGCTCTGCATGGATTTTCTTTCTTGAGAATGCATACTATGTTTGTATGGCATCTCAAAACATCTCACCAAAGGATTGCAGTTGAAAATTAACCAGCTGGCTAATACTGGCACATTTACAGAAATATTGATTAATGTGTGTTGCCCTTACAAATAAAAAAATAAATATGTAATTTCTATAAGTCCTGTGTATTTTGGTACATATGCTATTTAAATATTTACATAACATGAATATATTGATATTCAAAATGTTGATTTTCAAATGAAAATATTTTATGCAGGAAAAAATATGATTGCTGAATAGAATTAATTACATTATATTACTATTTGCTAGAGTGTACCAATTACATAAAGGACTGAACAAAATTATTCCTACATTGTTATCTAGGTGAAACAAGAAAGAAAATATGCTTCATAATTAATTAAAATATTGCAACAAGGGGTGGCCACAGCCCGCAGGCTACAGCTCTAAATATCTTGCTTTCCACCGTTTTGAGAAGAGATTTAAATGGCATTAAGTAATTGGATTTTTTTATGGCTGGTTTCACATTCGTTTTAGAAGCTGTGCCGGTGGAATACAAGCCTCATCTAATACAGTTTTATCCCCATCAAATGCTGCTGGACTGACAGAAACTCTTGCCTCCTGAGCTTAGAAATTGCCCTGGTTATGGACTGCTGAGCATTATCGAGCCAAGTACAGCACAGCACTGTGCTTAGTGAGGGAGACATCTGATGATGAAAAGGTGATGAAGAACGGAAGAGTTGTTTTTACTGCTGTTAAACAATTTGATGGACAATAGTTTATATGGATGGATCCCTTGGATGTGCCAGCATAAGTGTAAAACATTATAGAAAGGTCCATAATACGCATAATTAATTGGAAAGTCTTTCTGATTCTGTAAAGACTGCACCCTGTAAATACACTTTTAAGCAAAATGCATCCATCTTTGTTATGCTTCTCCAAAACGCAACATTTCATATATTAAGTTTTGTGCTGAGCCTCTCATTCAGATATCATGACTTTTCCCATTCATGCCATTCCCTCCTCATCTTTCAGTAATGACAATGTACTTAGTGCTGAACACATATCGAAAAACTATTGACATTGCAATAATGACAACTATAATTTACAAATTGCATAAGATGCTGCGATTTTTCGAATAAGACAGAAAGTTGTTTCAGACAGCTTCTAGAAGTGTTTCTGCTGTAAAAAAATGTCTTTCAATTTAGGATGAAACTGAACAAATGATCAGCCTCAAAGCTGAATTAAGTGAATTTTATGGCCACTTTGGGGGGTCAGTGGACCAAGCAGAAAACACATTACGTGATGTACAGTATTATTATTATTATTATTATTATTATTATTATTATTATTACACAAAATTAGCTTTCACTTGGAGTTGTGTGTCTGGCCACTTGATGAATTGTCCAATAATCACTCTCCATTTAGGTCTGATTTGTTGTCTATCAACCAAAATAAAAAGAAAATAACTATTCCAATATTCCACTATGTTCACCAGCCAAACCTAACTTTGCCTGTGGTTTGATACTGGGCAGTAGTGATGTCCAAATGAAGCTTTATGAACCATTAGTTTTATTTGTAAACCTAACTAGATGGCGCTCTTGGTTTAAAGAAAAAATCTTCAAGGAATGGCGATTCAGTGTTCTTTCAACCCTTTGTTGAACAGAGAGTGCCATCTATTGGGCAAAAATAATAAGTAAATGCTTCCTGAAGGTTAACTTGGACATGGGGCAACACAGTCTCACTCCCAACTCGTCAAATGTCTGACGCATGGCCAAGGACCCGTGGCGTTAAGTTTCAACGCCAGGGAGGTACCCGTTGTGTTATTTTCCGACAAGGGGGTCCGTCAGATAGACAGTCATGTTAATCCCTCACCGTCAGATATCGACGAAAGAAAAAACACGCCCCCTTAACTCGAAATCTGTGACAGTTTTATTGTTGGTATTTTTAGCCCAATAACTGCTGTTTTAATCAACATTATTCACGAGATCTTATCATGGTTTATATGCATTTCTTTTAATGTTATTATTTCGGTCTATTTCGGCCAGGGAAGCTGGGTTTCTTTGTTGTTTATTGATATTTTTAAAACTATAATGCTACATCTATCAACATTTATTTAGATGTTATCATGGTATTCATTTCTTATTACCGGTGAAATATTACAGTATGCTGTAATACAGAACATTACGATATGATCCGAGCTAGACTCATTCAAAGCTGATATCCCACAATGCAATGCGGCCATTCATTCACAGAATCGAACGGCGATCAGCTGGTCTTTAACGACAGTATTGCTTCAATGTACATATATATATATATATATATATATATATATATATATATATATATAATCAGTGTTTTTATCACCAGCAACAACACGTTACTCAGCTTTGTTCCAGTTATACACACACACACCGTAATAACGTTTAAAAACATCCGCGGAAGTGAGGTCTCTGAATGAATGTTGCAGGTGTGAATTTACACAATAAAATACCAATAATAATAAATATAAAAACAAATAAAAATAGTGCTTTATGCTAGGCACTTTGATTTGCCTTATATATATATATATATATATATATATATATATATATATACTATATAAAAAACCTACAGTTGAGTGTTTAGAATAATAGAATGAATAATTTGCATTTGTTTTGACTTGTACTGTTGTGTGTATATACAAAGAGAAGCATTTTAGCATTTTATTTTCCATGCATAGTTATTTTAAAACCCAATTTTCTAATGTTGCGGTTAATGACTATTAATATCAAATACTAAAGGGGAAAAAACATGAGCACAGTTATGTGTGGGACTTAGTTTGATTTAATATCACACTGCATTAGTTGTTTTAAATAAATTACTTTTTTTAAATATCAATTTATGGTAGGCCTAACATATTAATTATTATATTCAGAAGATGATCCTCATATCAATCACCATGGTTACAGCTTGTAGCCATCCTGACCTTTGTAGCCTTTACTGAGAGACTACCTTTTCAAAATTAAGAAGGGACTGTGTTAGGAAAATAACACAACGGGTACCTCCCTGGCGTTGAAACTTAACGCCACGGGTCCTTGGCCATGCGTCAGACATTTGATGAGTTGGGAGTGAGACTGTGTTGCATGGGGAGATGGAGAAAGATGACAAGTGAACAAGGGGGACGTATTTTGGTTACTTTTTCAAACAAGGGGGATGGTGTCCCTCGTCATTCCCCCTCAAATCGCCTACTGATTGTTGTCATTACTGGCTAACTTTCTGCTAACTTGTCCTATGTTCTATGTTTGTTGCCAGATGGTCAGCTTTGCATGGGTATGTATGCCGTATTTACTAGTACTTTATTTAACAATTACAGTGCAAATAATTACATTATCACATTTTGTCTAACAAAAAATTGACAATAAGTCTCCTCAGCATTAATACTTGTCCGACCATCTCTCCTGTGCTCAGAGCGTCTTTCAGTTCAACAGTTAACACACAACTTGCCATCTGAACGATGAGCCAGTGTTGGGACACAGCTTTTATTGTCAGGGGGCAACCTCTAGCTCACCCAGTAGAGTGTGTGCGCCCCATTCCCTGGTTTGGGGCCGACCTGCAGCCCTTTGCTGCATGTCTCCCCCTGTCAGATAAAAGCAGGTGCCTTGCAGTGGAAGGTGGTAAAATATGTGGACAATGTATTAAAGGGAAAAATCCCACGAATTTCAAAATACATTTGAGAAGTGTGCACAAGGAGGCTAACCTAGCTTAACATAACAAGGTAAATGAGAACGCAAAGCCCCCTTTCCCCGAAACAGAAGCTAACCCCGGTACAGGGCGTGGATGTATGGGTACAGGGCCAGGCAGCATGACGGAGACAACCATAGGACAGAGAACACGTGCTTTCACCGGCGACCCGATAGCTGCTGGTTAGTAAATATGCAGGAACACCAAAAGCAGGAGGAAGCGTGGGTTAATATGTGTATTGATACTGGGATGTCTACACAACTGTGTGAGTCGATTGACTTCAAAAAGTTCAAAGCACCTGTTCACGTACTGTATGTCTGCTTTAGTCTATGTCTATGTCTATTTAGGTTTTTTTCTGGTATACGTCACTTACACAGTTTGCACTTACTGCGGCATCTTGTGTTATTACGTGTTATTGTTGAATACATTGTGAATACATATTTCTAAAATTGTATGATGTTTTTGTTGAGTTATTATTACAAAATACTTTTTCTGACCTTTTTGAGTCTTGCCCCTGACAAATAACCCATATTACAAAAAATACTTTTTCAACAAACAAAAAAACTAAGCTAAACTAGCAAACCCACTTTAAAAACTAATTAAAACTAAACTGAAGTTGAAAACAAAAAATCAAAACAAAATAAAAATTAAAACTAATGAAATAATCAAAACTATAATAACCTCGCTTGAGACGCATGTGGAGACACATTATGATGCCAGGTGTGAACTAACATACTAAGAGCTGTCCACTTGTGATCTGAACGCTCAGGACGGATATTAAAACAAGGTCAGAAAAGGGCCAATGTGACTGTGGCTTACTAGGACACTTGAAGAAAGCTACACTTCAAGATTCCTATAAGAATATATAAGTGTTTACCTGTAGATCAGAACTTCATCATCAGAGCAGTTGTACTGGAGCTGGTACATCTTCACTTTGGGAGCTGATTTGCTCACTGTCCACTTCACCAGTGCTGAAACAGCTGTCACCTCGGTGGCGGACACAGTCCTCTCTGGTTGGCTCTTCGGAGCCCCTTTGCTGATCCTGGTAGTCCCTGTGATATCAGAGAGGCGTGACTTTGGTGGTGCTGGCTGCCCAGTGCCATTGCTTAGGTGGGGGAGCTGAACAATAGACACCTCCACGGAGGCGGTGGACTCCCCAGCCACGTTAGCGGCAATGCAGGTGAAGGTGCCATAGTCCTTGGAGGTGGTGATGGTGATGCTTAGGGTTCCGTTGCTGTACACTGCAGTTCGGGAGGTGTTGCCAAGCAGCCGATCATCAGGGGAGATCCAGTGGATGGTAGGAGAAGGGTCTCCAGTTGCTTCGCACCTTAGGCTGGCTGTCTGGCCCTCCAAGACCAGCATTCTATGGGTGTGCTGGGTAATAAGAGGTGGCTGACACAAGAACTCCTCTTCCTTCACATTCCAAAAGTAACGACCCTTAAGGGCAGGAGGGGAGGCACAAGTCTCCAGGTCGTCATCTCTCTCAAGCCTCCGCAGCCACAGCATCTCACAGTTGCAGTGCAGTGGATTCCCACCTAGACTTAGGGACAGCTGGGGAGCATAGGGTGTAGTCAGGATCATTGAGTCCTGGGCACGGGCAAAGATAGGGTCTGGGGGTAGCTTCTGCAAGCGATTTGAGGTCAAGTCCAATCTCGCCAGCCTTTCCAGGTCAGTGAAAGTGCCCTCTGGAATGAAATCCAACAGGTTGTGGTCCAGACTAAGCTGGTGCAGGTTAATCATCTGGCGGACTGAGTCCCAGGGCAGGGACACAAGGTTGTTGTAAGAGAGATCCAGATCCTCCAAGGAAGGTGCCAGGTCCTCAAAGGCCTTGTCATGAATGCGGCCCAGTTGGTTGTTGTTCATGATGAGGTGCTGCAGATTGACCAAACCTCGCAAGTCATCAGGGCCTAGCTCCATCAAGCGGTTGTTGTCCAGATGAAGCGAACGCAGTGTTTCCAAGTCGCCAAAAGAGAAGGGCTGAATGTAGCTGATTGTGTTCCTGGAGAGTGTCAGGTCAACCAGGTCGGTCATATTGGCAAAGTCCTGCTGCGTAATGCGGAGGATGTAGTTGCCTCCTAGACGGAGCTCCACTGTGCTGCGGTCAATGTCCAGAGGCACGAAAAGAAGCCCTTTGGAGGGACACAATGTCCCCAGGGATTCGGACAGATTCTGGCATACACAGTACTTGGGGCATGCATGTGTGATCATCACTGTGGCTCCCAGGACCAGCAGGCAGCAGATAATGTGGTCCATGGTAGAGTCATACATAGGAACCTGTTTGAGAAACAACAAAATAAAGAGCGAGAGAGTTAAAGGTAATATTCATAAACTGTATCATCAAATTCAGAAATCCCCCCCCCCCCCCCTCTCAAAAACCATGAATCAGGCACAAAAGGGTTAAAAGATCTGAGATAGAGCCACAGGCCCAACTATGCCTTACCAGAAATCTTATAATAAAAATCTTTAATAATTCCCATCTGTTGAATGGGATCAATTTAAATGTCTTTCTGTCTCATTTGAAAAAAAAAAATCTGATTCCCACAGGAATCCCTAAACCTTTACCTTATTTTCCAAGTTTAACAAAGAGTAGAACCTGAGAGTTAAACCAGAAACTTTTACTTACATAAATTTTACATGTCACTGCATTCCAAGATGTTAGCAAATGTGGTTAATTCATAACATTACATTTATTTAGGTGGTGCATTTATCCAAAGCAACTTAGAAAAGGGCATTCAACCAAGGTACAACCACAAAATGATCAAGAATCATGCAAGTACATCAGCCTTATCAAATATGCTGATCTACTTCAAGTGCTACATTTAGAGACATTGAGAGATAGAAAATTTTTTTTTTAATGGGCCAAGGCGCAGAGAACGGAGGGAGTTCTTTCCACCATTGTGGAGCAAGTAGAGCCTGCATTTCAGTTAGTTACTGTTGCAACCACAGTTCAGTTTTGTTTTTAATGGCAAAGTGGTTATATTTTGTTTTGTTTCTTCATTAAGTTAATTTAGAAAAATGTTTTGAGCATTTTTGTATTAGTCACCTGGTAGCTAAGCAACTGGTGGTGAAGTATAACTGAAGCACTTGATGCCAATCAGCTAATGCAAGTGATCTGCCTGAAGTAGAAACAAGTACAATCTTGTTATTGCAAGGTACAACGGGAGCCAAAACTATGGGATAAAGTTGTTGTAAATCACATATTCACAGGCAGAAATAAGGAATGAGTTTACAATAACCATGTTTCCACTGGATATCCTATATAAAGCATCAATATTGACATTTAATTCAAAACGACTGTCTATTGTCAATGGCATACATCTTGTATCTGTCTTGTACAGTTTGTTCCATAATAGAGCCTTTCAGTTATTGCCCGTAAGGGGAAAAAAACACCTCTATCTGGGACGCCATGTGACCCAGATCCATTTGTCTTTGCACTCAGGTGTAAATACTTCTGCAATCATAATTTAGTTCTGTGATCAGGGAATCAGGGAATAAAATGCAACAAAGTGCAGAGTATTAGACAGCAGGTGCTCAGAGACAAGGTATGAGCCTTAACAGCGGCCATCGAGGGGGGTGCTGTATTTTTATGGAACAGCAGTAAATTAGCATATCTCAGTAGTCCAGAAACAAAGGACCAATCCAGCCTACTACACATGATGCAGTCTCCTCCCTTGTTACCCTAATAGTACTTGAACCAACACAGCTGCAATTGTATTTATGGATTTTTGCACATGTAATAATCTCTCTGACTAACAGTTTAATAATTTAGATAAAGACAGCCAACAGCCGCAAATATAAAAGATTCCCAACAAGTTAAGTATACCAATGTGCACATTTCAATATTGTGTCAATATTCAATATTATTATTCAGAACAAACATGCAGATAAACAGCATTAAAAAAAATGCTGTGCTTTTCCAATATAAACTGAGATTATCCCTTTTTTCTTTGCTGGCTCACACCCACACATGCATGCTCACATCTACATCTGTTCAGTGCACATATACTGTATATATATATATATATATATATATATATATATATATATATATATATATATATACGCACAGATGGCGGCACACACCCACACTCAAATGTCCAAACACCCAGATACACACCATAGGATTAACAAATATTGTCAAATCCTATCTTTGCATTAACTTAAACTATCTCTATTCAACTTCAATGGAACACAAGGTTTTCTGCCACACAAAGCATCACCTGATATAATAGCTAATGGTCGTGATGATGCTGAATACTTCAGTGTAACAGCTGGAGGGATTGATAAGAAAAAGGCTAAGCCAACGGCTGTGTCATGACCACAAGTGTTTCAGAAACGTTTTTCACTTGCATGTCTCACACAAGATCTCTCTCATTTTAATCTCTGCAGTTGTCTGCACAGGCCCTGTGAAGGCTCTAGTCTCAGCCCCGTGTCACATGCGTAACGGCGACCTGAAGCCCTTATTTATGCTTGTCCATTTTCTTTTCTTGAATATATGCGCTTAAATGCAAGGCTAAAAAAAGGCCTGAATAAATATATTTATCAACATTTTGGAACCTAGGTGGAGCAGAGATGCCGGAGAGCAGCACACTCTGCTCTGAGACAGGTCATCTAGTTGGCTGCTGCTCATTTGCATGATGTTGATTCAGGCTACTTTATGCAAATCAGGAGGGTCCAGTTTGACTTGCTGCCTCTCGAAAAAAAAAAAAAAAAGATATAATATAACATAACATGTTGAACTAAGTATGGAACATGTTTACCATGATATCAACTGAGCAAACTGTATATGTAGAAGACTGTGATAAGTTGCTGCAAGCTCCAAAACAAAAGCTAGTAAGAGGACCTTGACTTAAAAGGAGCAGTGTGTAGGATTTAGGGGGTTCTACTGGCAGAAATGGAATATTATATTCAGAATTATGTTTTCATTAGTGTATCATCACCTGAAAGAATCTTACTGTAGAATGAGCCCTTCGTATCTACAGTACATTGGGAGCAGCGGAGTTGCACCACCATGTTTCACTGGCTCAAGAGAGGACCTTTTTCATGTTTATGTTACCTGAAGACCACCGTAGGTTCTACTACACGCTTGGGAAGGGAGGGGAGAGGGAAGGGGTATTCAGTAATGATGCCCAAATGAAGCTTCATTAACCATTAC
The DNA here is from genome assembly GCA_023631565.1 of Gymnocephalus cernua. Lineage (NCBI taxonomy): Eukaryota > Metazoa > Chordata > Actinopteri > Perciformes > Percidae > Gymnocephalus > Gymnocephalus cernua. The sequence goes on along the minus strand of CM042440.1, from coordinate 27,052,029 downwards.
TTGTATTTGTTGACCCAACTAGGTGGTCCTCTTGGTTTAAAGAAAAATGCTCAAGTAAGGGCAAATCAGTGTGATTTGAACCCTTTGTTAACAAGAGAGTGCCATCTATTGGGCTCCAAAAATAAGCTTAATTTGGATGTGACTAGTATTTAGTTGGTTGCAATCTGCAATCTCACTGCTCCTTTAAGGTTTGTTCGTCAAAAATGATTGTCTAATCTTTGGCATATGTACCTTTAGTTAAAAGAGGGTTATGATGAGTGTACATGATGACGAGCAACTGTGGCTGTAGCTATGTGCAGTTTACGGTCAAATCTGTACAGGGTAACTTTGTGAATGACTTTCTGGCAGCTTGTGTTTTTGTTTGTGAAATGTTTTTTCTGTTTGTTGGAATTTTTCTTTTGTGCAGTTTTGTCTGACTATTTAAATACTGTAAATGTGCAATGTCAAAGTGCAATGAGGTGACATATTTGGTGTACAAATTACAGCTCCCCTTTTACCTAACCTTTTTTTTTATTCAGATAAGGTGGCAACTGCTCCTCATGCTATTTACACACTTCTTTGTAATCCTAACTGCTGTTATATCAATGAAATGCATGGCTACATGTGCACCAAAATCCTAAGAAAGATCTACCAGAATCATTGTATGGATCAACAAATGCTAACAAATGATGCTATCTCTTTATATTAATATTAGATCAACAAAGGTGATATTTCTGTTGTACCAAAGGACCCCAAAGCACCTGAAACTGTTATTAATGTATTTCATGTGCTGCTGATTGGTTATTTTGCTCAAAACTTCAGCCTAGAATACGGTACATTGCACATGACCTGCAAAGTCCTTTAGAATGTGCTCACAGGGCCTGGGGAACACAAATAGAAGTGTTCCATCACGGAGAGCAGAGCAGTGTTTAGTAAATCATCTGGTCAAAGTCAAGGGTGCTCTGTGGAGGATAGATGGTGCGGAGGTCAGGGAGTTAGCAAAACGAGATCTCTCCTGACAAGTCAAGCGTGGCGGCCGTGCAGGTGACTTTCTTATATGTTGAACAGTCAGGACAGCAGTAATCAGGGAAGGCCTTGATGTGAACACACATCACAGCTTCTGACAGACGCAGCCAGACCTCAGAGTCCGCCAGCCTTCATGCCCTGTCTGGCACAGAGGTGGACGGGAAGCGAACGGCTGCAGAATCATTTCACAGCAACACTTATCTTTACACAGGCAGGCCCATACTGTCCCTGTAGATAGACTTAGAAATGTGGGTCTCCACGTTGTCATGATAACCACAATTTCAATACTATTTCCATACCGTTGTGAAAGATTGAAGTCAATATTGAATTTTCTGAACATTCACAGCTTTCACCTACTGTGTTGTTCAAGCTGAAATTTCATTTCAGCATGAGCTCCAGAGGGTATAAAGTCTGCACAGACAGCAACTCAGTTTGAATGGCAAAGAGAAGACAAGGTGGCAGAACTGAAATATATAAAACCACAGCCTGTCTCCTGCAAAACACTGTCGCAGTCGATCCAAAATTAATCTGAAAAAAAGTCAAATGGGTCAAAAATGGGAGCAGCAAAACTGTATCCCAGTACACTTGCACTGGCTGATTAAACTGTTACCAACAAATAAATACGGGCAAAACTACATATCAAAACCCTGTCATCACAACAGATTATTTTTACATATTAAACTTTGTATTTTTATCTATGGCTGTATTGTGGGGCGCCTGGGTAGCTCACCTGTAGAGCACACACCCATATGCAGAGGCTCAGTCCTTGCTGCAGCGGCCGCGGGTTCGGTTCCGACCTGCGGCCCTTTGCTGCATGGCATCCCCCTTCTCTCTACCTTTGCATTTCCATTTTTTTGCAAAGCCAATTATTATTTTATTTTATTTTATAATTCCTGCCTTGGTAACATCCGTGTTTGTCAGCTGCTGTATTTAGCTCATACAGCAGCTATGAGTAGGCATGGGATGGTGGGAGGATGTATTTACCTAGCTCTGTAAGCCTAATGAGTAGCACCATCAGCACAGTAGAGTTGTTCGGTCAATTTTAGCAAACACTTATGTATTCATCCTAAACGCAATAAAGATAAAAGCCCTTTCAGGCTCCCTCACATTACTGTTTCCCTTTTTTGTCCATATGACAGGGCCAACGTGTGCTCAGGTGGTACATTTTGCTGTTCTACATCATATGCAAGCCACTAATAATAAATGATGATTCAGCCATTGGTGAATAACGTGCCTCTCTGTCAGTACAGAAAAAGAATCCTTCTCAGTATACAGCCGATGGTGTGAGGTTTCCATGTTGGTTTATTATTTCTCAACCATATCACATATAACATGTCGCCTTTTCTCTTTTCTCTCATTCGCAGGTTGGTAATTGATGTCTACAAGTCTTCTTAGGAATACATCTTTAAATTAACGCCAAGGATCAAATGATGGATAATATAGAGGATGTACATTTAATGACAACAACAATATGAAGCCTGCTCCTGCAGGCGACACAGGCCCTCCCTTTTCATTTGCATATACAGGATCTATAGACTGTGAAAGAGGCATAATCATAGGGACAGGGGTGAGAGCATTTGTCAAGACCATATAAATGAAATGGATAGAAAGGCCATTGAACTGTTTCCTGTGGTCATTTGATTGGTACACAACAAAATGGCGATTAGTGTTAGTTGTCATAGTGACAATCCGCGTCAGTGTAAAACTGTGCCGCTGGGAAGAGAGAGAGCTGGGAGATGTTCCCGGAGTTGTTCACAGAAAACAAGCCGAACAAAGCTCGCAAAATACTGTAAGGCAGTTCACAATAGACAAAAGTTTTACCCTCACTCCCCTTACAATAATGTGTTGCTTGTTAACATGTAGCATGTTCATTGGCCTGTGATTGTGACACGATCACAACGCATGTAAGAAGCCGTCCGTTAGTTCATTGAGGTTGAACATGGACAGTGCTAGCTTGCTGTTCTGTATCCAAGAGTCCACAGCGCAGCATGATGTAAACTGCTGCTTGTTCTGTACTCATCTGCCAAAGTTAAAGTTATAGTGCATAGTTTCTGTCGCCCTCATGAGGAGTTAACCTTTAAAGGTCCAATATGTAATATATTTACTTTAATAAATCAAAAAAATACCCCAATTTGTCATCAGATATTAAGGAAACATGCTAAATTGAAACACTCTCTTTTTTGACAACAATGCTAATGCCAGTATTTTCTCCTTTTGAAATTTTCGTTCCGTGACAAAATTTCTGTTTGTGTTTTGGCCTGTGTTATTATCAACTGCCTAGTTTGACAGCCAGGCCGGTTGCCAGATATACCTGTAAAAACGTAAACCCAGCGCGCTACAGCTGTCACATTAGTACAGCAATGAAAGCAGCAAACCAACGAATGGCATGTTTTCTAACAGTTGCATGACCAGAGACGTACCAAACCAGGGTAAATATTGGAGATGATTTGAAAGATAGAGACAGCTTAGAGCCCAAAAGGACGCCAAGCTGGCTAATTTCCTCCTGAACAGGTAAGCATTAGCTTCAGGCAAAATTATCACAGCTACAAGGGACAGACATTTTACAACCCCAAATCAGAAAAAGTTGGGACAGTATGGAAAACACAAATAAAAAAAGAAAGTAGTGATTTCTAAATGTACTTTGACTTGTATTTCATTGCAGACAATACAACAGCACATAATTTAACATTGTTTTTTTTCTTCTTTTTCTTTGTTGTTGCATTTTGCGCTTCAAAATGCGCCACACATTCTCTATTGGAGACAGGTCGGGACTGCAGACAGGCCAGTCAAGTACCCGTATCCTCTTCCTCCGCAGAAAGGACTTTGTAATGTGTGCAGAATGTGGTTTTGCATTATCTTGTTGAAATATGCATGGCCATCCCTGGAAAAGATGTCTTCTTGAAGGCAGCATATTGTGCTCCAAAATCTCTATCTACTTTTCAGCATTAATGGTGCCATCACAGAAGTGCAAGTTACCTTTGCCAAGGGCACTGACACAACCCCATACCATGACAGACCCTGGCTTTTGGACTTGTTGCTGGTAACAGTCTGGATGATCCTTTTCTTCTTTGGTCCGGAGCACACGGCGTCCATTTCTCCCAAAAAATACCTGAAATACTGATTCATCTGACCACAGTATATGTTTCCACTGTGTGATGGTCCATCCCAGATGCCTCTGAGCCCAGAGAAGTCGACGGCCCTTCTGGACACTGTTAACATAGGGCTTCCTTTTGGCACAGTACAGTTTTAACTGGCATTTGTGGCTGTAACTACGTATTGTGGTACTTGACAAAGGTTTGCCAAAGTAGTCCTGAGCCCATGTGGTGATATCGCTTATAGATGAATGACGATTCTTGATGCAGTGCCGCCTGAGGGATCGGAGGTCACGGTTCTTCAGCTTAGGCTTGCGCCCTTGTCCTTTACGCACTGACATTCCTCCTCATTCCTTGAATCTTTTAATTATGTTATGCACTGTTGAAGGTGAAATAAGCAAATGTCTTCCTATCTTTCTTTGAGGAACATTGTTTTTAAACATTTCAATAATTTTCTCACGTATTTGTTGGCAAACTGGCGATCCTCGGCCCATCTTTGCTTCTAAAGGACTAGACCTTTCTTGGATGCTGCTTTTGTACCAAATCATAATTACAGTCACCTGTTGACATCACCTGTTTCAAATCACATCATTATTTAACCAACTTACCAGATTACTAGCCCTAAATTGCTCCTGTCCCAACCTTTTTTGGAATGTGTTGCAGGTCTGAATGACAGGAAAGGATGTATATTTACAAATGAAATTAGGTTAACCAGACAAAACATGAAATATTTTGTGTTCACATTGTCTGCAATGAAATACAAGTCAAAGTACATTTAGAAATCACTACTTTCTTTTTTTATTTGTGTTTTTCATACTGTCCCAACTTTTTCTGATTTGGGGTTGTATGTCAATTCAACATTCATATATTCACATCGAATTATATAGCTAGAAAACAAATTGAGACACGGCCAGTAAAGTGACCCCGACTAACCCGACATGCTAACCCTGCTAACGTTACCGGAGGACCAGGAAAGCGGGCCATGGCCTATGACCTATGACCTACTGCTCCTAATTAGTTAGGATGGGTTTAAATGCAGAGGATACATTCCTCCATGTGTAAATGTAATCGGCCAATAAAGAAAATATAATAGTGGATATGAAAATGGAATCACTGCAAAGCAGTTTTGTAACTAACAAATTGTACCCCAAGGAAGCTTTCAACGTAGTCTTCTTGTTATTTCAATGTGTCCGAAACATTTTAAATTTTTGTCTTCTGACCTTTGCTTATCTTTTTCATGATGTAGCTCCAGGTTGTCAACGTCAAACTGAAGTATCTCTGCCTGCTCAGCCAACACAAGATGTTAACACAACAAATGCCACTACAGGGATTTTTAAGCCATTTCCAACTCTTGCTGTTGCAAAAAATGAGGTCCTCCATCGTCGTATGATTAATCCTTTATTGTATAAATGTATTTAAAAACACATACAAAAGACTGACTTGAAAGATTAAAAATGAACAGACGTGATCTAAAAACCATCACTATCACACGGCTAAGGTTGAAAATAGGATTTTTGGGGCCGATCACCGATCACCGATTGCTGGAAGACGTATCGGCCGATACCGATACCGATCACTTTTATGAACTGAAAATTACGCCAGTATGTAACAGTCACACATGTTCAGAGAATGTATCAGTAATTGTTTGGCTTTCTGTCCTAGCTCAAAATCTAAAAAATGTCCTTTCAATCACTGCAGACATTTCTTCAGCACACACACACACACACACACACACAGACACACACACACACACACACACACACACACACACACACCGTCACACACGGACCGACACACACTCACTCACACACACACACAGGGAAACAGCTGTTTGAGCGGAGCCGGAGCTGCTAGCTACACGACTCCGCTCTGCTTTAGCGTTAGCTAACTTTGAAAACTCCTCATACTCCTTTCTGTGACTAACCTTCAAATATCTGATGAGGTTGGTGGTGTTGAAATGTCTTTGGAGCTTTCCGCTTCGTGGTATTTCCTTGGTACACACATTGCAAATCACTAATGTATTGTCTTTTTCCCAGATAGCAATGAGTCAGCGGACCACCGGCGGTGCTCCAGAGGCAGTAGAAGCGTCAGAATAGCGTAATAGCAAACACGTTTGCCGGAGCACCACCGGTGGCAGCCGCTTTTTAAAAGCGTTAGCCGGCTTCCTACCGCCTTCGTTCCGCGGCCGGCCGCGGGCCAACTGCTGTTCTGCCGCCGTTCAGACACCTTGTAGAACTGCCAGACCACTGAATGTAGGGACGCCGCCATTTTAGCTCCATGTTGAAAATGTTCTCAGGAGTAGTGCGTTCTAATACATCCATGGTAGATCGGCCTATCAGATCGGCATTTATGGAGACCACCGATCAAACTATTTAAAGCCATTATCGGCCGATACCAATCGGTGACCGATCGATCGGAGCACCCTTAGTTGAAAACTTGTTTTTTTATTGATGTTTTTACCAGGTTTTTATGATCTTAACTGTAGCACTTGCTCTAAATGTAAAGTGTATTACAAATAAAATCTATTATTATTATTATTATTATTATTAAAAACTGTGTGGCTTCCTAGACTAGATTCCCTTACTGGCTCACCTGTGATTCCCTTACTACCTTGTCTGATTAGCACATACACACAGGTGCGTAGGTGACGTAACAAACAAACCATTCACACAAACCTACAACCCACACACACTATACATGCACACACGTGCAAATTGGCCACAACAACATCTACACTGACTCTTTGAGTTTCAGTTACGTTTAAAGCAATTAGTGATTCAAAAGGATTCTGATTTGATGAGTGGATTCAATTCTGGATAAGGATTTGATAACATTATGTCAAACTCCAAACCTAATGGGCTACTGGGATATAATGCCATTTTCCTTTTCCTCTTTTTTTCTGAGGATGATCTAAGACTAAAAGATTGTATCCACTAATTTTTTCTTTATCAGTAAAGTTTTCATAAGCAATACAGCAATTACATCTGAGCAAACAACACCGTAGCTCCCTTTCAACATTCAAAGGCATCAGATCACAGGGGAAAACCAGCTGTTTAGAAATAATGTGATGCAAATGCTATATGTAAGTACTGGGCTACTGACCACTGAGATATGGATTGAACTTGCCTTTGTGGTTCACCTTACCAAGCCACTATCTTCCCCTGTTCTACCCTAATGAAGTGACACACTAATGAAGATAAAACACCTTATGGCATTAAATACTGCACTTAATACTTGCTAATATCCCGCAGTAAAAGAATATAAAAGCTTCTGTACTAAAGATGTTATATGACTAATACTTTGTATACTTTTTTTCCCTATATTCTGCAGCAATGAGGATTTGGGCATGGGAGGGTTCAGCTCAGATGTGACAATCAGACTTATCACAATCACAGACATGAGATTTGAGTGTAAGTCTGCGTGTTGAAACATTTGTCTGCAGGAGAGCAGCTACAGAAGCAGGATCAGGGCCCTGATAGTTAGTCTAATCTCTGAGACATAGCAGACTAGCTCCTATTAGCATTCTGCCACTGCTGGGTTTTGTGAACAGCTCTAAGTAGCTTTTGGGCAGAAAATCTGCCTATCGTCTTCAGAAGGCTGCAGAGTCTGCAAGATGTTACATTGGGTTTGCACTTTAGCGGATGAATGCAGAGTTCAGAGCTTAATAAAAAATTATAGTTAAAGTGCTAGCCCGAGAAGATGTGACCTGTAGAAGCTGTAGTTTATGTGGCTGCAGGCCGATGTTTAGAGAAGGGACTGGATGAGGAAAGAATGAAAGGTCTGCTGGGTTTGTTAAATCTATAAGAGTGTTTCATAAATTAGTGGCAGGAAATATGACCCACAGAAGCCTTTTCCATCCTAATACCTAAATGTAACGGTTGTGGTTTCACACACGTAGTTAATGTTGTGAAGTTTGGTTAGGTTTAGGCACAAAAACTACTTGGTTAGCTTTAGAAAAAGATTGTGGTTTGGGTAAAAATAACAGTTTAAAATCAGTCCATCTGTTATGTCAGTTATATCAGTTCCAGTTATGCACATGACTCAAAACATGACATAGTTCAGTTTGTTTTGTAAAGTTAAAAAAAAACTTTGCCATTCCCTTTTATTTTCAAACGGGACAGGAACCCCGGTCACCTCTGTAAAAGTCCTGTGTTTGTTTGACCCATCTCCCACCACAGCCGGCCTCCTTACGATTTGGTGCACTTATACTTCACCACCTTAAGGCCGTTATATACTAGACGCAGAGCGCGTGGCGCATGCAATCGTGACATCAAAATGACATAATTTCCGGCCGGCGTGTCCGATTTTCAGCGCGCGAGCAGAGGGCGCGCACCAGTCTATTTTTTTCAGCGGAGCACGACAAACCGGAAACAGGAAGCATGAACGAGCTCCTGGGTATCCGGATGCCAGGACTCGCGGAGTGACTGCAAGTCTCTCTTGTAAACTTACTGGGTTAAGATGAGTTCTTTTTTGTGAATGAAAGGCTTGATCTGACGGAGTAGGTCACTGAATCAAATCGAAGCATTGACGGCACTGCTGCTGCCTGTTCTGCCGGTGTTTATGTTTTTCTTCTTCTTCTAGTCCTTAGAAAGAAAAACATCGGTAGCCTTTGCTCCTTGGCGCCACCGCTGTTCAGGAGAAGACTGCAACAAGTGTCGCGACCACCACGCGCGAGTATAAATACTCACGGCAGTCACATGACATCACATTTGGATGCGCCATGCGCCCTGCGTCTAGTATATAACGGCCATTAGCCTCCTACCTGCTGTCAGAATTACTATGGCCACTAGAGGGTGCCAATAGCCTGGGAAAACCCTGCTGTTCTCTTAAAAGGATATTTCACCGCTGGAAAGCTGAATATATCTTTATATTGGGTCAATTATGTAGCAGAAATGTGAAGAAAAAAATTGAAATTGGTGCCTTCAAGGCCGAGAAAAGCCAGAAAATGTGTTTTTGACTCATATGGATGAAAGACACCAAATCCCAGAATGCACTTCGCTTCGCTGCTTTGAGTCCACTCCCAAGCCACGCCTACCACTTGACAGACAGACAGAGGCATTCAACTCAACTCAATGTGTTTTATTGTTATTTCAACCATATACACGAAACAACGTTTCATCGTGGCTCAAGTGGTGTTACACATTTAAAATATATAAAAACGGCATTATATAACAACGACATACGAAACAGGCTACATTTAGTGCACACACACATTATAGGCTCAGTAAAGTTCAGCTAAGCATACTAGCATTAGGCTTGGTGGGCTGTAAACACCGAGCATAAACACAGCCGTGAATTAGCGTGGAATGTAGAATGGTCGCCATGTAACAGTCACAAACTCCAGCGGTTAGCAGTTAGTTGGATACAAATCACCACATTTCTGCACCAGTCCGTGTTAACACAGCCCACCTTCATACAGAGCATCTCTAGCTCGGATCGTCGGAGGGCTAGCAGGCCAGGTAGCTGGACAGTCCGGTACGCTGTTGTTCAGCCATGTTTCCACGAAAACAAAAAACAGTCTCTGAACTCGCGTTGGGAGCATCGTTGAAGTTGTATGTCGTCCAGTTTGTTGTTTAATGAGCGGACACTTGCAATCAGGATTGATGGGACGGGTCTATGTTGGATGAATTCAGCAACTACGGTGTCATGTTTTGTTCCCAACTGCTATGAACTGCACCACTGACTGGCTTTTTCACATTAGCAACAGACATAGCATGCAGCTACTGTAGAGCATAGTTTGATTTTAAAGCAGACAATTATGTTTCTATGTTGAGGAACATTGAGGATCAATAAACCAAAACTTAAAAATTTTGAAATTTACTGTGGGGGAAAATCTAGCAGAACCAGAGCTTCTTCCAACTTAGTGACTCCATATTGTGGCTTATGCATCTAATTCCTTTGGATATTGCACCATATTGTAATGCAAGTATTGATAGCATACTGTATAAGTCCACCAACAACTTAACCCTGCATTAAGATGATTAATTTATCTCTGCGTATCTAGTCAATGGATTTTTATTAGCCTTTTTTGTTATTGACATATGCTGACATCAATGTTTGCACAAATAGTGTCAATCACAACCAGACACACACACACACACACACACACACACACACACACACACACACACACACACACACACACACACACACACACACACACACACACACACACACACACACACACACACACCCAAGTCCCCTCATGCGCACACTGGCTGTTTCTGAGACATAAGCACTATAATTTGGAATGTGTCTCTTTCTGCTGCAGTGCCATTTTTGAGTTATCCCACAAGGCTGCAAGTATTTTTCTAGTTACACCGATCTCATTTATCAAAAGTGACAGGAAGGCGTTTTAATAAGAGCCACTCGGGGTAAAGATCAGCTTATTCAGCTAACTGCCAGAAAGAAAACACTGTGGCAGTGATTCCACAGTCCTGTCGCTCTCTGGTTAACAGTTCAGATGTGGCTCTGTCTGCCCAGCTCTGCTTCACGCCTAGCTCTCTCTCTCTCTCTCTCTCAGGCAGGTCTCAACCCTGTTTCCAAGAGGCTCTGTTCAAAAGATTAATAATTTCAGTTGGAAGTAGAAGTGACATTATGAAATTGCTTTTCTATTGTCTGGCTAATTAAACTTCTTGGTTAGTGCTCTGAATAGTCTCTTGGAGTCCTATTTGGAGTGACAGCAGTACTATGGGACCACTTTGTTTTCAAAGAACAGACACCAGCATTTCAACAAAGACACTTTCCCCACTACAGAGCGGCAGGGCTGCGAGCTGCCCTTTATGGTGGAAATTATTCTCAGATACAAATTGGGGCGGGATGCTTAGCGATGGCATTTTACATTTTTGATATTCTGCTAACAAACAGAGAAACTTCACCAAGTATGGCTGTAGAAGAAACTTTAAAGCCTGGACTGGCAGCATCAATAGAGAATAGTTAGTGGTCAAAAATGTGTGTTTAGAACAAAGTAATGGCTAAGATCTCAAAAAGCGTGACATCAGTATGAAATAGGTTCCCTAACCGTCAGGTTAGTCAAAATTATTTTAAAGTTATAAAGTTTAAAGACCCACTTCCTGCTCCAACTTTAACCTACCATACTCAGCTTCGTTGTCTGCACAATTAAAGGATTATTAGTGACATGACCAGTTTGCTCACTTTTGGTTTTACCCCAAATAAATGGTAGCTGATCTGACCGCTTGTTTACAAGTTGGTTTGTGACTGCTGAAGTCAGATCTCAGCAATCCCTCATAAAATCTGTTTTCAAGTTTCCTTTTTAATGATCTTCTCAGTACCCATCAACAAATTTAATATGCAACTACATTTTTATACAATATTTGTAGTAGGGGGTCCCTGCTCGGTCTCTCTTTCAGCTATGGGGTCCTTGCTCTAAATACTACTGCTCTAAATACTACATTACCCATGAGCCTCAGGGCCATAGCCAGGATTTTCAAAATGCAGAGGTCATAAGTCCAAGTCTCCAATTAAAGTACTTGGATTTTCATTTAGCTGTTTAATCACATTTATTTTATTTATTTTTTCAAATTTTGTTGGTGTAAAATGAAAATATAAATAGTCAGTCTAAAAATACTATAATCAGCTTATAACATAATGTACTTTTTAAAATGGAACTCCCTAACTTGCTTAAACCCCCAAACTCCCAGAGGAAATATAGACATGACCTGAGTGTCCTCATTGGTAGCTTCAGTTTGGCCCTAGCCTTACCTGATATTGCTGAGGAGGAGATGCTACTCGCAGATGCAAATTCAAAATGCTTTGTTGTTGCAATAGGGAACAAACATTCACAGCATCGTAGTTATTTGTACTTAGTGCTAAAATAGTAAGTTGTCTAATAATGTGTAGGCAGAAAAAATGACCTTTTACTTAAATAAATAACACCTCCTGTTTCGCAACAATTATTTTTTGTTAAACCTTTATTTATCCAGGTAAGTCGATTGAGAAAAAATTCTCCTTTGCAACAACGACCTGTCACATTCACACAGTTCCACATTCATACCTGGAAGCTGCCCAGTACAACCACAGTCTGATCTGCTGGCCACTGAGCAGCTACACTGGAGCAGTCGGGGTTAAGGGCCTTGCTCAAGGGCACCTCAGTGGTGGTAATGAGGGAGGGACAAGCGCTGCCGGTCTGGGGATTGAACTGGCAAACTCCCTGTCTCAAGCTCGCTTCTTTAACCTTTAGGCCACCACTGCCTAATAGGAGGAGGGATGAGCAACCAGTAACTACCGCCTCTCAATCAAGCAATTTCTTTTCAGTTTTAAAATACTTTTAACAAAAAGTAGTATTTCAAACTCATCACAAAGACACACAAAAGAATTTAAATGATCTATTGAGACAATAACATGTTTTGTCAAAAATGTATTTATTATCTATTTCTATTAAGACAGAATTTGAAGGCTTTCCCAAGCACTGCAGAGGTCTGCAGCTCCATGCCTTCATGTAATATTGATAAAGGTATCACATGAGCAAATGTGGTGTCAAATACTCATAAATCAGGGCCAAACACAAAACAAACATTTTAAGAAAGCAACTATATCCCTGCTCATATCTGAAAATATGAAAGAGCCTCTCCTGTAATGCAGCAGCAGCCTCTAACCTCTTTCTCTGCGCTATAGATCACAGACCTTCTTGGTCAAGCCTCTCCAGGGAACAGCTGGAGAGATAACAGACTCCAATGAGAGGAGCCTCCTCAAATGCCAGGGCAGCTGGGTGAAAGGCAACACACACCAATGCATTCTCACGAAAATGTATGCACACCAAAATGTATATCCTACCAAAGAAGGAAACCGCCGGCTGGTCACATGACGCCAGGTGGTCCGTGACACCGGCTGGCTACGAACTCCATGACGCCGAGCGGCAGTTGCTAGTTGTTTAAGCTGATAGAGAGCTTTGTGACGCCGGCTACAGACCTCCATTGTGTCAGCGGTAGTTGGTGGTTCAGTTACCCAAAAATAGCTGACTTTGAGCCGGGTACAAACCACCGCGAGCTGCCGGTCATTTCGGTGGACATTAAGGCCAAATTTAGTCCACAAAATATGATTGTTTTGCCGCAACGAAAATTAAGATTAGACACCAAAACGACTAGTTAAGATTAGGAGAAAAATTGTGGTTTATAGTAAAACACTCCTAAGGAACACGCATTTGAACGGCTTTAGTTTTCCCTGGGAAGCAAACTCCGCTCTGGCTTGAAAGTCCTGTATGTTAACGCCCTCCCATCCACCCTGACCACCTCCCCACACGGCAAGCCACGTTCTTATACTGTGGCCGTCAAAGTAGTGAATACAGAAACAAAAAGTGGAATGCTTACAAATTACAGTGCTTAACTTTTAGCACAGGCTGCATACACACACACACACACGCACGCACGCACGCACACACACACACACACACACACACACACACACACACACACAAACACACACACACACACACACACACACACACACACACACACACACACACACACACACACACACACACACACACACACACACACACCATGGACTGCTTACTGGCATAGCTGCTCCCTCTCTGATTGTGATGTGAGCTAAGTTCAGCTGATGTGCGAAGGAACATGTTGAAAGCAAAGATATTTTCGAGAGGCAACAAGTAAGATTTCTTTAGAACTTAAGAGAAACAGTATAAAATATCAGACCTCTAAGGTTTTCTGGCTCAGGCCTTCTGCTTGTTCCAAGGGTTGGTGAATGCCCATCCTCCTGGAATACAACTCTGTTTAAATAATTTTAATTGTTACATTTCCTGTGAAGCTCACTGCATTTCTACTACAATGAAATGTGAAACCTTTTAATACTTTTGAACTACACCTTAATTTGGTCAGCTAAATCCATTTTAATCTAACGACCTCCTGGTCCAGCAGGCCAGTATTAGTCTGAGTTCACTGACTTTCTGAGCAGGACAAAGTGACTTGCACATCAATGACGCCACAAATAGTGTAGCCACTAAATTTCCTAATATTACAGAATTGTTTAACACCAAGCAACATGTTTCAGGTGCCACTCACATAGGTGGTCATACCTTGGACCTTGTTTTTTCTCTGCGGTTAGATATTGATCATATCCGGTGTGAGGAGCTACTGATCAGTGATCATAAATGTTTTGTTGTTTTTTATCTCTCTGTGAATGCTGACACTGCGTTCCCACATCGTTACTCAGAATATGGCTAATCAGTTTTAAGAGCCCTATTAATGAGCATTACTCCATGTTGCTTGACAAAGTGGCAACTTTAAAGGTTAGGACTAGGGCCATTTGCAACACTTTTCCATGGATGACAGATGCTTTCTCTAGGCTGAGACAGAGGTTTTGTAAAACAGAACGATTGTATAAAGCCACTGGGCTAGAGGTGCGCATATCGCCTATATCTCAAAGATTTGAAAAGAAATCCTAAGATTTTGTTTGATAGTATTAATAACATTGTTTCACCCCACACTCTACATTGCCACATTTCTCCACAGATGATAGTAACAAGTTCCTTACATTCTTTATTGAAGAAGTAACTTAAATCCAGCATTCATCCCGGGACTCTCCTACCCAACTCTAGCCCCTCTTTATCTCCCCTGTCTATCTCCTACTGCTCTGGACTCTTTTCAACCTATCAGCTTACACGATCGGATGGATTTGATTAGGAAGATGAAGCTATCGTCTTGCCCTCTAGATGTAGCCTACGACCATCTCTATTTTTAAAAGTTTTAACAATTATTGACCCTGCTGTTTCAGCTGTAAATTTCTCCATGTCAACAGGACATGTCCCTTCCTATTTTAAGCATGCTACCATCCAGCCCATATTAAAGAAAACCAACTTAGATATTGCAACACTAATGAGCCTATATCTTAACTCCCAATTTTGTCGAACATTTTAGGGAAGGTTATGGCCAATCAAATAACTGCTGTGCTGGAGAGGCACAATATTTATGATACATTTCAATCAGGGTTTCGGAAACAGCACTCCACTGAAACTGCTCTTCTGAGGGTTTCTAATCATATTTTAGTGTCCTCTGATGCAGGTGATTGTTCTATGTTGATACTTCTTGACCTCAGCTTAGAGTTTAACACAGTAGACCATCATATCCTGATTAAGAGGTTACATGATAGGGTGGGCATAGCTTTAGACTGGTTTTCTTTGTACTTTACTGACAGAATTTTCATCGTCTCTATTGGAGACTTTGTGTCAGATTCCTTTCCACTGTCCCGTGGTGTCCTGCAGGGCTCAGCTCTGGGGCCCCTGTTGTTCTCTTTGTATTTACTGCCCTTAGGACAGATCATAAACAGATATAATATTGCATACGAGTTATATAAAGATCCATTTCTCATTTAAACCCAGTGAGGCTTTTAGGTTATCTACTTCTTGACTGTCTAAATGCTATTAGGGACTAGTTGGCAGAAAATGTTTTACAACTCATTGCTAATAAGACGGAACTTCTGGTTGTTGCCCCAGAAAAGGTTGTCTCCACGATCATTCAATGTATTGAGCCTTTTTCTTCTGCTGTCCGCACCAACCTGTGTAATTTAGGGGTGATATTTGATCAAACTTCATTGTTCAACACACATGTAAAGCCAGGTATTGTTTCTTCTCCACTTAAGAAATATTAGTAAACTGAGATCTGTAAACTTGAGATGCATATACATGCATTTATCTCTTCTCACATTGACTTCTAACACACTTTTCTCCTTACTTAGTATGTCTGGTCTTGATTGCTTTAGTTAATCCAGAATGCTGCTGCAAGGCTATTCACTATAGGTCAAATAGACGGCCTCACACTGCGATTGTTCTTAAGTCTCTTCACTGGATCTGTTTCGCATATAGGATTCAGTTTAAAATTCTCCCCTACATATGTGGCCTAGCTACTTAACCCATATTTGTTAGCTTGCTCTCTTAGGTCTGATATGTTAAATTTCCTGTCTATCCCATGCACCCAGCATAGAGCTGTGGTGACCTATATATTGAGTTTGTAGCACTTTAACTAACTAAATATCCTTACGGTCTGCTGTTTCTGTGGACTATTTAAAAACAAGTGATATGTACCTATTTAGTCAAGTATTTGTAGGACCTGTTTGCACATTATGTATGATTATATAACTATATAATGATTTTATCTGTAAAAAGCACTTCATCAATACATATTTTACTTTTTTACTCATGTTTTGCTTGCTTAATTTTCAATGGCTTAATAATGGAGGATGATGGCAAATATTCATAGTCACAAAACATTTAAACATCAACTGCGAAAATCTCAAACCAACAGATGGCGTAACTTTTCTAGTATATTGCTGCATTTGCTTTTCATATTAAAATGTCACCAACTGTATGCATGATTTTTCAAGACTCAGAGAATGGCAATTCAGTGTGATTTCAACCCTTTGTTGAACAGAGAGCACCATCTATTAGGCTCAGAAAATAAAGAAAATTATTCATAAATCTTAATTTAGACAACACTTATATATATAGTAGAATGCAGTGTTGGCTAAAAAAAGGCCATTCTTCAACTAGAAAGTTATGTTTGATCCCTGGACCAGCCAAAACACCCAGTTGTTTTTTGAAAGCTGTCCTTGAGGAAATCACTCGACTCCCATTGCAATTGCTCATTTGTTGTGCGTAACTCTTGATAAGAACATCAGCTGAATGTAAAAACTTTAAAATGCAAAATACAAGTTCAATAAGGCTTCAGGACATTCAAGGGCACAACAAGCTTTGTCTTTAAGTCATGGTCTGAATACGTATTACTGTACAAACTGAGTTTGTAGACAAAGTGCAGTGTTGAAGACACAAACAAACACAGACCCATATGTACACACACAAATCCCAAACTTAGACTCTACACTGCACATCATCTTACTTTGATATTATTTACACTAACCTGCTTCTGATTATTAATGATGTGCCCTGCATTGCTCTGCTGTCAAGAAGGGACTTGCTTGCTTTTCAAGCTAAAAGCGAGTCATAACACACATACATTATGCATGCAACTCAGCTCATACATCTCAGATCAGCTCCTGGACCCTGAGGCCAATCAAGAGGAGCCAGAGAGAGCACAAAAAGCTGTGTTTGGAAAATTATCTTCCACACAAAACAGTAAGCTATAGTTAACCCAATTTGCCTGCAAACATCACTCTCTCAGTACTCTCCTCCACTATCCACTGAGCTGTCCCACCGTGAACACAATAAAAAAAATACTTTTAATGTAAAAACTAACCTTCAGACGTCATGTATTCTCTTCAGACATCATCTCAGCTACTGATACCATAAACCTCATCACAGTATAACAGAAATATTTCAGTTTACCACTGAGATCCACCAGCCTCCAGATAAGCTAATATTAACTCCAGCTGCGGACACATATTTGATGAGAAACCCTTGCTCCATTAGTTTTCAGGTTTATTTATTATTTATGTGTGCATTAAAATAACAAGCCTAAACATGCAATTATGCCAAATATATTTCATTAAAGTATCAGGAGATGTGTTATTTACTCAGCAGGTGTGCAGGATGCAACTCAGCCCTATCAACATCTCTTATCTTGCTGCCATCTGGAAGGCGTTTCATGGTGTTAAAGACTGGCACTTCCAGTATCAAAAAACAGCTTGTAGATGGCCGGTTAGCTCAGTTGGTAGAGCAGGCACACATATATAGAGGTTTATTCCTCGACGCAGACCCAGGGTTCGAGTCAGATCTGTAACGATTTTCTGCATGTCTTCCCCCTCTTTCTCCCCTTTCATATCTGAGCTGTCCTATCCATTAAAAGTGGTAATGCCCAGAAAAAGAAACAAAACAAAAGAAAACAGGGACATGAACTCAGGTCTCCTGCGTTATTAAAGTTGGGCACGGAACACAATCTCCACACCCATTCTTTCTACCTCACTACATATATGATACATTCCCTGGATTGGCCATAAATGTTGGCAGTGGATAACAATTTAGAGGTGCGAAATGTCTTAATATGAATTTAATTCCTGGGACACTGGGCTGTACTTTCCCTATAGCCATGGGTCTCAAAGGGGCATAGATGACCAGGTAGAAAATATGTTGCGGAACTTCAATGAATGGGATGCATGTGGGCACAACAAACAATCAAGGGCTTTCACAGTAGAAAGGTGATCACAATTTAGGTTTCCCATGCCTCCAGCAACCAGTTGTTGCAGTTTACATCCTTGTCAGTCCAGACTTACATGACATATGTATTGAAGACTTTGAAGGATTTCATTAAAAGGTAAAATGTGTATTTTTTGGCAAAAAATACAGGAGATATATACAATTGCCACAGTTTCAAGGTGGGCACCCAAGATCAGTGTCACCGATTAGGTATCTGACCAAATGCAAAATAAGATATGATCTCCTCTTCTGTTCCTGAGTTATGGTGTTAAATAATAGCCAGAAAACAGTAAGATCAAAGTGACTTTGACCTTTGACCTCCATCCAATCTAATCAGTTCATCCTTGAGTTCGAGTGAATGTTTGTGCCAAACTCGAAGAAATTCTTCCCAGGTGTTCACATTCACAAGAATGGGACGCATGGACGGAAAACGGACGGACAACCCAAAATTATAATGCCTCCGGCCACGGCTATCGTCGACGGGGAGGCATAAAAATATAGGGACTCTCAGATTGTGTGTCCTGTCCAGACTCTCTCCAGTTGTCTGTCACACCTGCTACTGCAGCAGTCAAAGATGAACAGAGTAGATGGAACATTCATAACACACCATCATCTGGATCACCCCATCCAGCTCAGCAGTGTGCTCCAGAACAAATAGGAGATTCCATTTACCGCTGCAATATGATGTGCCTTGACTGCCAATTAACGATTGTGAAACTAGAGTCCAGAAAGATTCCAGTCACAACACATAATACACAGTTAAAATAGTAGTTGATTTGAGTTGAGTTGAAGGGGGAATCATGAAATAAATGCATAGCTGATTCTGTAACAGAACTACAAAGTATACATGCAGTATTGTCACTAAACATTGAAATTGATGTACTTCAGGTGTAAAGGTTAATAAAATCATATGTGTAATACACAACGGGCATAGCCATGCCTTATAACAATCAATGTTCAGGAGAGATTTACCAGAGTAAACCTTCCTGGAGTGTTTACTGTATGCTGCTGTGGTGTAATCACAGGAGACCTGCAAACCCCTCTTTCCTTGTGTTGTTTGTCTCCCAACTTCAAATCACAGCTACTACTCCACTATCGCTTCCACTCCACTCTGCCACTGAAAATAGAAAGACTCACGTCACGCGTGGATCCTCCCACACTCTATTACTGTGTAATAGGTCAGCCCATTGTTCCTCGTTCACTCACTGAACTGCCGTTACATTCTGCACTTTCACAGGACATGGAGCACTTCAAAAATAACTGACCAGTCATGTTCTCTCTAGTGTTTCTGGATTTACAACTTCACTCTTATCTGTGTGTGTCAGACACGTCCCACATACTCCCACACAGAAGCCTGGCAAGCACGCACACAGTATTCTCACTTACACTTGAGCACAGTTGGAGAGTATCACAATCCTTTTTTAATGCAGGATGATTTGCTGAGTGCAAATGACAACACCCTGTTTCACATATATTCAACTGCAGACCTTCAAGCCACGAAGCAGAATGTGGAGCGCACACATTGGCTCGCTTGGCAAGCTAATGATTACGATGCCCATATGGGAGTCACTGCTGGCTAGGGTGCAAACTTTGCAACGACCCCATGTGGAAAATGGGAATAGTGTTTAGCAGCTTCAATGTTAGGTCGAGGTAGGAAAATTCCCATTTGAAGACGTATACATCATATCAAGAGTGACCTCACAAGAATACATAACAGCATCTGCAATTTTTTTCCAACACCTAAAATGTTTCCTGAAAGGAAGAAGACTGTATAGAATAAAAAAATATATTGGATTTGGTAAACAGGCATTTGATGGAAGGTCTGAATGCAGCAGCAGGCATTACCATTATAAATCGTTTACCCCAATTCTCTATTTAATCCTTCAGGAGAGGCACAGATGATGCTGTTGACTCTCTCCTGCTCTGTCTGTCAACACCTGGCCATCCCCGGAAACTATGCCAGACTGCTTTTTCATTGAATTTAGCTCTGCTTTTAACACAATCCAACAGCATCAGGAAGTCAAAAAACTACAGCACTGGATCCATAACTTCCTCTTCAACAGACCACAAGCAGTAAGCGTAGACAATTCACTGTCACCCACCATTATTCTCAACCACAGGGGTGCATACTAACTCCATTTCTCTATACCCTCTTTACAAATGACTGTCAAAGTCCCTCCACCATAACCCTCTACTTCAAACATGCAGATGGTACGGCCATCCTCACACTGCTCAAAGACAACAATGACTCTTTCTCTGCCTATCAACTTTCCATATTCCATTTTGGCTCATGGTGCGACTATAACTTACTCTACCTTAACATCTCAGAATTTAAAGAACTGCTCTTAGGCCCCCTAAAACACTGGTCCATCCCCTTGTCTCACCATCAAAGGAGAGAAGGTAGAGGTGGTGTTAGTCTGAATCAACGGACGTACATCTCCAGGATAATTGCCTGACCTTCAACTTTCTGTGTCTTGCCGTTCTCAAACTCTGTTCGCTTCGGGAAACAACACCAAATTTCGAGCTAGCAATCTACATGCTAAAATTGGCAAGTTTTGAAGAACATTTGCATAGTGCAACATTCAGGCATGCTTGGTTTTATGGGGAATTATTGTAAAGATTTACAAAGAATATGTTTACGTTTAAATGTTTACTATCTAACTGGGAGGTTTTGGGACGGATTGGAGAGGATTGCTATGATGAAGTACACACACGTTAACCATGTATTGAGCTGATTTAAATAAGTAAGTTTCACTACCCTAATTTGATAACTTATTTATCTGCACAGGAATGTCATTATTAAGGGGTTTTCACATCTCTGTAGCTTTCCAGATGTCCAGATTTTAGCCAGCAATTATTCCTCTCCCTCCTCTAACCAGGAGGCTTT
This sequence comes from Gymnocephalus cernua, assembly GCA_023631565.1. Lineage (NCBI taxonomy): Eukaryota > Metazoa > Chordata > Actinopteri > Perciformes > Percidae > Gymnocephalus > Gymnocephalus cernua. The sequence goes on along the minus strand of CM042440.1, from coordinate 27,030,923 downwards.
TTACCACCCAGGAGCACAGAGATCCAGCATGTACAGAGAAGGACAAAACAGACCATCCATCACCTTTGAGAAAAGAAGTGATCACAGCATGGTGGGCATAGATTGGTATGGAAGTCATGATTGCAAAGATGATGATGATGATGATTACAGCCTTACTGCTGCTAAGAAATCCATTCATCCTACGCAGCTCTCACCCACTGCTGCGCTATTTCAGAGCCCAGATTGTAAAAACACAGCAATCTCAGCGTAGAAAGATGACAAAAGCCAACTGTTTTGATGAAAGTGTTGATGTGTGACATTGTAATTTTTAGCATTAAAGTTAAAGGCTTTTATAACTGACAACAGCCTGAGCTTAATGTATAGCAACCACAACACTCCCCACAACCCCACATATGGTAGAATTAAACTGCAAGGAGACATGACAGGAATTGTTGGTAACTGGTTTCCTGCAGCTCTCTTGGTGCTGTTTTTTTTTTTTTTAGATGATTCTGAGATGAATACAATCCTCTACAGGAATCGTGTCTTTTGTGGACCATGAACCGTGGAGAGCAGCTGACCAACTTTACACTTTTTACTGTTTGTTGACTTTGCTTTTATTAAGATGCTTCATGGGATGTTCAAAGGAAGTATTCACCTTCTGAAAGATTATCGACAGAACACAGGGTAATCATGAAGCAATGAGAGCAATTAAAGTACAATGAAATATTAATAAGGGTGGATATTTCTGCTCTTTACTTCTACCCACAAATTGCTCTTTCTCCTGAGGGGGAACTATGGCCTCTCTGAATGCAGTTAACATCCGGCAAAAGAGAGAAATTCAAAGAGGCATGAATTGTCTGGAGCATACACTGTTCCTCAAACACTCTGTATATAATTTATGTGCTGCTCTGCACTGTCAAATAAGTCATTGGTGTAATGAAAAGCTGTGTGTGTGTGTGTGTGTGTGTGTGTGTGTGTGTGTGTGTGTGTGTGTGTGTGTGTGTGTGTGTGTGTGTGTGTGTGTGAGACCAGTGGCTGTAGTTAACAATGATAGGATAAAATGCCATCATATTGCTCTTTTCAAACCTCCACTCATAATGATGAAGACATGTTCTGGGCCAAGGTCAGTAGGACAAAACAGAGCCAGAAAGTGAAGAGCTGCAGATACACAGTGAAGCAGGAAAACACACACTGGCAGTGTTTACTCTCCACATACACAGATTGGGACCTATCTTGCACCCAGCGCAATTGACTTTGTACACCGACGCATGTGTCATTCCTATTTTGCACCCGACGCACAGCGGACTTTTCCCTCCACAGACGCACGTTGGTAGATTAAGGAATGAACTTGCGCTCCCGGGGGAGGTTGAAAAGTGGAGACGTGTTCCAGCGCAAACGTTCCCTGGTGCTATTTTGCAGTTTCAGAAAACAATTCCGCCACTGACCAGAAAAAACCTGGTCTAAAGTCAGTGGCGCTAGTCTGAAGTCAGTGGCGCGTTATTCAGATGCTATTTTAGGGGCGCATGCTTGGCCATAATGTAGCGTGTACACAAGGCGCATACACTTTGCTCCTCTCATCTACATGGACGCAGCAGTTCCCATTTTTGCAAACCATAGATAATTACAAGAAAAAATATTAGTGAAAATGCGCTTCAGGTGTTTGGATAGGTCAGGAGCCACTTCACAGTACAGTCCTCAAAATTCGCAGCATTCTTTGTGGCTTGTTACACATTTCCATGAATCATGGATGTGTTGATGACATAAATGAGGAAATATTAGAGGACTTAAAGGAACACGCCGACTTATTGGGACATTAGCTTATTCACCGTAACCCCGACAGTTAGACTAGTCGATACATACCCTTCTCATCTCCTTGCGTGTCGTAACTCTGTCTGACGGCTCCACCGTTAGCTTAGCCTAGCACAGATCCTGGAGGTAACCGGCTCCAACTAGCCTACTGCTCCGAGTAAGTGACAAAATAACGGCAACATGTTCCTGTTTACATGTTGTGATTTGTATAGTCACATGTCTCTCGGCTCTTACTTAAAATATTTTACAAAACACCACAGGTTTAAAGTTTGAATTGCGTCTCTAGGTGAAAGTATGAAGAAGATAGATTTTGAAGTAGAAGAGGATTTGAAGGATTTGAAGCCTGCTCATTGACAAACATTGAAAAAAGCTTAATATCTTAATATCTTGCTCGCGTGCACCGAAATTATGGCTGACGTTCATCTTCCTTGACAGCAGAAACTGGCATATTAAGAAAGTTTTGTCTCTAAAGTTAATAACAATTGAATTTCTAGCAGAAAATGGATACTACAGTTGCGCTTTCTGTTTTCAGTGAAAGCATACAAACATTACTTTTTTAGTTAGTAGGATACCTACTTTTTGTATACAGTATGGTTACCTAGCAACTGAGGCTTGAAGACACTAACAGTCGTCCTCCATTCCACAAGAACTGCTAGGTGAGTTGTTAGTGAACTGAGCTGTGGTCTGGGAGTCCTGGGTTTGTTTCCCCAGTGTCTTGTTTTTTTCATTTTGGATTGGATAATTTGCATGCCATTGCGCAAGTCAGGGTGGACTCATGAATATTCATTATGGGACTTATCCCTGAATGGCTAGTACTCGTTGCCTGCTCTGGTTGGGTTGGTTAGGTTAGTGGGATTGGTTATGGTTAGGGTAACCATATTGGACACTGCAACGATAATATTCCAAAAAGGTGTAATACATGAGTTGTATGGATAACTGTGTATAAATATATGCCAAGGTAAATGCACAGGGGTGCAAATAGCATACATTGATATTTGTACCAGACAGGGTATTAATAGAACACATTGCTGTGTGCACCGGGGTACGAATAGCATTCATTTCTAATTGCACTAGGGGTGCAAATAGTACTTCTAATTGCACCGGGGTACGAATAGCATTAATTTCTAATTGCACCGGGGCATTTAGCATTATATAGCAATAGCATTAATTTCTAATTGCACCGGGGCACAAATAGCATACACTGCTAATTGTACCAGGGGTGCAAATAGCCTCACCCTTTTTTTATACTCAAACATCTCCACGACTTATTGATTGGCATAATAACCGTGCAACACAACGAATCGATAATGAAATTCGTTGCCAACTCTTTTAATAATCAAATTTTATCGAATTGTATCGAATTTTATCGAATTTTATCTAATCATTGTTGCAGCCCTAACTCAAATAAAGGACCGCCATCCAGAAGTTCACAATCAATATCATGAGCAAGCTACTAGCAAGCAGCCTAAACACAAACAGCAGCGGCTGGAGCCCACACATTAGCGAGTGTGCGGTGGAGGAAGAGAGAAAATAAAAGAGAGAGGGCAGGGTGTGTGCCAAGTTGCTGTGTCTTGCATGTTAGCTGCTGGTTAAAGAAAGTGAAGGGGGTTAGCCTCGGAGCCAGTGACAACTTCCGCACAAACTCAGTAACTTAAGGTGGGCTGGCTTTAAGGTGGACCAGCTTTTCTTATTTTAATGACAAGCCGTTCCTCCAAGTTTTGCTTTAGTAATCTCTCCCTCACTGCAACCGAGAACCACTAAGCTTTCTGCAAATAATTGCGTGAAGATGTCACCAATATGCAAATTAGCATATGGCGTCATTTGCTTCTAAGCACTCTAAAAACACAGGGAAAACCCTGATTAGTCATAAAAAACCTTGTCAGGATATTTTGTTTTAAGATTCTTATGGATTTGCGATCCAAACTTTTTCACAGATGTGAGTTAAACTGGACTTTCATTAAGGTACACACTGCAGTAACATTTCATGGTGGCTCTGCAATTTTTTTTGAGGAAACAATGAGGTATATCGACATAGGTGAATATTGGTTATTGGCCATAACTGCAATGTTAATAGTATCGGCCAATATGTTCACAGTGGTATGTGCTGGTGGATATGAGCTGTGTGGATTGTCTGCTACTTTTATCATGACCCTCATCATATTTACCTTCAGCTGCTGATAGAGCAACACTTGCTACATTAGCTGTGAACAAGGAAATGTGTCCGCTATGCTGGAAAAAAAAAAATGAAGTAGTATGCAATTGAAAAAAAAAAGTGGAGCACTAGATCACTTAGCTTATCACTTCAAGCCCTGTAAAGACAGATTTCTGGTGCCGTCAAGCCATGGCAGCCTATATGCAGGCCCCAAATCCCTGTTTGTGTTGTTCAGGTGTCTCAGCAACACTAACCCTCCTCTCCCTGGCACATGGTGACTCAGCTATGCTAGAGGGCCAAATGCTGAAAAATAATGGCTCCCTCTGCCATTACCAACAATTATCTTCAGCTTGTGTGCCTGCTTGTGGAGACAGCTGCCACTGGGATCAGTCAGGTCTCTGCTGCTCAGCCTGCAGTGTGCTTGCATAGGATGGAAGATACATGGAAAATCAAATATATGAAAGGGACAACAGCTGACTCGAGTTGGTTCAATCAACCTGGAGTAGGTTGACTCAGGGTTACGCGCGTGCACCAAAGACAGCATGAATGGAGCCATGATACTACGATTCACCATGGCAACAACCACAAACAAACGGGTCGGCAGAAATACTCATGCGCACATATGCGAGTTTGAACATGTATTATGTTTAAAAAGCAACACAGCGGCTGCTGCAAAAGAGAGAGAATTTGCGTTGGAGAAAATTGCTGCTAGCCCAGATGATTTATAGCAGTTATACAACGTTTCAGAGCAATCTCTTCTGACAGCGCTTTATTAAAATGCTCCGCATCACCAAGGTTGTAAAGAAAACTGTAATGCAACACAAAGAATGTGCTGGGATGTAGAGCATGTCCATCATGGGTGACATTAGTGATATGAGGACGGATAAGGTTATGTAGCTTACATAACTGATAGACTGGGAAAGAAAAACCATACCACTCAAATAGGAAGTTCTGGAAATTAAAATGCGTCAATATCATCTTCCGACATATGTTTAACTCCCTGCCATACAGCGTCTTCATCAACGGGATTGTCGACAAAAGGAAATGTCATGTTTTGAGAAAAAACTATGTTTTAAAGTCTGCCTAACAGTTAATAAACCAACAATGTTTTTTTTTTTTATTCACGCCGATATAACAAACTGCGCTGAAATGCGCCTGATCCAGACTGAATGAATGAATGAGGAAATGAAGAGCGCTGTGTCAGAGGGAGGAGCGTTAATTCTCTTCATACATCCATGGGGAGGAGTTTGAGAGAAACTCAAGATTTCTTGAAGAAAACCTGCTCCCGACCAGGACAGGTTCATAGGCTCAGTTACCATAGTAACTGACTCTGAGGTTACCTCTCTTTCTGAAACAGAAAACCCAGAGTTTCCCTCATCTCAGGCTTAACAAACTCATAGTTTCCACTAAACCTCCTACCTGAAACGGACCTCAGTAGGAGAGCAGGGTAAGCCTAAACACACTACAGGTAAACAAACCTTTATGCATCACTACAAACCACGCAAGAACGTTCACTCCCCTTATTGATCAGATGTGTCTGGGGCGGAAGCAAGAAAGTAAATACAGGAAGAATGTCCTGTGTTTTGGACTAGTGCATATTTGTCACATCTCCATGTATTCATTAAAATCATTTTCCAGACTTTACTACGTCTACTCTGCTCCCCGGGATGTTGCTCTGCTCAGCCGGCATCTGTCTCCAACTTTAGCGGCGGCTGGTTTGACCACCATTAGAGCCATGCTAGTGAGCTTTTAGTGTCCAGGTAATTCCACTCCTCCATTTTTTTAATCAGACTTTATAAGCAACCAGCTTATTTTTTTTCTTGCTGGTTACAATTTGAAATTCACCGTTTGAATATTAGAGAATTTAAGAAAGCATCCAGAGGTCACTTTTACTTAGCATGTGAATGAGGAGCTTAATGTGGAACTATTTTAGCTTTGCTTCGTCATAACTAAGGTAGCAGCTGTTCCCTTGAGGGTCTGCAGTCAGCCAATGGCTTCAGAATTAGATTATGAAAACATAAAAATACTGACATTAAAAGATTATTAAAATGTTGGTCATGTACTCTGACGCTTGTCCAAAATAAAAGGTTTGAAAAGAAAAAATGTTTTTACTACAGCATTCATAGGAAGAATCTCAGTCTTATGAGTATTTCATTTATAGCCTGGAATTTCTCACAATCAGGATCATCCATATAAAGCATGAGATTGTCTGCATATCAATGTATGCTCTTCTCCAGGGCTCTGCAGTCTCTTGAAATAAGCCTCAGGACGGTGCTTAATTGCAAGGGGTTCAATAGCACTGGCAAAGAGGATGGGAGATAGGAGGCAGCCCTGTCTTGTGCTGCGATACAGTGGGAGATATATAGATTTATCATTATTGGTTTATAGTCATTCCATAGGGGCGGGGGAAAAAATCCATGTTATGTAGTCTACACTTGTCCAAATTGAATAGGATTATGATATTAATCGTCCCACTCTATCCAAATGAAGTCAAAATTTTAATGAACTGAAACTCTGGCTCATAGTTCCATTCTTTGTTCCTTATATGTGAAACCCCCAGTGTGTAACGTTTGTAGTTGTTTATTATGAAAATCTGTATTGCCCTTCACAAACTTGTCCTTTTTTATGAATATTGACCACCACCATCAATTTCAAGTATTCCTATTGGCTTGAAATTTTACATTTGCGCTTACATGGCGTCATCAGAACCAAATCCCAACTAGTTAATTATCCTCCGGACCGCTGCAGTCTCCTTTTTTTCTCTCTCTCCTTTCCGTCGGGTGGGGCGCGTGCCTGCTCATGGTGTGAAGCGCGCGTCCGCGCCACGGTCCGACATGCACTCCCAACAACCACGGCTGATTGACGGCCTTTTGTACACTTTCGCTTTTTGAAGCCTGACGGCTACCGTAGCTGCATTACGTACATTCAACTGCGTGGCGAGAGAGAATTGATTGTGATACATGATCTCAACGCTAGATGGGAGTAATTCTTACACAATGTAGCTTTAAGTATTTGTGTCTATACCATGTTACTACCAACCAGATGCTTTTACTGTCCTATTTATTTTCTCCCTCTACTCCCCCCGCATCCCCCTCTTTTCCCTCCCATATTTACACCCAGTTCTCTCAGCATCAGCTCCTCGGACACAGACAGCTTCATCTCGACAGAGTGCAGCTGGCATTAACCCCCGTGACGCTGTGATTGCAGAGCTTACAGACAAGACAAATTCCTGTTCATTAGTTATACTTTCACTTACATCACAGGCATTTTGCTGATGCCTTTATCCAGCGTGACTCTCTGACTTGCAAACATGTAGAAGAAGCTTAAGCATTACTGGTGCAGCAATAAGGCTAAACCTCAGGGATTATTTTTATATGATAAAATGACAGATGTAACAAAATCGGACATAGAAATAATGGAAGGGATTCTGATTGTGATTACAGTCCCCAGTCATATATCCTAGAATGCTAATATGCATATGTTTAATCTACAGACTAGTTGAGTTTTGGATTGTCTACATTAATGTAAAATTCCAGTTTACACCACCAGCAGGTAGAAGTTTTCACTTATCCAGTGGAATAATTCAACATCTGCTGGATGGATTGGCTCAAAATGTTGTTTAGACATGTACAGTATTGTTTCCAGACAACGTATCCTAATGACTTCAAGGGTGATCCTCTAACTTTTCCTTTGTGCTATCATCAGTTCAAAAGTTGTTTTTGTCCAATACAAATACTAAAATAAATACTAAATGCTGTACTTTGCCAATTAGCATTAACTATAGTGCTAATTAGAAAATGTTAGCAATGCTGCTATGCTAAACTAAGATGGTGAACATGAATGGTGAACATGAAACTTGAACCTGCTTAAAGGTAAATTGTGGTATATTTTAAACTGCCGTGTTTCCCATATATGTGGATATTGTGAGTGGGGTCATGCTAATTTTGCACTGGCCACTTTTGTTGTAGAAAATCAGGGAAACGATGACTCACGCAAAACGTGAAAAGCCATTATGTGAGAATTGCAATATGTATGACCCACCACCAATAAACACTGGCATCTGGTTTTACGCCTTAACCCACTATTTATGCAACCTGACAAAGGTAGCTGAGACAAAAAGCCTAGAAGGTTGACCCAGATGTAGTGTAGATCCATTTGCAGTTAGCCATAATGGCTGTTCCAGGGGGTTACTGTCTGTTTACTTTTGGTGAGACCCAGAGACAAGAGTTTAAAATTATTCATTTACAAATCGTCTAACCCTACATTCTGCACATCAGCAGTGACTTGATGCCTTGATACATTGGTACACTTCACAGTGAGTCTTATTTTCCAGCATCGACATCTGTCAACTCTCCAGAAACGCAGCAATTTTATTACTTCTGCTTCCCAGATTGGCACATCTCGGCTACTGTACCCTGACTAATACTTTGTCTGTATAATGCATCTGATGTGTGCTATGGGCATCAAATGACTTGCCTTGATGCGATGCATCACTACGTGACGTGGCTGGTGTGGGTTGCACTTAGGTTTACAAGTACATGTGCACACATAATTATTTCTGAAGTGGAACTTGGCAATCTTGCTGACATAAAGTATATACACAAGCCGCTGTTGACGTTTCTTTCTTCTCCCTTCTTCCCTCTGTGTCTCAAATCCCATTCCCTTTAACACTGTTACAACTACATTTTAGTTTCATGCCTACATGGAGGCAGTGTGTGAGATTTTATGTCCTGTTTGAATGCCTCCTCAAATGCAGCAAGCGTTATCCTGCTGCTCTCTCACTCGTCCTCTGTTTCTGCTTGGACACGCTGCTCGTATTAAGATGGAGGGCTTACATTTCTGCCCCCCCCCCCCTCCACGACAGACAAACTTCTAACTTAACAAGTCGTTCAGAGGTTTATTTTTTGACAGCCTCAGCTCTCGTTTGATTTTCAACTGTTGATCAGTCAGGAGTGATAATTTCACTTGTTCTCAGTGCAGTGCAGAACTCAACTGTGGACCTACCTGAATGAATTAAATTGTCTGGAAACAAGTGAAGCACTATTAGGCGTTTCAAGGTCCTGTCATGAGACTAATCGTGAATCTGATTTGTTTTACATGCACATCCTGCACTGATCATTTTTTTAGGGAATGCATGGGCTTCAGGCACTGCCAGATGACGGTCTTTTCCGGGGCTGTGGCAGTTCAGTCATAAAACTTGATAAAAAGTCAGCATTATGCAGCGACGACAGTTAAGTTTCGCCACCAAACTAGTTAAGTGTAGGAAAAAGATCGTGGTTTGGCTCCTTATACCTTCAGATTTTGCGTCATGCTCAGCAAGTTTAGATGGTTCTTTTGGTATCAACATGAAATAATCCATTGTTTGTACAACCATGATTACATTGCAAACAGGAAGCATGATGAAAATCAAAAAATATATTCATGCCTTAAGAAAAACAATACGAGTTAGAAAATGAGTTAAAACGAGTTATACCATTAAAATTCTTTACTTTCACACTATCAGTAGTTTCTTTTGTACTAAGCCTCAGAATTTCAAATCAACATAATCATATACCCCTGTTACATTGACACTTTGTTCTATTCATTCACATATAAATATGTGTGGTGTAGTGAAAACCAGTTGAGATACAGGCAAAAAATGTATTTGTATTTTTTGTCTTGATAAAAAAATGTCCTGTTGTAGGACATGTTTACTAACACTGATATGCCAAATTATGGCATTTCTGAGTAGCCAAATATCTCAAATTAATAAAAAATATATGACATGCCTACTTATGACTATCTGAAAAGCCTGTACTTAAAGGAGTGAAAACTATACAAAAACAGCCATGGGTTGAAAGGGTCAAAGACAATTATGGTTAATTCCAATTTAGGTCTTTTCATCCTTTCAGGTAAATAATAACACTGTACTCACCAAAATAATAGCTACAATATGTGAACATGGTAAGGTCACTATATATAGTCAAACAGTTAGGAAACACAAAGTCAGACAGATTGTAAAAAACAACAACTGTTTTACTTATTTAAACCACTTTATGTATTACAACTAACTACAGTAGGTCAAACTTGAAGCAGAAAGTGGGTCTTTAAATGGATGGATTTACAAGGCAAGGCAATTTTATATTATATAGCACCTTTCAGCACAGGGCAACTCAAAGTGCTTTACACCAAACAACAAACATTAAAAAGCAAGTTCAAGAATGGAAATTAGGGAATAAAAATAACATAGAAATATTGACCATAACAAATTTAGTACGAGATAAAAGCTAAAATAAAGTAAAATATATAAATACAATTCACAGTCACACTCAGTATAATAGTTTATGCAAGATAAAATACAAAAATGAAAATCACAGATCAATATGAAAATGATGCAAGATAAAATACAAAAAAAACATTACAGTATAAAACTAGGGAAAGGCAACATCAAAAAGAAAGGTCTTCAGCCTAGATTTAAAAGAGCTTAGAGTAGAGGCGGACCTGCACTTTTCCGGTAGCATGTTCCAAATATGGGGGGCATAAAAACTGAATGCTGCTTCTGCCTTTTTAGCAAAGCATATCCTCCAGATACATTTAGCTAACCTGGAGGTTTATTTCCAACATGTTTGAGTGTCTGGTTACTCATGTTTCTTCAAGAAAAACATATGTACCAAAAAACATGTTGATTTCAGGTCAGTTTACTAGCTTTTTTAAAGTTCCTTCAACAGCATCCACACCTGATGCCAAAGACCAACAGAGAACGAGATAATGGTTAATACTTTATTCTATTTTCATGGTTAAAGACATAGGTTATATGAAACCTTAATTTTACTTTAAAGCTTTATTGCGTAACTTTTGATATTAATGAACATCCGTTACATTCAAGCCATTGCCAAATGAGTTGCTACAAAGCTAATTAAGACTATCAGCTCCAAGGTACTTTATTGTCACATACACATACGTACATGTAGCGAAATTCATTCTTTGCATTTAACCCATCCCTCAAGGGAGCAGTGGGCAGCCATTTACAGCGCCCAGGGACCAACTCCAGATCTGAGCCAGTGCCTGGCTGGAGAACCTAGTACATGTTTTTTGATGGTGGGGGAAACCAGAGCACCCGGAGGAAACCTACGCAAACATGGGGAGAACTTACAAAACTCCACACAGAAAGTCCCGGAACAACCTGGATTCAAACCCAGACCGTCTTGCTGTGAGGCCACAGTGCTAACCATTGGGCCACCAAGCTGCCACACATTCAGATGATTGTGTCGTCCGGCGACTTTCGCATGCAGACACGAGTGAAGATAATTACCTCTTCTGAAGAGTCCACCATGTTTTTTTTAGTCCTCTGTGTCCTCTACTAGCAACTGCGTGGGGGTGGTGCGTGATCACATAAGGCTTGTATCATGTGAACGCGCAGACAGTGTTGTTGTCATTCCTTAGAATTCTTCATGGGGGCAACAGAAACTACGCACTATAGCTTTAAGCCGGCAGCATGATCAGGTGAAAGATGTTTTGTTGTTTAAATATTTTTGCATGAACAGCAAAGCTAAGAATCCTGCAGCTACACAGCGCTGCTGGCATCAAAAACTAATACAAAGATAGAGGCACAGTGTCATGCTTCAATAAGCTATTTACACATTTACACAGGAAGACAAAGCACTTTCAAGGCCTTCATTAATGTTTATGACTTTGCCCACCTTCTCTTTCCGTTTTGTATCATTGATAGGGTCAACAAATAGAGATGGTGAAAACTGAACGTTCCTGTATTCATTCCCTGAATGTAACATAGAGATCCCTTCATAATTTCATAAAACCAAAAATAATGCACACACTTCATTAAATTTTACTGTAGAACAAAAACCTCTAAGCAGTGCCTTGAATGCCAAATTCAAATCCGGGCCTAGTAAACAAACATTTTGAACTAACAGTTTGGACTGGCCCCGGAGACAATGAGGAGGGAGACTGAGGTTTGTTAGTCCTGATAACAGTCTCTGAAAAGAAGATAAGAATATCCCAAGGATACCTGCAGTAATGATGTGTCTGTTTTGGACAGAATTGATAACGCTGATTAAAGCAACTTTTATTTATGTATCTATCCCATCGGAAAATGAGAGCGAAATGTGATATGGGACTATTGCCCAGGGTGAAAACAACCGCAGCCACAACATTGGCTGATTCACTTGGATGATTAGAGGAGGGAGGATGTACGTGTGTGTGTGTGTGTGTGTGTGTGTGTGTCCATTTTGAAACCAAGCAGATAAACCTAAAGATGTATGGTGATCAAGCCATCATTTTTAGTTCCTGAAAGGTAGGAGGGTTTTAATCTGACAAGAACAAGTAATATGCCAGTTCCTTAATAAAAATGCATATCTGCAACTACCCTGTACAAAGAAAGAAGGGAAATGCAACTGAATTGAAAGTTCTTTTTTCTGCTACTTCAAACACCCTTTTTCATGTTATGCGCTCTCTTTTGAGAAGGAAATCAGTACTTCAAAGGTAGAAATGTATATCTGCAATGAATCCATCGCTAGTCAAAACTTTAATTTAGATGTCTAACAATATTTTGACTCGTGAAAATTGAAATTGAGATATCTCTAATTACAAGCTACAGACTAGTAAAAATGGCCCATTGAGTTGTATGGTGAATCTAATTAAAGATATCTATGTTTCAATTTTGACTGTATGAAATGTGATTTCCAGATATCTTTACATAAGTGATGACTAGTCGCTACTCCAATTCAAGATTTCTCCAGTGTAGTTCTGACTAGTACAAATGTCAATTATAGCTATCTTTAATTCAGCACATTCACAAACATATTTAAATTGTTTCCAAATCTCAAACTAAGATATTACTAGTCAAAACTCAATTATGAAAATTTTAAAAAGATTTAGATATTCTTAAAAGGACATCTACAATGACAGCATCAGTCATTTCAGCAAGTGCTCCCAAACTACATATGTTTCTTTGTTCAAGTGATAACCCCTCTACCAGCTCCCAACGGGTGCAACAGAGGAAGTCAGGTGACGAGTCTGCATGGGGTGGATGAATGGGTCAACAAAATGCCTGACAGCCATTTTGTTTCTTCTTTCTGTTGGCCAGTCAACGATCCTTCCATAACCTTAAAGGGCCAGAGATTTAGGAGGATCTATTGGCAGAAATGGAATATTCATAATTATGTTTCATTAGTGTATTAACCGGAAATGAAGAATTGTTGTGTTTTTGTTAGCTTAGAATGAGCCCTTAATTTCTACATTGGCAGTGGGTCCTCTTCCATGGGTTCTGCCATGTTGCAGCGCCATCTTTCTACAGTAGCCCAGAACAGACAAACCAAACACTAGCTCAAGAGAGGGCCTTTCGCATGTTTATGTTACTTGAAGGCCACAATAGGTTCTACTGAAAAGGAGGGGTTGAGGGGAGGGGTATTAAGTTTGTTGCAATCTGCTCAATGTCACTAAATTCTACACACTTCTCCTTTAATCAAATGGTTAATATTGTAACTATGACAACAAAGCTTCTCTAACCTTAACAGAGCAATAACTTAAAGGGATACTTCACCGATTTAGCATTCAGCTTTGTATCAGTAGAAACCCGGTAGTATTTCTGAATGACAGTGAGTCCCTCCCTCATGTCCCCCTGAGACAGGAAATATCTGCATTGGGGGGTCCGGAAAAAATCTTCCGATGACGTAAAATTACGATTTTTTTTGCGTCATCGGAAGATTTTTTGGCCAGAGCAAAAGACTACAGCCAGTAGTAGGACCTACTTCCGCATTTCTTAAACCTGCCCATCACCCGAAGCGAGCCGATCTCAGCTGGAAAAAAACGAAATGTCAGCCATCTTGAATCCTTGCTAAACAGGGCTCTGCTCTATCTTCTCAGCAGCAAACTGTTACAACAATTATGTGCATTCAAACTACCGCACGTGTACCACCGGGATACATCGCTACAGATCGGAGAATATGCAGGGAACGTTATTACAGACGGGTGGTGGTGGCGCAGTGGATATGACACATGCCTTTGGTGTGGGAGATCTGGGTTTGATTCCCACTGCGATACATCAACCAATGTGTCCCTGAGCAAGATACTTAACCCATAGTTGCTCCAGAGGAGTGTGACCTCTGATATATATAGCAATTGTAAGTCGCTTTGGATAAAAGCGTCAGCTAAATGACATGTAATGTAATGTAATGGAATAATCGGCACACTATGAGAGCTTCGCCTGCACGGAGACCAGCGTTCTCGTCGAAGCCCCGACCCGGGGTTTTTATATATTTTAAATGTGTAACACCACTTGAGCCACGATGAAACGTTGTTTTGTGTATATGGTTGAAATAATAAAACACATTGAGTTGAGTTGAATGCCTCGCTGTCTGTCTGTCTGTCTGTCTGTCTGTCAAGCGGTATAGTAGGCGTGGCTTGGGAGTGGACTCAAAGCAGCGAAGCGAAGTGCATTCTGGGATTTGGTGTCTTTCATCCATATGAGCCAAAAACACATTTTCTGGCTTTTCTCGGCCTAGAAGGCACCAATAAAAAAAAAATTTTCACATTTCTGCTACCTAAGTGACCCAATTTAAAGATATTTTCAGCTTTCCAGCGGTGAAGTATCCCTTTAAACCCAAACCATGATCTTACAAATCATGGTTACAAACAATTTATTTTCTTACTTAATTTAGAGAATTTGTTGCTAAATGCCTTTGGAGATATTTTGAAGTCTACAGTAATTCTGATTAGTCAAAATTAACTTGGAAATGTGTTAATGCAATCAAAGGGAAACCCATTACATGGTTCCAACTTGGATAACACAAACACATATGCTGCATGGTTGTAATTTCCCCTTGCGGGATTAATAAAGTATACATTATTATTATTATACACAAGGGAAAAGTGCAGTGTCAAAGTCACTTGACTCCAGACAGATGGCTAATTAGCTAGTATGCAGTAGCACAGTGAACATCTTAAAAAGTTGAAAAATGTGAAACTAAATGGCATGGTCCTTATTCTTCAGCACCACTGCTAACACAACACTGTCTGTCCTTGGCTTGTAGGTTATCATTGCAAGTTGTTTACACTGTGTCTATGTGACCCTGCTGGCTCAGCTGTCAATGCAATGCATACACTGCCCACCCACTTAGAGGCTCAGAGAGTAGAGGAGCATTTCTAAATATCAATAGGACAAACCATTATCTAGCTGTGCTTTTGTTCCATTCAGTAATGGAACACACATGCACACACACACACACACACACACACACACACACACACACACACACACACACACACACACACACACACACACACACACACACACACACACACACACACACACACACCCCAACAAACATACTTTGATGTCAGCAAGCAAAACTCTGGTCCCACTGAATCACATGCAAATTATGAAATATAGTTCAAGGCACTGTGTAACAACCATTGTGTTTTTGTAAATGCTCTCCTAACCATGCTAAATTTTGCATCTCACCGCCTTGGTAGTCAGCAGACTGTAAAATGATCTGACTTATTTTAGCCATACCCAGACAAAGCCCACATGGAGAGACAGAGGCTGACACACACAGTGTTTCCATATCGTGGTCCCCTAAGAGAGAGAACATATCTGCTGCTACGCCAGACTGCCTCTGTGATCTGCTCCACTGGCTACTGAGCTGCTGTACACACACTATACCATATACCATACCATATTTTCTGGTCTGGTGCTTAGCTACAGCAACAGGAAGTTGGAGCACATTTTTTTAATGGACTATTGCAAATTGTTAAATAGTGGCCTTTAATTATCTTAGCTGCAGAGTAAACAATGACTTTATTTAAAGGACACTTAAACCATGCCAAGTTACTTAAGTTAGTAATTGGTAATAGTAGCTAGCTAGCTCACTTTAATTTGTTTTCTTGCTAGTAGTGCAAACTCAACACTTCCTCCAGTTCCCTATTTACTGGTTAACTTGATAAATTCAGAATAATGTCATTGTCCACTACAGCCCAACTGCAACTCGATGTTTTGAAATACTGATATATCATTATTAAATCAAATTAAATACTATATTATATTATTTTTAATATTTGAGAATGAAAAAAAATCAGATATATATCACACACAAAAATCACAAAAGAGCAGAAAAATGTTATTGTTGAAAAATAAACTTGACAGTGCTCTCTGGTAGACAGACTATACAACTTTTTCAATCAGGCGCCCTTTTTGAGGACAAAGATGTTTTGATGCTGGCACTGTGCCTACTGAGTACATAGTAAACAAATAATAAAAAAAAAGCAAAACTGTGTATATACTTGTATTTCAAAATACAATAAACATTAAAAGACAGAATTAAAATCTAAAAATGTTACAATGAATTTGCCGATTAATTTCTTCCTCACTGTGGACTGCCAGGAGCTTCCGCACCTCGGAGTCTTGCCACATATCCATGTTGTTTAAATCGTCAGTCGTTCACCTACAGCGACCTGTGACAATTGTGTCACGACATTGCGCACCCATTTGCAACCAACAGATACTTGCCCCATCCCGGTACTTAGTGACTCTGGTCGTGTCCCATTCACATTGAAATAGACCCAATCAAAGTCCGACCCACCTCTTGACCTGGGTCACAAAGCCGAGTCGGTAAATCCAGCCTGGTTGAGCCCTTGCTGTGAAAGCAGTATAAGTCTGAGGGACTGTGTGAAAATCACTGATCAGGTGAAAACCCCATTGCTGATGTTTTGCTAATGCCTATTAAATTGATCCAATCTTGGGTAATTTAAAACATTGCACAGTGTAAAACATTGAAATGACAACAAAGCACAGATGATTTATAATCTAGTAAGCGCCAGCACAGGATGAACCCAAAACACAGCTGACAATTAACAGAGTCAACTTGTGTGTGTGCTGCTTTTATCCCTTTTTAGTGTCTTCTGCTGCTGGTTGGAATACACAATTGCCTCATAGCGGTTTCTGTCTTGACTGCACTCCTATCAGCGTAATAGCTTAAACATCACAAGTAAAAATTGGTAATTACCACATTATAATGCTGGAATTCATCATCCCTTGTGCATATGTGTGTGCAAACATATCCGCTATACAGTATTACCTTAAAACAAAAGGGAGTGTTTGGATAAGGGAGGATGAATATGTTTTTAGCAACATCCATTCCTTAACCATTACATGGTTGCCCTATACAGGTACTGTGGAAATAAATACTAAAAAAACATATTTCTGGGCGCCCTCAGTTGGTATATATATGTAGAGGTGTACTCCTTGACGCAGCGGGCCCGTGTACGACTCCGACCTGCGGCCCTTCGCTGCATGTTATTCCCCCTCTCTCTCCCCTTTTATGTCTTCAGCTGTCCTGTCAAATAAAGGCCTAAAAATGACCCCCAAAAAACCTATTGCTATTGGTTGGGCAAGGGGGTTGCAATAACCTGCCTATTAGATATTTATGTTTCTTATGTGGAAAATGTTGGACTTACAGTAGTGCAAATGAGACAGTGAATTGTTCAATATAACAATACAGGTTTGTCCACTGTGGACAATGAAAATCTACAGGAACTTTCATGGATATAATTAGTTTTGATTAGCTTTCAAGTTACCTTGATGGTTATTGGGAACATTTGCCTTAATGTTTTGCCTTAATGTAGACTAGACTACTGTAACGACGTGTTTTCAGGTCTCCCAAATAAATCAATCAGACAGCTCCAACTAATTCAGAACGCTGCTGCCCGAGTGCTCACTAACACCAAGAAAATAGATCATATCACTCCAGTTTTGAAGTCTTTGCACTGGCTACCTGTGCCTCAAAGAATTGATTTTAAAATACTACTTCTGGTTTACAAATCTGTAAATGGGTTAGGGCCACAATATATTTCTGATCTCTTATTGCACTACGAGCCACCCAGACCTCTCAGGTCGTCTGGGACAGGTCTGCTTGTTGTCCCCAGGTTAGAACTAAAAAGGCAGAAGCAGCATTCAGTTTTTATGCCCCCCATATATGTTTGTTGTTTGGTGTAAAGCACTTTGAGTTGCCCTGTGCTGAAAGGTGCTATATAAATAAAATTGCCTTGCCTTGCCTTGCCTTAAAGGTCCAATGTGTAGGAATTTCTCCCATCTAGCGTTGAGATCATATATCGCAATCAACTCTCTCGCACCACGCAGCTCAAAGTACGTATTACAGCTACGGTAGCCTTCACGCTTCAAAAAGCCGGTCTCTTGCTCTTTTCAATATACTTTTTCTTTTTCTGGGTGAAGAAGTAGACTCCTGTTCCTGAAATTTGGATTTTGAATACGTGTGGTCCTCCATGTTTCCTTCTTCAAACTTGCCACAATACCCATTAGCAGCAATAGCAGCACCTGTGAGTTTATCATGTGACAGCAAAAACGCGAAAGGTGGAGCAGTATGTCCTGTATGTCCCTTACTGGCTAACGTATTTCAAGATGGCGTATGAATATGGAGCGTCTACCCCAGTTAATGTGAATGCAAATGTAAAATTTCAAGCCAAAAAGAATACTTGTAATTGATGGTGGTGGTCAATATCCATGAAAAAGGACAAGTTTGTGAATGGGCAACACAGATTTTGATAATGAACAACTAAACACGTTACACACATTTAAAGCAACACTAGAGAACTTTTCCCACTTCGGTCCCCCTACAGGTTGGAAGTGGAATTGTCCCATTATGTCTCATTCGAACTACAGATCCACTATCCAATCTGGCAAACTTGTATAGTGCGGTTATAGCCGGTAGAGGGCTGCAAAGCAAACGCAGAAGTGCCGTTCACCCTGTTACAAGTTGATGAACCACTGAAACAATTTTGGAAACATTATTTTAAGTTACAAAAAAGTTCTTTAGTGTTGCTTTAAGGGTTGTGCTAATTCAAAAGGTCAGAGGGTCACGATCATCCTTTGAGGTCTCTGAATATCGATATCACGTCATGGCAATCTGGCATAGTTCTGGACATATCTTGTTCGGACAAATGGGCAGACAAATTAGTCAAAAATGCCCACCAAATCAAGTCATGACACCCTGTACTCTCCCAATTTGTGTACATTAATATACGCATATGAGCTGGATATTATATTCAGGTCTAACGCAAAGAAACTTTTAAAGGTTGTGCGATTTTATAAAGTCCTGAGTGGATGTGGAGTCACCCTGGGTGGTGCAAATTGAGGCAAAGATGTGATGTTAAAAGTTTGCGAAAAATAAATTGAATTTTGTCTCTACATTTGGTATTTAAATGTCCAATATGTAATATATTTACTGCAATAACTCCAAAAATGACCCCAATGTGTCATCAGATATTAAGTAAACATGCTAAGTTGAAATATTATCTTTTCTGACAACAATGCTAATGCCAGTATTTTCTCCTTTTGAAATTTCCATTCCGTGACGAAATTTCTGTTTGTGTTTTGGCCTGTGTTATTATCAACTGCCCAGTTTGACAGCCAGGCTGGTTGCCAGATATACATATACTTGTAAAAATGTAAACCCAGCACACTACAGCTGTAACATTAGTACAGCCATGAAAGCAGCAAACAAACAAACAAACAAACAGGATCAATGGAGATAGATTCTGCCCAACCTAAAAAAAAACAGCATGTTTCTAAAAGTTGCGTGACCAGAGACGTTGGTGAACGCATTTGATGAAGGCATTTTTTCCCTGATCATTCAAGTGTTTGCAATGGACGATGAAGAAGAGAGCCATTTGTGTTT
This sequence comes from Gymnocephalus cernua, assembly GCA_023631565.1. Taxonomy (NCBI): domain Eukaryota; kingdom Metazoa; phylum Chordata; class Actinopteri; order Perciformes; family Percidae; genus Gymnocephalus; species Gymnocephalus cernua. The sequence goes on along the minus strand of CM042440.1, from coordinate 27,011,297 downwards.
CTAGCCTCAGAAGTGGTACCAATTAACCTTGACAGAGTACCTCAATCTGACTGAAGGATCTTACACAGATGTATTTTTTCAGCTGAAATGCAGTTGAGTTTTTTTTAATATGATGCACGTTCAGCATCACACGTTCCCAGTTGTCTTTTGATCAGTGAAATGAAACATGTTGACTGTGGCTGTATACAGTTTGAAATGAAGTTAGCTAAACTGTTACCAAAACACTGAGAGCTTGCTTTACACATATCACGTTGGTGTCAAAATGCAAATAACAAAAATTTGCAGCTAAGAAATAGCGTGTTTGCATCCATCATAGCAGCGCAAACTGGACTATAACTTTCATAGTTCAGGAAATTAACCTGTTGTCCTTGTTACCATTCAGACAAAAGGTTTGTGTTTGTTCTGAGATCTTGGGGAAGGGTATTGCATTATTTTAATTTTAATATTTTTTATTGAAAGGGTATGGTCCAATAAAATCCCCTTTTTATATAAAGAAATCCCTTTTTTATAGAATGGAATATATGATTCAGCCCTCCTCCCGACCCCAGTAATTTTCATACTGTCCCTTAGTCGTAATAAATGGTTGTTGCAACAGGTCTTGGTTATTCTGCGCACTTAGGCTATAGGTGTAAGTAAGTGGATGTTAGAGAAAAAAAAACACAAATACAAAAAGGAAAGGGTAAGCCATCTTTTGCATCCGCAAGGTAAAACACGCTTCAATGCATACGTCAGCCACATTAAAAGCAAAAAAGATAGTTAGTCAGACTACAAGTCTAACAAAAGATGCCCCTTAAAAAGACATGTAACAGAAATACTTTACTTAACGAGGTAAAAGTACAGGCTTATTTTTTCAAATGAGAGCAATTAGAGTGAGTAGAGGAGGCAGATGTAAGAGAGTACAGGAAGATTTAGTGGGGAGAGTAGGAGCCAAGGCTATAAAACAGTTTACAGTCTTATCAGTGAATGTTGAGCAGATATTTTTTTGGAAGGGGGGAACTCCTCTATTAGCCCATAAGAGAGACATTAAGTTCTTTGAATTTACTCATATTGTGCAATTTTGCCCAATTTATAGTTTTAACACTTAAAGTTATAGTGCGTAGTTTCTGTCACCCCCATGAGGAATTCTAAGTAATGACAACAAAACTATTGGCGCGTCCACATGATACAAGCCTTCTGTGATTGCGCACAGCCCCCAGCCCTCCCCCACACAGTTGCTAGTAGCCAAGGAGGACACGGAGGATTAAAAAACATGGACTCACTCGAGTTTCTGTGTGCGAAAGTCGCTGGACGACACAATCTTCTGAACATGCCCATACAGAGAAATACAGAGAGAGTTGTCTGGAGCTGATGATCTTAATTAGCTTTGAAGCAACTCATTTGGCAATGGCTTGAATGTAACAGACATTCATTAATATCAAAAAGTTATGCACTAAAGCTTTAATATCTGCTGAAAAATAGAAATACGTATCTGGTATGACAATATTCAGTATACAGGGGCCACTAACAGATTAACAGGAACAAAGTGGAATGGAGCAAAAATTAACGTTCTTTCGGATCTAGCTAGACCGGAAACAAAACAGGCACACCCGGGCACGCCTTGGCCGCACACACGTTTGGGCTTGTAGGATAAATCAGGCTAGGAATAATATATTTACAGATCCCTCTGTAAATGTCTTCGTAATATAACTATGTACAAGACTGGCAAGTTTGGTGTATATAGGTGCTACTGAATGTCAGACTTGGAGTATGAGAGAAAAGTAATTTTGAGAAAACAGGCTTTAAAGATTTTTATGCAAAATTCCACTAATTTCTATTGAAAGCCATGAATTACAGACAAAGTATGCCTTTAGGTCCAAGTAAGATCCATGTATCACACTGTTTAACATCCAAAAGTCATCATTCCTTCATCCAGCACTGAATATAACATCAAAACAACACATCAGCATGGCCTTCAACTGAACACCATTACATCACAAACTTCACAACCATTACACAGCCTAGTTCCCCCAAGTTAGTTTACAGTCTACATATCCATGCCAGCACCATATGTAGGGCCCTCCTCCATCTCCTGCTGGTGTCTTTTCACTGTTTTGGCTGTGCTTACACTTTTACGGCTCAGCTTTGCACTGGCGGAATGGACACTATCGGCTTTTGAGACCCTAACCATGTCGTCATCCTTCATTGCATTGATTGTCTGTGCTCTGAAGCCACAATTTCTCCATCACAGCCAGCATGGCAGAGGCACCCTCATTAAATATAGAAATAGCCATACTGGCTGCAGCCTCAACCCTGCTTTTCCCCACAAAGACATATATAACCATATGACCAAGTTGAGGCATTCTGAGTGCCTCCATGCTGCATGTGCTTGAGCAGGCTGTCACTGGACAAGATGCTGGTAGTTCTCCTAGGAGAAGGGACAGCAGCTCCACTGGCAGCTAAATATGTATCTGACTGACACAGGGACTCACCACCACTTTAGGATCCCAAAGATTACAGATTTGTTTAGTATTATATAGTAATTATATTAGAATAGTATATATGTGACACCTACATATTTAATATATGACATGTAGGCTATGAATTTCTGTAAAATGCTTTGAGAGAGAGAGAGAGAGGTGTGTTTCTCATTACCTCCGCTGTCTGAAAGCTGTCTGTTTTACGAACGACAGTTTACACATCGACATACTATGTGAAGGCTTTTAATCATCTGCTGTCTTAGTTTGTAATCCCCTGTGTCTTCTTGCTAATGACAACTGTTTTCGTCTTCTCTGAGATGATCTTCGACGCACTGTTTTCGACATTTGGAGCTACCGCGGAAATGTCGGAGCACGTCATGTGACGATTCTGAACGAATCACGTTGTCAGAAATTGGCATCAGCCAATGAGATTGCGCATTTAGAGTTAAATCTGCCCTTTTACTTTCACGATTGGTTGCTGATAAAAAGGTAATGACCATATTTGGCAGCATTGTACAGCAGAGACAGAGCTTTCCAACGGTACATGAGATGACAGGGTGCAGACAGTGATCGCGGAGCAGCGCGATGATTTAGAACGCCAACCTTTGTTGAATTTAGGTGAAAGCTACCGACACAAACACACAAAGTATAGTAAAATAAAGACCTAAATGTGTATTTCGGACTTTTATTCACCACAAGACTGAAAGAATACATGTTATTGAAGACAAATAGCCCAAAATCTAAAAAATTGACCAACGAAAAAAAACTATGTTTTTGCCTGCCGTGTCTCGCCTTAATCGCGATTAAATATTTAAATATTTTTTTATTTATACTTTTTATTGAGCCCCAGTGGGGCAATTACTTCACTCTGTTGTTAGAACACACAACACACACTGAAATACACATCCATGCTCAGGTCCTATACATGCAGAAAATGGGGGGATTTCAGAGTGAGGGGACTGGAGAGGCACCCCGATCAGTTTGGGGGGGTTAGGTACCTTGCTCAAGAGCATCTTGGCAGCGCCCAGGACGTGAACTGGCACCTCTCCAGCTACCAGTCCACATTTCGTACTTTGGTCCGTACAGGGGACTTGAACCAGCAACCCTCCAGTACTCAACCCAAGTCCCTATGGACTGAGCTACTGCCTGCCTAAATTTATCCATCCATCCATCCATCTTCGTCCGCTTATCCGGTGTCGGGTCGCGGCGGGAGCAGCTCCAGCAGGGGACCTCAAACTTCTCTTTCCTGAGCCACATTAACCAGCTCTGACTGGGGGATCCCGAGGCGTTCCCATGCCAGGTTGGAGATGTAATCCCTCCACCTAGTCCTGGGTCTTCCCCGAGGCCTCCTCCCAGCTGGACGTGCCTGGAACACCTCCCTAGGGAGGCGCCCAGGGGGCATCCTTACCAGATGCCCGAACCGCCTCAACTGGCTAAATTTAGTCAAAATGAATTTAATTACACTAAGGCTTTCCCATTTCTTACCTGGTAAACGTGAAAGTCTCCACATACTGTAGCTCTGCTGTCTTCCCTGTCTCTCACTCTCTGTCCTGAGCACTACTTGAGTTGCCTGATGAGTAAGAGAACTATCTCCCTCACCTCTGACCACTGTGCCGCCTGTAATGCTCTGCCTTTTGGGCCTGAGCGGGGCTTGCCCCACCCTGGAGCAAACCCGAGAGCGAGAGCTGAGATTGCTGCAGCTTCTCTGCAGCATGAAGGCTGACAGCCATAATACCACCTGACAAACTAAATCAGCTTATCAGTGAACCAAGCCCTGCATCAAACTAAGCAGTAGGAGTCCCTGTTGCTGAGATTTGCTTGTCACTCGTCTTGCTCTTGAACAGGTATGAAGGGTGACAAGCCAGCTTAACATAAAGCAGGTCATAGAAAGCAGCAGTTTGTGTATTCTGATAAAAAAGTCAATATTATTCTACTGAGGCTGACATGTATTCAGCATGCCCACTGAATATTCATTGACATCAGAAAAGCATATGCAAAAACAACCCAGTCTAAGAAAAAAGCACTTTAATATTGGTCAAAATACTTTGATTATTGTTTTTTTTTTTTTTATGAAGATCTGCAACCTTTCAATCCATTAAGTAGGCACGGCTGCAGAGCTTCAATAAAAATGTCAGGAATCATTCCACAATCTAGATCAGGGGTCGGCAACCTTTTTGAAGTGCCCTTTTCAAAATGTCTTGTTTATTAGTGTGCCATGTCAATATTAAGTTTAATTATGACATCACATCAACATTTTATATCCAGGGAATCTGTAATTTTATTCCATAGCAACATTTGATAACATTTATTTCCCATAATCAGGACAGTGTAATTATTATTTTTATATTATAATTTATAATTTATATTATAATTTGTATATTATTATTATTATGATTACAGAAACACGGTTGGTCCTGACTGGTGGAAAATGCTTGCAGAAAGTAACGGCTGTTGTCAGTTAAAAATGTCACTGTCAACGAGGCTGGAGCAAAAAGTTGATGGAAAAGCCTAACTTTAATGATGAATGGACTAGGGATGGGCATGATTAATCAACGATTGATCATTAAGAATTTCGTCGATCATGTTAATTTGTCATCGATTAAACTAATGCAGGTTGCGTTGTGTAGTGTGATTGAAGCAATGAAATGAATTCCAGTGTGGCAGCAGCAATTAAACATTTTACCACCCGGGGGCGCCATAGGCTGCTCAGTTACCTGCGAGTTACGTTTTGATTCCAAAGTCACAGCGAAGTGTGGCGTGGGATCACTGCAAACACTGCAACGCCGTGTATAAGTACAACACTGCCACGACTCAAATCATGTACCACAAAGTGCATCCGACCCTGGTTAATGTCGGTGGCGGTGCGTCCTGCTCTCAGTCTCAACCTAGCATCAACTCGGCGTTAACACAGAGGAGCTGCGATGCACAAAGAGCAGAGGAAATTACCCAAGGGATCTGCACGTTCATTGAGATGGATATTGGAATCAGCATGTCACATTCCGTCACGACGTACCATCACCAGACTGGTAGAAACTCACTACGAAGAAGTTAGCGCAGAGGTAGCTACTTACATCCCAGCCGGCGGGTGTTTTCGGCGGCTGGACTGACGGTCACCAGGTAGCGGTTGCGTCTGACCCCAGATCATGTCAACCTGCTTATTTTTCTCAACAAAAAACAGTAGACTGGTGCAGAAGTTGTATGTAAGTTACTGGTTATTTTATAGTAGGCTTTGTCCGTGCCTTGGATAGTTTTGAGTTACATTTTGACAAAACCTGTCAGATCTAAGTATTATTATGTTTTTGGTTGTTATTATTTAACATGATTCTTTTTATTTATTATTTTGGAACAAACGAGGGTCTCTGTTTAAGAACGCCGGCTCGCAGCAGCAGGTTCTGCTGCTTCAGAGCACCGCAGCGCATATATCTTTAAGTTTAGCCAAACCTCCAGTTTAACTGCCACAAGTTGTTCTTCTTGTAATTAATTAATTTTTGTATTTTCATTGCGTTTTTAATTCATAAAAAGTTAAATAAATAATGAATTTGAATATCAAAATATGAATGATTAATCGATAATTGATTGTTAATTCTCCCGACGATCGACGACATTTTTTTTATCGAATGCCCATCCCTAGATTGGACTGATAAGCAGGTCCTGTATGCCTCATTTGCAATGAAACGATGCTGTTGCAAAATTACAACCAGCATCATCATCAAGAATGAAGAACGCGAACATAACGATCGTGTCATTCACGTGCATATTAAAGGGATACTTCACCGATTTAGCATTCAGCTTTGTATCAGTAGAAACCCGGTAGTATTTCTGAATGACCGTGCGTCCCTCCCTCATATCCCCCTGAGACAGGAGATATCTGCATTAGGGGGTCCGGAAAAAATCTTCCGATGACGTAAAATGACGATTTTTGCGTCATCGGAAGATTTTTTGGCCAGAGCAAAAGACTACAACCAGTAGTAGGACCTACTTCCGCATGTTTTAAACACGCCCATCACCCGAAGCGAGCCGATCTCAGCCGGAAAAAAACGAAATGTCAGCCATCTTGAATCCTCGCTAAACAGGGCTCTGCTCTATCTTCTCAGCAGCAAACTTTTACAACAATTATGTGCATTCAAACTACCGCACGTGTACCACCGGGATACATCGCTACAGATCAGAGAATTTGCAGGAAACGTTATTACAGACGGAATAATTGGCCCACTACGAGAGCTTCGCCTGCCACGGAGACCAGCGGACTCGCTCGTACCCCGAGCCGGGTAGGGGACATCCTCGTCGGCTAGGTGGGAAGCTAACGCTAGCCGGGGAAAAGGCACATCCAGAGCAAGCTAACGCTAGCCGGCCACCTGTCCCATCAATCCTGCTTGCAAGTGTCCGTTCATTAAACAACAAACTGGACTACATCCAACTTCAACGATGCTCCCAACGTGAATTCAGAGACTGTGTTTTTTGCTTTCGTGGAAACATGGCTGAACAACAGTGAACCGGACTGTCCAGCTACCAGGCCTGCTAGCCTTCCGACGATCCGAGCTAGAGATGCTCTGATGAAGGTGGGCTGTGTTAACACGGACTGGTGCAGAAATGGGGTGATTTGTATCCAACTAACTGCTAACTGCTGGAGTTTGTGACCATTACATGGCGACCATTCGACATTCCACGCTAATTCACGGCTGTGTTTATACTTGGTGTTGCCCACCAAGCCTAATGCTGGTATGCTTAGCTGAACTTTACGGAGCCTATAATGTGTGTGTGCACTAAATGTAGCCTGTTTCGTATGTCGTTATTATATAATGTAGTTTTTATATATTTTAAATGTGTAACACCACTTGAGCCACGATGAAACGTTGTTTTGTGTATATGGTTGAAATAACAATAAAACACATTGAGGTGAGTCGAATGCCTCTGTCTGTCTGTCTGTCTGTCAAGCGGTAGGCGTGGCTTGGGAGTGGACTCAAAGCAGCGAAGCGAAGTGCATTCTGGGATTTGGTGTCTTTCATCCATATGAGCCAAAAACACATTTTCTGGCTTTTCTCGGCCTAGAAGGCACCAATTAAATTTTTTTTTTCACATTTCTGCTACATAAGTGACCCAATTTAAAGATATATTCAGCTTTCCAGCGATGAAGTGTCCCTTTAAGTAGCCACATGTATCTGTTTTTGTCTTAATACATCCATAGAGTTACCACTCCAGTGGAGAGGATGGCTCGTTTAACCAGCAGTTAAGTTTATAAAAATGTGTCCAAATTTCAAGACACACAAAAACTTTTGTTTTAGCTTGGCTGGAATGCCCGAACATTAACTTTAGCTTTCTTAGCTAGCGGGCCTGCCAAGATACCGCTACCGAGCCCGGTCCGCCAGCAGCGTTAATAGTAGCCTACTAGCCAATCAGAGCGGAGGCAGAGTACGGTGGGTTTTTTCTACATGCGGATGGGGATAGTTTTTATAAAGTCTATGGTGGGGATACAAGTCAATCAAACTACCGTAAATAACAGGTCGCGCAACTGTGAACGTTGTAATTTGGCATGCGGATGAGAGAGTGCTTCAGCATTTCAACGCATGCCTAAGGTTGCTGGCCCCTGATCTAGACACACACGGGAGTTTTGTACACAGCAGGCAAGGATTACTGTGATTTGCAACATGGGATTATTTCCTCTTTAATTTTGACAAGTTTCATCAATCAAAACAAAAACACTTGAATCCCACATATGCAAATGCAAGCGCCCTGTAGGATTGCAAATGTTTCTGCAATTTGTAAGGGAGAATGATTGGTGAAACATGACTGCCAAACTGAAAAAGATGGCAACAAAGTATTAACAAACGTTGAACTGTAAATGAAATGTTCTGAGTGAAGGAGTACTAAAGAAAACTCAATCCTTCATGGATTTCAGTATCTCATTTCCATCAGTGAAAGATGTAATGAACTGAAAGGTAATTTGAGACTTGTGAAGCCTGAAGCCTCCAGCCAGTGGAGTTCATTACAGGGTGCAACTCACTACTGATGGTGTGCCAGAGATTGTGTAGCTACACTCAGCGTGGTGCGTTAAAATCCTCCTATTATGCGTGAAACATAATCAGAAGGATTTCAGCCTGGGAACACTCTGAATTTCATGGGCAATTCTCAGATTGATCCACTCAGCTGCAATTGCTGCTCAGGCTCTTTAGGGATAAGAGGAAAGGCAGAAAGAATGTGACTGAAGAAATGCATGAAATCCTGTCTGTGGGACATTTCATTGCCCCAAGAGAGAAAATGCACAACTCTGCCCGGAACCCTCCCCCGTGGATTTTTAAAACTTCACAGGAACAACAGTAGGGCTTAAAACAAAGACCTGTTTGGTAAGACAACAGAACTTTAACCTTTAAAGCCCCAGTGTGTAACATTTGTAGTTGTTTATTATCAAAATCTGTATTGCCCTTCACAAACTTGTCCTTTTTTATGAATATTGACCACCACCATCAATTCCAAGTATTCCCATTGGCTTGAAATTTTACATTTGCGCTTACATGAACTGGGGTAGACGCTCCATAGCCATGCGCCATCTTGAAATATGGTAGCCCGTAAGGGACATACAGGCTATACTGCTCCGCATTTCATGCTTTTCACTCAGTGGCACTGACTGTGACCGACTGTTTTCTTCAACTGTCTATGACTGTGACGTATGCCAGGGAGGGAGGGGGGAGAAGCTCACTTGCGACTCACCAACGGCAGATTTGAAAGCCTGTTGCGTCTATTATCGAGGACATGTAACTGAATCACCGAAGTGAAATTCAGTTGGTTGTCATATACAATTTCACCGCTAGATGGGAGAAATTCTTACACACTGGGGCTTTAAAAGTCACATATTATGCTTTTCCGTGTTTTCTGTCATATCTACAATGTTATAATGTTGGATTTTCATGTTAAACGTGGCCAAAACATTCAAATAAGGAGGTATACGTATTTTAGACAAATCCCTGTGAGCTAAAACTTTCAGATTTCCAGCTATTCTGAACACGCCGGTTTCAACAGATTTTTCTACTACTCTCGTCTAAGTCTTATGCAAGCCTGCCTTCTATGATTGGTCATCTGCTCCAAGTAGGCAGGACTTGAGTGTTGTTGTTTTTTAAGCCACTGCAGTGTTAACATTGTCCCATGTAACTACATGCTAACAGCATTAAACAATGTCACCTTGGCTGCCAGTGTCGTTAAATTCTCCCCAATTCCGGGTCACATTACTCCTGAAACATTTTCTGTTAGTAGTATTTGGTTTAAAAGCCTTTATTTATATTTTTTACGGTAGAAAGTGCTGCTTCGGTCCACTACAATCTAATGTTAGCATACTGCTAACTATTAAGTAGCTACATGCTAACGCGACATAGCTGTAATCTCGGCCAATGCTGATAATTTCTCCCCAAATTCCGATCTTTTTACTGCTGGCACACGGTTGTGTAATATTTGGTTTAGAAGCCTTTATTGGTGATTTTTCCTGCTATATACTCCATTGCAGTAGCTCCAGCTTCAACTAGTGAAACACTGAGCGGAGGCTCCGGAGATTCCAGGAAGCGCGCTGGCCAATCAGAGCAGACTGGGCTTTTTCGGGAGGAGAGATTAAAGAGACGGGCGCTCCTACGGAGCGTCTCGGGTGCAGCAGCCATGGGCAGTGTGAGAAAAATAATGTGTTTTTTTTTACATTAAAGCATGTAAACATGTTCTAGTACAAACACAAAATGCTATATATATATATATATATATATATATATATATATATATATATATATATATATATATATATATATATATATATGTATATATATATATATATATATATATCGTTAAGTGATCCTTGGCCCCATATATTAGTTCCTATTTAAGTGGTTCTCCTTGAAATTATATTTATATTCAGAAAAGCACCCAGGGAAGTTTTAAAAAATAATATTTAAAAAGACATGCTTTTTTGCTACAAAACTAATCACATTTGAATTGCAGTTGTAATATTGGTCAGACAAATCACAATAAGATATTTTCGGCAAGTTGTTCAGTGATTGACACACAAAAAGAACCAGAGAAATCCCACACATATTCACAGATAAAGTAATTTGTGCTCTGTGATCTTTAAAAAGAAAACTCAGCATTCTTCTATTGGCTCTATTTGACTGTGCTGCTCTTTCCTACCTGGTTGCTACCGAATGATTAGCTGTTTGACTGCTGGAAGGTGATGCATGGCTGTCCTCTGTGGATGAAAGAGGCATCTGCTGTCAATGCCTTTAAAGTCAAGCACGGAGCTTCATTTGGACATCCCTAGCGACAAGAATACACACATGGTGTATTTGGATGGAAATGAAAATGTATGCAAGTATAGGTTAATATCTCAGGAGAACTTCTTGATATTGAGAAAGATTTCCAGACTCTGACTTAGACAAAAAAAGCTTGTTGCAAACATTGATTTATATAAAGTACAAAAGCTGCAGCCTGCTGTATATTTTCCTACTGCTCTGAATAAGCCTAAATTACTACTTCCCCTTTTCCTCACAGTCTTTTTACTGAAGCTTTTTGGATATGTCAATCCCAAAAAGGCTGTAGTCCGCCTCAGCAATCAGAATGAATGTATCTCATCTATTCTGTGGTCAGCTGTGCCAATCAGAAGAAGTGCACCAAGGGTCAATCCCTGCTCAGCAGACTCGGTCCAAAATGGTGTGCCATAAAAAAAGGCTGGAAAAAGTGGATTATAGCTGACTGTCTGATTCACAACCATTATATTAATAAAATCAGATCAGTCACATGACATAAATTTAATTTCCGTTTGTCGATGCTGTGTGTATTATTTGCACCAATCCAAGATGTGCACCAATCCAAGATGGCAGAAACTATGTTTGTCCTGTTTTGTTTGTTTTTTGTCTGGAAATGGCATCTTTTTTAAATAATATTTTAACCTTGAAAATGACAACATATGGACTTCTGAAGCATTCTGAGTGGATTGCTGTGTTCCGTTGTGGAGTTTACTCACTTGATTCCTGGTACTTTTGGGCCTCTGTATCTCTGCACTACTGACTCACAGTTTGTATCATTCTTTGGAACAGCAAGAGGTACATCTGTGTGTTTTTTTGCCTTGGATGGGTGAGAGAAACCTCAAAAATCCTTGATTGTCATTGAAGCACAGTACTGTGTTTTACTGGTGAATGTCTTCAAACTGGATTTGCTGGAATTTTTCTGTGTAGCTTAGCTACACTGTTAAAAAAAGTTATTTAACTGGAATTTACTGTCAAATTTTACGGGTTTTTCCGTTTTTAGTTAATGCCATAAAAATACGGAAAAATACTTTTATTTAAAAAAAAACACATTAAATAAAGGTTGTAGTCTATAAATTGATATAATGAGAAAATATAGTTATTTAACAGGATAATTCCATTGCATAATGAGCTTGAAAGTTAAATTACATTGAATTTTATGTTAAAAGACAAAAAATAACCATACTTTTACTGAGTGTAAAATTGAGGCATCCTTCTGTTTTTTTACAGTTAAACCTTAAAATTAATGTAAAGAAACATTAAAAAACAATCATGAAAAAACGGTAAAAAGTCTGGCAGCAAAAGTTGCCAAACACTTACCATGAAATGACAGTCAAAAACCTTACGTTATTCTACAAAGAACTTCTTTTTAAAATACAGATATTTACTGTAGCCTACATTTTCTGTATTTTCACAGTCCAACTATTGTAAAATTAAAAAGAATTGTAATCATAAAACATATTTTGAATGTTAAACAAATGTATAAATCTGTACAAACACTGACAAATATTGCAGAATACCTTAAAATTACATAATTTGAATGAAAACTGCTGTTTTCATACTGTTTTCTTTGGTAAATTCACAAGATTATCCAATCCATCCAAGAACTCCCTGTCAAAGTACAGATTTCTGGATGTAAAACACACAGAAATCATGTCAAATGAATGTAAAATGACCCTCTTTTTACAGCCCATTAATAGTATCTCAAAAGCTTTTGGCATTTATTTTATATGATTATCCAGTCTATTTACAGTAAATTCCTGTTTGATACTGGTTTTCTACTGTACAAAAAAGCAACTATCTAATATACCTACATACTTTAACCATCAATATAACAGTTTTACTTTATATAAACAGTACTTTATAGTGATTAAACGCAACTATTCAATATATCTACAGACTTATCCCATTAATGTACTGTTTTTTTACTTTGTAAAAACATTTGACAGTATTTATAATTAACTATCCAATATATGCATCAGAGACTCTTCAGAGGGTAAATATTGGTATAATGTATAGGGGTCCATTTTAGCTTATCCAATGTGGTCTCATACATACTGTGTGTTAGTGTTTTAATCGCTGTCAAACATCATCCTGGCCAATATCTCCTAATGGAAGTGTACTAAAGGGGTTAACAGAGGTACTGAGACAGGTAGGACCAGCCATACCCGTTTAATGCATTGAATGAGGCTGACATGAACCCTCACTGCATGGCCTCAACCACTCCACAGCACAAACCCACAAGCATTGTTCTCAAGTATAGTTGGATCAATGTAATTCTATTAGAAACAAAAATATTGTAATATTTTGTAAGCATATTTATGGTAATACAAACAGTAAAAGAACTTGGCAGCACACAAGCTTAAACAACCAGCTAAAGCTGTACCGCACCAAATCACCACTGGGGCCTATGTGGACAAAGATGCTGTATTCAGATCTGTCTTTGTAAAAATAAACATTCTTTCACCTAAATAAATTAAAATGTCAGCAGGGATAACGTTAGCATGCCGTTTATGTGCCTTATCAACATGTGTCTGGCGCAACATTATGCCTGTCCTTAGGTAACGGTAGCCTTGAATGTGAACCATGCACCAGTCGTAATGTTAGCTAGCTAAATATATAGGCTAGCTAACAGTTAACTATGTTATATTTGTCAGTTTACTAACGCTAACGTTAAGTCAACGTTCCATGTTTAACTTAAGTTCCTATTTCCTCGTGCAAACACGGACCTGACAAAGACAGTAGCAGTTAACTTAGTAACGTTAACTTGCTAAGTAACGTAATGTTACTAGTAGCTAGACTGTTTAGCAAGTTAGCTTGATTAGTCAGGTACTAATACTAGTATTTAAAGAAACGTTATAACGCTCCGTTGCTCCTAACACTAGGTAGTTAACATTACATGCTAGCTAAGCTATCTCAGCTGACTAACTTTAATTTGGTTCTACTTTATGAACAGTGAACCACACGTTGTAATTAACATTTTACCCCTGCTTCATTCAAGATGTACAAGTGTAACAAGTTACAACATGACATTAAACGGAGAGTCTGCTTTGTGAACCACAACATCTTAATTTGAACGTGATCGTTATTTTCACTCATGATTCAATGTGTCCAACTTAACATTACCATTCTGTCTTTCCAGAGAGAATGTTTCCATTCTCGCTTTCCACATAAAAATAAATGGACAGGGAATTGAACAAACTCAGAAATATGATATAGGCTACCTGCTCTACATAGAAGTGTTTATCCCTCCAGTCCAGACAATTGCACTCAGTATGTAATTAAATATGTATTTTAAGTTTCATTTTTGTCTACATAAAAATTACCTGGTGGTCAATGCTGGCAAGCCACCACAAATACATCTATGTAGCTATAGTACTGTTACAGTAATGTTGAAATGTTTGAAAAAATCTCACCCTAATTCTTTAATCCCTGTTTAGGCAAGATGGAAGAAAGGAGGATACAAGATTAAGAAGACCAAGGAGATAAAGAAAGCTAAAGTAAAGAGATGTTCACCATACAGTATCACACATAATCAGCTGTACCTTACCACATCTTTCTCACCCATGTTATGGCTCTCATTCTGTGTACGGTTTGACAGGGATCAAGAGGCCAATGACCAGTTAATGAAGGCTGAACCAACAGACCAGACTGAGAACAGGATAGCCCAGAGCAAGAGGGGGCTCAGCAGAGGCTAAGAAGGCGGCAGCAAACCCACATACAGCTGAAGGAGGTACCGAATGACATCTGCACTGGTAATGGTTGCTTTACCTGGTCTGTGCTTGTAAACAAAAACAAACCGGAGGTCTGAACCGAACGTGTATTTGTCACATTGTTACACCTCAGCAAACCTATTATGGAAACCATGTTACACACATTGTTTACCATATCTTCGTTTTCGTTTCTGGCCTTTTGAATGGGAGTGCTAGGGGCACTACTAAGATCACATCAAAATCACTTTTTTTAAAACACTAAGAAGGCTCAACACAACATGAAACTTTGCTCCAAGTATCACCAGGGGCTCTACACATTAACGGAAGTATTGAGAACATTGTTTGTGTTCACAGAGTTTACTAAAAAAAGGTTTTTGAACGACTTAGTTTAGCAGTTGTTGTTTCCGGGCGCTACCATCTCCAAATGCAGCTTAACAGGGAGGAGAGTAAAGATGGAAAGCTCCTAAATCTTAGTTCCATATAAATACACGGATAATTGTTTAGTCGTTAGTGAAAAACCATATTGACCTTGTAGTTGAAAAAGGAGCCTCATATAAGAATTACATTTCCTATTATTGAGTCTGTTCATTCGCATTTGGAGATTGACACTTTTTGAGAGATGGTAGCGCCAAACAACAACAGCTACAGTGAGTTGTTCAAAACCTTTCTTTTTAGTAAACTCTGTGACAACACAAACAATGTTCACAATGCTGAGTTCATGTGTAGAGCCCCTGGTGATACGTGGAGCAAAGTCTCATGTTGTGTCGAGCCTTCTTAGTGTTTAAACAAAATAGCTATTGTGATGCTATCATAGTAGTGCCCCTAGCTCTCCCATTCAAAAGGCCAGTTTACCAAAAACGAGAATACGGTAAACCTTAAAAGTGGCGCTTCCGTCCTAATTATGCTTTTAAACTAAAGTTTGACTCACGTACATTCACAAAAACACCCTAGGATGCATTTTGGCGAGAGTTACGCTTTAAGACTTGTGACTTGCACATGTGTGACTTAAGACCATTACACACCGGGGGCGTGATGATTAAGCGATGCAAATATGCAAAATAATCGCCTTTTGGCTGGTACCTCTCACAAAGGAGCTCATGGCTTCAGTAGCCTGTGCAAGGTCAAGGTACAGGAGTTACCTGGAAGATGAACGGAAGAAGAAACAGAGTTCCACACAGGACCTCAAAAGAAAAGCAGTGCAAGAGGAGATAGAAGACCTGAAAAGGAAACGAACGGTTCTGACAGAGGTGTGCGACTCCCTCCAAACAGATGCTAAGTTAGCCGAGCAGGCAGAGGGGAAATCTGGGACATTAATGGCACAACATCCTCAGAAGACGTAGTAAAGAAAAACAGAACAAATTGGTCCAAACTGAGAAGCTGCTGGGAACAAAATCAGAAGAACTGAGGCACATGTCAGCATGATTGTTGTTGAGGGTGGAGCAAAGTTTTGTTTTGTTTTTTAATAAACTTTGCTTTGATTTACTATCCCAGCCTATTTGATTTTTTTGTATCAGAGTGGTCTATAGTCTTTATCACAAACTAAAACTGTTAAGTTAAAAGTATCACTGATGTAAATGGTTACAGCTTGAAGTGGCGGTGAGGTATTAAAAAATATTGAGAAGTTCTTGAAAAAGTCTTGAAAAGGTATTAAAATTAACTTCAAGATTCCTGCATATACCCTGCAACTAGAAACTAGCCACAGGCAAAAACTGCAACAACTCTAAGCACTACTCTTAGCATTACTTGCAGCAAAGTTGGTGGCTTACTCATAGCCGCTACTAGCTAGCTACCACTAGCTGCAGTTTTAGCCCTCACTGCTTGCTGCCACCAGCCACCGCCACCAAGAAGCTGCCTGCCTAAAACCCCTTATCAGGTTTCTGCCTAAATCCCCTTTGTTCAGGCTTCTGCTTACCTCAGCTGTGGCCCCCACCTCTTCACCACCACCACCTCAGAGAGCCTGCCTCCTACGGCCTCAGCTCCCTCCACCCCACCAGTCTATTGTCTACTGCAGCCTCAGTGGATACAGCCTCAACCATCAGGCTGTCACCGGCTATAGCCTCAGCTGTATCCAACACTGGACTGTCGTCTGTTTCAGCCTCAGCTGCCTCCACCACCACCGCATTTGTCGTTTGCTACGGTCTCAGCTACCTCCTCCACCACCGCACTTGTCATCTGCTACAGCCTTAGCTGCCTTCACCACCATCAGGCTGTCACCGGCTATAGCCTCAGCTGTATCCAACACTGGACTGTCGTCTATTTCAGCCTCAGCTGCCTCCACCACCACTGCATTTGTCGTTTGCTACGGTCTCAGCTACCTCCTCCACCACCGCACTTGTCATCTGCTACAGCCTTAGCTGGAGTTACAGTGGGGTTGTTAAACTGCAGTCAGAAAATGAGTCCATCCATATTGCAGTTCCCTTATGTATTCTCAAGGCCTGAGAACTTTACCACAGTCCAATTTAAATGCCAGGGACCAAGTCACTCATTTCTGTTTGTTTACAAGACTTCAAATCTACTCCACCTTCACTGCCTCTCCATTTTGAAGGATTGGTTCATTGTCTCTGCAGAGTCACTCCCTGCCTTTTTAATATCATTAAATTCTAGATCTGGTACTTTTTGCTACAAATCAGCTGAGTCCAGACTCCTTGTTATTATTGTATTACTAATCTCTGGAAATGCTCAGCCTAATCCGGGCCCTGATAGTCTTACACTATGTGATACAACTGAAGATTTTAAATCTAGGTCTGGCCTGGGTATTATTCACCTAAATGTTCGGAGTTTAATGTCCAAACTGGATATGGTTAATTTATGGGTCAGGTCAACTGATGCTGACATTGTTGTTGTATCTGAAACCTGGCTGACAAAATCTCCATCCATCCATCCATCCATCCATCGTCGTCCGCTTATCCGGTATCGGGTCGCAGGGGGAGCAGCTCCAGCAGGGGACCCCAAACTTCCCTTTCCCGAGCCCACTTAACCAGCTCTGACTGGGGGATCCCGAGGCGTTCCCAGGCCAGGTTGGAGATGTAATCCCTCCACATAGTCCTGGGTCTTTCCCAAGGTCTCCTCCCAGCTGGACGTGCCTGGAACACCTCCCTTGACAAAATCTGTCCTTGATAAAGATATTTGCATCGATGGTTATAATGTGTATCGCTCAGATCATCCAAAAAGGGGGGGAGGTGTTGCTATTTATATCAAATGCAAATTCAACTCTAGTTTAGTGCTCTCAAAATTGGTGAATAAACAATTTGAGTTTTTGGTCTTAAACCTTGAGGTCTCCAAAGACCACTATATCAGGGTGGTTGGTTGTAATAGAACTCCGTCTGCATCAAATGACTCTTCATCTACACTATCAAATGTGTTAAGTCAAGTTATTTGTAATGACACTATTGTTGTTGGTGATCTAAACTGGGACTGGCTGAGGCCAATATCAGATGCTTTTAAAGAGCAGTGTGACAATTTAAATTTGACTCAATTAATTGACACTCCTACTCAGCCAAATCCTAAATGTCCAGAGAAATCACTCATTGATCTAATCCTGACCCATGCCCCTTTTAAGTACTCTGCAATAGGTGTTTTTGCTAATGATGTGAGTGATCACTGTGTGATTGCTGCTGTTAGAGAGACGAAGGTGCCCAAGTCTGCACCTCATATTGTTGAAAGGCGAAATATGAAAATGTTTGTTGAGAAGGGTTTTTTACATGACTTATTTTATTTTGACTGGAGTAGAATAAAATGATTGATGATGTGGAATTAGCCCTGACCTTCTTTCAAAACAGTTTTCTTGATATTCTGAATAGACATGCACCTATTTGTGAATTTAGAATTAAGGGGCGGGACAATCCCTGGTTTACTTCTGAGATTTCTAATTTGCTCCACGAGAGAAATATAGCCTGGGCAAAAGCAAGGAGATCAGATACTGACACTGACTGGCTTGTTTTCAGACAGATTGCAAAACAGATTCACTTCACTCTTCAGAAAAGCTAAAGCTGCATTTTACCTATCTGAAACCACCGAGAATCTAAATGACCCCACAAAAATTCTGGAAAACTATTAATTCATTACCTGCATCTACTAAACCAACAGGTTTTCCGTTGTCTCTGGTTAAGAATGGTGTGACTATATCTGACAAAGTAGAAATGTTAAATTGTTTTAATGAGCATTTCATATCATCTGGGTTCTTGTTTGACTCTGTTGCCCCTCAGTGTTGGAGCCTGTAAATGATACCTTTTATTACTGACGACAACGCTAATACACTCGAAAACCTGCGGGGCCCGATTACTCTTGAAATTAGCTGCAGATATCCTAGCTGAACCTCTGACTCATCTTTTTAATCTTTCACTGGTCACAAACAAAATTCCCAAGGTATGGAAGTCTGCTTATGTTTTACCACTTTTGAAAGGAGGTGACTCAACCTTGCCTAATAATACAGACCCATTTCCAAACTTTCAGCAGGAATCCTTGGTTAGTAATCAAGTGAAAGAATACTTAAATGCTCAGTCAATTTTATCTAAGCATCAATCTGGTTTCAGGAGAAAACACAGCACTACCACTGCTGGTATAAAAGTAATTAATGATATAGTCAAAGCACTTGATGATAAGAACTGTGTGTCTCTGTTCATTGATCTGTCCAAAGCATTTGACACTGTTGACCATAGCATACTACTTCAGAGACTGATCAGTATAGGTATGTCTAAGCACTCTGTGGGCTGGTTTATCAACTACCTCGCTGATAGGACTCAAGCTACGCAAGTTGAAGGCCTGACGTCAAAATATGTATCTATCTGTAAAGGGGTTCCCCAGGGCTCCATTCTGGGGCCACTTTTATTCGCTATTTATATAAACTGTCTGGGGGAAAATGTCCAACATACATTTTTCCATTTTTATGCAGATCACTGTTATTTATTGTTGTGCAGCTACCATGAAGAAGGCGTATGAATGCTTGCAAACTGCTTTTTACAGAGTGCAAGCACAGCTTTATCAATTAAAGCTTGTGCTTAATGCTGAGAAGACCAAAGTAATGGTCTTTTCAAAGTCAAGGAAAAAAGAGTTAGACCTGAATATTGTTACTGATCAGGGTAAAACAAGTTTCATTTTATAAATATTTTTTAAAATATATTTTTAGGCAGGCTCCCATGTTACATATCTGAATTTGTTTCTTTTACACACAGTACTTATGGTTTACGGTCCCAGAACACTATTTTATTGAATGTACCTCAAGCCCGGACAGAATTGTTCAAAAAGGCTTTCATGTTTGCTGCACCTTCTGCTTGGAATGACCTACAGAAAACACTCAAACTACAGTGTCTAATTTCCTTAAATGACTTTAAAGGTTATGTTAAAAACCATAGAACATGAGTCCATCCACACATGCAAATATTTAAACTAATGGCACTTTTATTTTGAAATACACTTGAGTTGTCTTTGCCTCTTTTGTGTTTGTTTTGTGATTGTAAATTGTTTTTATATGCAACTAACTTGTTCTGCTATCTTGGCCAGGTCTCTCTTGTAAAAGAAATTGTATATCTCAATGAGACTAACCTGGTGAAATAAAGGTTAAATAAAAAAATAACACAATTTTTTTAAATCAATCAATCACAAAACAGACAACATCTATAAACTTCAGGCAATATCGAGTATTAGCTCTGGATTAGTGTGTACTCAATCGTCCCACTACTGCAGATCTTTCCAACGTAATTCTAAAAATTAAACATATACAAAACAAATATTCCAACATGCATATTACCATAATGTTTCCTGAGCATGTTAATGCTCCTCAGAGGTTAATACCTATTCTGTTTTGGGTTGTCCACGACCCTCAGAACAAACAGCACATTTTAGTCATGTTAGAGGATCTGCCAAGCACTTAGCTTGAAGCATACGCAGGCCCTAAGATTTTGAGCCTGGCTGATACATTGATGATGATTTTAGATTTTTAAATTAGTATAAATCAGCTGATATGTTATGTTCAATTTAATTCAGAAACAATGTCTCTATCACAACTTTTTTTTCCCACCAGAGAACACTGACATGTTTTTTTCAATTTATCTATATCAAAAAATCTGGTTTATGTTCTGTGTATGTTAAGGAACAAAAACAAGCTGATATGTCATAATATTAATAGTCTCGCATTGCCAGAACTTCCTCCACAGTGCTGCAAAGGAGGGTCTGGCGAGTCCACACAGCATTCAGGGATGGGAGAAAAAAATGCTCTGGTTTATTGGCATTTCTTTAAACCAATTACAATCATCTTGGACAGTGCTAAGTGCTGCTTGGAGCAACAGTGCCTCTGCAAAATATCCTCTTGAAGGAACTTGTTTTGGTGGAACGTGTACGTTCAAAGGTTGTTTTAGTCATGAAACAGAAACTCAGATTGGATAGTCTAGCTAGCTGTCTGGATTTACCCTGCAGAGATCTGAGGAGCAGTTAACCAGAGTCCTCAGAAATCCACCGCAGTTTTAAAATATCAACACAAAGACAGCAGAAGGTAACGGACAACCGGCCGAAATGAAAGATATCCAGGGAAATTCCACCGGCACCTGAACAATCCAGGAAGTAGAACATTGTGGATATAGACTAGAATATTAACAACACTCATTGCTCTATGAATGGCACTGTTAGTTCATACTCTATATTTGGTTTGTACGGGGACTTGAACCAGCGATTATAAAAAACAATTGCCATAACGCTGGCTTTACTTATTCGCAATAAAAGCCCAGCTTAAATTGTCTAACCTTCACAATAAAAACCCATCCTAAATTCACTTGCTAAGAGGGAATTCAGTATTTTCTTTTTCCGACACTAGATATCAAACAAAAGCCAGACACTATACCTTATTAAGTTGCTGTGAGCAACACCATCTTTGAACCTAACCAGGCAAAGAGAGCTCACACTCACATTGCCAGCACCGGCTCTCTGTAGTCGGTCCGGTTCACGTGAACTATTAACTAGGGCTGAAAGATTAATCTTTTTCAAATCAAAATCGAGATTTGAAAGAATGCGGTTAGCTAATTGTGAAGACTGCAATTAATCGAATGTGCGATATTTAGTTGCATGTTTAACATTTTTTATTTCTCTGTTCATTATTATATTTACTGTTGATCATAAGATAAATGCTGAAATAATGTCACATATGAACAGAAATGTCCTATGTTCAGTGGATCTTTCATTTATTTTTGTATTACTTTATTTAGCCTGATGGTAGAAGGTGAAATGTGTAGCTGCTCTATTGAACTGAGGTATATCAGACATTTCGTTTTACAGGAAAGTACCGATATTTTATTTTGGAATTGTTTTTTATTATTATAACTTTTGCTATTGTGATAAATGTTCCGTGTTTGACCGAAAAGAAAAACACTTATTGCTGGCAATCCATATCTATGTTCTCATCCTTGCATGAGAATATAGAGCAGTTTTGATGGTGTCTTGTGTTATAATGCTCCATGACATGTTTGATCTGTTACATAGCGAATATTGAACTAAACTTTTAAGAAAAAAAATCGCAAATAAGTAAGTAATCGCCAACATCTGGCAGAAAAATCACAATTAGATTTTCCCCCGAAAACACCCTAGTATGCATTATAAATAGTAAAACTATAAATACAGCAAGTCCTGCATTCAAATGTTTACGTCAAGTGAAAAGAGAGGCATTAACAGCTTCCAACTCTAATTTAATGCTGGATAGTTTAATGAATAAATAGGCATCTTAATTTTGAATTTTTTTTTAAGATTATTTTTTGGGGAATTTTTAGGCCTTTATTTTCACAGGACAAATGAAGACATGAAAGGGGAGAGAGAGAGAGGGAATGACACGCAGCAAAGGGAGCCGCTGCGTCGAGGAGTAAACCTCTACATATGTGCGCCTGGTCTACTAACTGAGCTCGCCACAAAAAGGAATCTTATTTTAATTGTTATATTTTGTGAGTAAAATCTGAATCTGCAATGTTATGGTGTAAGAAAGCTTTCAAAAAGATGTATGCACAACTTTAAGAATTTGTATTCGTATTTTAAACATTTGTGCGTAAATTAACTCAAGCATGCACAATTACGTTTTCATACACGTGAGTCAATAAAATTACATTTGGATTTTTATGTGAGTGTGACTCTAGAAGCTATGACTGTAAATATTCATGAGTACAACTCTGATTTCTACGACTACGAATTCTTCACTATGAACACAAATTCACGTTTGTGGGTACGAGTAAAGAACACACAGGGAAGGAAATCGAACCTAGATTTTCGCATCTTTCCTTTATACATCACAATCAACGTGAAATTGAGCGCACATGAACGAGCCACCGACCCCGCCTTGCCTCCTCCCATAAATGAATATGGAAATTACTATAAATGCGCCCCCGACGTCATTCTTCGTCCAATCACAACGGGTTATCCAGCTGCAGACGGAAAAAACTTCACCGACTGTGAGTTTGAGGTGCTGATCACGGAGGTGGAGCCGAGAAATGTTTTTCAGTTTGGAGGTTTGTCAACTCGGATAAGCAATAAAGAAAATGCCCAGAGTGGCAAATGTTGACCAGGCTGTGAATGCACCAAACCGTGGAATAAATTTAAAAAACAATGTCTAATGTTGAAGTGGAAATCAAGAGAATAGAGGCAGACATTCTCACGTCGTTTTTTTTTATACATCACAAAGTGTCCATGACAACCAGCGTACGCAAGCTTTTTGTGCGTACACAACGTTTATACATGAGGCCCCTGGTTTCTGGATGTTATTGTTGTGTCCCTGATGTTAACGTGATTTGATCCAGCCTCATTTAAAACTGCATTAGCGTTGGTTGACATTAGCTAGAGCAATTTATGGTTGCAGACTTTGATGGTTTCTTTCTGTTATTGTCCTTAACGTACACATCAGTGTCTTTAAAAAAAATAACACACTGCAGGTGACACGATGCACGGTGTGCTGTTATGTTACGTATGTGTTTGTGACAATGTAGGCGGTGAAGACGTTGTGTAACTGCATGTTTCCCTGCAGCCGATCCCGACGCGGCACGAGGAGCGTCCGGTCAGCTGCTTTGTGTCGGGCTGCGGCCCCATGCAGCCCAACCTGGCGGCGCTGGCCCGGGATGCTGCCTCTCTGGTGCGGGACAAACAGCGGCCGCCGGCGCCGAGCATGATGATCAGCAAAGCGATGGTCTGCCTCGCATTCTCTCACTGTTTCATGACAGCGCCCGTGTTTGTTTTTTACAAATAATGTGTTTCAAGTTGTCATACTTCCATAAGAAGCTGCTGCCTGTATAAAGTATGAACAATGTGTATTCTCCATTTTAGCATCTGTAAATCTGTGACCGACATCTGCACAAACAAGAATACAAAATAAACATGTTACACTCATTCCAAGACTCCGTTTTTATTTTATATTCTATATTGTTTTCACACTCGATTTGTATGATACTGTTTAGTTAAAAAAACACCAACATATATCAAGTAGCATATTCATTAGCATAGTCTGCATTTATACTACTGTTAAGTTAAAAATACCAAATATATGAGACGGGACGCTCCACGCTGCAGCCATACAGTCTAGGAAAGTTTGCTAACAGACCTGAGGCTGGCTCAGCATCACAGGTAAAGTAAATAACGTGTTTATTCAACATTTTTTATACGATTTTACTATATTGAATGTCTATCTAGCCTAACGTTACATAATGTTGAATTGGTACAGATAAGTTAACGGTACCATGTATTGCATGTAATATATATTTTGTTACTGTATTAGCACATTATGCTCATTAACATTACAATGACTTGCTGGTTGACGTTAACTCATATCTGGCTCAGTTGTCAACACTACTGATCTGGTCGACATTGCTAAACAATATGATTACAGTGCAGTTTAGTTCTAACATCACTAACTATGTTACTTTAACACAGAGCACTTCGTCAATGCTAACGTCGTCTAGCACTAGCTAAAGTTAACAACGAGTAAATATCGTTAGGTTGCAAGCTAAAGCAATAACGTCTATGAGCTGCGGAAATGTATATCATTATAAAGTGCTATCAAAATAGTAAAATCGTATAAAAAATGTTGAATAAACACGTTATTTACTTTACCTGTGATGCTGAGCCAGCCTCAGGTCTGTTGTTAGCCATCTTTCACCTTTGACGCATGCGCGTTGGATGAAATCTAGGTTCGATTTCCTGCCCTGTGACGACAGTGACGTCATTTCAACTGTTCTTTACTCGTACCCTCAAACTTAAATTTGTGTTCATAGTGAAGAATTCGTAGTTGTAGAAATCAGAGTTTTACTCATGAATGTTTACAGTCATAGCTTCTATAGTCACACTCACATAAAAATACAAATGTAATTTTATTGACTCACGTGTATGAAAACGCAATTGTGCATGCCTGACGCACAAATGTTTAAAATACGAATATGAATTCTTAAAGTTGTGCATACATCTTTTTGAAAGCTTTCTTACACCATACAATGTAACCAGTAATATTTCTCCGTCAGGTGAATGTACTGTAGTAGTACAATGTTTTCCTCTGAAGTAAAAGTACACTTTGGGGCCTTTTGTAAGTTATTTTGCAGTACAAAGTGAATAAATAATAATATTTTAAACATCATAAGAAATATATAGCTGTTTGGAGCCCACTACCACAGAAAAGCAATCGACCTGTCCCAAACAGGCGTGTTTTGAACAGGTAGTGCACTAGTCAGAATATTCATCTGTGTGTCGTTCATTGTATCAACCACTCGTGCAATATCAGTTGTAATGGATCACAGTCTCTCAGGGCTGCTGGGCAGGTTTCAGATAGATAGTCATGTTGGACTATGATCTGCAACAGAAGGCTTCCTCCCCAGGTCCGTCCTTATGCAGTTTGTGTTGTTTTGTTGTATTACAGTTGGGCACAGATTGTCTGTATCTCTCTCTCTGTGTGTCTGGCAGGTCTTACCTGCACTGTGCTGTCTCTCTGCCATAGGTTCACTCACGGGCTCAGCCCGCTAATCACAGCCTCCACGTCTCTCACCCCCACACCAACAGAAAAAGACGACCTGGCGAACACAAAATGACAGCACACCTTCAGCACAAACACGCTCTGTCACACACAAAAAAAAGTCACACAGTCAGGCATGCAGGCTATAACAAGTAACCCGCAGTTAGCACCATACTAGTGTTTCACTACTCCTGACTCCAGCTCCGTACATAACACACAGACATAAGATTGATATAAGTCTTCTCATCTCTCTCTCGTAAAGAAAGCAGATTATTATATTACACATTTTTCAAAATGTTGATCTATTGCTTTGCATGTGTTTTCTAAAGTTAGATAATATATGACAAGTGACACCACATGACTGCTTTTATTGTTGTCTAAGTTACTCATGCTCAAAATGTGTACTACGTGCAGACTGGAAGAGCTTGGGTAGGCCTTGAAAGTTTTCAATATTGGTGGCAATACAATAGAGGTTTAGTGGTAACAGGGGTTCCATAGTGGTATTGCATTTTTATATTAAACTTATATATACACATATGTATATACTCTTTATTTAAACTGTATATCATTTTCAGCCCTGTCTGCAGGTTTTCCTTTCAGACTGCATACAGTCTCAACACCTTCACCAATAACGTAGGGCGCCCTAATTGCTGTTGCTCATTAGGCTAATAGCTCTGAGCATGATGAGGTAATGACTGAAGCTAGATCCACACTAGTACATTATGGTTTAAAAACTTTTGCTATGTTTATGCCTCGCATCCACACTACTCCGGAGTTTCCAAACCCCTATAACGGAGACATTTGGAAACACTGCTGACCGCGTTTAAGTTTGAAAACTCTTGCTCTTGCTTTGTAGTCTGGACAGGCAGAAAGAGAGACCTTGGAAAGTGACGACGCACCTAAGTCAGTCTTATCGCTTAGGTAGGCTTACATACCTTTTAGTAACAGTTCCACCTTGTTGTTCAAGCAAATACATCCCTGGTCTTTCTTTTTACCATTGTTATTTCTCCAAAGTATATTCTGTATTTTCACCTTATACATCCATGATAACGTTGCTTCCTGTTTACACCCACATGTATGCGAATGGTCATGGGATGTGTTGTCAGACATTTTAATATGGATGGAGATTAGTTCCACAACAAAGCTTGTGTGGAGATCATTTTTGTTAAAACGGCGTTTAAAAATGATAACATAAAAGTGTGGAAGTTGCCTGAAGGAAACTTAGACAACATTGTTATCAACTTCTCTTTTCTCTTATCTCCTCTCTGGTGGCTAAAGTAAGAGTACAGTGTCTAAAGAGACTTTAGTTAAACACACCTACGGCACTTATGGTCACTTATCCAATACTTGTTCTCTTAATCACACTCATGCTGTATCATTACTAACAATTATTTTCATGTAAATTTAATGTGCCCATTATTTTCTCAATTAATGATTAATAGTTTGTCTGAAAAGTCTTAAACCCAAAGATAAAGTTACTTGGAAATAGTAATTAGTTACTGATTACTGATTACTTCTCCAAGAAAGTAATCCAGTTACTTTACTTATTTTCAAAAGTAATTAGTCACTTTACTAGTTACTTTATTAAGTTACTTTAAAAAAATGATGCACGACCTGAATACGCTATAAAGCAATAGACCTTTCACCTTTATTTTTTCTACGATGCGTCGGAACCATTCAGAGTCAACAGTGAAGATTGGCTGCATGTCCTTGACAATATAGCCAGCAACGAGCTTCTTCAGTTCAGCGGCACTAAGTCCTGTCGCTTTTAAGTCTATTTTCACCTGTTTAGCAGGAGAGGGGCTCAGAGGTTCGCCCGGTGGAATTGGATGTCGCCCCAGCGGTCATGTCAGTTGGGGGTTCAGGGTTTTTTTTTAAGAGAGTTTCACATTCCTGTTAGGGATGGGCGATACCACACTTTTAGGATTCGATACGATACCGATACTTATTCTTGCATTTTCATTGATTATGAATGAACGGTTATGAATGAAATAAATTAAATATGAACAAAAACATACACATTTTCACTTTTCTTATTTCTCAAAAAAGAAAAAAAAGACCAATCTTGGTAGAAAAAGCTAAAAGGAAAAAAAATACTTTTTTTAATCACACACTTGGCACCTTGCCATGAGTTTATCGACTGGTGAAAAATAACACCACGCTTCGTTTTTTTGTCTGCCATATCTTACGTTTCTCTGATTTTTCCTCCGACTCCCGCATTCGTGCTGGGCTGGCCTTGGCTCTGTCGCCAATACATCCATGTGTGTCGCACGTTGACGCTCATTCGCTCGTCTCCTGTCACGTGACATGGGCCAGCTCAATACGCCGCCAGGTACAGGGGTGTCCTGGCACATAGTAATTTAAGTAAGTAATCTAAAACAGCTGAAAGTGATGCATACACCCCCAATTATTATTTTTTAGTTTATATTGATATTTTTTTAAGGAAATCAATGCCAAATGAGTAGCGTGAGTATAACGATCTATCGATACCACAGGATCGATACGTCCATCCCTAATTCCTGTGCCGGCTTGCTAGGTGCTTGCTCAGATTTGAGGTGGAATTTTTCGCTGTAGATAAAAGTTTTCTTCCCACGCAGAGTGTACAGCGGACGCTGATGTTTTTGTCACCTTTAACCGAGTCAAACTCAAAGTAATGTCGGTACCAAGCATTAAACGCTGCATGATCCTGCTCTCTCCCGCGCTCCATGTTGTCTCTTGTTCAACACTACACATGTCGGTGTTTACACTGACGTCGCGGCACTCATACGTCATTGTCACTCACGAGACAGTCTCACGAAACAAAATCACGGTTAAGTAATGCAGTAACGCAGCCTGCTTACGGGGAAGTAACAGTAATCTAATTACTGTTATTGCAATTGTAATCCCTTACTTTACTCGTTGAAAAAAGTAATCGGATTACAGTAACGCGTTACTTCTAACGCGTTACTGCCCATCAGTGGCAATGACTGACACACAAATGACAAACAAGTACTCATTAATGTACATGCACAAACAAATACATCACTGTGCTCCGCCACATACTCTACACACTTGAGGGAATCAAGTGAAGATGGAATTAGATGTTCAGCTCAAATGGCTTAATATAGTAACAGCCAGCTCCAGTGCAGGAAAACCCCTCTGAGATCAGTTCCTGAAACACCATTGTCACTGTAACTAGTCTCAATGGACGCTCTGCTGGGACGAGGATGAATGGTAACGACCTTTGGTTCTCACTACGCTGACATTTACAGCTAATTTACTCATATTACATTTGAGCTATGTAGTAGTAATGTCCAAATGAAGTTTCACAAACCATTAGTTTGTATTTGTTTGTCTCTCTGTTTAACCCCTTCAGACCAGCATTTTTTGGCTGGGTAATTTCTTTTTTTCATTGATTCTGACTCCTCTCCAACATTAAAACAAAATGGAAAAAAACACATTTTTGGTAACTCATTTTTTAATAGTATTTTTAAATACACAATTGTTACCACCTGGTCACAGAAAAGTGGTAATACACGACGCAGTTTGAATGCATGGTCTTAATGATTTACAGTCATTGTCTCTCCTTTTGTGTAGCCTATATGGTATGGGATATAGTAATATATACCTCTGAAGTTGTAAAACAAAGGCTTGTAGCCTAATACAGTGTTAACTTAATTAACCAAGCATTTGAATGTGTCTTTCATCGAATCATTCCATCCAAACTGATGTAAAGTTGTTCTGAAATCAAACTCCGACACAGCAAAGTAGCTATTGATATTCTTTAATGAGCTTATTCATCTTTAAGTGCGCCCCTTGTGGACAAAATATAACACCAGCATATTACAACATGAGAAACATCACATCCATAGCCTTAAATATTACAAGCCACTTCCAAAAACGCATTCGTAACGAATCAGTACAATAGCAAGAAAGGCAAAAAAGAAAGTTGATGTGTATATGCATTAACCACCTCACAGTGATTGCTAACATCAAAGCAACATTTTGTTTTGGGTTGATCTGAAACAATAATAGGCCTATATAATTTCCTCACGTCTACTGAAACATTGTAGCCTCCCTTCAGTGTATCTTAGAGAAATACCCGACATATCAGTTGTGATTTCTCTATCAACACTTTTTAAATAGCTATAGCTTAATGTCCACATTCACGTTGTAGCCCATATTATGTTTAGTTGGTTGTCAGTCAGGAGGTTAATCAAGCATTTGAATGTGTCTTTAATCAAATCATTCCATCCAAACTGATGTAAAGTTGTTCTGAAATCAAACTCCGACACAGCAAAGTAGCTATTTGATATTTTTTAATGAGCTTATTCCTTTTTAACCCATCCTGCCTCACAGCCTGGTATACAGTATGAGGAGCTGAATGCAGGAGGATCATGATGTTGGTGATTAAATTGATTGCACCAACATCTGTCAGGAGAGCGTCTATATAATGTGAAGGAGAATGGCAGGTGATGCTGATATTCTAGCAAACAGTTGTAAGTATGGACGCTCGGCTAGTTAAAGATATTTTGGATTTCAAACAGAAACAGACGTACCTATGTAACGCTACTAAATCGCAGCGTTATGTGATAAAACGAAGGGCAGAGAGTTACCAACTCATAAGTAAGTAGGCTAAGGCAAATCAGACAACAGCACTGTTCAATTGCGTTGAACAGTGAATCTTAAAACTTCGACATTTCAATATTTATGCAATGTAATCCCTAGACGGGGAGTTATATTACCAGTGCCATAGGACGCAGGATGAACGAATGCATCACCTGGCAAAAGTGGTTCTAACTCCACAGGAAGCCAACAACGTATTTGCCATCGGGGCTCACTGTGGAGTAGAAAAAACCATACACGCCATCCTGCAACGATATTACTGGCCTCGCGTGAAAGCAGACATCACAAAATGGGTGAGTTTATTATTATTATTATTATTATTATTATTTTTATTATTATTATTATTAATAAATAAATAAAATATTTCTGTTAAGCTTATGCAAATATTTAGGCTACATATGTCAGCAGTCTTCTCAGTTGTTTTTACTTTGATAGATCGCACAGTGTGATGACTGTCAGAGGAAGAGGGCCTCTATAAAGGAAAAGACAGTACAAACCTATAGAGGTGAGTCTGACCTCATTACATTTACAATTTCGTTTAACATGGAAGTCTTAATTTATGTTACTCTTTTGTTTGCATTTAGGTTTCTGAGCCATTTCAGCTTGTTGGAATGGACCTGGTTGGCAAATTAAAATGCTCCAACAAAGGACACATTTATATGTGTGTCATGGTGGACTACTTCACCAAATGCATGGAAGTATATCCACTGAAAAGCAAGACGGCTGAAGAAGCTTCAGAGTGCATAATGGACTTCTTTTATAAATATGGTGCACCCGAACGCATTCTCACTGACCAGGGCAAAGAGTTTGTTAACAAAGTAAGTCAAATTCTGATACATTTGATATCACTGTATTCTTGTTCATCACATCACTGGGGAGAAAAAACACATCACATTAATTTTCAACATGTGGACATGTGTGCCAAGCTTGGCATTGCCTGAAGCCTCTGAGCCCCATACCACCCACAAAGCAATGGCTTGGTGGAAAGGCTCAATGGCACCATTCAAGGGTGTGAATTATGTGTTTTACTTATTTCTATATATGATATAAGTATGTGTGTAATTATGGTGAATAACTTTTATTCATTTTACAATATCAGGGCTTTGAAAAAAATGGTGCAGGGCCACCCAAGCGACTGGGATGGATATATAAAGCCCACCGTGTTTGGTCTACGCACCAAAAAACAAATAACCACAAAACACTTCCCATATTACCTAATGTATGGAATGGAGGCCCGTTACCTGACTGAAATTCCAGACAAGTGGCAGGTACAATGGCATTTTCCTGCAGTATAGAACTTTGGCAATAATGGTATCTGCTATAATCTGTACTTGTGTTCATTTATCTCCACCAATGTTACAGATAACTGACGAGGAAGTCAATGCACTGGCTGGAAACGAGGAGGTATCATTAACTTCCAAACTGACAGATGTGTACCCCAAAGTGGAGGCCAATATATTGACAGCACAACAGAGGGTGTGGAAGAGAAAACTTGTATTGGGCCAGGATGATTGCTTTGTGGTGGGGGACCTGGTGTTAAGAAAGAACATTCGCCAGGAACAAAGAAAGGGGGGCAAATAAGAAGCTGATTTATTGGGTCCGCACACCATTATTAACATTGATGGGAAAAGTGCTGACCTTGAAACAGAAGGAAATGTATTTGAGAAGATAAACATTGACCACAGTCTGTTGCTCCCAGACTGTGGAACACCCTGCCCCTGTCCGTGCGTCTGGCTGACTCTGTTGTCTCTTTTAAAAAGGATCTGAAAACTTGCTTATTTAGGAAAGCTTTTGGTTGATGGGTTCTCACTAGCGTCCCTTTCCTTTGATATATGTATATGCATTTTATACTGTATCTACCTATTCTGTTGTACAGCACTTTGTGATTTTATCTGTGAAAAGCGCTTTATAAATAAATTTTACTTTACTTACTTACACCTCAAAAGATATGTGGAACCCCAGCCAAGAATACCAGCTAAATGGTTTGCTGCCTCCACACCTCCTCCAGCACTGCAGCCTAGCCCCTTGAGGTGTCCCAGGGTCCCCCAATCCCTCTGTTTAACACAGAGTCCACAACCGTGCACGTTGTCCACAAGTCTCCAGTCCCCAGAGGAACGTAAGTTTCGTATGTTTCATTGCAAATAACTTACTGAAAGCCGACTGCATAAATGCACAACTCTGTCTTAGTGTCAGGACTTGGGTGACCTTTGGAAACTGATGCTGCATCTAATTCCAAATTAGTCCTTAGTAAATTCTGCGATTTCAGAACAACTTTACATCAGTTTGGATGGAATGATTTGATTAAAGACACATTCAAATGCTTGATTAACCTCCTGACTGACTACCAACTAAACATAATATGGGCTACAACGTGAATGTGGACATTAAGCTATAGCTATTTAAAAAGTGTTGATAGAGAAATCACAACTGATATGTCGGGTATTTCTCTAAGATACACTGAAGGGAGGCTACAATGTTTCAGTAGACGCGAGGAAATTATATAGGCCTATTATTGTTTCAGATCAACCCAAAACAAAATGTTGCTTTGATGTTAGCAATCACTGTGAGGTGGTTAATGCATATACACATCAACTTTCTTTTTTGCCTTTCTTGCTATTGTACTGATTCGTTACGAATGCGCTTTTGGAAGTGGCTTGTAATATTTAAGGCTATGGATGTGATGTTTCTCATGTTGTAATATGCTGGTGTTATATTTTGAACTATGTGTTATATCCTAACAAGCCTTACACTGCATGAAAAGTGGGATTTTCGTCAGTAAGCGGCACTGTAGATTGTCGTGGAAGTTCAGGTTCACGACTGCATACGGCAATTTACAGGCAACACCGAAAACTGCCGTGAATTGTCAGAAATTGACGTGGGTCTTGCTTGGCAGTTGTCCCCCCATGACCCCCCTTCCCCCTAATTCTAGGGGAGGCTTTAACACGTAAATGAACATGCTGTGAGCTATACAAATGCAAATCAGGGTAGCAGCAGGGGGAGTTTTACCCCAGGTGACATTTTTCTAAAAGGTATTAACTTCATTTTAAGAAAATCTCTGGTATAAATAGATCAGGCTCAGTATAGCTTAATTATAGACTCTTAAAGTTTAGCTTGGATTGATGTATTTAATGAAAGAGATTAGAGTAATTACTGTGTATGTCATTAGCAATGGCCAATGTTATGTAAAAAAGATTTATAAACAATTTATTTCAACAATTACTGTAGTTTTATCAGGCTTTGCGAGAAAGGTAAAAGTGCATTCCATGCAAACATCACAGTCTCCTAGAGCTCAACCACTGTGGCATGACTACAGTGAGCTTTTCTTTGGTCTTGCTTATCCAAGATTTTCTGGTGGAATGGAGACAGAGGCACCACTATACAGTTTTCTAAGAGAAGTCTTTCTGCTGACACCAAAACACTGGGCTTCACATAAAGCATATAAGCTGTGTCACTGTATGACAACGTCCCAACCATTTGTCTTCCTAAAATACTGGCAAATTCAGCACCATATTCACATGTCCGTGGAATATGAAGCTGTTGGCTCTGCTGAAATGGCCTCATAATCTGGACTTCAATTGTCCTATGGTTATTTAAACGTCCGTAGTATTCCATTAAAACTCACTGTAATTCACTGTAGAGAAAGAAATCGCCATGGCAATCCGGTGCAACCATAGACAGTTAAAGAAAGTGCAACCAGAGCAGGACAGGTCAGTGTAGAGAAAAAAAAAAGAATTGCCGGTGCAGCACATGTCTTAAAGGGTTGATAGAATGATTATATGGAGTATTTCACACTGTCCTTTAAGGTCTCCTAATAGGATATGTAACACTGGTTGGGCTGAAAAAGGCCCAGGTGCAATTTGTTTTGGCCCTTATGCATCCCTGTGGAATGGCTCTATTTGGAACGAGAGCTTTTCTTCCAAATATGGTATGCTCATGAATATTTAGATGAGCTGCGCGCTGATTGGTGTTGAGGAACCACTCACACATACATTGGAGACGATACAGCAGGTCTCATATATCAGACACACACACACACACACACACACACACACACACACACACACACACACCACCATTTTTGTGGGCCGTTCAGATTGGGTTGACCGACCCAATCAGAGGTTACTCAAATTGGGACATTCAGTCAAAATCAAGCACGTCACCTGCAAACGGAATCTCCGTTTGAGACCCTCCGTTTGCAGGGTCTCAGGCTGTACCAGGCCCTCCCGGTGATCATGCCGCTTTGGGGGACCGGCTGAAGCCGCTGCTGACGGGCGCAGCTTCGCCGGAGCTCTGACTGCTGTCTGTCCGCACGGCTGTCTGACGGCATCAGTATTAAATTGACACAGTTCATTACCGGTTAAAAATGTCTCGTTGTCGCGTTAAATAGTAGTCTAATTCGTGTTTTGGTACAGTTGGTGTGTAGTGTAGGACTACAGGAGTACACATGACAACCCTGAACAAGCAGCGTCGCTCTGCTCCATCTTCTGCTGTGCCCCATTCACGTAGTTTAGTTTTACACTAGGCCAATGTAGGTTAAACTCTGCAATTAATCCGCGGTTCACATGTATGCATGAACTGTGGTGTTTGATCAATAGAATGTAGAAAACATTACACTTCACAGCGTTTTGTATCCATAACATGATTGTGTTATCGTATAATTTAGCAGTAAAAGCAGTAGCCTCTGTAAGTCAAACATAAATTTTTCAACTTGGGAGCAAAACGTGCTCCTTGGGGAAAAAAAGTTACCATAAAGCCCTGTTCATGCTGTGTGTTGTCGTATCCGGCCCTTGTCCCAGATTTGAAAGCCCCCTTTCTGGACTACTGAATATAATAATATTCCATTATGTTTTGTATTTTGAAGTATTACCTGCCACCAGAATTTTGTTATTTCCATGCCATAAATTGGTGCATAAAAATGTATCAGAATGCAGGAACTGAAGTCTTTTACCCTCAAAATGTCCTGGGGGAGGACCCCCCCCTTCTTTATGTGTTCCCCCAAAGGCCAATTCTGAGGCAAGGAAAAACCCTGAAGTATAATCACAGACAGCCATAAATATATATATATATATATATATATATATTAAGGGTGCTCCGATCAGGATTTTTGAGGCCGATCACCGATCACCGATTGCTGGAAGACGTATCGGCCGATACCGATCACCGATCACTTTTATGAACTGAAAATTACGCCATTACATAACAGTCACACATGTTTAGAGAATGTATCAGTAACTGTTTGGCTTTCTGTCCTAGCTCAAAATCTAAAAAATGTCCTTTCAAGGTTCAAGGTTCAAGGAGTCTTTATTATCCCCGAGGGGCAATTCGTTGTGCAGCAATAGAATGCAACATAAACAACACATAGACTATACAGAAAACAAACCCGATCAATAATAGACAAAATAAATACAAACTACACAGACATACACATCTCGCAATGACTTATTTACAAAGCCTATAGCAGCAGGAACAAAAGAGTTTTTATGTCTGTTTGTCCTGCATTTTGGCAGACAGAATCTGCGGCCAGACGGTAACATCTTGTCGCTGTTCAGAGGGGGGGTTATATCAGCCAGGACTGACTGGGCTTTCTTCAGAGTCCTTATCTCATATAGAGAGTTTAAGTCAATCAGGGAGTTTTGGGAAATTTTGCCACACACTTTAGTTATGTATTGGAGCCTATTTTTTTTTTTTTTTTTTTTTTTTCAATCACTGCACATTTCTTCAGCACACACAGACACACACAGTCAGTCACACCGACACACACACACACACACCGACACACACACACACACACACACACACACACGGCGAAACAGCTGTTTGAGCGGCGCCGGAGCTGCTAGCTACACGACTCCGCTCTGCCTTAGCGTTAGCTAACTTTGAAAACTCCTCATCCTCCTTTCTGTGACTAACCTTCAAATGTATGATGAGGTTGGTGGTGTTGAAATGTCTTTGGAGCTTTCCGCCTCGTGGTATTTCCTCGGTACACACGTTGCTAATCGCTAGTGTATTGTCTTTTTCCCAGATAGCAATGAGTCGGCGGACCACCAGCGGTGCTCCAGAGGCAGTAGAAGCGTCAGAATGGTGTAATCACAAACACATTTGCCGGAGCACCACCGGTGGCAGACGCTTTTAAAAGCAGTAGCCATCTTCCTAGTGTCTTCGTTCTGCCGCCGCGGGCCAACTCCTGTTCTGCCACCGTTCAGACACCTTGTAGAACTGCCAGACCGCTGAATGTAGGGACGCCGCCATTTTGAA
The DNA here is from genome assembly GCA_023631565.1 of Gymnocephalus cernua. Classification (NCBI taxonomy): domain Eukaryota; kingdom Metazoa; phylum Chordata; class Actinopteri; order Perciformes; family Percidae; genus Gymnocephalus; species Gymnocephalus cernua. Next base: position 26,975,041 of record CM042440.1, on the reverse strand, counting down.
AATGTTCTCAGGAGTAGTGCGCTCTTAATACATCCATGGTAGTGCATCATCTGATCGGCCTATCTGATCGGCCTTTATGGAGACCACCGATCAAACTATTTAAAGCCATTATCGGCCGATACCGATCGGTGGCCGATCGATCGGAGCACCCTTAATATATATATATATATATATTTAAATTGCAGTTAGAGTTAAAACAGATGAAAAGATGGAGAACAAGACAGACAAATATGTGCAATGTCAACAGAGAGAAACACAGACAATAGAACAGACAGTGACAACATACAACATAGAACAACATACTGTAGAGAATGACAGTAACAGCATACAAACGGGTTAAATAGGCAGTATGTGTACATTTGTTATAAATGTGTGCACTTTAAAAAGTAGTAAGCATTGTTTGCCAGTTACTTACATTAAATATTTATAAATATGTTACATAAGGTACTGCTTATATTATTTCACCATCTGTACACAAATGTAATTAGTGACTGCACGGTGGGGCTGCGTGGTCGTGGTAATGTGGGCTGGTGTGGCTACAGTTCCAGGGCTGAATTTTGGTCCCAGTCCGCCCCTGCGCAGACACATGCACACACAGACACAGACACACCGCTGCCCTGTGCACAGCGCACACACACACACACACACACACACACACACACACACACACACACACACACACACACACACACACACACACACACACACACACACTTACCGATACAGACATGCCCGGGCGCGAGCAGCAGCTGCAGCGGCCGGACAAAATGCAAAGTTTGACACTTTCATTACAACTACTGTTGTTGTAACGTTACCCTTGGGACATAAAAACCTCCACGAAGGAATCACAACTCACCCTGTGCCAGCGCGGGGACATTTAGCAGAGACAGCCCTGCTGGCAACTCCCGCTCATTGTCCGATATACTCGTTCTAAACACTTTTCTGTGGGCCAGTATTCTGCTGTACAGCCTGGAACACTGCATTTACGACCGTGGTTCACTTTCAATATCCTTGAAAAACTTCTTTCTAAAGCACAGCTCGTGTGTTCTTTCCTGACAGAGCTCCAGCTCATATAGCGGGTCTGTGAGGTAGGCAGGCCGAGCGGGAAGGCAGCATACCCAGCAGGCAGCTGGCTGTGACGGCAGATTGTGGAGCCTCTGACGTCCGACATTGTCATACCAAATTTGCAATTAGCCATCCATTTTCGTAAAACAGCCCATATTTGAGCTCTACATTGTTGATTTCTCGCATAAAAAAAGTCTCAGAATTGAATTTAGTATTGGAATAACAGACGAACAATGTATAACATTTCTGAGATGTGCGCATCCTAGATTAAGAAGACTGCTGATAGCTGACCTCAAGTCAGTGGTGTATGTAAATTTCGGGGCGTGACAAAGACAGTGACTTAAGCCAAATAAGGGACAGGAAGCGAGTTGACGTCAACTCGAAGGCTCGTTGGGATTCGCCCGAATTCAGAGGCAGTTTCAATTAGTTAGATTTGCAGAGGAAAGAGGTGTCAATGGGATTTTGACGTTGCTTTGTGCATTGTGTAGGGGAGTTAGTAGAGTTCACCAAACGTGGTTTGACATGAAAAGGTCAAAAGGGCAAGCCGCATAATAGATTTATATAGAAATATTACATATAAAAATATAAAAAAAATGAAAGGATGATTTTTTTGAAAAACGAAGCTTTGTGCATTGTGTGGGGGAGTGAGATTAGTTCACCAAAAGTGGTTTGACATGAAAAGGTCAAAAGGGCAAGCCGCATAATAGATTTTTCGAATGTGTCGAATATCCAATGTCCAATATAAAACCACGGTCTTTATTGATTGTTTTTACAGCTGCTGGAAGCGAGACAGAGTGTGCTGGATGGATTGTGTGACATCCGTCCTTTCACAGCCAGGACCTCACCGAGCTGCAGTCGAGATTAGAGGCGACCCGAGGTACAGGGCACGTCTGCAAAACGGACCGAATTAAGACAGAATGCCGCCAGTTATCTACAGCTCTGATGTGGCAAACAGACACTTCACGGTGCTGTAGGATTTTGGGCTTCTCCGTGAGCTTCCCATTTGTTGTGTAGGCTGTGTTTGTGTTTGTGTGATAATAAAGCTCTTTCTTTGAATAAACATCACGTTCCTGGCAAATTTTCTTTTCCTCAATAAATTCAAGTCCTTGATGGTAATATGTAGTAGTCCATAACAAGCATAACAATGACATGAATATACAAACAAAATATATATGTAGAATATGTACACAATATATATATATATATATATATATATATATATATATATATATATATATATATATACCCAGGGTGACCAGGGGGTCAGGGTTTTTCTTGCTTAAAAGTAGTGGTTTCAGCCAGTACCTGAGCTAGGAAGTTCAAACCAGGCCAGACACCAGGAGAGGTACGCTGCTATTCATATGCTAATTAGAGCCATTCGCACCTCCGCGGGAGCTCTCCATATACGTCATGATTCGTTTCCATATATGTGGCACACACCAACGTGACGTTCACAGGTTGTAAATTGTTGTCAACTGCCGAAAATTAGGGAGGTTTACGGGCATTTACGGGGACGAAAATCCCACTTTTCATGCAGTTAGTGATAAAGTATATAATATTTATAAAAAAAACACAAGCTGTCTGCAATTTCCCTCTGGAAACAGTCAGTTTCCCCCAGAGTTGCGAGGACCTGTATTTGGACCGGGATGGTACGGTTCCGGCGCGTTGCCCTCTCTACTGGACCCAATTCAGTACATAGATCCAAGAGCTCAGCTTTAGGGAATTTAAATCGGCATATTAGCCAGTCATAGTCGTGGTCCCTGAAGTCTCTTTTTCTCCATTCTTCAGTTAGCGTAGTCCACCTGCAGCATTACGCACAGGGGTCAGCGCAGTTTGTTTACAACAATTTGTGATTGTAGACACCTTGCCAAAATCACAGCATCAACTAGTGGTATCCCCCACCCCAAGATACAATTTGAAGACGAAAGAAAGTGTAATAGGCAAAAACACTTTTCTTCATGCAGGTTTTGTCATGAACAGTATAAAGTTCGGACCGATAACGAGGACATGTGTGTGTAACGATTGCGCGAGAGCTTAACGGCTGTATTTTCAGACTTTGGCATTTGATGATATGCACACACTGTGTTCTGTAGTCATCTATTAGTAGGGTATTTGATGATATCCTGTATTCCATGCAGTCGGGCCATCTCCTCCTGCACTCGATAGCAGACTCTGTGACGGTGAGACAGCGCAGATGAAATATTAAGAACAAATTTTTATTTAAGATTTGAGTTGGAGGAGTTTATGGAACAATTATCATTCAGTACAAGCGCAAATAACACTGCTGAATTTGATCTTTATGATAACGTGGATGATATGGAGTGAAAAAAATGTGAGTGAGGCATCAATACTTCAAAATTTTAAGAGTAATCGTTATTCCCATTTACTTTCTGCAGTCTGACTTCAGTTCACCACCTCACCATCTGCGTCAGCAATTCCTATTTTGTCTCCAAAATGTGCATACGCATGGGTCAGAGTTTGCGTGGAGGACCGCACATTCTCCCGTCAAGTTTGTTTTTTATAAATCACAACCTTTGCGTGGGAAGTGGCGCACGCACATTTTCAGCCCCGTTTTGTGCGTACGCCACGTGTATAAATGAGACCCATGGATAGGAGAATAAAACGCTCTGGGTTGTGGCTTTAAACCAATCACAACTCCTTAACTGTTCACACAACTTCCCTAGCTGGATACATGGTTAAACATAATTTGCTGTTACCAGTGTATCACCGTGTGTAGGTTACTTGTATCCAGTAACGGGGAAGCTGGCGAGATTGACGCCGTTCCGTCTGGCTTGTTTATTTTCAGTAATTTTACTCTTTTTCACAAATACATTGATAATTTTATTTGGTTTTCATACTCAGTTCATTGTTCGCAAAGTTTAGTAGTTATATATAGCTATGCATCTTTCCACCGTATTTTGTTTTTATACAGGGTTGAAGTCTGACATGACATGATGCCTGATGACCGGAGGATGCCATGGTGACTGGTTTACCACAGTAGCCTACTGCCCACTAGGACTACTTACCCACAACAACTCCATGCATAGGCTACATCTGCTGGAGTAAGGATGAGGGAATATTCAATAATTGAACTTTACCGTACTATGGGGGAACTATGCACCTCCTGTGGAGCTTCTGTGCCAACGCAACATTCTCCGACGCCCAAAGTATGTCCACCGGAGATCTCGTCGCAAACAAATCTACATGGCTCGCAAGGATGGCAAAATAATCCCGTCTTTGCACTGTTGATCGCGGTCATTTGAAGCCTGATCGACGAGTTAACCATACTGTGCTTGACCGTGCACAATCAGTCAAACCGACTGAAAGCTGGATTGTTCAACATAAGATCCCTCACCAACAAAGCTTATCTCGTCAGCGACTTCATTGTGGACCATAAACTAGACTTTCTATGTCTCACGGAAGCGTGGCAGCAGAGCAATGATTTCTTCCACCTCAACCAAGCAGTCCCGCATGGATTTGTTTACATCTGTAAACCCCGCTCATCTGGGAGGGGAGGTGGTCTCGCACTGCTCTATCACGACAATGTGAAACTGAAACCACTCTCTGTGCCTGATCACACCTCTTTTGAACTGCTGGCTGTTAAACTCAGAGGACCCACACCCACCATTATTGCGGTATTGTACAGACCACCTAAACCATCAAATATGTTTATTCCTGAACTTTCAACTGTTCTTACTGCTTTGAATGCAATGTCTCCTAATGTCATCCTGATGGGGGATTTTAACATACATATGGACAACTTTTCTAATGCATTCACAAAAGACTTTATGGATATGCTTGACTCCTTTGGCATCACACAATATGTTAACTTTCCAACCCACAACAAAGGACATATTTTAGATCTGGTCTGTTACCCTGGTATCAAGCCTAGCAATATCAGTACTGCTGAACTACCCATCTCTGATCACAAAGCTGTACTGTTTGTCACCCATCTGCCTGTCATGAAGTCCAAGATTCAGCGTGTGATGTCATATCACAACATTAAAAAGGTGGAACCAGAGGAACTCACTTCTCTAATTGTCTCTCTATGTTGTAAAAACATCATACTATGCAAAGATAATCAGTGAAGAACAAGGAAACACCAGGGCTCTCTTTTCCACTGTTAATGGTCTCCTTAAGCCACCTGATAACATCACCCATCAGGAACTCTCTGATGAACGCTGCTCAGTCTCCCTGAACTTTTTCAATACCAAAATTTAAGCAATCCACCAGCAATTATAATGTTCAATTACTCAGTTGAAACAACCATGCTCACTGAGCACTCAGGAATCATCTTACAACAATGAACTCTGTGAATTCTGTCTCCCTGCTGAAAGTACCATCTGTGGCCTCATCAAAAAGTGCAATTCCTCCACCTGTCAGATGGACCCTCTTCCAACAAGCCTGGTTAAGAGCTGCATGCTATCTATTGCTCCGATGATTACATCAATACTTAACACCTCTCTTCTCTCTGGCACTGTACCACCATCCTTTAAAACTGCTATTGGCAGACCAACGCTGAAAAAACCTGGATTGGATTCTGACAACTTCAACAACTACAGGCCTATTTCCAACTTGCCTTTTCTCTCCAAAGTTCTTGAGAAGATAGTGGCAACTCAACTCCAGGATCACCCGAAGGACAATGATCTCTTCGAGCCATTCCAGTCTGGATTTCATCCTATGCACAGTACTGAAACGGCCATAATTAAGATTACTAATGACCTCCTCTGTGCAGCTGATGATGAACTTATTTCCATTCTGATTCTCTTGATCTCAGTGCAGCGTTTGATACCATCTCTCACCATCTTCTCCTCAAACGTTTAGCCAACATCGGAGTGTGGGGCAGTGTTCACCAGTGGTTCACCTCCTATCTCTCTGGAAGGACACAGTACATACAAATGCTGAGTTGCAAGTCTGAGAGTAGTGCTGTGACAAGAGGGGTGCCCCAGGGGTCTGTGTTAGGCCCTCTGTTGTTCATTATCTACCTCCTCCCACTTGGCGCTATCCTCAGGCAACATGGTGTTCAACTTCACTGTTATGCTGACGACACCCAGTTCTACTTATCTACAAAACCCACTGCCACTCTTCTGCCAGCTGTAATCACTGCTTGCCTCCATGACATAAACTTGTAAATGACACAAAACTACTTGAAGCTGAATAACACAAAGACTGAGCTGCTAGTGGTTGCCTCCAAATCAGCTCTTGCTAAGATGGAACCTTTCACCCTTTCTGTAGATGGCAGCACCATCCCTTGCTCCAACCAGGTCAAGAGCCTTGGTGTCATACTGGACAATACACTCTCATTTAGTGCGCACATAAACAGTATCGAAGTGCCTTTTTCCATCTAAGGAACATTTCATGGCTTCGCCCAGCGCTCACCCAGCAGAGTGCAGAAGTTCTTGTCAATGCATATGTAACATCCCGCCTTGACTACTGTAATTCCATCTTGTCTGGAATCCCTAATAAGCTACTCCACCAGCTCTAACTCATTCAGAATTCTGCAGCGAGGATTATAACACCATTGCTTATGCAACTGTACTGGCTTCCAGTTGCCTACAGAATACGTTTCAAAGTCCTGCTCCTGGCATACAAGACCCTACACAATTAAACCCCCACCTACCTCACTGACCTCCTGGAAGTTTACACCCTGCCCGCTCACTGAGATCCTCCTCAGCAGGCCTACTGCATGTCCCTAGTGTTAACCTCAGCACCCTGGGAGAGAGGGCTTTCAGCTACACCGCCCCCAAGCTGTGGAATTCACTGCCAGACCACATCAGACACTGTGACTCAATTACTGACTTTAAAAACAGACTTAAAACATATCTCTTCAAGATGGCTTATGGACTGACTGACTGACTGACTTTTATTTATTTTTTATTTTTATGAGATGAGATGACTATAATTTTAATGATGTTTGATGACTGTTTGTTTGTGAAGTGACCTTGGGTGTCATGAAAGGTGCTTTAAATAAAATGTATTATTATTATTATTATTCTTTGTAAATCTTAATCATTTCCCTAAAGAACCAAGCAGTCCTGTCTTGTTGCACAATGCAAACTTTTTTCAAGTTTCAAGTCAACAAGTTTGTTGTTGTTAACGGCAACACACAGAGAGCGAAGGTGAGGGACATCAGGGTATCAGGCAATTATCTTATTATTATTATTATTTGATCCGTAGAACACAGTCCCCCCCCCCGCGCTCCCCCCTCTCTTTCTCTCTCTCTCTCTCTCTGTCTCTCTCTTACTCACTCACACACTCTCACACACACATACCTGGTGTGGAAATAAAAAAAGTAAAAAAGAACCAAAAAAATAAAATCACACTGATCCTAAAAAAATTAAAAGTTAAAAAAAGAAAGTTATGTTGAGTATGAAAACTCTTCATTACATTTTACTTCATAATTGCAACCGCATGTGTTGTATTCATTGTTGCAAAACTTGTTCTGTATATAGTTTGTTTGTTATCATGATCAAAACCATTGATCTGAAGCTCAATGCTGATGCTGTCATGTAAATAGTTTTCTAATCAGCAATAAATATAACAATTTCTGATCAACCCATATCAATTGCGTGCTTAAAATAACATACCGGTTAAATCCCCGCCCATTTCAACACAACCCGACCCACTTCCGGGTTAGGCTCTGCCCAGTCCGAGTACAGATACAGATACAGATAATTAATATGGTTTACAGATACAGATAATGCTGTACTCGCTCATCCCTACTCTCTACCCTTTGTTGAACAGAGAGCACCATCTTTGGCGTTCAGAAAATCATGAAAACACTTCATAAAGCTTCATTTGGACATTACTACTATCTAGCTCACATTCCAATTCCGAGTGAATTACAATGTTAGATTTAGCATCAGTTCCAACAGGAGGGTTGCATTTCTTTTCCTCTTGTTGTAAATTGTGATGTCTCATCTGTTTCCAACCCAATCCTTACTGTCTAAGCTCATGGAATGCGAATTTGACTGATGTCCTCAGAAGGGATTTGCTACTCATAATATTTCCTCTGGCAGTGCTCTGGCTTGGGAAACAGAAGAGAGTGGTGTGTAGCCGTGGGGTAGGGTTTTCTGTCTTTAGTTAATTCACACAGTGCAGAGCAGAACAGCACCACAGGCAGACCTCGTATCAATATCTGCAAATCCTGTCTGGCAGAATAAGCCGATGAGATGCACTGACACGGTAGCCTGATCCTACAATCATTAACAGAATATAAATAGGATGCAACCATACAGTCGACCTGTCAGAGACCAGTCTCATCACACCTGCTTTTGCATATTCGTCTGTGTTCCCTTCCTTCTTTTCATGTGGTACTAGTTTTTGTAAGTTTCAAAATACAAAGATCAAAACCTGCTAAATCTCATTTGAGGGTTCAAATAGAAACTTGTGGAAAACAGAATCCAGGTGCACTGTGAGTAATTTTATAGTTTTGGAATCAAGCTGTTCTCGTGAACCATGCGTACATATAGCTACAATAATGGTCCGTATATGGAAGAGGTTGGGGTGGATGGCTGGGTCATAAAACACAGGGCTTTCAACCATTCAACCTGGAAATGTGTGTTTGTGTCCCAGGAGTGTTTTAATTCAAACCAGAATCTTTTTTTTCTAATCTTTATAAGTCCTTTTGTTGCCTAAAGTTAACTGTCGTCGCCTCATGAAGCTCACTTGTTGTTGGCCAAATTCAACTGACACACCCCCTGCAAGGGCCATAACCTTGCGTAGCGCTGTAGCCAGCACAAAATCACCTTTTGTCTGCAAAACTCAACTAACCTATGGCCTATGAAAAGACCGACAGCTCACAGTGCTCTGTAGCCAGCTTTCAGTAACCTTTTGTCGGCTTAAAAACTGTCATGTGTGTGGCTGTGGCTCAGTGGTAGAGCGTTTGCCTGCCAATTGGAAGGTTGGTGGTTCTAGTCTGGCCCTGCAGTCCCATGTCCAAGTGTCCTTGTTGTGTTTATCTGATGATCAGGTGGCACCTTGTACGGCAGCCTTGGCCACAGTGTGTGAATGGTGAACGGTTCCTGTACTATGAAAAAGCACTTAGAGTAGTCGTTAAGACTAGGAAAGTGCTATATAAAAACAGTCCACTTACCAGCCAGCGGTCGCCTTATTTCGTAGGAAATCATGCGAATTGGTGTGCATACGTTTTGGTACAATATCATACGATCCGTTCATAAGAATACGTTGATGTACGTCGGAAAAGTGGTGCCAATACAAGGCACTCAACAATGAGTAAATAGAGTCCCAGACATGTTAAAGATGGAACAGCTCAGAGCCACAAACATGATTAATTAATGTAGAAGTAATGTTAAGGTAATCATGATTTAGCCTGTCACTTTAACTACAGATTTACCTATGAAGAAGACATAAACATAAACACAAATATTGTTCCTGCATTAAGTCATGCTTGAGATACTATTAATCCTTGTACATTACTGATAGTTCATGAACTATATGAATGAATTCATGCTTTTTCATGAAGTCATGCATGAATTCATAATTCATGTACCAATATTATAAAGTGTTACCGAAAAGGAAAGAAAGGTAAAATGGTAGTTATTCAACCGAATGTAATTTGTCTGTGGATGCTTTAAAAAAAGAAGAAGCATGCAGCCACTTCATTTAAGTGGCTGCATGCTTCTTCTTTTTTTCAATAAAAAAAATTATATCCAGTTGGGTCTCACTTAGAAATGAGACTATAGTTGTCAATTGATGCCCTTAAAGGTACACGCCGACTTATTGGGGCTTTAGCTTATTCACCGTATCCCCCAGAGTTACATAAGTCCATACATACCCTTCTCATCTCTGTGCGTGTCGTAACTCTGTCTGACGTACCCACCACTAGCCTAGTTTAGCACAGATCCTGGAGGTAACCGGCTCCAACTAGCCTACTGCTCGCAATAAGTGACAAAATAACGCCAACATGTTCCTATTTACATGTTGTGATTTGTAGTCACAGCGTGTAATAACAAGGTCACATGAGACACAGCCATCTTCTAACTATTTGTATACGCTGTGACTACATAAATCACAACATGTAAATAGGAAAATGTTGGTGTTATTTTGTCATTTATTGGGAGCAGTAGGCTAAGTTGGAGCTGATTACCGCAGGAGCTGTGCTAAACTAGGCTAACGGTGGGTGTGCCAGACACAGTTACGACATGCACGGAGATGAGAAGGGTATGTATGGACTTATCTAACTCGGGGGATACGGTGAATAAGCTAAAGTCCCAATAAGTCGGCGTGTTCCTTTAAGATTGGTTATTGGCCCCTTAATTCCCAGCACTAGAAAACTTTATTATCTACTATACATCAATTTATAGTGGGTTTTCAGTTTTAAGAACAATAAACACCTTTTCATTGTCATACCGCACTGGTGTTAGCTCTCAATTGTGGTATTAAAAGTTCAGCGAGTCCATTTCAAAGCACAAAAGGCCTTTAATCACACATATCATTGTTTAGAGTCATAGTGCAGTTTCATATCCTGCAGTAATGAAGTGTTTGATCAGCCACCGGAGCAGGCAAAGCTTTATCAATGTATGTATCTGTGTTAATGCAGTCTGCGCTGTGGGAGGCCTTTGTGTGAGGGAGCTTCTCCCAGAAATGAAGCTAATCCATCCTGACAGAAAATCACTGCTGCACCAAAATGTTTAATAACCTACTTTCCATGATTACACCATGGTACACCTGCAAAGCTCATTAGCTTTAGGTTATCAAGATGAAAGATTCAAAGGCTTTTTATAAGTCAATTAAAAGAGATGAAAGATAATGAGTTTGATGGAAAGCTTTAATAGGCGTTTCTGTTATATGTCTTGTTGAATTGTAGAACGCATTTTCAAAGGGCTCAGCTCCAATACAGAGGGGAGATAGAGGTGGACCTTTTTTAAATTAGGGCTTATTGTTTGTTTTGCGGTTAAAATATTTTGTTTGGTTTAACCTGATGATCACCCAGATTTCAAATTCCTAGGTATCACAAGGTTGTAGTGCTCATTAGTGCTAAAATTATTGTATATGTCTAGCTATTTCCCAAAAAATGTGGCTATTGACTATATGGGTTGTATAGAGCAGTGTTTCTCAACTGGGGGTACTAGTACCCCTAGGGGTACTTTGGAGTACTGCACTGAGTACTGAGAATTTTTTATGCATAATTCCTAAAATAAATATGTAACGGAAATAGTAGAGTGAGGCTGACATTATAGTGAACTATAATGACCGCCTCGGAAGTTAAGGTGTGGTTTCTCTTTAATATCCAGAATGAATGGCATGATTATATTCTCAGATTTGTTTTCAGCAGGACATTAATTACCCTCTTTATTGTTTCACCTCTTTCATCCCACTGTGAGGAGGAAGATAAAGCATCTTCCTCTCCTTAAAAAAAAACAACCTTCCTCTGAGTCTCATTTCCTCTCTGCAGATTTAGTCCCTGAATGCACCACATAACAATGAACAATTCAGCAGTATGTTAAAGGCTGTTGTTTTTCTCCCCACTTGAATCATAGCCTGCTCTAATACACATTCCACACTCATGCCTCACATTTATACTCTGTCTGAATATAATTTCCTTTGCATAATATTTCAACTAATGGGGAACTAATGGAAGCATTCTTCTTGAGGCCACCCCTTAAAGGAATACGCCACCGTTTGTTGAAATAGGGCTTATCACGGTCTCCTCTAGATGTAGACAGGTGGGCAAACGCATTTTTTGTCTCAGTGCATGCATTGTCTCAGTCCGGCGGAGCCGCTGCTAGCTTAGCTTAGTGTAGTGAATGGAATCCTTTGTTGCCGTTAGCATGTCGCGAGTAAAAGTGAGCCAACAACAACAACAACAAAACAACCTAATTACTTCTTGTGGCCTGTGTATTCACAACAAGTACAAATAGCAACACAAAATAAGACTAGACGATTTCCTAGGGATATATTGATTTGGGACTATATTGGGTGGAAGTAGCCAGCCGAAGCACTGCTACTGCCAAGTAATAATGCAGTTGGTAATGCATGGTTTGAAATAGGCTATACTAATTATATTGGTACTTAAATAATTAACTGGATTGTTTTAACTACAGGATCACAGATGCACATTGATTAGACTTACTTACTTGGATGTGAAATGTAAAATCACACACAAGAATGCTCTGCTGCTTTGCTTTGCCTCTGGTACAATGAGCTATTTATTTTAATCATTTATAAAAAGATTGTGTTTCTTTTTTACACAGTTCTATGTCGTTTTTAGCCGTTGGCGGGCGCATAGCTGCGTGTAGAGAAAGAAAAATAGACGTGCAACGCTGCCTTTGTGGACACCACACGCGTATGACCTGCAGCAGTTTTAGCGAGGTAGCCATCACACTGCTCATGCAGGCTGTGTGGCCCAGGCATTAGGTTTGAGGACTAACGTCAGGACAACATAACAACAACAAAACAACATGGCGGTAGAAATGTCACAAACTTAAGTTGATACTTTCCTTAAAGGAAGCAGTTTCTTTGTCATCTAAAAGAGAGACCTCTGTGCTGGAAAGAAAGACATCTTTAATTAGATGTTCCATACAGTACAGTAAACAGCTGACTCCGACAATGTAGTTTAAAAAACAAAGTTCCAGTGTGGCTCTCAAATTTAAATGACCTACTGTAATTTTGAAGGAAAAAAGCAAGAAAAACAATCCGGAAGCAACCCTAATTTTGAGATAAACTATCTCACACTATGATCAGTTTTCATTTAATACAACTTTTTTTTCCCTCTATACACACTACCATTGTAAGGGGACATTCCTGTTTTGTTGTGTGCTGCTTGTCCCCAACATGTCAGCCTGACTAGGAAATTCAGAGCTTACATTTTGGGGTCGTTGTGAAAATTTCCTGAGAAAAGAACCTTAAAAAGTTGAATTCCAAGGAGAAAAGTACCTGCTGTGGTCTGCCCACTGTTAATATATTGATCTTAAATAAAAACCAATCCCTGGTGATCTGCTCCCAAACACTCTCTTCTTGGAAAGCCAGCGTAAATAGCAAAAATAGAAGCTAAATTAAAACCAACAGTACTCTTGGGGTCCACAGCCTTGGTTGCATAAGATTTTTATACCAGCACCATGCTCTGTCACCAACCTCACTGGATGAGCTGGGTGCTTCATTATAACAACACTGCAAGCAGTTTAGTTTATAATGTTTGAGTTGGTAATTTCTATCCTGAAGGTTGACCTTATATACAAATACTGTCAGGATTAAAGCTGTATGGGATTAGCCAGACAGAGAGAGAAAGAAAGAGCACACGCAAATTAGTAACCCTAAAAATTAAACTAAACAGAAACAGAAACTAAATTTATTCAGTCTTTGTGGTTATTCATTACATTTTAAGAATATAGATAGAAAAGCAGAACTTTTGCACACCTGTAGTGTAGGAGACCGTGGGCTGACAATATAGAACAAAAGATCTGACTGCAAGTGTAGAGGATAGTGTGCGAGAGTCATTTGCTCTGTCAATAATACAGATAAACCTGTCAGTAACAGCGTCCTCACACAGATTTCATACTGGTGATTGCTGAAATAACAACTTTCCAACTGGTTACCTTGCAAAATCAGTACACTGTTGTTGTATTACAAATGAGTGATGAGGAAAAATGCAGCACAAAAAGACTGCTCCAAATTCAAGTTAATTACTGCTAAAATAGCCTATAAAATTATATAAATATTCAGCTTTTTCTTGGCCAAATGATATTGGATTCCTCGCAGTCCTTGGCCTGGTAGTAGGCTTTCAGCTGTATCTCATTGTAAAGATTGTGATGAAACACAGTGTGCACGTTAAGTGAAGTTAAATTGCATTATAGCAAAAGTTCAACTTTTTTGTCAAACAGGGAATAGGACATTACACCACTAGCAAAATGCTAAAAGTTATTATTTTACTATGAAAACTTCAAGGCAGCACTAAATAAATGAATGATGATGAATATGTGTGATTGTATGAATATAGGAGAAGGCCTTGCTGCAAAAAAAGGAAGATAACCATCCCTGTATCCCTGGAAACCTGGACAATTCTGCAGCCCACAGTTTACGTTTAGCACTCATTTTTGGTGTGAACTGCTACGCCCTGCTACGCCCTGTATGCCCTGCTATGCCCTGCAGTGCCCTGCCATGCCATGAACATAGTTCCAGTATGTTTATTGTGACTATAATTACTACTGTTCATCACACCCCCAACCGGCACCGTCCAGAGCCTGGGTCTGTCCGATGTTTCTCCCTAAAAGGAAGTTTCCTCACCACTCGAGCCACTGTCACACTAAATGCTTGCTCTTGGGGAATTACATGAATTGTTGGGTCTTTGTGGTTTGTAGAGTGTCTTGAGATAACTCTTGTTATTAGGAAGTAGTGTGCTATGTAGCTAAGAGGAGAGTAAGGGGGTGGAGGTCATGGTGGTGGATGGCCGTGTAGTAAGTCTGAGAAGTGAGTTTGTGTCCTGTCACAATTATCCAATTCATGTTGGCTCTTTCTTTACCATAACCATGGGCTTTCCTTAGACCTTAACCATGGTGTATAGATGGTTATCCAATATACAATAAGCCTTAAAAAAATTATTCAGGGTTTTGCAGAATCGTCCAATATTGGTCTGACTGGTGATATGGCAGAGATATTATGCAAACCTCCCCTACATTAAGACTTGTGCATCAATATTTTTGAGCTGGTTTCATTAAATACACTTTTTAAAATCAGACTTTTCAATAACACAACTTTTTAGATCCAGAAGCTTAATCCCTATCTGCCAGCACTCATTTTAAAATCCTAACAGGTAATCTCTAAATCTTCAGCTCTGACATTTTGTGAATTCCTTTATGACTTCATGTGGTCTTTACAGTCACGTCTTTACAGCGAAAAGCACATCAGCGACTGGATGAAATACTCACAGTGAATAGGGTAAGGATTACGAGGTGGAAGAACCACCTGAGGTCAGGACTTCATTTTCACACCTCTGCAGTGCCTGGGGCTCCGAACACATCTTCATCGTCACAACCTCCTGTGGGAAGACAGAAAGAGTACACTTATAAGAGATCACTCACTGTGCACTCGTCTGGCAGACTCCAGACTATATTGAAACCGTAGTTGCATCACGTTTCAGAGCACTCCACAAACTTCTGCTTTTGGAATAGACTTTTCCACTGCAGAGCCTTCAGCCACATAATGAAATGACAAGCTAAAAAACACATTTGTGCAGAGTGTACAGCCTTGGAAATACGTAAATACTCATTTTAAAACAGTTGCATTGATCAGAGACTCTAGCTATGTCTAAATTCTTCAAACTGCAGAGTGATACAGTAGCTTGGAACTTTTGCTCTAGCAGCTGGTGGGATCATAAGTATGGTTTGGTTCAGATTGGTTACATTTTGGATCTGGTCCTGTTTGGCAAAACATGAAGCTTCAGCACTAACAAAACTCTTATGAAACCATTTAGCTCTACTTCACTTATTAGCATAGAACAATGTACAAAACATTAGCATTAGCCTGCAGGTTATGTTAGCAACCTTCTCATTTTTAGCCAGCACTGAACATCGCTTTCATTGGTTTAAATGACAAACATCACAGCAGCTGTAGCAAAATAATGTTCATTCTGTAAGTAAGTTGACCAAAGGCCAAAATTAAACTTTTGACTCTTATCTGGATAAAGGATAATCCATCCTAATCAGTGTTGGGCAAGTTACTGAAAATTTGTAATTAGTTATTAGTTACTTCTTTTAAAAGTAATTGAATTACTTTACCAATTACTGTATATCAAAAGTAATTAGTTACTAGGGAAAGTAACTTTCAAGTTACTTTTATGTCTGCTTTTTAAATGTACATATGAACATACTGAACAGTCAAACACAATAAACATAATTTATATACCTATTACTGTAATCAACAGGCCTTCAAATCAAGCAGTAAGTAGTACAAAACAACTTTCTCAGTCATTTAACAGTTTGTTTTACCACATTAGGCCCAATGAAATAAAAGTGATTGGCCTACAGTATTAACACTAATTAAAAGAGAAAACAAAAGTTGCCTTGAGGTGCTGCATTTAATTGAATATGTGATTTAACAAATGCTTTACAAAAAGGTTTAACAAACATGCCTCATCCTGAGTCTACAAAATGAAAAATGAAGGTGTATTTATTTTCAGCCGCATACGGCACAAATGGCATGTGTCTTACTCTTTCCCCACACCTGAGCAGTGTCACAAAAACTCTCATGAAATAGAATATATGATTATATAGGGTATTTCACACTGTTCCTTAAGGTCTCCTAAGTAGTGTGCAAAATACCCGTCAATATCGGGGGGGTCCCCATCTCCCGATTTATGTGCAATACCGATCTGAATTTTCTCAATATGTAGTAGGCCTATAAAATTACAATATTTCATGGATGCAAGCAGGCCGGCCCTAGTGGCTAATCGGGAGCAGTGGGAGAATTCCAGGTGGGCTGGTCTGGTTTTTTGGTTGTGAGGGCTGGTCTTCGGGTATGGCACTGGGTTGAAATCATAGTTGAATTTCATGGATGCTGTCCCTAGGCTGCCTGTACTCGCAGCCCACTCTTTGAATTAAATTTTTCTTGCAGCCCACCGTTCTCTACATTCATGCAGCCCACTTGCAGAGTGCAGTCTGCTTACTGATGACATATTTATGTTTTGAGTCCTCGGATGGCGGCACCTTGCTAAAAAAACATCTGTGTACACTTCAGTCACTGGTGCTTGTTGGAGGATGCCACCGCGAGCAAAAATAAGCTGTTTTAAATGGATAATAGAAAGCGCAAAACAGCGCTGAAAAGGCAACAATTTCTCTCATATTTCAGACACATATACATTGTTATACATTGTTCATCTGCTATTTCGTTACTAAATTCACTTCTGATAGTTTTTTATGCAAGAAATCAACTAGATAAAGCTCAAATATAGGCCGCTTTAGGAAAATGTATGGCTAATTGCAAATTTGGTATGACAATGTCGGACTTCAGGAGTTCCACACAGTCTGACAAGACAGCGGCAGCCGGCTGCGCTCCATACACAGGGCAAAGTCACCGTTTCTGGGTTACTGAAATACTGGGGCTCGGGCTCTGTGGAGCTGGCCGGTTGCCAGATGCCGGCATAACTATAGTATATTTACAGTTTGAATTTCGTCACGCCACTTATATTACAGCTACCCTAAGGTCTTACAAAGCTAACACTTGTGTCCAATTTCAATTTTATGCATTTTTGTGATTTTGAGAGGTTTTGTTAGCTGCTGGTGTCCCTTCAATCCTATGGGTAAAGATCACGGCTAGCTAGCTACACTTTCGACATAAATATGGTATGTTTACACTTTGAATTTGTCACGCCATGTATATCACAGCTACCCTAAGGTCTTACAAAGCTTAGCTAACACTTTTGTCCGATTTGAATTTAATGCATTTTTGTGAATTTCAGAGGTCTCATTAGGAGGAGGCTAGCAAGCTCTCATTGATAGAGCTCCATCCAGCTCACCACGGGCTCTATCAATGAGACTCGCGGACAAGAGGCGTTTATTTCCACGATTGTTTGTTTAAATAACTCAACACACATATCCATTATAAGATTAACTGGGACCTGTGGTAAGAGAAACAAGTAACAAGCTCGCTGACCACGCTCTCACTCACACACACCGGCCATTTGGCAGTAGAGGGGAGGGAGAGCAGCGAGCTGCAGGCCCTTTGGCCCTTTGGTAGTCCAGTAAGCCAGAAACGACTGCAAGGTGTTTTTTTTATTCCAGAGTCTTGGACATCAACGTCTCCAGAGTGGGCAAGAGTGTTCCGTAAAAACAATTGTCCTCTCCTTGCAGAATGTCGACCCACAGTAAGTGGCTTCATCACAACACAATACTCTTTAAGGACCTGATGTTCCCTTTCACTGATTCATTTCAGCTGAAGATGGGAAGATATTGTATTGAATTCGGCCACAGGTATCTCAGAAATTCGAGCTACCGCATCATAGAACGAATTCCACCTGGTGGTGCAAGGAACAAGCAGCTTCTTAGCAATAACGTTGTTAACACTGTCCGAAGCCACCATTAACCAACTTGCCTTGTTCCACAGCCCTGCCCATTTTGTGGTAGCATTTCTGTAGATAGATTTCGTTTTGGTTTTGACATTAGCCACGTATCGACATCAGTGCATGAGATGAGGTTCAATGTGTGCGATGCGCATCTGTGATGCGGGGATAAAACCACGTCATTGACATCAACACCATTATCTAGCACATCCCCAATGTTTGTAAAAGTCACCTCATCCTCCTCCAAATGATCTTCAGTGTCTGACTCAGGTGGCTGGTACATTTGAAACGCCTTCACAAAATTAGAGCCATTGTCAGTAACAGTTGCTGTCAAAAGTCAAAAAACTCCGTTAAGGATTAGGAAAGCATTCCGTCTTGGATTATCGACACCGGAGGATAAACCACACGGATTCAACGCTGTTATCGGGACACCTGCTGCATTGGATAAAGCTGCTGATGGTGAAAACGTTTGTCGGGTTGTGAGTAACCCACCCGAACTATGACTGTTTTATGTAGACAAGCATAACGTTGATTCTTTGAGTGCTTGATAAATGTCGGAAAGTTGGATACAGTGTAGCGTGTTTAAACGTTTGAATGTTGAGACTGCAACATTAGCATTGTGCTAACGTCTGAACTGCTTGCCTGTAGCACTAAAATATAGCCTTTGAAGCTCGCTCATCTGAGCGGGAATGAAACATAACAGTGTTTATTGAATTAGAAATAGTTGATTTGATAACCTACGGTTTTGGAGCATTTCAATAGTGCAACTTTTGATTTGTTTATTTGTTTGAATTGCGTGAATCATTTTAATTAATTAAACGGTGTCCCTCAAGCCTAAAAAAAACAAATAAAAAGAAATAAATAATGGCCACTGTGGATGGTACTCAATCTGCTGAAATGGATGAGCATATTAAGGAACTAAAGAAGGTCAGAAAATGGAAATTAGCAACATGTACATACACGCAAATTGAATGAACTTAAAAGGAAGATGCAAGAAAAAGATATTGATGCTGTGAAACAACATTTTATCATTTCCAATCACTTAATGAAGAATTTAAGAATGCCCATGATGCTGTGCAAAATATATTACCAGAACAGAAAAAGCGAATAGACAGTTGAATGGTATGAACCTAGGATAGAACCATTTGAAGATTTCCTCGAAGAGGTACAGGATTGGGAGGAATTAATAGCACGGCAAGGAGAATTTGAGGAACATGAGTTTCCTGCAGACGAACATGAGTGTGTTGAACCAGTGGCTGCATCTGAGCAGCAAGAGGGTGCATTAGATCCACCAGAGTCAACAGATCTACAAGATTTAATCCATCCAAATGATAGCATTTCTAATATTAGTAAATCTAAATCATCTTCAGTGACATCTGCACATAGGAAGGCTCTTGTGTAATGTTGCCAGAGCTTTGAAAATAAACCAAAGTCGTAATAAAACTTGTTTTTCTTTAAGTTAATTTCCCAGTTTTTATCCACATAATAAGATTTCAGACAGTCCAGAGTTGGATGTGGGTACCCTATTCACTTGTGAAGAGATGCCCTGTAGTTAAATATGGAAGCCCTGGGACAACAGAGGTCTTAGCCCTAGTGAACAAAAACAATAAAATCTCCAAGACTCTATATATATAACATCATGGCTTCTGTACAAAAACTGGCATGAGGTAGCAACCCAATCTATAATGAAATATAATCAAAACACTGTAACATTTGCAGATTTCAGGCCAGCATTGAGTGGATTAACAGTACAAATACTGAACAGAAACAGAAAGGTGGGATACTTTTTTAGAGCATGAGGAATGCTTGCTGTGCAAGACTCACACTGGCTCTGTTAGCAGACAGAGGGTCTTCAGAGGAGGCAGTGCTATCCATCAGAGGACAGAGCAAGCTGCGACGCAAACTCTCCATTTACAACAGCAGCAGCACCAAATTCAGAGCAGCAGAAACACAGCAACAATAATTCCTCTTTCAATCATTAGCAACCAGTAAGCTATCAGACATAGTGAAGTAAGCCCTGGCCATTAGGTCCCTCAAGCTGCTTAGTTGACGCTAGTTTAATGGACACTGCAGCCGTTGCTGGATTATGATTTCTGATCACATTATATTCGCTGTTCAAAAGGAAAGCTGACAAAATTCTGTGGTCAGAACAGTAATTAGAGAGTTGACTGCTCGTCAACTCTCTAATTACTGTTCTGACCACAGAAGCCATGTTCATCCACACATTCAAACTGACTCAATAGAATTACTGTAATCGGTCACTGAGACATTTAGTCAGCTTTCCTTTCAAATCTATTTAATGCTGACAATCAGAAGTAAGTCTTTTGCGTAGAGCAGTTCAACTGACTTTAGCAGCAGCCTCTGTCTGTCGTGGGACAAACACTGATGTCTGATTCTCTGCTCTAGTGTCTGTTTCCACATACCTTTCTCGCTTTGTTTCCCTCATAACTTTCTTCCTCATATTTCACTCCCAGTTGTTTTCCTTCCCAATTAATATTATATATTACTCCTTCTCATTTTGTTTTCTTTTTTCCTCTTACACCCAACCAACCATGCACACAAGTTCAACTTCGTTAACATCATATGCACAACAATAACAGTGGAGCAGTTGTTGGCTGAAATTAAATGAAATTCTTAGTTCTCAGCCTCCCTCCAGCAATGCTCATACACATATGTATGAAGAGACAAATCATGCAAGTAAAAATGAGAATATATGACATAAAATAGCAGAGAAGTTAAAGTAAAGGGATTAACTGACAGTATCTCAACACCAAGCAAAGAAATGGCAAAGTAAAACAAAGTGAAATGAAATAGTGAGCAAGAATTGTTTTTATGTTAAAAAGAGAAACTCAGAGTAGCAGAGTGGGAAGTATGGCACTGTTTGACTCTGGAATTGTGGAGACAGCAGGTAAACATTGAGGAAATGTGGATTTTGCATCAACAGTTATTAAAATGTGATAAAATATACTGATACAACAGCCAACATTTCCTGTTACCTATAAAAATACCTACAATCAGGTGCCTGGGTAACACACCTGGTAGAGCGTGCGCCCATATATAGAGGTTTACTCCTCGACACAGCGGCCGCATGTTCGTCTCTGACCTGCGGCCCTTTGCTGCATGTCATTCCCCCTCTTTTTCTTCCTTTTTTTCCTCTTTCATGTCGTTCAAGGCCTAAAATGCCCAAAATATAATACCTACAATCATATATTTAGCAAACTAAAGTACTATCAAACATTATGTAACCGTACCCATTACCTGCTAAGGTTAAATCAGTGTTGTTTTATTGACAATGCATTGCATTGGTCTCCATTTCTATTCCAAAACAACTGTACTAGTAAGTCCATGCAGTTAATTTCCTATGTTGCCATGTTTTGCATTTGTCATTGGGGAACTTGAGGGACGATCACAGGCAGCAGCATCAGCTCTAAATGTCACTCCTACTGGTGCTTTTACCATCATACATGTGCCACGTGCTGATTTGCCATCAGTGAATCATGCTCCACATGCAATTTTGTTCATAAATGCCCCCTTTATCTGTTTTGCACCAACTTCAAAATGTTACCAAAATATGACACAGGTCTGCCTGGAAGATCATGCTGTGGCATATTATGTAATCATCCGCTGTGTTAAATGAGAACACTTGCTGACACAGGCACTTGTGTACAGCACAGTAAAAATATATTGGTTCCACAAATAACTGCATGCTTTGCTTTTATAGTTATTTCTTTATTAAAACATGGCATTTCACCTCCAGCCTTTTCCCTCCATGACCCAGTTGAGAGCTGCAGCGTCTCAGCTGGCTGCTTCCAGCTGACGGTGCACTCACACCCTGGCAACTATATTGGTAACGGTTACCACTTTAAAATAGGAAGGCGCCCAGCGGTGTAGTTCTCTTAATACATCCATGGGTGTAGTGTGATGTACTCTGTAATTACATGCAAACTTAACCGTGAGACAGAGTGCTAGTCTAAATTCAAATATCTATTACAATGAGAAAAAAGTGCTTCTCTGTTATCTAAGACTCTGATATTACTACATACCAAGTAGAGGGGGAAATTACAAATCACAATGATTCAAATAATATTATTTAGTTAAGTACAAGGGTGCAGAGTTTGTTGGCCATCACAGATTTTATTAACCATAACCGCAATCTTTCCCTAACCTTAACGATTCTGTGGTTGCCATGTACAGATATTGTAGAATAAAAAATAGTCGTTGAATTAAAAATTAACACAAAAGAAAACGCAATCGAACATGTCTCCGAATGACACCTGTGTGTGTGTAGCCCAGAGAAGCATGTTCCAGCCTTCAGCTGTGAGATACAGTTTATTAGTTTCTGGTTAAAACCTAATATATATATATATATATATATATATATATATATATATATATATATATATATATATATATATATATATATATATATATATATATATAGATAAAATGTTTTTTTCTTCCAAAGACTCCTAACTACATGATGCTAACCATCTGTTTGGAAGCCATAGAGTCTTTGTGGGTGCAAAGTAATGCAGTCACGTATTAAGATGCTTTACTGCAATGTTCACTGCATGGCTAATTGGACAGATTAAGGTGGATGTATCAATCATAATAGTTTTAGTTTATTAGTTTCTGGTTAAAACCTAATATATATATATATATATATATATATATATATATATATATATATATATATATATATATATATATATATATATATATATATAGAAGACAGCAAAAACATAGATATTGGATGATTTTGTGAAACCCCAGATAACATTTAATGACTTTATTTTATGTCCAAATGGCAACATTTGCTTTGTTCAATATCTACGTTTGACATCTACAATATGGTTATGGAAAAGTTGTGATAATGTTTATACACTTATCATCCATCCCGACCACGGCACCCTACCTTCCGCGTTCCTGAGATTGTCATCCCCCAAAAAAACAACTTCATGGGGCAACCTCTAGCTCACCCAGTAGAGTGTGCGCCCCGTGTAGGCTAAGTCCTTGGCAGCAGTTGCAGGTTCAAATCCGACCAACGGCCCTTTGCTGCATGTCGTCACCCCTCTCTTTCCTGTCTTCAAGCTGTCTTGTCAATAAAGGCCATAAAAACTAAGCTAACTAAACAACCTTTTTGTTAGATGTTCACATTGTTTGAAAAGCAATAATTCAATTAAAGGGTTTTTTCAACATATTTTCATATGTTTTTGTGTCTGAGTGACTGATGGGAACAACAATCTTTGACAGTGGTCCAGTATTAAGCGAGATCGCTGCAGACTCTGAAGTCAATATTAATATTTTCTACATGTAAATCGGTAAACTAGAGTTGTGATGTGTGGAAAAGTGTAAAGATGACCCAAAACAGATTTTCACAGTTTTATTTAGTTTCTGCCGACTTTGAATAAAGTGTATTTTACGATGCTAAAATTTACATGGAGTCTGGTGGGTTTAGCGAACGCAATTTCATTGATGTTTTTATGTTTTAAAAAGGATCTTACTCTTTAACAGAAAGGTCGACCTCCTTAGAAATCCTTTCCATAATGTTGTCAGACACAGAATATTAATCTGAGCCTGTCAGTGGCAAAACGAGCACTTTTGTGAAGGTACAAGCTGGACAATTGTCCTATTAACTTACAATGTAGCTTGTAATAATGTAACAATTTCAAAGATTGTTGTTCCCATCAGTCACTTAGACACAAAAACATAGGAAAATAGGGTCCAGGTTGAAAAAAACGGTAGTTACCCTTTAACGATGTGTTCAAAACCATAACCGCTACGTCTGGATATGTCGACGGAAAACATTTCTGTTGGTCATATTTCCTGCCACCGCTAGGGGAGCTAATCTATGAACCCCTGTGGGTCGCAATAGAGGGCTGGAAAAAAAATGACCTACATCGCTGTATGGTTTTGAGGACTTGTTGCCTTGCTATGTAGAAGGCACACTATTTCCTTCATTGACACTGAATGTTGCCACTGTACGTAAAATGTGAGTTCTAGAAATAATATAGTATGGATGTAATTCTTGGCGATGTTGGGCTGTGTCTTTTGGCCAAGTCAGCAATTTATGTATTTATGATTGCCTAATCTGACACATTGACCTCAAACAACAAAGAAATCATGTTCGGAACCTGCCATCAAAGATCTGTTCATTCACATACTTAACACCTCTCAATGACATGATGGATGCAGCAGTAGCTTAGCATGGCATCCCAGTGTAATGATACAAGGACAGCAAGACCTCTCAGCATGTAAGATATGCTGTAGATTTTAGCACATTAATCTCTGCAGACATATTGTATCTGCATTTTTGCATTAGGATTAATGTAAAAAATGGTGGATGCTAAGTAGCATGTATCATATTGAGCAGTGTCACAAACAGCCAGTTTGCCAGTTTAGTTTAAAGGAGATCTGCAGGACTTGACACTCTCAACACAGTTCACTGATAGCCCATTTTATCAGCATTTGACCATTTCTATGAGGAGGTGGCTCACGAGCGCTGCAGCTCACCAAATAAGTCAAATGAGCCATATTCAAATCCAATAATAAACTTCTGGCTATTTTAAGGCTGGAAGAAAAGAAAATGTGGAGCAACTGTTTTTGCGTACAGACAAAAAAGAATCAGCTGATGTTAATTAGCCGACAACATCCGCTCATTAGTTTGTTTGAAGCTTTCACTAACAACACAGCAACTTTGATGTAATCCAAGGTCTTTGTGGAAAACAACATAAGTGAAAGAATTTTTTGATTGAACCGTGGGGGAAAAAAATAGACAACATGCGAGAAGATGATGCAGATGATATCAAATATTTTAAGATGGATGTGTGATATCAGTGTAGAGCGACAGCTCTGACACACCATAGAACAAAACTCCCGCGGGTGTCTCCTCTCATGCCTTGTATCGATCTCCATCAGCTGAATGCTCGGTTAGGCAGTGTCAGCCACTCAGCTAATTGGGAGAAAAACACACGGGCGAAGAGGCACAGACCTCATTGTGTCTTTGATCCATAAAACATGATGAGTTCAATTACTGTCTCTCCTTTCATTAACTTAATCAACATGCCAAGAAATTAATAAAACATTCAGCGAGAAAATGCAAAGTGAAAACAACAACAGGAAATGACTTCCTCTAGTGCATGTGCATGCACGTGCTGGTTGGGGAGAAATGTCTTTGACACTGAAGGAATATTTTTTCCCTTCACTC
Organism: Gymnocephalus cernua; assembly: GCA_023631565.1. Classification (NCBI taxonomy): domain Eukaryota; kingdom Metazoa; phylum Chordata; class Actinopteri; order Perciformes; family Percidae; genus Gymnocephalus; species Gymnocephalus cernua. The sequence continues at coordinate 26,949,755 of CM042440.1, read as the reverse complement.
CACACAGACACACATAGTCAGCAGCCTAAAGGCCAGGGCAAATAACTGGATGTTTGCCATTATATGTGTGTGTGTGTGTGTGTGTGTGTGTGTGTGTGTGTGTGTGTGTGTAAATTAACCGTAATGTTGTGTTAATCTTCATATTACTGTCTGTAGTTGCAATTGGACTGCAAAAATGCTGCATCTTTCTTACTAATCAGTAACAGGAACAAGTAATGTTCTCCCCTTCCCATCCAACAACCATACACACATCTGACAGTGCACTTAACCTCGAGCTGCTCCAGGGAGACTATGGTAAGACTGGGCAGATGTCACTGTGTCTGCCTGTATCAATTAGAAGCACAGTGCGCCTGTAGTCATCAGTACATATCTTTACAGACTTTATTCTTTCATTATGGATTACTGGAAAACAAATCCTGACAATTAATTTTCAATTGAGGACAACTATACAGACTAAAATCAAGCATTTTACTGGATCAATTAGGAGAATCGACCAAATTAAAGTACCATATTTGTTCACCTTGGAATAGCTACATTTTTAAATACTTAAGGTGCTGTAAAAACACTTAAATGCTCCATAAATAACTGATATACAGTACATAAGGTTAGGGACATCTCTGACTACAAACAAGCTCAAAATCAAGAAACAAAATCAAGCATTTTACTGTATTAAAATGAGGCACCACGTAATAAAGTCCCACAATCGCACATTGGAATAGCTACATATATATACACCTCCCTTATCCCACTTCAACCGCTGTTAGTAATAGTTGCAACTGTAGTAGTAGTAGTATGAAACTATTTATTTGATTTATTTGTCACACAATCGTACAGCACAATATAGTGAAATTGAGGCAGCAGTAGTAGAACTAGTGGTAGTAATAATAATAGTAGAAAAAGTGGGGGTGGTAGTAGCTAGTACAGCAGTCATAGTAAAATGAGTGTTAAGTGACTGTAGTAGTATTGGTATTGTTGCAGAATATTGTATTATTAGTTCAGTAGTTCTACTACTCCGAAGGACACTACTGGGGTGGCTGCCTCAATTTCACTAGATTGTACTGTAAGATTGTATGTGACAAATAATTAAACCAAATAAATAAAGTTTCATACTACTACTACTGTTGCAACTATTGCTGTACGGTATTGGTGGTAGCGGGCTAGTTTTAGCAGTAGTAACAGTATCAGTTATGGAAGTAGTATTTAGTAGTATTGTTAGGAGTAGTAGCATGATTGGTATTGGTACAGTATATATAAAGAAGCAGTTGCGGTAGTAAATGTATTTACTGCACGTAATTTTGTATGCGTAGTACTGTACCAGTACTAGTAATATTACGAATGTTTGTTATGTAGTATTATTAGTATATTAAATACTTGCCGGAATTGTTGGGTGTTTGTAAATTATAGAGTGTGGTCTAGACCTACTCTATCTGTAAAGTGTCTCGAGATAACTCCTGTTATGATTTGATACTGTAAATACAATTGAAATTGAATTAAAGGGTTGCAGCAGGAGAATGAAAAGGTGCAGAGGTTTGCAGCCATGTGTGTCGTACTGTGTCGACAATATGGACAGACTTTTCCGCTCTAACCGAACAGTAAAGCAGCTACTTTGAAAGATTAGTTTCCTTCTCTGGTTAACAATGTGCTTATAAATAAGTTAAACTTTTGTGTTTGATTCAAAACACAAAGGTAGACCAAGATGCAAGGGCACCTGGGATGTAATCCTAAACCAGCAGGGGGGAGTGTGGCTCTTAAGTCAGGGGGCTTAATTTATATATATAACCCCTGAGCACACAAAGTAAGTCCTTAAAGCCACACTGTTGCACATGTCAGCATGTAGACTGCTGTTTTTAACTTACTGAACACTAGATCTCTGTTGTCCTTCACTGAAGGAAATTGTCTGCACCAATGTCAGCATACTGTCATTGATGTAATAAAAGGTCTGTCCATGGTCTACCTGATTACTCACTGCATTCCTACACTATGTCCCTCAAATGTACACGTTTGCTTCAAATATTTACTCAGTAACATGGCTGTAAAGCAGACTGAAGAACCACAAGACAGAGAAGTTATTTTAAGAGGTGTCATGAGGCTCTGTTTCTATTCCAAGTCACAGAAGTAGAGCAACAAAGCGTATGTGTTGGAATGGGGCTTATTTCCGCAGATAAAAATGGAAAACATTAAAAGTCCACACTCCGCTAAATACCAGTGGAGTGGAAAGACACTCTTATTAAGTGAACCGAGCAGTGTGTGCATGTTCCATGAGCTGAGCAGTTCTGGTATAATAATAGCACTAACAAGATACCAGATCCTTATTATTATGTTTTTGTATTCCCTCTTCTACACAGAGGTCAGGGTCAGCTGCAGAGTTGGAGCTGGTAGGAATTCAGTGTCTTCATCAGGACATCAGTGTGCCGACAGGCTTAAACCTAAACATGTGCAATTAAAAGAGCGTCTCCCTAATCGCTGTGTTTCACCTCATGCCTCAGCTGACTTCCAGCAACATGAGGAACCTTTTTTATTTCTTTATGCTCATGCATGAACAACAGTGCGATGACAGGTTAAAAAGATAGAAAACAAAATATAGGGCATTGACAGGAGACCTGGGCACGCTCTGCTGCATGCAAAGCAGCTTATGGTCTTTAAGCACAGATCTAGAATGTTTTATAGATAAATGAATGAGAGACATACAATGAGGCCATGCTCCAGTGATTAAAAGAGACATAATCCTCGCGCAAAAATGTGTACGCCACAAAGCAGAGTAAAAGAGAGTTGCTGGGAGTTCATGAACATCATCACTGCCACTCTTTTTCAATATTCTTCATTAATCAATGAATCTCGGAAATAAAAATATATGAAAAATGAAAAGAGGAATTCAACATTCTGAGATTAACTAATGCCATAATAAATCAAAATCAACGTATCTAAAGCCACAATTCTGACTTATCAAGTTTCGTTTGGCCTTGATCTGAAACCTAATATTGACGACGAAAACACTTCTGGTTGTACAGGTTTATCGTTTTTTTATCGTTCATTTTGGGTTGCCATCCCCTTATTCTTGGAATTAACGACAGTTGATATGATCTACCGCTAAAAATGAGAATGTTTGTGCACTGAACGAGAGGAGAGATAACAGATTTGTTACCATCGGATTAGCAGATTAACAAAGTCAATCACCGGTGCAACCAAATGTATTTTTTTTCACTCACACTAATTTTCACTCTCTTATGTAATTTCTACTGAAAACAAATCATTTTGACTTAATATGTGATATTTTCACAGTGAAGTAAATAATTGAAATTGAAATAAATGTGTCTTTTTAAGTCATAATTGTGAGAGCGTTAAGAGATTTATGATAATTTTGACCTTCCATTTCGGTATCTTGAACTTTTTACCGTGTATCTAAGTATTTATAAGTCATTAGTTTATTTTTATTTTCATCATCATTGCTACCTTTCATCCTTTTTTTCCTTTCCTGGCATTAGTGGGCTCCCATACAATATAGATTTGATGTGTGCTTGAGTGAGAATGAACTGTATATTCTCCTGCCTTCTAAATCTGTTACATAAGATCCTCCATTACAAAGCTACTGTGTCACACAGCAACAATGCATTGTCTTTGCTACTACAGCATGACACTTTGTTTCTCATGTGAGCTGGAGGAAAACCTCTCACCCCGCCAAGTGGAAATGTAGATACAGCTGTAATTTATTCCAGCAATACTTTGACAACTAGTCAACCTTCTTAGAACAAAAAACATGTCAAGTCAAATGTATTTATGAAGCAGTTTTAACAAAACAAATCCATCATAAGGACATAAGTGACACGACAGGAGACAAACAAAAATCTTAAAGCCATTTGCATTATCACGCATGTGAGAATGTGCACCTCTATGTGGGACAACTTCCTCCCCCTCGAGGAGCAATTAAGACTTTTCTGCTGCAAAATGTGTCACAGAGCAGGTGGGACACTTCAGCACTTCACTTCATGCGTTAATATTATGCACCAACCTGAAAAAAGTAGTTATTTATTTATGCATATTCCTTTTTTTGTGTCTCTACCAACTATAAAAATATACATTAGTTTTGCAGTCAGTGTTACCGTTTCAAGTAAATACCTTACATCTCTTCTCACAGATGCTACAACAGGGTTTATGTAGGTGTCACCAAGTCACATTTAGACTTTTTAAGACCTTTTTAAGACCATTATGAAAAAAATGTAAGACCTATATCACGACATTAACAAAAAAACAAAAAACGTCAGATGTCAGAGTCAGGAAACATCATGGGTATCAACCAGTGTTGGAATCATTTCAAGTGAAATACTGCCACACTTTACACCGTTTTGCTTTCAGCATTTAAACGTATTTAAGCAGCTACTGGCTAACAGTAGGCTGCTGCGAAGTGTGATGTTAACTAGCGTCACGTGCAGCGATGCTTCTGTTGCCTCTGATGTCCGTTTCAGAGCATCAGAGATCAGCGCAGCCATTTAAGTGGCACCGAAATGAGGCACCAAAATCCGTGTTGCTATTTGGTAGATAGATATTGGCACCGGGTTTCGGTACCCAACCCAGAGCACCTCCACTCTGTTGGCTCTGATCCAAAAGCAACGTAGATGTGATCAGATCGCTTACAGAAGTTGTGGAGCTGCTGTGTGAGTCTGGCCTCGGCAGTGTGGAGGTAGTGGAGGGGCCGGGGCTGGAGCGCCGCCAGATACTCGGCTGAAATGGCTGATGGCAGTAGTTTGCTGGAGACCCTTCAAAGCAGTTAGATGAAGTTAGATTTTTGCATGAGACTCCAGCACCTGTACACCCAATGTTCCCAGTTTAATTACTTTCTCATTTGCATAAGAAGCATTAGTCTTCAAATACGTTGTAAGCACCTGGATTTTTGCCCTAAATTCGGTTTTTCAAGCCAAGTATCGCTAAACTTGCACTTCCACATACCTAAAGAATAAAATCTGTTTAATATCTGTGGTATAATCTGAAAAGAAACTCACACTAATAACACAAAAGCTGATTGACTGCAATATAAGTTGCATGTTGGTCTCATTTGTAGTCGTAATACAGCGAATTATATTTGCACTAGCGAAAGAAAGAACTACAACACCACGGAATTAAAAAAAGAAAAACATTCTAAACCGCTGCGGGAACATTTGATTGAGCATTAGAGGTAGCGTTACATGGACGTAGGAAAATTAAGACCTGTTTAAAATTATTTAAGACCTAGACACAATACTTCAGTTAATTTAGGACTTCTAAGACCCTGTGGAAACTCTATACAAGGAGTTGCTCAACTGTTAGAATATAGAATTCCAATATGGTTGTTGGGAGTTACTGTGATTAGGTGCTATTTTGGCTTAACATTTTGATGGAAATAATTTTTGTCACAAACCCGGGATGTTCAGTCGGACGTGGGACTGGGTTCACTATGCCTTCTGAACGCCCTATGCACGCATAAAGTATGGTTAAGGTCAGGCAACTTAAACACTTGGGTAAGGTTAGAAAAAGATGACATGCACATCCACCTCCGAACTCCGGACATTTTTTTACTGTAATCTTGATAACTATAACTATGCGAGACCTGTCAATAGAAAAAAAAAAAAACTAGCCGAATCGGTGCTAGCAACATAGAGCTGCTGTAGCTAATGCCCACAGCTCCCACTTAGCTAAAACAACAGTTTTGGGGGCATAAGATAAATAGTGCCTTTGTGCCTCTTAACAGACACAAAATGCAATTAAAATGTCTGTGCAACATGAACAGGGCCCTTACATGACAACAAGATGCCTTTTCAACTCAGACATTGTTTAAATTCACCTACCCTGTTAGCTGCTAGCTGCCGTCTGGGATGAGTGAGTGTGTTCAGCCAACTGGCTTCGGTGATAATCAACACGCAGCAGTTCCGTGTGTATTTGATGCTTATATATCCATTTTGTGTGCGATCCATCTGGCGTTGGTGAGTTGGAGTCTATGCATTTGCTATCTGTGTGGTAGTTCCATTAGCCGGGCTAGCAGGCCCGACAGGCATCCTTGCCTCTGCTTTATCTTCCGCCTTCGTTGCCTCCCACTGCCGATAAAAATCACCCAAGGCTCCAACTAGCCTACTGCTCCGAATAAGTGACAAAATAACGGCAACATGTTCCTATTTACATGGTGTGATTTGTATAGTCACAGCGTGTACAATGGTTTCATTATTATTATGGTTTCAATGGTTATTCATTATTTCACCTTCAACAGTGCATAACATAATTAAAAGATTCAAGGAATGAATTTCAGTGCGTAAAGGACAAGGGCGCAAGCCTAAGCTGAAGAACCGTGATCTCCGATCCCTCAGGCGGCACTGCATCAAGAATCGTCATTCATCTATAAGCGATATCACCACATGGGCTCAGGACTACTTTGGCAAACCTTTGTCAAGTACCACAATACGTAGTTACAGCCACAAATGCCAGTTAAAACTGTACTGTGCCAAAAGGAAGCCCTATGTTAACAGTGTCCAGAAGCGGCGTCGATTTCTCTGGGCTCGGAGGCATCTGGGATGGACCATCACACAGTGGAAACGTGTACTGTGGTCAGATGAATCAGTATTTCAGGTATTTTTTGGGAGAAATGGACGCCATGTGGACCAAAGAAGAAAAGGATCATCCAGACTGTTACCAGCAACAAGTCCAAAAGCCAGGGTCTGTCATGGTATGGGGTTGTGTCAGTGCCCTTGGCAAAGGTAACTTGCACTTCTGTGATGGCACCATTAATGCTGAAAAGTACATAGAGATTTTGGAGCACAATATGCTGCCTTCAAGAAGACATCTTTTCCAGGGACGTCCATGCATATTTCAACAAGATAATGCAAAACCATATTCTGCACACATTACAAAGTCCTGGCTGCGGAGGAAGAGGATACGGTTACTTGACTGGCCTGCCTGCAGTCCCGACCTGTCCCCAATAGAGAATGTGTGGCGCATTTTGAAGCACAAAATGCGACAATGAAGATCCCGTACTGTTGCCCACCTTAAGACTTGTTTGCAGCAAGAATGGGACAAAATTACACCTGAAACACTTCATCACTTGGTGTCTTCAGTCCCTAAACATCTTTTAAGTGTTGTGAAAAGGAATGGCACCATTACAAAGTGGTAAATGCTTTACTGTTCCAACTTTTTTTGAAATGTGTTGCAAGAACCAAAATAGGAATTTTGTTTTTTTGAAAAAAAAAAAAAAAAAAAAAAATCATGAGGAACACATTAAATGATGTGCTGTTGTATTGTCTGCAATGAAATACAAGTCAAAGTACATTTAGAAATCACTACTTTCGTTTTCCATACTGTCCCAACTTTTTCTGATTTGGGGTTGTAGTAGTAGAGGAAAAATCTATAAAACAAATAACAACACAGCAACTAGTGATAGACGTAATATTTCTATGGCTTTACAATGTAATCTGATAGATAAATCTAAATTAAAACTAAACATCAGGCATGAGGAATATCAATTTGAGGGTTTAGTGTCAATCTGTCAGAGTTTAGAAATGCTTTTTTGAGAATGGTCACCTCAAGCTGAAATTTTTGATTTTATTTAACCTTTATTTAACCCGGTAGGCCATTGAGAACAGGTTCTCATTTGCAACGGCGACCTGGCCAAGAAAACCATAAGCGTGCAAGAGAACATACAGTTTCACATTCAATACAATACAAGAATACAGAATACAATAGGCTACATAAAGTGCAGATTAAGTAGGCGTCAAAAATACACTGTACAAAAAGAATGACACCAATTGTTGTAGTGTAACAAAGAACCAAATGTGAAAAGAACAACTTACTGCCTTTCTAAAAAAAAGTCATCTCTTTACTAAACCAAGGCGTTTAAGCACCAGGTCGATCTACAAGAATTGTAAATTATCCAAAGAGAGCTAGCCACATAAGAGGTCAGCCTCAGAACAACAGAGAATAATTTAAGACTAAAAGTACACAACAAAATGTTACATATTAATAGGATAGAATTCATGAACTCTCTGATTTATTTATTATAAAAACTACAAAAATAACAACATTGACTTAAAATGTTCTTTTCATTCCTTGCAGATTGAATGAAGATATTATTTATCCATAAAGCTTCTTTTTATTTCCTTAGAAAGTTATTATAACCTCTTCTGTCCCAGAATGACCTCATCAATATCAATGAAAGCTAGGCCTAACTAAACAAACTTTTTGTTAGATGTTCTCATGTTCATACATACAGTATATGACATTGTTTGAAAAGCAATAACATTAAAGGGTAACTACTGTTTTTTTTTCAACATGGACCCTATTTTCCTATGTTTGTGTGTCTAAGTGGCTGATGCGAACAACAATCTTTGACATTGGTCCAGAATTAAGCGAGATCGCTGTAGTCGGCAGCGGCGAAACAAGCTACAATGTAAGTTAATAGGGCAATTGTCCAGCTTGTATTTACGTTCACAAAAGTGCTTGTTTTGCCACTGATAGGCTCAGATTAATATTCTACGTGTATGAAAACATTATGGAAAGGATTTCTAAGGAGGCCAACCTTTCTGTTAAGGCAAGACACGGCAGGCAAAAACATCGTTTTTTTTTCACTGGTCAATTTTGAGATTTTGGGCTATTTGTCTTCAATAACATGTATTCTTTCAGACTTGTGGTGAATTAAAGTCCGAAAGACACATTTAGGTCTTTATTTTACTATACTTTGTGTGTTTGCGTCGGTAAATTTCGCCTAAATTCAACAAAAGTTGGTGTTCTAAATCATCGCGCTGCTCCACGATCCAAATATGATCATTTCCTTTTCATGAGCAACCAATCGTGAAAGTAAAAGGGCGGATTTAACTCTAAATGCGCAATCTCATTGGCTGATGCCAATTTCTGACAACGTGATTCGTTCAGAATCGTCACGTGACATGCTCTGAGATTTCCGCGGACGCTCCAAATGAAAACAATGCGTTGAAAATCATTTCAGAGAAGATGAAAACAGTTGTTATTAGCAAGAAGACGCAGTGGATTACAAACTAGGACAGCAGATGATTAAATGTCATCACATAGTACGTCGATGTGTAAACTGTCGTTCAGAAAACAGGAGTTTTCAGGCAGCGGAGGTAATGAGAAACACACAGCAGTGGCTGATAGTTCATGTAGTGTGTTTGAATGGACTGATCAGTGGTTTAATTGTCATTATTGCGCAGGGATTAAAGTTAGTATCGATCCGCAGAATCATGGGTTCTGTAGCAGATTACTCCTGGCCTTCATGTTAAAACGTTGTTAAAATCAGAGACACCAGGAGAGTAACAGGTATGGACTCTCTCTCAAAGCAGATATACAGAAATTCAGCCTACATGTCATATATTAAATATATAGGTGTCACTTATATATTTACTGAATGCGATACAGCACACTATATTACAAAACAATTACATTACAATTACATTACACAACAGTTACAGTTTTTGTATAATTACTATATAATACTAAACAAATGTGTACTTTTTGGGATCCTAAAGTGGTTGTGAGTACTCAGGCTGTGGCAGGCAGATCCATATTTAGCTGCCAGTGGAGCTGCTGTCCCTCCTCCTAGGAGAACCACGTCCATATAACTGTCTAGCGTGGGTTTTGTCCCCAACTTTGTGCATGATACGCCAATGTTAATTCATTGAGTTACTGCAGTTGTAGGACTTATAATGCTGCCATGTTACTAAATAATCAATTTTCATGAGCTTGAAATATTCTATAGTATTATTACTAAGGGCCTGAGCATTTATTCTGTTTTTTAGCATTTTTTTCCAATAGAAATGTATTAAAATCCCCTATTTAAATCTTTAAATGCCGTTTTCTCAAAATGAGTTTTTTGTCGTTCTCCGGTAGATACTTCTCAGCCTGTGGAGCACCTATATACACCAAACTTTCCATCTATACACCTGGCAGTATTCTTAAGATATTTACAGAGGGATTTGTTAATAAATCATTCCTGGCCTGATTTATGTGACATTTTAATCAAAAAAACATGGCGAAAATCCATTTTTTAAGGCTATGGACAGTATATTTTGATTTCCTAGGTAATGAAAGCAGATATCCTGAAACCCCTCTGTAATTTTGTTTGCATCTTGTGTGTAAACAAAATGAAAAAATAATTTTGCACCTGGCTTTATCATATGTTCAGATCTATCTACCGAAAATATATGCAAAATCACGCATATTTAATGACATGATGTATAATTTGCATAATTAAACATAAAAATTTCAAAAACTTGTAATAGATTTTTTTTATATACTTGTGTAAGTAATCAACTGAGGAAGTTTAATGGTGATATCTATTATTTAAATTTTTTACCCTATTCACCTGTAGTGTCTCGCCTTAAAGAGTAAGATCCTTTTCTTAAACATAAAAATACCCAAGAAATTGCATTCGCTAAACCCACCAGACTCCATATAAAAATTCAATAATTTTAGCATCGTAAAAAAACACTTTATTTAAAGTCGACAGAAACAAAATAAAACTATGCAAAACCACTTTGGGCTGTCTTTCTACTTTTCCAACCATCACAACTCTAGTTTTGGTTGGAAGAAACACACAGTTTACTGATTTACATGTGAAAATATGTTCGCTCTGTACACGTATTGTTTTTTTAAATGGAGTCTGGTGGGTTTAGCGCTGGCGACTTCAGAGCTGTTTCTGGTTTAAAAGGCCTATATCTGTAGGGATATATATATATCTGTAACTTTCCATAATGTTGTCAGACACTTAGAATAATAATCTACGCCTTTCAGTGACAAAATAAAGCACTTTTAGTGGACCAAAGTGTTGATGCACATTTGCCCCATAGGGTTACATTGCAGCCTGGTCTGTGGCTGCCGGTTAAAGCGTTCACGCTTAATACTAGACCAATATCAAAGACTGTTGTTTCTATTACACCTACACACAAAAACATAGGAATAAAGGGTCCATGTTGAAAAAAATGGTAGTTACCCTTTAACTCTCCTGAGATGAGTCAGATGCAGTAGGTACTTGAAATGCTAGTTGATGTTCAAATATATCCTCACTTTACCGTGACTTGAATGTCACGTGTGTTTTTAATCCCAGTATTGATATAAACCGTGATATAGCAAAAATTCTAGAATTGTAATTGATAAACACATAAAAAGGTAACTAGATGGGAATATCTTTTTTTGCCTAATCCAGTAAAAGGAAAACTTCTTTACATCAATGCAAAGCAATCCTGAAGACCTCCTGATGCCGATTCATTTTGCAACATTTCTTACAAAGGCCGGAGTTTTGAAAAGAATAGCTACCTTAGTGTAATAAACATGTAGTGTGTAGACGGATTACAAATTCACATCATCTCACAGTATATATATCTTTATATTGCACACTTCAACCGGCTAGTATGTGCTGCTAAGGTGCTTTGCATTGCAAACAGGGATAACAAAAGCAACACATTGAGAGGTATTTATTTAAAGAGTGATAAAGCTCTTTGATTAAGCATTGTACACACTATCAGCAGGTCTTAATCTCCCCTGGCACAAATGCCCTGTCTATATTACACTTACATCAGTAATTTACCCCAGTGTGGACCTGTCCTTTTCATTTTCAAAATAAGAAGGATGAGAAGATGGACATGAGGTTAAAAGCAGATGAGGATGGATAAGGCACTACCTAGCACAAGGCAGGCATGGGCATCTGCAATCCACCAATTATTATTCATTTCAGACGGCAACAGCAGAACCTTAGTTGTGTTGTTAAAGAAATCTACATGTCTGTGGAGACGGTAGATCAAACCACAGGGACGTCAACCTTGGGAACAGGAATAAAGCAGAGACAAAGGCAAGTAGCCCATTTGCTTGTGGTAACACAAGCTAGTGATGACTGGCCGCACCCATTCAGGATGTTAGACACGTCTACCTGGGCAAAAAGCAATCACACACTCTGTCCAATGATTAAAACAAAGATGAGACTATGTCTTTGCCCGACCCCATCCTCTCTGCTCCTGCTAATGGGATTCTCTGAGCCACAGGTGTGGAGCTATAATGAGTGACAGTGTTGCAGGGAAATATTTGGCCAGCATTCCTCAACCTAATGAAGCTACATACAGCCTCCCGCTTTCACTTGATCCTGAGGTGCCAGGCTTCTCTGAGGGATCGACACAGAATCGCATCTTAGAAGTCAACAGGAAACAGTGCCCCAGATGTTAGCTCAGGCCTTTATGTTGATTATATTTTAGTGAGAAGCCTCCATGTTTTCTGTTCTGCTCCTACTTTAATTTATTAATGTTGTTTGATGATGTAACACTAATTCCATCAGTACAGCAACAGTCATGTCATAATCACCATGTTAAAGACTTTTCATTTTCTAATTATTTCCAGTAACTTGCACTTTTCAATTTTCTGATTGCTCTGCAGTGTTAAACTGGAAGTGAAGTTTCACTATATTGCATAGATTCAATCCAATGTGCAAGCTAAAATAAACATATTAGCAAAAGAATGTGAAGTAAAGTTTTTAGCGTAATTTGACCTTGATATAAATGCATTTCGTTGAATTCTGGTGATCTCGAAAGTATCACCAAATGAATTGACACCACCAAATTCGTTGAAAATGACACCCTAAATGTGTTTCTTCAATGTTTGGTTCCAAAATTAAATGCTTTTGACATTAGACCAGGGGGACAGGCGGCCATCTTGGATTCAACCTCTAACATGTCCTCAGAGGTCCCTCCACATCTAAAAATAAATCTTATGGTAGGCACTAACTATGTTAGAAATGTCATGCTTATTCCAAATCTGTCGGTGCCGAGTTTGAATGAGAGAAAAAGAAAAAAGAAGTAACCACCACATTTTACAGGCTTCCATGCTGCTTTGTACTGTTAACTAACCCTGTTTTCCGGCGTGTTCGTGACCTAGAACATGACAAACTAAAAAAAAAAGCCATACATGTCTACTCTGAAAATTAATGGAAAATGAGTCTATCGCCTATTTGTAGCGGGTTTCCCGCGTAAAAAAAAAAGATAACATAGGCACAGGCTAATTATTGGTAACTAAAATGCTAGTTAACATTAGCAATTAAACTTAAACAGCTAATGTAAGTCGAAACTGCCTGCGAGCTTCACCTGTACTGTACGGTAATTCCTCTACTATGCGACAGTAGGTCGCGTGGTTATGACACAATCGTTAGCCTATTTTTATAAAAACGTCTGCTACGGAGACATAACGTAAGGTACAAGGTAATGGAGCCTTTTATACATTGTTGTGTTTCTTTAGAAATAAACAATGGGCAAATTAAGTCTTTAAACGCTTCAGATGTAAAGTTATTGGCTGTCAAAGTGACGCCAAAATGAATGGCAGTCAATGGAATGCTTAAATGGATGCTTGTTAGCATCAAAATGGCGCCATAGCGGCTTCGCTCTGTGGAGGCAGGCTTACCCCCTTGGTACAATATCATACTATCTTACTTCCCACTCGGCTAAGTGGCAGTATTAGGGGCTGGTATGTATATGTGTTGAAAGGGAGTGCAAGGACGGGTAGTGTCCGGCTGATCAGTGGTGGGCTGGTCAGGGTCTCAAAGTCCAGGGCTGATTTTTTTACCCCAGTCCAGCCCTGATGCCATCTAAAATCACAATGAATATCTGAGTAACGACTATCTTACCATACCACCATTACGACCATCAAAAGACAGTCTTAAAGATCTTTCAACATCATCAGCCTACTCACGATCGAAACAACACCGGGCACAATATAAAATGATCAGCACACTGCCAATACATGTCAATTACTACTGTTACAGCTGTCAATACTTGAAGAATAATATAGAAATAAATTTGACTCACTTATAGCTAGCAGTTAGCCAAGTTTTCCTTTTAAACCACTCTTTGTTAAATTATCTTTTTTTCTAATCTTTTCCTTCTTAAGACATGATTAAGTCATCAGGTTGTGTGGTCCCATATTTTATTTCCAATATGTGCTCAAGGTAAAGTGCTAAATCATACTGTAGTTAAATACTCCACATGATTCATGACTACTGTTGTAATCTTAAGTAACCAGTACTTGCTATTTATAGCAGCATCGGGCACAAAGACAAATGTACACACTACAAACCAATATTTTTCTAGAGAAGAAATTTTATTCAGAATATGATGAAAAATTGCATTTTACTTAGACAAAGTGGAGTTTGCTTTAGGGCTTCACAATTAATCCAATATTGTTCGCAATCTCGATTTTGCCTTCCCACATTTAAATGAACATGATCGACTGCAATATTCACATTAAAACTTGTAGATAGGTAGTTTGTTATTTTTTGACCTCTCCAAATGTTCACATTTCTGTTTTTCAATGATGCTAGCAGTGCTATAAATATATGCTCATTCTTAACACTGTAAGGTGCTTTAGTGAAATGGCTCCACCAAATTGCAAATGTGAATTGAACTGTGCGACGTGATAGTTATTACTTTGGTTATGTGGCTCCTTGCTTTCTTTATTGTTCTCACTGTAGCAATAAAATAAAGTCTGGCGTGTTTTCATATCATGCCGTTTTAAATTTGATTTGAGGGTCCATGCTGAATCACAGCTGTGTGTGTCCTCAAGAAATGCTTTATAGTAATTGGCTTTAAAGGGATTTAACAACATGATGCCAAACACTTGAGAAACTAAATCCACAGATGCTCCTTGTATTTTAAGAAGTTTGATCACTTTGATTCAAACTAGGGAGGAGAAACTGACACAGAGTAACATGCAGGAAACATGTCATCTGTGTTTGTTGTAATTTACGTCTCTGCTGTTCATACCAGCGAACATGAAGAAAAAGCTGAATATTAATGTCAGTCCAAACCACAAAAATGAAAAGTGGAGTGTCTCTTGGTGAGAAGAAGTGGCCTTTTCAAATAAAAAACATTATTCTCACGTTACTAGTATAAGCATTGGATAAATGAATGTTCAAAATCTGTTTCTCAACACAATTGTGAAAACATATTAAAGAGCCCCTATTATGCTCCTTTTCAGCAACATATACTCTTGGAGTTTCCTAGAATAGGTTTACATGCTCTGATGTTCAAAAAAAATATGTTTTTCATACTGCCCATTGCTGCAGTGTCTCCACTTGAAACTGTCTGCCTGAGCTCTCTTCCTGAAAAGCCCAAACTGCTCTGATTGGTCAGCTGGCCCACTCTGCTGTGTTGGTCAACCAAATGTTGTCTCCACGTTCCCATAATGTATTGCACACTGATGGCAGCTTCATTTCATTTTGCCTAGTGACCCAAAAACCAACCAGTACTTCTATGCTGAATACAACCGGGCCCCTTGTTTTTTTGTAATTTAATGAAACACATCTTTATTTAAGAATAAAATATTGTGTCCGTTTTGATTAGTGAACTGAGAGAGAGGAAATTATCTCATGTTTCAATTTTGTATTGATTAAAACAGAAGCATATGTATTTGGTCAGATCCATGTGAGACAAACAACTGAAAGCCTGGTAATGTCCACTGAATACGGCTACATTGGCTGCGCTGTGGTTCTTACACATCTTCACTGCAGCCTGTAGCCCAGCAGTCAGTTACAATTTGAAGACATTTTACACTATTTGTTAACTCCTTGCATGCTCCATCGATCCATTAGTCCTTTATTAATCCATTAGTCCCTTGCCCCGGGTATTTCTGCCCTTGTGCCCTTTTTAGTAGTGATGTGCTGTTTGATTTGTAATCTGTTGCCTTGAGGTTTACTCATGGGTCGAGTCATACAAATATGAGATCAAGTGGCAGCTCAAAGATAAAAGAATAAGAATAAAGGGATATTTTGGATATTTTGAAGTAGGGTTGTATGAGGTACTTATCCATAGTAAGTGTATTACCTACAGTTCTGTAGATGTCGGTCGGCATTCCCACAGTTTGGAGACACAGACGTAAACCAATGTTGTTCATGTTGTAGTTCTGTGGTGCTGAAAAACACCACCACTTTACACAAAGTGTCCTTTCTGAAGGGGTTATCATTGTCACTGTATAGTTGCTGTGGCTGAAATAATAATAATAATTATTATAGTAATAATAATAATAATAATAATAACTTTGCTCTACATCTGCTCTCTGACAGATAAGCTTTAACAGTGCTGCAAACCTTACACCAGCAGCTTCCACACATTAAATCGCTAGTGGAACAATTTGTAGCCTTCTGAACTAAAAGGCACGGATAGGGCTGTCATTAAGGTTGTATAGGATGTTTTATTCTGGAGGGCATTTACACATGATTAGTAGTTTAATTCAGAAGACTAAAAGATTAACAATTTTAAGTATTTATTTTTTACTACTTTAAACGTCATAAGACAAAATAATTATTCAAATAATTTGATTTTATTTTAACAATAGAATCTAATCATACAATTTGTGTGTTCAGACCAGGTCCAGACATTTTTTCAATTTTTAATCATTGCGATGGTCTACTCACAAACGTATGTGCATGGGTTGCCGTGGTAATGGTTTCGTAACAATGTAGCTACACTGGCTTTCAGGCGCGGAGGCATGAGCTAGCTAGCTAACTAGCCAGCTGCTATATGAAAAATGCTATATGAATAAAATGTAACTACTTTATGCTTCATCAACACACTGTCACAGTGCAGAAAATCACATTGTTATTGCCAAATGAGTGACAATTTATTTTCTGTACCATTTACCAGTGTAGCATTAAAGGCAAAATTAGCCAGCTAGCTAGTTAACTAGCCAGCCGCCTGCTAGCACACAGAACTTCAGAGAGCGGATTAGAGCAGGCGTGCAAGTGTCAGATCCGTGCAGAGCACCGGAACAAGGACACATCACAGACACTACGTTACTATGAACTACAAGAGCTCAAGGGGTTCTGTACCATAATTACCCAAGTTAAAGTAAAAAAAAAAACTAAACCATAAATTCTAATTAATTCATAAAATCTATTTATTTCCCAGGTCTAAAGCATTCCAATTCTTAAATCAAACAAATCAGGTACATTTTATTTATATAGCCCTATATCACAACTCACAAATTTGCCTCACGGGGCTTTACAATCTGTACAGCATAGGACACTCTCTGTCCTTCAGATAATGAAAAACTCTCAGAAAATACACCTTTAACACACACTTTTAACAGTAAAAAAAAAAATGAAAGAAGCCTCAGGAAGAGCAACTGAGGAGATGCAGTAGATGTTTTGTCTATTCCAGAATGACAAAACTATAGATAGATTGTAATCATATATGAAGAATGGATACAGGTTGTCAGCAACTTCAAGGTGTCTAAATCAGATTCTGAGCTACACAACTTCCTCTCCACCATGGAGACCTAGAAAGCACACAGACTACATGTGTTTGTCTCCCTGTGGGGACAATCTGTACATATTACTCATATGCAAAGCGAACATTCTTCATATAAATATCTGGTATCACTCTTATGTGCTATAAGCCTATATATATGAAGCCCATTGCAACTAGCACCACTTCTTAGAGTGAACTACTGCAGACACTCCCTTTGTTTAGAGAAAAAAGGCCTCATGATATGTTTATGCATTTTTTTGACACATGAGCTATATTCTTTGTTATCTTCTCCAATGCAGCCTGGCTAAAACGTTGGAACTTTTCTTTCTTTTGCATAAGGGTATCATACTTTTTAGGGTCATGCTGTCCCCAGTAGGGAAAACAAATAGATATAATAAACCCACGTGACAAAGACAAAATAAGGCCAGGAGGAACCAGATTGGGACAGACTTGTATAGAACAGTGTGCAGTTTTGTTAGCTTGGTCTCAAATGAAGAGCTAGAATTTGCTATCCATCTGCCAATTAGCCAGTCCACATGCCTAAAGGAAACACAATATATATCCACAGAGTTGTCTCCCTAGCAATTCATTACTGCGATACGCAATCCTTCCCTTGGGGCAGAGCCAACACTATTATCCTGGACACACACCATATCTGCCTCCCACTGCTGATATCACAATCTGTGAAACTCAAGGAGAGCTAGCGGTCTTTCACACGCACCCTCCTCCTTCACTGATAAGCTCCTATTACACCAATGTAATTCTTGCAATTCTTATCAAGACCCCCCTCGCCTACATGTGGACATATACAGTCTCCAAGCCAGTACTGTAGCGCACACGGGCTAGTCGTCACCACATTCTCTCCTCATCATGCCCTCATTTGCTTTCTTCTAATATTCCATTATACCCACTGCTATCTCTCTCTCTCCCTCTCTCTCTCCCCCCCAACCGGCCGTGTCAGATGGTTGCCCACCAAGAGCCAGGTTCTGCCTGAGGAAGTTTTTCCTTGCCACTGTCTCACCAAAGGCTTGCTTTTGGGGGGAATTGTTTGGATCTCTGTAAATTATAGAGTGTGGTCTAGACTTATACTATCTGTAAAGAATCCTGAGATAACTTCTGTTATGATTTGACACTATAACATGTAATTGAATTCCACTGTACCCATAATATTTGTTGTCCATTTACTTGACCAAGCATCACAACAGTTCCACATGTTATATTTATGCTGGCTAAATTAGCCAATCGGACCACAAATTTACTGTAGGTCAACTGCCATGCAGGTAATTACTTTATTTGTTATTTATTTATTGTTTATTTCTAAAGAAACACGACAATGTATAAAAGGCTCCATTACCTTGTACCTCACGTTATGGCTCCGTAACAGATGTTTTTTTTATAAAAATAGGCTAACGATTGTGTCATAACCATGCGACTTACTGTCGCATAGTAGAGGAATTACCGTACAGTACAGGAGAAGCTCGCAGGCAGTTTCAACTTACATTAGCTGTTTAAGTTTAATTACTAATGTTAACTAGCATTTTAGTTAGCAATAATTAGCCTGTGCCTATGTTATCTCCTTACATATACCTGCGCTCTCCGTCTCTGCAAGATTCAGAATGATTGAGATTTCTCTTGGCACAGCTACCAGAAGACTTACAACTTTCAGGTAGGTTGCTCATGTCACATCTACGTCAGCAAGCTCAGTTTGCAGCTGCGTAGTAACGCTCAGCCATCACTGGAAAAGTGCTTCTAATAGACTTCACTGGTCTCCGTCTAGAGCAACGGGATCTGTTAGTCCATTTCTATGGTAACTCGCTACTTGCAGTAATTCACTATTTGCAGAGTAGAGCTGTGTTTGCGTAAAACAGTGCGGTGGACAAGAGTGGACTATGCAGACAGAGCAGATTGAAATATCGCTTCCTACATGTTTATGCCGGTCTATAGGCCTACAGGTGAGTGCATTGATAAGTATTGACTTTTTACTCACAAAGGTTTTATTGTAGCCTACTTACAGTAACGAGCCTAGCGTTAGTTCATCTGAGCCAGCGGCCATTGGTAATCCTCTTTGTATCGTTCCCAGTCAGGTAGTGCGTGTTGTAATGCACACACCTCTCAGCTCAGCTGTGTGTGTGTGGAGCGCGGGTATCGCTGTTCAGAATCCCGGCATGTGAATAGAGATGCAAATACAGGGGGCGGGGTTTGTGCTCTACCTGTGTAATGTTACCAGCTGTAAATGCTTAAAATGCTAAATACCAGAACAAATGTTTTCCTCTTCACGTTTTCTGAATTCATGATTATTCTGCGGGCCGGACTGAAAGCTTTGGCTGGCCGGATGTGGCCTGCGAGCCGCCAGTTGACAATGGCTGCTTTAGGATATAATTCCAGAGACTCTGAAGGGACTGAGTGATGAGCCCTTGCTCAATGTGATGTTATACTTATTAAATATAACACCTGGTCTAAATATACTTTGGTCTAATGTTCAGGTGCTTACTGTAATTGTATGGTTACACCATTACTGAGCCAAGGTCACAGCTAAGGAGACTGTCACGTGTTGGGTGAGGTCGGCTTTGCTACCAAGCAGCATGTTTGCACATAACACATTACACATACATTTTTGTTATGTCCAGTGTTGTAGTTCTCAAGATCGATCTTGGTCTCGAGACTGGTCTCAAGACCACTTTTTGAAGGTCTCGGTCTCGTCTCGCAATCTACCACATTTTCACTCTGTCTTTTCTCGGTCTCGGCAGCAGCAGTGTGTAAATTCTGCACTGTAACGCTGACGGAGACAGCCGGGACCCCTTCACATTTTTATCAGCGCTTAGAAAAGAAGCATAAACAAAGGTAAGCTGTGCTAAGTGATGATGAAGGTAGCTAGCTAACGTTATAAATCTGCCTCTGTACCAAAACTCTTTAGAAGTCTCTTCACCCCTCACTCAAAGTGATTTAGCAAATTGTTGTTAGCTAGTTGTGTATATATCCTATATTTTTCAGGGATCTAGTTTGGGTTAGGGTTAGTGTGGGACTCAGACTGGTCTGGTATTGGTCTTGACTTGGTCTTGCCCTGCGTTGGTCTTGATCTTGACTTGGTCTCAACCCCTCAAAAGTCTTGGTCTTGTCTTGTCACAAATTGTGATACACACTGGTCTTTGTGATGTCTAGGACATGGTTTAGGTGGTCTTGATTATAACACTGGTTGTGTGCCCTTTGATACTCTCGTGTTTTTTTTATATAGTTATGATGTTACATTGGGTAGACTATTGGGTTAAGGAAGAAGAAGCACATTATTAATCCCTCATTGGGGATATTAAATGTTTTCACTTGTTGTTATTCATTACACACATAAGCCCGAAATACCCAAACCAAGTCCCTAAAGACTGAGCTACTGCTGCCCCCAATAACTCCTTGCTGCGTATTGCTGTTTGGCTGCAGTGAGTGCAAGCAAAACAAAATCATTATACAAGTAGATTTGTGAGTCAAATCCACAGCTGCAATATAGAAAAAGTCAGTTTTTGGGCTGCAATGAATAATTTGGACAGGGTTGTTTATTCAGTTAAATTTGCTGCAGCACATAGAGATTGGAGGTCCCGGTGCGCTGATGCTTATGAAGATGTATGGGTAAGTTTCCCCTGGGATACACCTGCTCAGGCAGCACAATCTCTTCTAAAGCAATGACTATTTTTTTCTCTGTCCACTGCTGAATCTTAATCACTGTCACTGAAATATAAACCAAGCGCTAAAACATTCTGATGGCCTTGCAAGAAAACAATGTGCACCATATACATTTCCATTCTGTACATGTGTTTTTGAAAAGCAGAGTATAGGATTCAAAATCCTGTATTTAAAACAAGACTCTGGGCCATGGGAGTTACTACCAGGGCTACTTTGAATGTCTATGGACTAAGGTAACCGTTCTTTTAGATTCGCTGAAACATGATATATACTCATTCATATTCGTTACTAAACAAGTTAGCGGCATCATTGAGGATACATGATGTTTAGAAAAGTTCTCAGCAGCCTAGACTAGACAGTGAGCAAGGTTCAAAACATCAGTGCACTGAATATGTTTTGAAGATAAACTACACCAAAGAATGTTTTTAAGTAGTAAACTTGTTTTTATGATTCATCACAATATAGATAATACAATACCTATAATAATACAAATTCAATAAGGCAACTTGGCAATAATCACCTACAAATAATCCTGGGTAAAACTTTATTTGAAGTGGTGTGCATTAGACTGACTAAACACTGAGACTTTTATGACTTTTTTCTTTCACTTCTAATGCAAAGTTAGCATTGTTTGTGATGATTGTTTTATGACAACTTGACATTAAGCAAGACACTATAACCTGTCAATGTCTGTGTTATGACATCTCGGCATTAAGCAAAACAATATAACCCGTCAATGTCTTTGTTATGACAACTTGACATTAACCTAGACGACAAAACCTGTCATTAATATGTCATGGCAGGCCTAATAATCGAACTTCAAGAAACTATTTAGCTTAACATTAAACTGTCATTAAGTGTTTGGTTTTTACATTGGCTGACATGAGACCATTGTGTCATGAATATTTTCCTTGACCTCAAGTAAAGTGAAACAATTTGGACTTGCCATAAAAATGACATGAAGTTTGATTAGACTGCCGAATGCTTTTATAATGGTGTCATGACCCCTTGACCTTAAAGGAGAATTCCGGCCAATTTTTACGTTAATCTTAATCGCTATAGATATGCGAGTACTTTTGATAGAAAAAAACCCGACCTGGATCGGTCCTAGCAAACTGGAGTTGCTGCAGCTACCTCTATGAGTGCCCACTGAGCTAAAACAGCAGTTGTCGGTGCAGATTTTAGAGTGCCTTTGTGCCTACAAAATGCAATTAATATGTCTGTGCAACATGAACAGGGCCCGAACGTGACAACAATATGTGTTTTCAACTCAGACATTGTTTAAATTCACCTACCCTGGTCCCTGTCTCGATCCTGCCAGTAGCTGCTAGCTGCTGTTAGCTGGTAACTGCAGTCCATGATAAGTGTGTTCAGCCAGGCTTTTGTGAAAATCATCACGCAGCAGTACCATGTGTATTTGTAGCTCATCCATTTTGTGTGTGATCGATCTGGTGTTGGTGAGTAGGATAAGGTGACCACATTTCTGAGTCAAAATCCGGGGACATTTTCAGCTCAGAAGCGTAAATACCTCCAGAACAGGTAATGTTTTTATCTTTGTAAAACTTAAAACGGGGACACTGCCCCAGGGGCGTCACTAGACCTAGAGCTGCACTGGGGCACAAGTCCCCCTAGGGGGATCCATGGGCGTGCTCCCCCTGTAAGAAAATTTTGTCTATTTTAACATTGAAATGCATCAACCTGGTGCACTTTGAAAAAGAATTTGGACGTTAGACTTGATTATTCTTATCTATGGATGGAAATATTTGTGCTGTAGCCTGAACTATTTTGCACTTCAGAATTGCAGACACAGGTGGAATAGTTTTTTCTTAATATTTTTGCATTAATGTCACTAGGAAGCATACCAGTAGAAATATAGTAAGTTTTTCATAGTAAGCAGGATATATATAAGTACGTGGGATTGTCTGGAATCTGGCAATATAATAACCATTATGGTGGGATACACTGGCAAAGCAATTTACAAAAATGTCTGTGCTGACATAAATAGTTTTTGTTTTTGGCCCAAAGTTGGATACCATGTACAACCCCAAATCAGAAAAAGTTGGGACAGTATGGAAAACACAAATAAAAAAAAGAAATTAGTGATTTCTAAATGTACTTTGACTTGTATTTCATTGCAGACAATGTGAACACAAAATATTTCATTTTTTATCTGGTCAACTAAATTTCATTTGTAAATATACATCCTTTCCTGTCATTCAGACCTGCAACACATTCCAAAAAAGGTTGGGACAGGAGCAATTTAGGGCTAGTAATCAGGTAAATTGGTTAAATAATGATGTGATTTGAAACAGGTGATGTCAACAGGTGATTGTAATTATGATTTGGTACAAAAGCAGCATCCAAGAAAGGTCTAGTCCTTTAGGAGCAAAGATGGGCAGAGGATCGCCAGTTTGCCAACAAATACGTGAGAAAATTATTGAAATGTTTAAAAACAATGTTCCTCAAAGAAAGATAGGAAGACATTTGCTTATTTCACCTTCAACAGTGCATAACATAATTAAAAGATTCAAGGAATGAGGAGGAATTTCAGTGCATAAAGGACAAGGGCGCAAGCCTAAGCTGAACAACCGTGATCTCCGAGCCCTCAGGCGACACTGCATCAAGAATCGTCATTCATCTATAAGCGATATCACCACATGGGCTCAGGACTACTTTGGCAAACCTTTGTCAAGTACCACAATACGTAGTTACAGCCACAAATGCCAGTTCAAACTGTACTGTGCCAAAAGGAAGCCCTATGTTAACAGTGTCCAGAAGCACCGTCGACTTCTCTGGGCTTGGAGGCATCTGGGATGGACCATCACACAGTGGAAACGTGTACTGTGGTCAGATGAATCAGTATTTCAGGTATTTTTTGGGAGAAATGGACACCGTGTGCTCCGGACCAAAGAAGAAAAGGATCATCCAAACTGTTACCAGCAACAAGTCCAAAAGCCAGGGTCTGTCATGGTATGGGGTTGTGTCAGTGCCCTTGGCAAAGGTAACTTGCACTTCTGTGATGGCACCATTAATGCTGAAAAGTACATAGAGATTTTGGAGCACAATATGCTGCCTTCAAGAAGACATCTTTTCCAGGGACGTCCATGCATATTTCAACAAGATAATGCAAAACCACATTCTGCACACATTACAAAGTCCTGGCTGCGGAGGAAGAGGATACGGGTACTTGACTGGCCTGCCTGCAGTCCCGACCTGTCTCCAATAGAGAATGTGTTGCGCATTTTGAACGAAGACCCTGTACTGTTGCCCACCTTAAGACTTGTTTGCAGCAAGAATGGGACAAAATTACACCTGAAACACTTCATCACTTGGTGTCTTCAGTCCCTAAATGTCTTTTAAGTGTTGTGAAAAGGAATGGCAACATTACAAAGTGGTAAATGCTTTACTGTTCCAACTTTTTTTTAAATGTGTTGCAAGAACCAAAATAGGAATTTTGTTTATTTGAAAAAAAAAACAATAAAAATCATGAGGAACACATTAAATTATGTGCTGTTGTATTGTCTGCAATGAAATACAAGTCAAATTACATTTAGAAATCACTACGTTCTTTTTTTATTTGTGTTTTCCATACTGTCCCAACTTTTTCTGATTTGGGGTTGTAGAAATTTTGTTGCAATTTCAAAACCGGATTACCCGGGAACCGCTTGTTGTTATACCAATGCATGTGTTGAATGAAGAGTTTGTGAGATATTTCGCAGAGAGTAATGAGTGTGCAGAGATTTATGCAGAATGCAAATATGATAACAATTCATGTAAGTTCAATGTTAATCTTCTCGCAAACCATTTGTCACAGCAACTGGCACTAATATCATTGGAAAGCTTAGATTCTGGTTGAGGTGGTTGTGCCAGACTCACGCAGACTCACGCTCTATCTGTCAGAGGGAGAGCAGGAGTGGGGTTGTGAAGAAGTTGGTAATTTCATGGCGCAGATTAACACTTTTGCATGCACTATATTAGTGTCACATTCTCATTAGGGGCTGAGCCCCCATAAAAGTCTGATCCTAGAATCGCCCCTGCTGCTACTTCATACTTGTACTCCACTACACCTCAGAGGGAAATGTTGTAATGTTTACTGCACTACATTTATCTGACAGCTTTTGCTTTATTGCTTCACGCTGGGCTTGTTTCATTTGTATCGGATACAATTAAAACTATTGAGGAAATATCTTCCTTTGACATTGGTCCAGTATTAAACGAGATCGCTGCAGTCGGCAATGGAGAAAGAAGCTACAATGTAAGTTAATAGGACAATTGTCCAGCTTGTATGTATGTTCATAAAAGTGCTCATTTTGCCGCTGACACGCTCAGATTAATATTCTTCTTCTTTCTTTCTTTTAACATGAAAAGTCTGCGAAATTGCATTTGCTAAACCCACCAGACTCCATGTAAATAAACAGTAATTTTAGCATTGTAAAATGGGCATTCTAGAGCATCTCTGAGCTCTGAGCTGCACTTGCTCTGGCTGTCTTCAGCCTCCGCATGTAGGGTGCACAACTATACGTTTGGTCAATGTTTTCTTTCTTTCATTCCAATTTCGGGTCTGTCAGTCACAGTGAAAACCGAAGACAGGTCACTGAAACTGGGGAATTCAGTTGTAGCAGGAAAAGGTAAACAGTAGTGTGCAGATCGGAGCGTAGTGTGTTAAGAGCGGAGTTGTTCACAAGGGAAGAAGCTTGGAGTAATATAGCAGATATACAACACACGGAAGAGCCTTTTGAGTTTGATGGTCGTCGTTATTTATTCAAACCTGAGTACACAGACGAAGAACTAGCCTCATAAGAGTTGGAAAGAACCAGACAGACAGAGCAACAAGCAGATGCAACGCCGACGAAATCCTCGGTAGCTGTGACAAAACTACAGGCAGCACACTCATCTTGATCTGACACGTTGAGCCTGGTCCGCCGGTACCTTGTCCCACTTGCCGCATCACAGACGTTCTATTTCACTCGGCATATGTTGGCATGCTGCCCGCAGTTGTGTCACAGCTACCGAGGATTTCTCGGCATTGATCCATCCTGCAGTCTTCGACTTTTTTCAACTGGGAAAAACGCTGAATGGCCCCAATAAACAGCTGTCCACAGAGTAAGTGATTACTGTAAACATGACGCAGGATAGATCGACCTGTACTCACACAGAGGTGCTGTGTGATCTCTGCGCCAAGTAGCAGTGCTTCAGCTGTAGCCTACTTCCACCCAATATAGTCCCAAATCAATATATACCTAGGAAATCGTCTAGTCTTATTTTGTGTTGCTATTTATACTTGTTGTGAATACGCAGGCCACAAGAAGTAATTAGATTGTTTGTTGTTGTTGTCGGCTCCCTTTTACTCAGACAAGACCAACGGCAACAAAGGATTCCATTCACTACGCTAAGCTAAGCTAGCAGCGGCTCCGCCGGACTGAGACAATGCATGCACTGAGACAAAAAATGCGTTTGCCCACCTATCTACATCTAGAGGAGACCGTGATAAGCCCTATTTCAACAAACGGTGGCGTATTCCTTTAAGAGGCACAAAGGCACTCTAAAGTCTGCCCTGACAACTGCCGTTTTAGCTGAATGGAAGCTAGTGGAGCTGCAAACAGCTTCTCTGTGTTGCCTGTCAGGTTTTTTTTCAATCGAAAGTACACACATAATTATAGCGATCAAGATTAACGTAACAATTATTAAGTAAAGTGGAACCATTTGACATTATCATTAAGATGTCAAAGTATAAAATTAAATTGTAAGAGCAGTTTGACGACAGTGAATGCAGTAAATGCAGGTGATTTAATGAGTTTTACACAGATGACGTCAGCTTTAGGCTAACTTTACTTGTTGCTAAAGTAACCGCTAACTGTGGTTAGCTGCCATTAGCTAGTTAGCTCTGTTAACTGTACAGCTGACTCAGCTTTGTGGTGTGTCATAAAACTGGCCTCCCTGTCAGTCTCGGAGGCTGTTTTTGGTCCTGTCTTTTAGTGTTTATCAAAAGCCCTGTTGACCGTTAATGGACATGCCCCGCCCTACTCTGCCTTAATCTGCAACAGAGAGGAAAACATTTAAATATTGACGGCAAAGATGTGATCGGCTGATAGAGATTGTGGCTATATCTGGTTGGTTTAACTAAAAGTAAATGCCCATAATCAGCTGAAAAGGGGAAGCAGAACAAGAGGGAGAGAATGGAGGGGAATGCGAATAAGTGAGTAACATAAGATAGTCTTCCTGGCTGAACTTAGGCTAAGCTTCATGACACACTAGATGCAGCAAATGCACAGTGAGTGCATGCAAATATCCTGTAAATTATTAATATGTTCTTGTGTGGAAAAAAGTGCCTTTGTAATCAGAATCCGCAGTGGCAGTAGATGGGATTTTAAAGTCCACAGTGGTGCCTTTGATCAAAGACTGAACTGAAAGGTGCTGACCTACACTCTGTTAATACTCTCCACATCCTCTTTAATATGAGAGCTGCGACTGGAAGACGCCCAGCAGGTACAGTATGCAGCACAGTATGTAGGAGTAGACACTCCCAAAGCAGCATGGAGAACCTTCACATCTCTCTGTAGTGTCATCAGGCTGGACGCTCTGTGCGGCTGCAGCCCATAACAAGACTGTATGTTCCCTGTTGTGTTCTTATGCTAAACACATTACTTGCCGTCTCAGGAATATGAATGGCAAACAAATGCATTAGCTGCCCTTGAATAGTTTTCCCCATGTTCACAGTCTGTGAACACTGTAGTCGTCCTAATCAGTGGTGTAAAGCCAGAGTAGGAGTACATTTTCTGCACAGCAACAAGAAATACAAAAGAAAGCTGATGGATGCACAAAGCTTCTCTCATTTGAACAGAGTTTTCACTAAGCCTGGTGTCAGAACCTACCCCTAATAATTCATACCATTCTGGTGTTGTGCTGATTGACTGCTGTGTTCTCCGGTTGGAAAAAACAACTGAGCCAATCAAAGCTTTTACAGGTTTTTGTAAGTCGACAAATAGCAACTCTTGCATATTTCTTTGCTCGACATGACAAACAGAGTTAACTGCTTCTAGCAACCACTACTGCTAATTGTCGACTGAAAATGAAGTCAACTCTACAGATACATGTCAATCACTAGGCTACTGGGTGGTTAGGGCAAAATATCTAACAGGAAACGGCTGACTTGAACACAATGTCAAACTGAAAACAAAAGAGATTTAGTCTGCTTATTAGCTTATTTTACAGTTCAACCTTTTTATGATGGTTGTGCTATAATTCTTCAACTAGAAGTATGTAGTATTTGTTATGTATACTATAAGCTTCTAAGATAATGTTTAATTCAGGTCTATCACATATTGTCAAGCTTTCACTTTGCTATATATACTCAATACTCAATATCAACAATATCAATTTAGTTGAGAAAGTTAACAACAAAAGTAGCTATAGGCTATTTATATGTTATAACTATGGGGAAAGCAGTAACCTTCTTGGATTAAAGTGTGAACACCAAAGTCTGAAGAATAGGAGGTTTTTCTGTTCTTATTCTTCCAATATTGTACGAATGCAGCATACATATGGACTGGGAACCATAAGGAATGAAAGGCTAAACACCTAAACCATTCTTCATGTTAGCCTAAATATCTTTCAAATCTAGCTAGCACCTAGTCGCCATTAGAAGAAGTGCAGCTTAAAGGGAAATCTCAAAGACAGTCTAAAAATATTAGTTAACATGAAAATCTCTCTACTAAATCCAAAAACTGAGTGCTAAAGCTCAAATTTGTGATGTAATCAAGTATAAAGTGTGGAACTGCTCCACAGACAATGGATCGGGACAGATGTTATATATGACACTGAATTAATGTTCTGAGTATATGGGTAAATGTCTGTTTCCCAATTGAAAACATTACAATAGAATAGAGCTCATATGGGTATAAAAAAGCAAAAGGTTATCCCATTCATTGTCACTGTAGCAGCTCCAGACTACTTGATGACATCACAAGTTCTTACTTCTCTGGTTTCTGGCTTTAAGACAGAGTAGGTCATGTCCTCAAGTATTGATTTAAATTTCCTACACCATGGAAAAAAGATACTAGGATTCTTAATTTAAGTAGTGTTCACCTTGGCTTTAAATAATCAAGACCACTGTCTGAAATTCTTTTTGTTTTTATAACTACAAGCAACGAACAAAACTACCGTAAAACTTCAAATAATAGCCGAGTCCCAAATAGACGCCTGTCTCTTTTAAACGCCTGGTGTGACAACAGATCTGGGTAAATAAAGGCCGGTCTCAAATAGAGGCCTGGTCTGTTTTTTTGTTTTTTTCCGTGTCGGGTTGTATTTGATCTTTTAAAACCCGTCAAACACAATTCATTTGGATAAAAGCGTTGCATTTTAGAAGATAGACGGGATTGTGAACAGCGATGTCCGCGCTGCGCGCACACACTCTCACACACACACACAAACATAGCGGAGCCGAAGTGTGCGCGTTACTTCACGCAGCAGATGTAACTGACTGGAAACGATACCGAGGATTATTTAGCCTACTGGCACGGATGAACTAACGCTACAGTCGTTACTGTAAGTAGCCTACAATAAAACCTCCATGATTAAAAAGTCAATACTTATCAATATACCCACCTACCTGTTCTACAGGCATCACCATGTTTCAGTCTGCTCTGTCTGCTCGCTGTGCAAACACAGCTCTACTCTGCTATTAGCGACTTTTTACAAACAAGCTAAAATGAAAGATGTCAGTTTATAGTCTGTTTATCTTGAACTTTGGACAAACTCTTGTAAACTTAGCTGCTGTCTTAACGAACAGTCCTCTCCACTGGAGCAGTAACCTGTGGATGTATTATAAGACCAAAACATATACATGTGGCTACTTAATATGCACGTGAATTACGTGATCGTTATGTGGTGACAACAGAGCATAACGCTAGCTTCACTTTTTCCTACCCTTCACAGTAAAAGCCCAACCTAAAGAACGGCCACTGAAGCCAGTCAGTCAAGCTGTTGCAACTCATACAGTACTAACATTACCTCCGCTAATTAAATCCATGCCTGGTAAACATAAAGCAGAACTGCGACGTCTGTCCGAGGAAGACGACCAAAGGGCCAGACTGGGAGGTGGAGGGAGGAAGAAGGTCAGTGAAGAGCTGGAGGTGAGCGTGTGTGAGTGGATCCACAGCATGCGGGCAAAGCATCGTCAATTAAAGGCCCGTCTCTTATAGACGCCTGTCTCAAATACACGCCGGGGCATTTCGGCGATTTGGGTAAATAGAAGCCCGGGCTATTATTTGAAGTTTTACGGTATGAAAAGATTTCTTTAAAAGATAGACAAGCAGTATCCCATGGACTGCCACTAAAAGCAGACTCAGAGTTTCCTGCTAGCAGAACTAACCCGATGTTGACCATGTTTGCTAATATAAGGAAACTTTAGATAGATATTGCTGTGTAGTTGACATTATTGGGTCAGCTTACTAACTTTACAACTCTTTTCTACTTGTGCTACTCTTAGTTTCCGGTAGTGATGTCCAAATGAAGCTCATGAACCATTAGTTGCATTTGTTGACCCAACTAGATGGCGCCCTTGGTTTAAAGAAAAAGGCTCAAGGAATGGCAATTCAGTGTCTTTTCAAAACTTTTTTATGAACAGAGAGCACAATCTATTGGGCTCAGAAAATAAAGGAAATGCTTCACAAAGCGTTATTTGGACATCACCAGTTTCCAGAATCATTCACTCGTTCACTACTCCCTACTTGCTATATCGGGGAGTTCTATGTAGAGGACCACGGTACTTCCCTTTCTCTCTTATTCTTCCAAAACAATTCAGCAAGAGCCAGCTAACACATATTTAGCTTTTTGACATCCCCTTACCTACAAAATGATTAATTTGCAAGCTGTATTAATGTTTATGAATTTACGTTACTTGTTGCAAGGTGACAGAAATTTACAATGCATTGTGATATAGTTTTAACATTGTAGTGAACATCGATATTCACTAGATATTACAGTGCATTGTGGGAAACAATAAGTGCCCCTAAAACGTATTCCACATCCACAAATCTGAATTTCAACACAGCCTTATACATTTTAGCATATCTCAGCACTCAGAACATTTCTATGGTTTTGTTACAAAAGTAAAACAAGAATTAAACTCAATGTGCTCAAACAGGAGAAATGTTTGTTCTTTCTTGCTCCTGGTTGCACTCCACAAACTTACGTTCAATGTACTTTTATGCTGTAGTTGCCTTCCGGCTTTATTGCTTGAAAACAAGAAACTGCGAAAAATGCACTAAATCTGCAATTTATATTGATATCGAACAACAACCAATAGGATCAACTTTTGGCACAGATATCACCAACTCAATATTTCTGCCCCTTTGTACTACATTGACCTGTAGTTAAATATCTGCATGTCACATTTTCTCAACAGAGGCAAGTAGTAGAAGCTGCAATGTTTAATGAGCAGGTATATCACCACTTTTGTCCCATTCATTCTTGAGTTCTTTTGGCCTTTTCACTGGATTAGAAAGCCTGCTTGAAAGAAAGAAAATGTACAACCTGCTAAGTAATTGAATCATTAGTATTG
Organism: Gymnocephalus cernua; assembly: GCA_023631565.1. Taxonomy (NCBI): domain Eukaryota; kingdom Metazoa; phylum Chordata; class Actinopteri; order Perciformes; family Percidae; genus Gymnocephalus; species Gymnocephalus cernua. Next base: position 26,918,279 of record CM042440.1, on the reverse strand, counting down.
ATCAATAATCCTATTACCACGCTCTCTCTCCCTTCTTGATATATAATGGTCATTTTGCAATACAAGGCAGTAAAAGGAGTACAAATAGGAGTACAATGTAACAGAGAGTGTTTAGCCTGTTTGTCTCTATGCAGCACCGTGACTTGGAGCAGTCAGCATGCTGTGCTTTGGGATTATAGGTCGGCTGCAACAGAAAACGATTCAACTGAAAGACACAGTAGCCAGGTATCTGTTCTCTCACCATGGGGGAAAGGGAACATGCTTTAAATGAGGCCCTCTGTCAGAGTGACGCCTACACTGCCACAGGCTACAGAGACTATTGATGGTGCTGCCTGCAACCAGCGACAATCAGAGGAAGTCAACTGAGAAGCTTGGTTTGCACACAGTAGAGTACACATTAAATGTTGACCAAGGCAAGAATCATGATCTGAGTGAAGCCCTTCTCTAACTAAAGCTTTTTATTTTATCCTCTCAAAGTAATCTCCAGGTTTTTTGATAACGGAATGTAGTGATGGCCAAATGAAGCTTTGTGAACCATGTTCTTTATTTTCTGAGCCCACTAGATGGTGCTCTTGGTTTTAAGAGAAAGGCCTAAAGCATTGCAATTCAGTGTATTCTCAACCCTTTGTTGAACAGAGAGCGCCATCTAGTGGGCTCAGAAAATTAAAAAAAATGTTTCACGAAGCTTCATTTGGCCATCACTAACGGAATGCACTTAGCTTACCAGTAGCCTCAGTGTTCATCTGTACTCTGTAAACCACGAGAGCAGAGGACATTAATGATCGTTTTAAGTTTTAGCAGCAGCACTCACCAATCTGTGGAGCCAGTGCACACCGATAATAAGAAAACTCTGAGAGTGCAGCTGAACTTTTCCAGACACCATGGCCAATGACGACTTTGAGTCCGTGAAAAGCACTATATAAATCCAATTTATTATTATTATTAATGGCCTCAGAGATGAGGGAGAAACAACAAAACTGGTGCATTCAGGGGCACTGCGTAAACTCTGAGAAACTCAAACTGTTGTTGTAAAGTACCCTTCTGTCTTTTAGTGGGTCTTTTTTGTTGTACAACAGTTTGAAGAAAACATTCAATTGAAAATTGAATCAAATCGTAGATTTGGAGAATCGTGACACCCCTATTATTTTTTGCCAGTATTCAATTGAAAGCTAAGCTAAAAAAATAGCCTGGCCTGTTACTAACAAAGGCCGGATCAAAAAATATTGAGGGGTTGGTATTATCTACTATAGTTACTTGATACTTAGTTAATTCACACAATAATTTCCATCACTTCAACAGCAGTGTCACAAACTTAGCTAAAATTTTGCAACACACACACACACACACACATTTAAAAAGCCAAATGACTTTAAAAAAAACAGATGGAGATATAGAACGAGTCAGTGTTGTAATGCATGTAGGTATGAATGAAAGTCTATATGTTAGTGTTGTAACCTATATAAACAAAGATTGGGATTGCCATGATGAGATGTTGAGGCTGCCCAGCAAGATAGAACGAGGCTCCTGCAAGAAGAAGACAGCTGAGCAGCACAGGAAGCCAGATGGGCTGTCACAAAAGTCATGTCACAAATTTTTTTCTCTGTAACATAAATTCAGTTTTCTTTCCAGTCACTACTTTTCTACTCACTACTTCACTACTTTGATGTTTTTTTGATCATTCAAACTGCTTGGAAAATAAGATGTCGTTTGAGATGCTGAAAGGATTTTAGTATGAAATGTCTGACAGACATGTTGAGTTTCTCTGACTTCTGGGAATGACTACTCAAAGCTATTCATTCAAAAGAATGTGAACTATTGAATCATCATTTTGAATCATTAGTCATAAAATGACACATTTAGCGGCAAAGGTCAAAGTTAGTTCATTTCCTTCTATTGAGCTGCATCACAAATCAGTTCTCCCATTTGTATATTAGCGCTGAAGAAGGTAAAGGGTTACTGGGACCCCCTGTGACTGTATGGCCCATTGATTATAAAGCATACCTTGGCAAAGAAAACCTTTTTGATGTTTGTAGAGGGTATAAATAATGGATTTGTGACTTGTTGTGCGTCACAGGATGGGTTCTGGGGACTCTGCTGAAACAGGCAGTGATCTCAGCGGGTCCTCCTCCACTTGTCTCTGAAAGCTGTCAGATGATCAGGGAGCATGCACAGCGGTACGTTGGCAGGGATAAACAACACAAAGCAGCTCAATGAGTCCTGATGGGCTTCTGGCTATCAACCAAATTTAATATCACTGTCACAAACATAAATGTCCTGTTCCTCTGCTCTGCATCAGATTCCTCATGGTATACAAATTATATATTCATAAATTAAAGAAATCTAGATACTCTCGAAAGATCGTTGAGAAATCAAACCCTGAATTCTTACAGTTTAACAATGTTAGCCTGGACAGCCAAAAGGCGCTAAAAACTCACATTTTTGAGACTGTATACACAGTTTAGTTATTTGTCCCTGAGTCCATGGTGGTGTCCTGGTTATTATGTATTCATGATAAAGCTATTAACATATCAATATTGATAACTTTACCTTGGCTAATTGCTAGTAACTGAACCTGTGCCTCCTAAATCTCTCTAGCAACAAATAATGTAACTGTGTGAGATTTTCCTATATGCCTTCTTGCCAAAGCACCAACAGTGTCAACACTAGTCCATAAAACAAGCCCAGCGGTTTGCATTAAGTTTAGTTGGCTCTAGATGGGCTGACGTGGCCTCAATCCGCTGCATCGCTTGCTGCCGACTTAGATCATGGTCGTCTCGGCCTGTAAGAACTTCTTCTTCATCAGGTCTGGCTAAAGCCTCACACACACTGCCCATCACTGGCATGGATTAGAGAGCTACTGCTTGCACACTTCTGAAGCCGTCTGCTCTCACTGAGTCATGAGAGGCTCCAGCAGCTCTTCCCAGACCCAAAACATCACCTGAAAATACTTTAAGTCAAGGGTTTTGGTCTAACTTATCCTCCTTTAAACATAATCCCTCAAATCCTGCACTCTGTGGAGCATTATCGAGTCAGAGTGTAGCTTATAATTCCTAGACAAACAAACGTAGAAGTCTGGAATTAAAAGCTCCCAATATCTCAAGTTTACTTTGAAGTTTGCATTCAACATGCAACCCAAGTCTCCTCCAGGATAGTAATGATCTATGTAGAATGTTTAAACTTCTACTTAAGTGCTTTTGGTCCATGATATCATAATGATAAACTGGTTACTGTTGAAATTAATTTCAGTTTTTACAACAAAGTTTTGGCCACCATAACTGTCAGCTGTAACAACGTTGTACTCACCTGTTAATAGTGGAGATGTGGTTGCAGGGATACAGCTTTACGGCGGAATTCAAGGCCATCTCTGTAAAAAGAATACATCAAACATGAAAATTGAAGTCCAGTTTCACTCAAAAGGCTACATTTTGTGAAGAAAGTGTGGTATCAGAGTGCTAAAAACTCTTTGAAAAGGTACATGTTTTAAAATGTTTTTTTAATTACGGTTTAACTAGGAATAGTCAACTAAAGTTGCCTAATTTAAGAATTAAAGTCTGAGTCAAAGTGTAAGCATGGAAATGAGTTGATTTGTCAGTTTAACTATAGACAATAAGCATAAGCAGTTGAAATGTTAGTTGATGTGTAAGCTCGTACTACACAGTACTACAACAGTAGATCAAAGCTGAACCAATGAGCAGCTCTGCAAAATCTATTTACACCAAAAACTTTGAGTGGTTTGAATCCCCCCTGGTACCTTGTAGATGTAATTGTATATTTTTTTATTGATTAATCAGAAAGGTTTGTCCATTATTATTACCTATAAAATGTATTTTAATAATTAAATAGTATTTTATTAAACGGTGGTTCGGGCATCTGGTAAGGATGCCCCCCGTGCCCCTCCCTAGGGAGGTGTTCCAGGCACGTCCAGCTGGGAGGAGACCTCGAGGAAGACCCAGGACTAGGTGGAGGGATTAAATCTCCAACCTGGCCTGGGAACACCTCGGGATCCCCCAGTCAGAGCTGGTTAATGTGGCTCGGGAAAGGGAAGTTTGGGGTCCCCTGCTGGGGCTGCTGCCCCTGCGATCCAAACCCGGATGGATGGATGGATGGATGGATGGATGGATGGATGGATGGATGGATGGATGGATGGATGGATGGATGGATGGATGGATGGATGGATGGATGGATGGATGGATGGATGGATGGATTTTTTACTTTAAAAAAATCCTGTCAAAATTTCACAAACCCAAGTTGACATCTTAAAATTCCTTGTTTTGTCCAACAATCATATATTTGATTTACCATCATAAAGGATTAGGAGCAAATCAGGAAACATTTACATTCAAGAAAACGGAACCACTGAATGTTCAGCACTTTTGTTAAAAAAACAACTTAGACTATTTTATGTCAATCAACTAATCAGTTGATCGACTAATTGTTTAGGTTTTGGTTGTGAGAATCTGTGGACTTTTTATGGCTGTAACTAACCTTGTCCCTACAGCCCTGGTAAGTGAAGTGTTATAATAACCAATAGGAATAGTAACCACAACTATAAATAAATTTCCCTCTAAAAGAGAGAGGTGTGCATTGCCCCACTGATTGAGGCTACAAAGTAGATTTGATGGTAATGAGGTGGGTTTGATTCCCTGGACTGGCTGGGCAAACAGACAAGGTAAAATAATTATGCGGTGACTAAGAAAGTACTTACTCTGAATGTGAAGCAAAGTGTCATTTAAAGAGAATGTTTTTTTGTTGATTATGTCCTCTAAGATCAAAGGTATCTTAATCCTTGCAGGTTCCTCTAATTCATCCTGGCAGTACAATATAGTCAAAACGTGTATAACAATTTTTACTTCACCAATCATAATAGTTCCAGCCATCTCTATTTGTTCCTACTATGTTTTTGTTGTTGAAATACTCATAAACCTGAGCAATTTACCAGCCCTGCATGCTTTGGAACAGACTAATTTTGTTGTAACAAATTAAATATACATAGCCATACAGCACAACACAAAAACAGCTTAAATTTTATACTTCAACTATAATATCTACTCTATTGAAGTATAAAAGGTGTACAAGCAACAGCTGATCATAAGATAATATAAGATAAGCCTTTTTTGTCTCCTATAGGAGAAATTTGTCTTTGGCATTCGAGAGAAACAAGATGGCGACACATCGCGCATACAAACATAGTCATACATTATCTCATCCAATGCTTCAATGAACATCTAATAACACACAATTCCCCCCCCCCCCCCCCCCCCTCCCACCTGTTAAGCTTGCAGTTTGGTAACCTGTACCTTCTGCCTGAAGGCATCAGCTCAAACTCACTATACAGGACGTGATTTGGGTCGTTGGTGATTTTGAGACCCTGTTTCCTGGGGATGCTTCCCTTCCATCTAAAAATGCCATTATGTCTGTGTTGCATCTTTCCCTTTCAGGGCCTATATATAGGCCTTCAGCTTGGAAATGAATAAAGATCAGTGTGATCTGTGTGGCTGCCTGCTGACAGGGCCGTCCTCAGTCACTCAGGTGGGTTGACACTGCTGCCACAGCGACGGCATCTCTACTCTGCCTGTCAACCCCTGAACATGCTTCAAAAGAGTCTGGCTTAGACATGTTTATATGGAGAAAATGATTTCTTTATAATATGCTAAAAAAAATTGTTTGCAGCCTGTTAACCATTAAGTATGTTTACAAATCACATGAACGAACAAATAATGCCAACATGTGACAACAACAACAAACTTCGAGCTAGCAAGCCACATGCTGAAAATGGCAACTTTTGAAGAAATTTTGGATTGTGCATTAAGGCAGGCCTGCGTGATTCTTTCTGGGAATGATTGTAAAGACTTACAAATAATATGTTTATAGCATTTACTATCTGTTGGGACCAATTGGTGGGATTGCTGTAGACGAAGTACACACGGCGATCCACTGGTAAAATCAAATTATGTTTATCCATGTATTCAGCTAATTTAAATAGCTCATGTTACTGTATTGTGTGTCTGGAACTTAGCGTCGCCCAAGACGACTGTGATTGGTATGCAAACAACCCAGAGCGTTTTGTGGTGTAGCCAGACCTTACTCCACAGTGCTGTTGAGATAGGTCTGGCAATGCAAGATTAGGCAGTTTGTGACCATCACTCAGTGTGGCATAAACAGCATCTTAGAGCTGGCTATCAGTTAACCAGCCACAAGCAGCTACTGTCAGACTCCCTAGTTTTCCGCTGGAAAGACAGGGAGTTTGGTGCAGCACTAAAAGCATTTATTCCTTTGAGTGTCTGTAGGGGGAGTGTAGGCTACGTCACGATTGGTGTAACTGTTCGTCAGCCCTTCATATATTGTTAAGATCTAAATATGCCATAGTATTGGCAGGCCAATGTGTTGTGTTTACTGCCGGAGAAGAAGAATAAATCTCTTGTTCATGTACAACATTGTGAATCCTTGCCAAGTGTTACCAGACAGCATGTGAGCATTATGTGTTAATGGCACATATGCTGAAACTGCTACCATATATTGTACAAAATGTACTCCACGGTCATATCTATTAAGTCACGGTTAGAGCAAGAGAATTCTACTAACTAACTAACGATTATTTTAATAATCGATTAATCTGTCAATTATTTTTTCGAGTAATCGATGAATCAGATAAAAAAAACAAAAAAGCATTAATTTACATCAACTCAATACATACATACTTGTTTTAGTTGCTAGTTGTGTAAAGGTAAGTAGCCTAACCCAAAGAGCAGATACACACTCTCACTCTCTCTCTCTCACACACACACACACACACACACACACACACACACACACACACACACACACACACACACACACACACACACACACACACACACACACACACACACACAGCTTAAGATGACCAAGTGATATAAAAGAACTTTAAAATGAAATTAAAAAGTACAACACACACAAATATATTTGTCAACAATAACTGATATGGGACAAAGCACAGAATATATACATGACAACAGATTGAAAAATGAATGGGCCAAAAAAGGCAAGTGAAAAAGTCTTGCAAACTATAGGCTTTACTACTGTTATTAACGAGCTAACGCTAACTTAGCTAGCTGGATAACGAGTAAACAGCAGCACCAGAAGAGCTACTGGAGGGACGTTACGTTCCTCACTTCAAAACGGAACAAAAGTAGGATTGTGTAGTGACTTTACCCTGCTGCTGAACTCCCTTCCTCCTCATCAAGGACTCCAACTAGGGGTGTCACGATTCTCCAAATCCTCGATTCGATTACATTTTCAATTCTAAGGTCACGGTTCGATTTGATTCTCGAGTTTTACATTTATTTTTTTTAAAGCACAGGTTGCTATGCCATTTTTAGACTAGACTTTTATGCAATATAAAATCTGACCTTTGTTTGCAATTTACCACACTACATTGTCAAATTTAAAACATTTATTAAGAACATAAATTATGTTACAATAACTTGTAGTCAATTGGACATAACAATAATAAAAAAATGGACAATAACCTGCCATCTAGTTTCTCTTTTGTAACTGCAGTCTTCACAGAAGATGACATTCAAGTTCACAAATAAACAAACAAAAACAATAAAACAGCCATGTCCATAGACTTCTCTGAACAATTAAGTGTCTTAACAAACTATTAAAACCGGAGTTTTCCACCACCGAATAAGGTTGCATGTCTGCTGCTATGAATACTTGTAAGGCGCTTGTAATTGCATTTGCACGAGTTGAGTTACTTGGAAGTTTAATTCCGAATGAAGACGGAAGAGTAGTTTGTGTTGTTGTTGGTTTAATAGATACATTATGTTTTTGTGGTGCCTGCGGAGATGCGCTGCCATGTTAGTCGTGGTGGCAGTGGAAGAATATGGTACATGGCACACAGCAGAGCTTGCAAACTGTGTTTTTTTTGTCGTCAACACAAACGTTGTCAACATAATTCACTGGAAATCTGAAATAATTCCACACCGGCGACTTCATTGAAAGAGGAGGGGGCTGAAGTTCTATCGATGGGTCTCCAGCATCTGCTTCTGCAGTTGCCATCCTATCTTTTCTTTTGACTGGCTGTGACTGTTAGAGGACACAACTCGCAGCACTTCAACTCCGCTTGGCAGAACGTGAAATGGGGGCGTGCAAGACGACGAGGCGTTCATTGTGTGCGTTCATCATGCCTAGTTTAATAACTGGATTCGGCTGCGATGTTTGAATGTTTAAACGTGACGTTTTAAACCAGGACCTTTTAAGTGTTCAGGCTGGTAAGTTGATGTACCCCTAAAAAATTATCTTCTGAAAATATAGAAGTTTCTTTCACCATGCAAAGTCTCTGGGAAAAGTTTTTCTGGGTCAGAGGGGTGCAGTTCCACTGTTGACCGCTAAGCCCATGGTTGCATTAAGACATGGAGCTGTTCCTGGGGGCTTGTGTGGCTGCTTGACAAGCCGACCGGACGTGACGTGGGGGCATGGCAGTATTGACGATTCCATTTTTTTTATTCCATATTCAAGATTGTGAATTAATTTCGATAAATCGCGATTTAAAATCGAAATCGTGACACCCTTAACTCCAACATGTTTACGGTGCTGAATCATCGCCGTGGTGCTCCCATGCCATGTCGCTTTTGCTTATCTTGCAATTAACACACCTTTTCGATTTATTTAGTGTGAAATGCTCCCACACCTTGGATAAGAGGCGGAGTGGCAATCTGGAGAGTCTGGACTTTTCCCGGTGGGCCGGTAGTGTTTCGAGGCCACGAGGGCCGGTCTGAATACTGTACATTGCAAGTTCTTAGCAACACCATCTGGCAGCCTAGTGTGCCACCGCCGCGCCTCTGCCCGGCCGCTGCCTGCTGGTCAAACTGTGCAGCCTCTGCTCAACCCGTACGGCGGGCCGGGTCTATTCAATTTCCCGGTAGATTTTTTGGTCCCACTCCGCCGCTGCCTTGGATGACTTAGGTCGTAGCCTACTGATTTCTCTGTCTACATTACGGGTCTCTCCGATGGCATTTCCTCTACCTTCTCTCTGCTCTTTTTTTCTCTCTCTCGCTCCGCTCTGCTCCGCGCTCAACAACATTTTTTTATACTCAAACATCTCCGCAACTTATTGATTGGCGTAATAATCGCACGACACAACGAATCAATAATGAAATCTGTTGACAACACTTTTAGTAATCGATTTTTAGCGATTTTTAGCGATTTTATCGATTCGTTGTTGTAGCCCTAGTGTACAGCACATCTAATCCACATGTGACTAAAGGCAGTCAAGACAATGCTAGGTCAAGTCTGACGTCTTTTGAGTGTGAAAGTGAATTGAAGACCATGAGATGCAGTTGTAGTGATGTCCAAATGAAGCTTTGTGAAGCATTTTCTTTATTTTCTGAGCCAAATAGATTTGATCAACAAAGGGTTGAAAGCACACTGAATTACCAATATTTGACCCTTTATCTTTAAACCAAGTGTGCCATCTGGTTGGTTCCACAAATAGAACTAGTTCGTGAAGCCTCATTTGGACATCGACAGTTGAAAGCACTGGAAGAAGCAAGTAAGTGGACCTTGTATTAAGAGGGGATTTTTTTAAATCAAAATTGCAAGTCACCTGTAAGTCTTTAAGGTCTTCATTAGCTGACAATAAAAATGACTTTATTGTGAAGTAGGTAACTAGTAGCCAAGTCCAAGTCAAGTCTCAAATTATCATTTTGGTCACCTAAGTTTGACTCAAGTCAGTCCCTCCAGAAAAACGTGGAGTTTTTTTGTGATTGTTGCGGACAAAAATACTTGATAATGCGGCACGTTTTCTTAAGAAATGCGATGGAATATGCGGGATATTTATGCAATTTTATGCGATGAAATTGCGGGAACTTGCAAAAATTGCGGGAACTTGCAAAAACTGGGGTTTGATGAAAAAGAGAAAAAAAAGTGATTCCCACCAAGCCTGTTGTCACTAGGCGAAATGACGTCACTTCATAATGTTCCCATGGCAACAGGGGAAAATGGCTGCTCTTGTGTGAAGTAAACGCAACATTTTTCAACTTTCTGCTGAGATATATGTGACTTTTTTGCAACAAAAATGCGGGGATTATGAAATCATGCAAGCCCCGGATATTTTGCGTGGAAATCGGCAATTTATGCGCTGAAAGTGCGGCGTATTTGAAAAAATGCGGCCCCCGCATAAATATGCAGACTTTGGCTGATTATGCGATCGCATAATTGCGTTTTTCTGGAGGGACTGTCAAGTCCAAGTTTCATGATTCCAGTTTATGTCAGGATGTGTATATCCCCAAAAACCTCTACCAATGAGAGGGTTAGGGCAGCCTGTAGGAAGCCTGAGAAGCCAAACCCAAAAGCATTTGCTGCTGCTAATAAATCTTATTGAAGGGAACCTAGACAATATTCTTATCAGTTCAGAGCTTCTCTCTGAAAAGTAAGGGGAAAAACATTTGATTCGGCCTTGATTGTACTATATTTGTATTTAGAATTTGCCCACTGACTCGTGTTCACATATTGGACTTGGACATGAAAATGACGGATAAAGGATTTGCAGAACAAGCAGCAGATACTATTAAGGCTGATGATGAAGTAACAACTTAACTTTCTGTGCAGCATTGTCACGAAGACAAATACCTGTGACTGTTGCCGATTCTCTCTGTGAAAGTGACTGATACACTCGTGTATGATTAATGAATCCATTTGCAACTAAGAATTTAACTGGAGCAAATTTGCATGCACACAGACAGAATGAGAAGCAGTAACGAAGAGCAATGATTTGGTAACTGATTGAAGTAGCTAATAGTCTGTTTGCAGTTATGATGTATTACTGGCTGCAGGGCAAACAAGTATCTGTGGCTGACTTGGGGGGAATGTTCCAAGCTTTTTCTGGACTTCAGACTGGAGGGAGCAGATCCACTTAGCTTTCCACTGCACTGCCTCCTATTGCTTTGGCCATTCAATTGACAACCAGCCATATGGGAAGAGCACATTACATTTTAATCTGAGTGTTATGCATGCTTATCATTCCTGACAGGCCCAAATGATCTTTTGTCACTGTCAGACGCAGAGTGAAAGAAAGCAAAAAACAAGAGGGGAGCAGTGGCAGTGCAGTTAATAAGGCTGTGTGCACATGCAAAGAGTTTTCACTCTGATTTACATTCTCAGATCACAGTGTATTGGAGGAGATAGTATGGCTGTTGCTGTGCTGTCCAGTGCCAGCTGTAGCCTGGGTGCTTAAAAAATGCTCTAAAATATACAGAATATATTTATATGTTCATATGAAGCTTTAATTATACAGCAGCGACGGGAACAGGGTAAACGGGCGTCACACACGCCTTAGCCTTTTCCCAATGAAAGATTGACTAAACAACAAAATGTTGGTGAGCGTCTGTGTTTGTGGTACCTATGTTATAGCGCCATTGTTATCTCTGCATAACCCAAATTTGACAGCTTTAGCAGGAGATATACTGTATGCCTCTGGGAAAGAAAAAGACTAGAATTTGGGATGGCACTACACAATAACACCTTGTCGTTTAACTGTACAATGTAATCCTAATTCTCCTTGATCGAGAGTTCATTAAATGCTTCTGTGTAAGTCATCAATGTCTCCCAGACCTTCTTTAAGTATCCAGAGTCAAGCTGCTCCTGAGCTTTTCCATAACATGAATGATATGCACACGTACATCAAAAGGCACTTATCAGGTGTCCAAAAACATGACTCCAAATGAATGCTAGTGTGGCTCTGTGTCTGTTGGCAACTGTTTGCTAACATGTTCACCATAACCACATAACATTTATAAGTGTTATTATGTTTGCTGTATTTACAGTTTGTTACACTTCACAAGTAACCAAAAACAATCAATTAAGATATGGAATATTTTCCTGTTTTACCCAGGCCCCCAGGAAGTCTGCTGGGCTTTGAAGCAAATTGAACAAAAATACTTCCCCAAAGATTTACAATGCCAAAGACATGTTTTTAATGTGTCACAACCCCTGCAAAATGATTGGTTTCACTATCAGAATTTGATCCGTCCAGTCCAATAACATTTGGAAAATCTAGAAGAGCCGCACAAATTTTACCCCCATTCTAGTAGCCAGCTCGGCCAGCTGTAGTCTCTAGTACGCCTGCTTTATTGGCCACACAGTTGTATTTAATAGTATTTGTAAGACTCAGCTATTAATCTCATCCACTAACCTAAAGGCTTAAAAAGTTACCAAAACTGTCTATGCCAGCAGCCAGCTTTGTCTTTGACTGGTCTATAAAGAAAATGGGGAGTGATTCATAACGTGTGCAAGTGTGCAGTAGCTGTCAACTTCTATTGGTAATGGTACTCCCTGATGAAGACCTAATGGCTATAATTACATTGGAGAGGAGGGAAAGGAGCAGTACTCCCAGGCACACAAACAAAGTCTAATAATCTCCCTGCATTTAAACACATTAAATGCAGCTAACTGTCATTACATGTAACAATTGTTCTTAAACATATGTTATTTTGAGATAAAATTAAATGAAAATTTGGTCATCGCTGCAGAAAAAAATTAGGTCACAGTGACAAAGAAAAATCCTGCAGAATGTTCTAGGGAATCCACAACAGTTTTAAATGTGTTTGGTAGGAATGTGTGGAGTATTAATGATGTGAGATATGTTCACGCTGAAATATGTGCCAAATAATTAAGATTTTGTATGCATGATTCATTCATCAAAAAAGAATATTTCAACAGCTGCCACATGCATACATAATCGGCTCCTTTGCATCATTGAGGAGCGTCAGTGGAGTAATTGTGAAGTGCCCCTGAGAAAGCCATGTAACCATCACATGGCTTTCTCAGGGGCACTTCACAATAGTTACTGAAGGAAGGAGAATTGCCAACCAACAGGGCCAAAAAGTCATTATACCTAAGCGACAAAATAGGTCTTCTGTAACCCTTGTAATCCTTGGTGCTTTCCAACTTCCAGATCCAGTTTCACAAGATAAATCTGAGATGATTTTACACATAAAGGTCAAATTACTCATCCCATGGAGACATACTCTGCCTGACAACAGTTGTATGTTTTAGGTTTGAGAAACATAAGTCTCGCATTGCCAGACCTTCCTCCACAGCGCTGCTTGATTTGATTTTATTAGGATCCCCATTAGCTGATGCAGAACATCAGCAACTGAGGAGGGTCTGGCTAGTCCACACAGGATGGGAGAAAAACGTGCTCTGGTTTATTGGCATTTCTTTGAACCAATCACATTCGTCTTGGGTAGTGCTAGGCGCCGGACAGAGCCACGGTGCCGCTGCAAAATAGCCTCGGGAAGGAACTTTTTTTGGTGGAACGTGTACGTTCAAATGCTGTTTTAGTCATGCAACAGATTTGACACATAGTCTAGCTAGCTGTCTGCATTTACCTTGCAGAGATCTGAGGAGCAGTTAACCATAGTCCTCAGAAATTGACCGGAGTTTAACATTCCAACACAAAGAAGGCAGAAGGTAACGGCCATCCGGTCGAAAAGAGTGACATGTGTGGATGTAGACTAGAGAAACATTGATCATATGTTGATGTCATCAGGGTTATCTTGGCTTAAGAATGGGGAAACAAAGCATGTGTATGAAACTGAAAGTTTGGAGTTTGTAAGACATAGACGTTTCCCAGACTGGAAGAGTCTAATGCTTTTGGAGCTTGACCAATACTAAGGACTAACGTCATGTCCCCACTATGATGGTTCATTTTGAAAACAGCATTTTGATGGTAAAACCATGACCATTTACACAAAACAGCTAAATCTCTTTTACTTCCTTGTTTTTCAGCAAACTTATCTATGCATCACAGCCAACGTCTGGTAAGAAGAGGGAGTAAGACCATTAAAACTCTATTCTATCCTTTCTAGCAACACCTGTTGTGGTATTAATACAGCAAAGCTTACAATTTAGTTATTGTCATTTACATATTCCTCTGTTTTTCTGTTCGGCTAATTTAGTTTTCTCGCGTTGTGCACAGAGCTCAGAGTCTACTGCATTGTGGAGTAAAATGTAGTTTAGGAGGAATGTGGCTTCCAATTGCTGGGATTAAAACAGTTTTTTTTAAACAATAACATCACTAATGTACCTTTGTCAACATTAGGTTTGTGTTGTTGCCTTGACTACACATATAGAGCAGTTTGTTTTCACAAAATGTGTAAGAAGTAAATAATATTAATACTAATAATCATTTCAATTTCATTACTTTAATGTCTCTCCCTACTGTCATTATTGCTTATGATCTGTTTGAGTTCCACTTCATATCCTCCATAAAAATGTATTATTGTTGAACTTGTGTTGAAAAAACACCAGTGAATGTCTCACCTTCACCTTGACTCTTGGGATACAAAGTTGCACTCTACTGTCATAATATGTGTGTTGTTATGTAACGAAGTACAAATACTTTGTTACTGTACTTAAGTGAATTTTCACGTATCTGTACTTCGTTATTTACATTTCTGAAACGTTTACTTTTTCTCCACTATATATCCCCAAAGTGTCTTCGTTACTTGAAAGAAATGTTTTTGTACATTGGAGTGAAAGAATCTTGCTCACAAAAACATTTAAATTCTGTTTTTCTCTTTGTTGATGTCAGACTTTGACAAAGGAAGCCACAATAAAGTTAATCGAAGTTGTTTTTTACTTTTTATTTCTAATAGTTTAATATCATAAAATTACTTTTGATACTTAAGTATAGTAAATATCAGATACTTTAATTATTTTACTCAAGTGCTATTCTAAAAGTGACTTTAACTTCTAGCAAAGTCATTTTCTGGTAAGATACTTGTACTTTTACTCAAGTATTGCTTTACTTAACTTAAGTACTTAATACATGACTGATAATATTGAAAATATACCTGTGCAACACTAAGCCAGACATGCAGATGCTAAGACCCTTTTGTTGTAAAGGTCTGCAGAGAACATGCGGTTGCAAAATCTTTTTTAAATTATTTTTTAAACATGCATGGTAAAAATGTCTTGATGTGTTTTTATGACTCCAAGTTGGTTAAATAATGGAAATGTTTAAAAAAAATGAAAAAAATAAATAAAAGGGGGGGGGGGGGGGGGGGTAATTTGTTGCCATATGGCAACAACGCGCATTCGTGGAAAGTGCCAAAAAAAGCCATTATTTCTTTAAAAACATGCTTTTATTGAAAAAACAAAACACATTCAATTTATATTTATTAAATTGTATAGCCCAATGTGTTTACAGTCAAATTAGGTTAGTTTTAATTGTAGTTTGCAATGATTAATGATAACACTGTAATAAGACCGTTATATACACGCGAGAAATTAATTTGCATTAGTGTGTAATTAATAGCTCAGATAATATAATTACAAAATGGCTGGAATAACATATGAATAAACGTAATATTTGTTTCCTTTTTGAAATATTATAAATAATTGCAAACATAGTGTCAGAGTAGCCTAAAGTTATGTAACTCAATCTGAGCCTATTAGGCTGGGTGGACACATTTTACTTCAATATTTGCATAATGTTGCCATACGGCAACAAATTAATTTCAGCCTTTTACAGAAAAAATATTGCACTGGTTTAAATGATGAAAACTGAAAGTTTACTAACCTCAGATAACAGTTGAATTATTTTGTTTTTTCAAAGAAATTTAAAAAACCTACATTTTGGCTGAGACTGGCAAACAGGATTTCCTGGTTAGGTGATGTCATCAAATTTTTATTCTGTTTCATTATCTGTTCTGTGACTGTTATTGCCCCCATCCGGCTGTGTCAGCCACTGCCTACCAAGAGCCTGGGTCTGTCCGAGGTTTCTTCCTAAAAGGGAGTTTTTCCTCGCCACTGTTGCATTGATGCTTGCTCTTGGGGGAATACCTGGAATCTCGGGAATTGTTGGGTCTTTGTAAATTATAGTGTGGTCTAGACCTACTCTATCTGTAAAGTGTCTTGAGATAACTCCTGTTGTGATTTGATACTATAAATAAAATTGAATTGGATTGAATTGAATTGAATCAAATATATGACATTTCAAATTAAAAGACCTATTTACACAATTAAACAGAAAACAATGCATTTTATATTGTTTATTGTGAAAAAAACTAAGAAAAAGAATTTGTTGCCATATGGCAACACCATGCAATAGAGGGTTAAGTCAATGCTGCCATCCCATTGTTGTAGAGGTCAGTGATGACAACACAATGGTAAATCTGTGTAGTGTGTGCTGCGATGTCTTACACAGTCACACAAGAGAGGAGAGCACGAACGCTCTGTCCATTGGAAATAATGGACATATGGTGCTGTATAAGGGTTGCATCACCCAAATTATTTCCTCCCTTTCCTCTAGTGGTATCTATCAATGCAGGTAGTTTTGGTTTAATTTACTATATGTTTTGAGAGGGCCTATCTGTCTCAAGTAAAGTTCCAATAAAGAATGTTGAGAGATGTGTGGATTATCCAGAGTAACAACGACATTGTTTCAGAAAGAGATGCTGTTGTAAAACAAACATTTTAAATGTGAATTCTCAATACCATTAGCATCACAAATGAATGTGGTTGAGATGGAAATTTCAGAGAATTGAGGTGGACATTTCAGAGATCAATATCTCAAAGCTGCACATAAAATAATCTGCATAACTAAATACCATTAGAGGGAAGTGAGGAAATATGTTTGTTTTGTAATTTGGGTGAATCAATCCTTATACTACTATCTATTATACTACTGAGTGTGTTTGATTAGAGGCACTTCAGTGACTCCTGTGGTACTTGGCAGCCACAATACTATCATAACTGTAATAAGAGTAAGGAAGTGGCTGTGTAAATCTTTATGGCTCATCATGGAGCAGTGACATCTACACCAAACCACTGAATACAGAGTGACGTGGCTGTTCCCAGTTTAGCACCTGGAGCTAAATGTGTGCAGGTTCTTCACGAAGCAGTGACCTATTAGAGCGACAATGCTACAATGAAATAGGTTGAGCACGCTAATGCCTGAGGTCTCTTTGTCTTCCATGCCAAGTTGATCTGATTAGCTGGTCTAAATCCAGGAACCCACACACACACACACACACACACACACACACACACACGCACACACACACACACACACACACACACACACACACACACACACACACACACACACACACACACACACATCCTCACAGGCACCCTAAGTACAACACTGTGCTACAAAGACCTGGTCGTGTTTGAATCCCCTAGCCAAGACTATATGAAGGAGGCTCATGGGAGAATCCAGCTGCATATGCCACTGTCATGGCTTTGTGGGTACCCAGGGAGAAAGTTCCCCACTACTAACTGTCAGTATTGTGATTACGTATTAATGTTGGAGAATGTTTTGTTATGGTTTCGGTTTTTGGCTATGTATTTTGTTCTATTTCTGTTGTCTGCTATTTTTGTGTGTTTTTCCTGTTGTGTTCCTGTGCCTGTGTATATTTTTTGTGTACAGTTCTGTTCCCTGTTTTGCATGTTGTTCTGTTTCCTGTTTTATTGTGAAAGTCTGGTTCTCTGTCTTGTCATGTCTAGTTTTACTTTCTGTGCCTTCCCGCCCTTGTGATTACCTGATGTCTTCCACCTGTTCCCCAGCCCTTGTGTCAACTGCCTCTTGTTTCCTCATTACCTAGTTTATTTAGCTCCTGAGTTTCCTTTGTTCTTCGTCAGATCATTTTGGTTTTGCTCCCGTGAGTTTGTCTCTTTGTGTTTGGTCCTGTCCGTTTGTGCTCCAGCCTAGCTCCGTGTTTTCCCCTGGCCTCTGTGCTCTTGTTTTGTTCTGGATTTTTCTGTTTTTATTTCCTGCTGCACGCTTTGGACTCTATTTTTTGTGAACTCCTCTTCAAATAAATCTTCTAAGAACTAAACTCCAGCCTGCCTCTGCATTTGGGTCCACCCTTTCCTACCTCACACGACATGTTTAGTCGATTAATCGATTAGTTGTCAACTATTGAAAATTAATCTATATTGATTATCGATTTATCGGTTTGAGTAGTTTTGTCAGAAAAAAATTCTATGATTCCAGCTTCTTACTTGTGAATATTTTCTAGTTTCTTCACTATTCTGGGACAGTAAACTTAATATCTTTGAGTTGTGAAAAAAACAAGACATTTGAGGGGGGTCATATTGGGCTTTGGAAACTACTGATCGACATGTTTCACCATTTTCTGACATTTTTTAGACCAAACAACAAATCCTTTAGTCGAGAAAATAATAGACAGATTAATCGAAAATTTAAATAATCGTGAGACCTGAAAAAATAAATTCTCACCGGGCGCAGGTTACTTCACATGTCTCATTTCTCAGAGCAGAGCCCGGTGTGGTCCTATTAAGATGAATAAAACATAAAAAATGTTGCAAAAACAGTCTGCAAGATGGAGAAATTCAGCTCTGGGTATATCAACTTTGTCAATCATAATCATAAATCAGTGTTTAAGGTGTTAAAATGAAATGGATTGGTTGACTAAAAATCTCAAACATGTTCAATACAGAGTTGCTCTCATATAAATCATTCATCAGTCATTTTCTAAGGAAATATGCTTAAGGTATGAGGACAATGGCACATTTCACTCGTTGTTTTGTTGTGTTTTGCTCTGCCCAATCAGAAGTGAGTGACATTTTCTTCCCACAAACATCCTTTGTTATTGACACAAAGGCTGCAGCAGTTATATAAGGTGCAGGAACCTTATGTTTTTTTAATAACAATTGAGGACACATGTAGTTGGTATGTCTTTAAAAGACTAGTGTGTTGGAGTTAGGGGGATCTATTGGCAGAAATGGAATATAATATTCATAAGTACGTGTTTTTAAATAGTGTATAATCACTTGAAACTAAGAATTGTTGTGTTTTCGATAGCTTGGAATGAGTCGTTGATATCTACATGGTTAATGGGTCCTCTTACATAGAGCCGCCATCTTGCACTGCCATGTTTCTACAGTAGTCCAGAACGGACAAACCAAACACTTGCGCTAGAGAGGGCCTTTGGCAGTTTTACCGTAGGCCACCATAGTTTAATCTAAACTCTTAGAAAGGGATTGAGTATTCAGTTGGTTCTTCCTTACCACTACAAATACCGTGTTTACGTCATAAGGGATGGATGGTAGGGATGGGAAAGAATCCCATGTTAACCACACATGAGCGTTAATGTTATTGGTGTAGGGTTAGTCTAGCAATGATATAGAATAAAAATTTTTTTTCTAATTCTGTTGTAAGAGTAATGGAAGTCACAATGTCAGTGAGGAACCAACCAGTCCAATAATATATTAAATAGAACATAATGAAGAACAATAAACTCAAATTTGTTTCCAGAAACAGCCAGGAATTTATTACAGTAGGAATTACAGTAGTGTGGATTTAAAACGCAATGTCCAGCATGACAAAATCATCTATACTGTACCTATTCAATTCAATTCAATTCACTTTTATTTATTGTATCAAATCATAACAAGAGTTATCTCAAGACACTTTACAGATAGAGTAGGTTTAGACCACACTCTATAAAGACCCAACAATTCCAGTAATTACCCCAAGAGCAAGCATTTAGCGACAGTGGCGAGAAAAAAACTCCCTTTTAGGCAGAAACCTTGAGTGGTGAGGAAAACTTCCTTTTAGGGAGAAGTCTCGGACAGACCCAGGCTCTTGGTAGATGGTGTCTGACGGTGCCGGTTGGGGGTGTGATGAACAGTGGCAATTATAGTCACAACAAAGATAATAGCACTATGACTTTACCTACAGGGAGATCCCCATTCCAACACACTCTGCACTATAAATACTGTAGAAAGCTCAGTCCTATAATACAGAAGTCAAGGTTCCATCCAAATGTAGCGCAATAGAATTTTCAGAAATTGGCAAAAAATAATGCAAATTAATGTGCATTTCTATACATTACCATTATGCACATTTTAGGATTTGGGCTCGTTAACAAGTTGGTAGTGCTAATTCTTTTGGCACCAAATAAACCATCGCAGAAGAAGAGGGAAAGATGATGTAATTAAACTCAAATAGTCAAACCCTAAACAAACCCTAACAATATGTAAAATGTGATGAAACATTTGGTTGTTTCATGTAAGTTACAGTATTCTCATCGCTCTACACAGGTGGATGGAAACGGACTTAGAACAAATAAATCTAGCCCATCATGTATATTTTCCAACAGAATACAGCTGTACATACTTAGCCTAATGTATCAAGAAAGGATAGCCTGCAATACAGCTGTTAACATCTAGTGTACTCAGAATGCAATGGATTGCAATGGACTAACAGACCACAAAAGGATTTAGGCTAATGTGGCCGATATTGATCAGTAAACAATTCATTAACTGTACCTGATACCTTTAAGCTCAGGAAATCCCTAATTGATCATCTTTAGGCTGCCTGCCATCAAGGTGTTATTTAAGTCATCAGTGTGTAAATATAAGGATGCTTCTCTTTATTTCACTCTGATTTTTACCCCCCCCCTTTAGATAACCTTTTAATCTGACTGTGAAACCAAATAATACGGAACACTGTTGCTCACTTGTACTTACTTTATCTACAACAAAACAATTGCCTGCTTTGCCCAATTGGAAATCCAACATCCTAGCCAGACATTTTCAAAAAACAACTGGCTTTGGCCCTGTCCAGTGTAAATGATAAAATGTCTAATTAAAAGTGGGTTAAAAGAAGGGTTGGTAACTATTTCCAAAATAAACTACCCCTCCCATGTATGAGCCTGAGCTCAATGTGCATCGTCGCTACCGGAGTTACGGCAAATCTACTGGAGAACGGTTTGTTGTAAACATTCTGTATGATGTTAGGTTAGGTGTTTGTTAGTCTATATCCACAACCTTCCCCTTCCGGGATTGTTCCGTTGCCGCCGGAAATTTCGACGTATGTCCTTCTTTTCATCTGGATGTCCGTTACCTTCTGCTTTCTTTGTGTGGAATTTCCAACTCCGATGGATTAATGAGGACTATGGTTAACTGTTCCTTAGATCTCTGCAGGGTAAATCCAGACAGCTAGCTAGACTATCTGTCCAATCTGAGTTTTCTCACGTACACACGTCCCACCAAAACAAGTTCCTTCCCGAGGCTATTTTGCAGCGGCAGCGGGGCTCTGTCCGGCGCTTATCGCTGCCCATGACGATTGTGATTGGTTTAAAGACATGCCAATAAACCAGAGCATGTTTTTCTGCTAAGGGACTAGCCAGACCCTCCTCCACAGCGCTTTGGAAGAAGGTCTGGAAATGCAAGACTAGGTGTTTGCTTACCAGTGAATGAGACATGAAGTAGTTTTGATGAGTGAAATTGTGGTCCTTTCTCCGCTCTGGTCTGCTCTGAAGTAGCGACGCAGCGGTGCTCGTGCATGTCTGTGTTGGGCAGAGCACCGAGGGCAGGGAGAGGGGTTACACGGAGCCCCGAGGAGATGCTACTTTCAAATCTTGCTAGCTTTTCAACATTACCAACCCTGCCTTTAAGAGTTAGTACAAGGACATAGTTGTAAACCATAAACCAACATTAGCAGTGTTCTTTTCTAGAGTGACTGATGTTGCTAGAACTGGAAACAAGGTAGGTTGTGTTGGTGGATGGGTCAAGCAAACACAGGACTTTCACCCAAATATTTAAAAAAAATCTAGATTATCAAGTTTTATGGACTTTAAGGCCCTGACACACAAAGGATCGTTGGCCATCGCCCTAGTTTTTGCGGTGTGTCACGCACCGTTGCTACTACTCTGCCTTCGTCTGTATTTGTTTTAGCCTATCCAACATGTTGAATCGGTGTCGGAGCTGTCGGTAAGAGGAATCCATTTAATTGGCTATTCATCTTAAGCGAATTAGTGCACAAGAAGAAAAACAGAGGTGAGGAAAGCAAGCAGTTGAAAAAAAAAAGGAAAGCACATTGCTATCGCCAAATGAGTGACAACCTTGTTTTAGGTTATTTTCTGTAACCAGTGTAACGTTGGCATTAAGGCATGTTGGGTGGAATTTGCAAGGTAACTAGCCATTTCCGCCGCAGCGGGCCGTTCAGTTTCCCCACTTCCCCACCCCATCTCTTTTGCCGAGAGAACGGATGACGTGATGGCTTCATGGTGAACTAGCTTGTTCATCTCCCGGGATCCACTGTCGTCTCTGTGGAGAGTGAAGCAGAGGGACCGTAGACCCTTTGCGCTGCTGGCTTATTCGGGCTAACGCTGTTTTGTTGTATGTATCCAGAGAGTGCGACCAATTTGGTTGCACATGCGCCCAAACTTTGTAAGGGTGCGACTAACATTTTTCCTAGGTTGCACCGGTGCACCTAACGTAACGTCCTCTCCGCTGCCTTACATGACCAATTTCTTCTGTAAAGCCGTGCACGTGTTTGGATCGCTCCTACTCTCCGCGCAGCCCCGCCCCCATTCACTCACACTGTCACACACAGACTCCCCTGCAACACGGAGAGACACGCCGTCGGTCCACACTGCTGACATTTGTCTACAGTTTTAATTGTTATTAACACAACTGTATATTGTTAAGCATGAGAGGGAAACCTGTATTTATACCAGTGTTTCCGCTGGTAACTCTGTTACTGTTACCACTGCACGGCGAAAAACACAGACGAAGTTATCGAATGCAACTAACTTCAGACGGAGCCTGCTGGACCTGAGCGAGAGATGTGGCCAGAATATATATATATAGTAATATACTATACTATTTCTCAGAGATATATATATATATATATATATTTTTTTTTTTTTTTTTTAAATATATCCTAGGCTATTTATATCAGATAATTTTCATTTACATGTGTTTCAGCTGTATATTTTCAAACTGAGAAGTAAACCGTGTCTTTGCATTTCATAAAAGAGCTTGTGAAAAGTGGCTTTGACTTAAAATGGAACATTAAGCCCACTTTGTATAAATACAGAGATGTGATTTTTAGTCCAGTGGGCTTTTTCACAAAAGTAGAATTTATAAATCCAGGATAACTGATAAAGCGAGGTTTGACCTAGTCTAATCTGTGCAGCCTGGCTTGGTGCGTTTCATGAAGGCCAAGCCAGGCTGAGGAGGAGCGACTAGGTCGAGCCGGGCTGAAGTCATTCGGATAGATGCGCGTTCACGGATTTCCTTAACAGACCGTGAGGTCGATCACAGATTTACTGATGCTACAATGGAGAATATGCTTTGTTCATACTTTATACAGAGTGAGCAGCAGCTTATTGTAGAAGTATGATAACGTGAAACACATTATTTGTAAAAAAGAAAAAAAGAAAGAAACACGGGCGCTGTAAAGAAACAGCGAGAGAAAGTGTGGCAGATGATCGCGGACTGACTGAATGCGTAAGCAGCCTAAAAATATACATTAACTGACCACTGCTCTGAATTAAGACATAATCGTCATAATCATACCATTCAAGGATTAGGCTACTAATCATTTACACAAATTAACTCTTTGTCTTAAAAGTAAGCAGAAGCTAATGTTACTCAGGAAATTTACCATGAAGATCCATTTTCTACAACGCTAGAATATGATGCGTAAATATCTCTTTCACTCTGTTTCTCCCTCTCTCTCATATTAACTGCTTGCTTTTAATGCAAAGTGTACAACAGTTCGTTTTTGCAAATGACAAGTAACTCATTGAATGGTTTCAGTTAAGAGCAGTTAGTTCGTAAATGTATATTTTTAGACTATCATTCAGTCGGTCAGCTGTTATCTGACACGCTATTTTTTAGGTTTACTTTTTTATTTTTTATAGAGGCCGAGTTTCCTTCTTTACATATTATATGTGTTGCTCCCTTGTATATATGGAGATAGAAAAGAAAGACACTGAAGAAATTGGACTCTAAAATCTAGAAACTATAAAGATAATTAAGTGATAAATATAATGCACACTGTAAACATGAATGTAACAGAGTATATTCATCAGTTATTGCCCCCCAGCAAAATATGAGGTCACAAAACATTGGGGTGTCTGCTCCCTGTTGTTACATGAATGTACAGTAGTCTACACCACTAGATAGTTACTGGTCCAATGAATTAAGACTAATTAAGGAGGATTGTACAATTAGGATAGGTTTTTATAATTGTACAATTCTCCCAAATTATAGTCCCAGTTTACTGCACAACACACATTGTGTGCTAAGAATGCCATTTTATTGAATCATTTATTGTTAAAGAATACAAAAATAAAATTAATCAACTAAAATAATTGAAGGTGCATTGGTGCACTATAGAAACACACATGTACAGCACTTTATATATTGCCCATAGTAACTGACTTAATTTAAAACACATTTGGCAACATTATCAGCCTTTTCTAATTATCTCAATAACTGCTGTAATATATTCATCAAACTTCTAAGAACAATATAAACAGCAGTCTTCATACAGCAATATAACAGTAACAATGACTGTCACATATTCATGTGACAGTCATTGTTACTGTTATATTGCTGTATTATAAAAATTATAAATATATAAAAAAAATAATGGTCACAACTTTAAATAATAACAGTACTTAAATGAACAGCAATATGCACCTGTTGTATTTGTATGTACTGTTGAACAGAAAAGGCTCCAGGATTAATACATCCTGGCCGTTAGCCTGGTCAGGAGCAGGCTAGCTGCACAGAATAAATCTCCATGGTAACTTAGGTGCCTCTGCTTTTGTGAAACCGAGTCAAGGCTAAATTGAGCCAGGATACCTGGGAAATCCTGGCTTAATCCCTTATCTTGGTTTTGTGAAATAGCCCTCTGGACTAGTGGAAGATCTGATAAGAATCAGTGTGTGTGTGTGTGTGTGTGTGTGTGTGGGGGGGGGGGGGGGGGGCAGTTTGGAGGATTTTGATGCTAGGGAGTGTGGCAAGCTGGTTTAGCCATGGCCAAAGGGGAAGAAGGCCAAATTACAAGTGTTGGCCACAAGTGTTGAGAGGCATGCGACAGAAAGGGGGGGGGGGGGGGGGGGGTGCTATAAGACTTTGAGCCATGAAATGTGTTCAGTGTTCGGGGAAGCACTTTGAAACAGTAGCACTTTCTATTTTGAAATGTTTTACTTAAAATGTTTTAGTTTGGCAACTCAGTGAAGCACTTTAAACATTTTATTTTTATATGGAGTATGATTGTGCTTCAACTAAAAAGTATTTACCTACACCTTATTATTGTTTAAAATCATTTACATAATATATATGAATGTATATGGAGCATGATAAAAAGGTGACCTTGAAATTGTGGTGTTAACGGCGCAAGGAAACATGTGGGTGCACCTAAATTTTGTGCTGGTGCACCTAAATAAAAAAGTTAGGCACACCAGTGCAACCAAGGCAAAAAGTTAGTGTGGAGCCCTGGTATCATAGCAACGGTTTGTCTGGTTTCCCTTTTTCACGCAGGCGCGTAACGTAAGTGGTAATTAGTGGTTGGCTGTAGTATTTGAGGAGTGTTCAAGTGCAACTTTTGTTATGGTCACATGTTTAAAACGGCCACCCTGCGGCGGTAAATAGAATGGTCGAAGATGTCATTTTGGGAATCACTGACAATCAACCTATTCTGTCGTTTAGGTATAAAAATGTGTTGCTAGTGGTTGTTAGTGCAGATAAGCTGCTTGCCTGCACCTCCTCCATTCTGACTATGAGAGCCAGACTCCAACAGATGAGGGTCTCAACTTAAGGTGCTAATTTTAGATGGAAAATGGGCTTAAAGGGCAGTGTTAAAGCAGTGACTGAAACAATCCTGAGGACTTTGTTTGCAGGGAAATTCATTTACACTACCTTCAGTGAGAGGAGTAGCTTCAGTCTATCTTCACCTGAATACACATTTCAGGGGGTGTTGCTGTCATGATTACTCTTAGTATTTGTAGAGTTAAGAAGTCCTCAAAAGGCAAGTTCTATTCCCAGTAACATTTGATCAGATAACGTTTTTGAATGCTGCTTTTATAAGCCGGTGTTGGCCTTCTACTAGCACTTCAGTGTGGTTTACTTATGACGAAGAGCAGTTTGTTTGATTACTGATTTATATCTTGGACCCCTAACCCACGGCTGTTAAGTGAAGCCACACAATTGCATTCATGGTTTCCTTGGATTTAACGTCACATATTTACATGAAAAGTTGTCTAAATTAAAGTCTGTCAACATTTACCATTCTTAAAAACACTAATAATAATACAAATACTGTAATAATGGAATTAAAAGGTAGGCTAGTTATGTCTGGTAATATTTTACACACACACACACACACACACACACACATATATATATATATATATATATATATATATATATATATATATATATATATATATATATATATATATATATATATATATATTGAACAAATACCATGCCAAACCAACAATAAATGTTGTATGTTGGGAGTGAGAATGGGTTGGAGGATCACTGTTTGGCACATTAGTAGATCACTGCGAAGACATGCTTGGGCTACCCGTTCTCATTCCCTATCATTCCATTCTCAGTCATCAGATACTAATGCTTGGTCAGTGGCTCTCAGCGTCAGATACCGATGCAAAAGGCACCCTTTAGCATTTGTATGGGCAGCAGCTTGACCCGCTATAAGATTACGTAGTATGAAGAGCAACAACGGTAAAGAGCGGTATTGAAGACCGAAAATCCTTGTGTGGGTGCAAGTTGGGGTGGCTAATAGGTCAAACAACACAGGACTTTCACCCCCACACACACACATACACGCACACACATACACACACCACACACAGAGATTCCTTGATAGTTAGGTAAAATATAAAAGATATATTCCAAATATATTCCAAGATCAGTCTCTAAAACAATAATGTCATTTTTCCTAGAGCTGAAATATTGATCCACATTTTTCACCATTTTCTGACATTTTATAGACTAAACAACTAATCGAGAAAAAAATCAACAGGTTAATCACATGGTATCTGCCTTTTTTGGTTTTCCATTATGAAACAAAGTCCCTGGTACCTGCTAACAGGTACTTTTTTTGTGTCACCTCCATTGAGGTTGCAAACCTGCAGACTACTGATTGGTCGGAGAGAATCGTCACTACTCACTGCATCATCATTGCTAGCGACAGATGAGGGTGTCCTGAACAAACCCACCATTTTTGAATAGTTTAGCCAGCTGTGTTTTTTTTTTGTTTTTTTTGCTGCCTCCAGCTTCTTTTGAAACAAAATTTGTATTCTGGCTGCGACAAACAGCTACATGCCGAGAATCAAAAACAATACACCTTCGACGTTCTGTGTGTATGCACGTGCGTGCGTGCGTGTGTGTGTGGTGGGGGGCTGTGGGGGGCTTATGGATGCCGCCTTCTGTTCGGATCTGGCCAGAAGACCTCGTCAACATCACAGGCGATGTCTCTTCCATGTCTGACTCCTCTCTCTCTTCGTCCTCCTCTTACTCTGACTCTCATTGCCTCCACGCTTGCAAAGTTCTCAAAATGGCTTCCCTGAGGCCTATTTGTAGTATTAAGGCTCAGACCGATTGGTGTTCTGTTTTCTGTGCAAGTGTTTTCAGGTGTGTATGTAAGTGCCTACAATTGCCAGATGGGTTTTGCATTTTGTGTGTGTTTTCCCAATGATAACAGGAGATTTCGTTTTTGAACAAAGTGTCTAATGTAAGAAAACGTGTGTAGTGTTTCGCAATAAGTGTGTTACAAAATTGCAAA
Source organism: Gymnocephalus cernua (assembly GCA_023631565.1). Lineage (NCBI taxonomy): Eukaryota > Metazoa > Chordata > Actinopteri > Perciformes > Percidae > Gymnocephalus > Gymnocephalus cernua. The sequence continues at coordinate 26,890,705 of CM042440.1, read as the reverse complement.
CAAAGTGCAAAGTTGACAATGTGGTATTTTTACACTGTGTTTAAGGTATGCTACAAGAAGTTTAGGTATTGAGGCTTTGGTCTAAGCATTCGTTTTTAGTGTGAAAGCAATGGGCAAAAACTGTAATTACACTGTATACAAAAACATTAAGAGGAACTCTGAAGATATTAGGGCTGCAACTAACGATTATTTTAATAATCGATTAATCTGTTGATTATTTTTTCAATTAATCGATGAATCGGATAAAAAAACAAAAAAGCATTAATTTACATCAACTCAATACATACATACTTGTTGTTTTAGTTGCTAGTTGTGTAAAGGTAAGTAGCCTAACCCAAAGCGCAGACACACACACACACACACACACACACACACACACACACACACACACACACACACACACACACACACACACACACACACACACACACACAAACCTTATTCATTAAATGATTACCATCATTGTAGTAAGTGCAAGCTAAGGTCATTTATACACCACATTTAAACACAGCTTAAGATGACCAAGTGCTATAAAAGAACTTTAAAATGAAATTAAAAAGTACAACAACACACAAATATATTTGTCAACAATAACTGATATGGGACAAAGCACAGAATATATACATGACAACAGATTGAAAAATGAATGGGCCAAAAAAGGCGAGTGAAAAAGTCTTGCAAACTATAGGCTTTACTACTGTTATTAACGAGCTAACGCTAACTTAGCTAGCTGGATAAGAGTAAACAGCAGCACCAGAAGAGCTACTGGAGGGACGTTACGTTCCTCACTTCAAAACGGAACAAAAGTAGGATTGTGTAGTGACTTTACTCTGCTGTTGAATTCCCTTCCTCCTCATCAAGGACTCCAACATGTTGACGTTGCTGAATCATCACCGTGGTGCTCCCGTGCCATGCCATGTCGCTTTTGCTTATCTTGCAATTAACACACCTTTTTGATTTATTTAGTGTGAAATGCTCCCACACCTTGGATCAGAGGCGCACCACGCAGTTCAAAGTACATATTATAGCTACGGTAGCCTTCACGCATCAAAAATCCTGTCTTTTGCTCTTTTCAATATCCTTTTTCTTTTTCTGGGCAAAGAAGAAGACTCCTGTTCCTGAAATTTGGATTTTGAATACGTGCATGGACAGAGGCGAAGTGGCAATCAGGGGACTTTTCCCTGTAGTGTTTCGAGGCCACTAGGGCCGGTCTGATAATACTGTACATTGCAAGTTCTTAGCGACACAATCCTGGTGTGCCTGGTGTGCGCCGCTGCCCGGCCGGGTCAACCCGTACTGGGTCTATTAAATTTCCCGGTAGATTTTTTGGTCCCACTCAAGCCCCCAGGAACTGCGCCATGTCTAAAAGCCACCATGGGCTTAGCGGATAGGGGTGGTACTGCACTCCATGGCCCAGAAAGACTTTTCACATAGAATTTGCATGGCGAAAGAAATGTCTATATTTAAGCAGATAATTTGTTTCGGGGTTATATAAACTTACCAGCCTGAACACTTAAAGGGTCCTTGTTTAAAATGTCACGTTTTTAACATTTTTAACATTCACTAATAGCGAATCCAGAATTATTAAATTAGGCATGATGAACGTGCATAATGGACGCAAGGAGACCCGCGGGACTGCGCCCGCCCACTCACATGACTGTTCTCCCGAGGTCATGTAGCTTGCTGTAATAATGGATATAGCTAATGGTTGTAATTCACCATGTGTCATATTAATACATCCATGGTATTATTTCATGAAGTTATGATACATCCGATGGATGTATGCTGTAAAGCCTGTTACATGGATGTAACGTCATTAGCGTTTCCCAAACTGGCGGAGCTATCAGCTAGCTAGCTAGTTGCTAACATCAGGGGTAGCTAGCTATATGCCTACACAATGTTACTACAGACATAGCTAGTGATTACATTGCCTTGGTTCTCTCATGCTGTAAAGCTTGTAACGTGGAAGAAGGATGAAGCCATGGATGTTTACGAAACTGCAGGCTAATTGCTAGCGCTAGTTAGTAGCTAGCTAGCTAGCTAGTAGCATGACATAATTATTAAATCTCGCTCTAACTAATTTTTTTTATACTCAAACATCTCCGTGACTTATTGATTGGCGTAATAATCGCGTGACACAACGAATCGATAATGAAATTCGTTGACAACTCTTTTAATAATCGATTTTTATCGATTTTATCGATTCGTTGTTGCAGCCCTAGAAGATATAATTATGTTAGTTTTCTTTCAAACCATTTTTTAGTTCATGTAATCATGAGCTCAGGTACTGCTGACTCTTTTAATCAAGTTAAAAACATTTATTCTATATTTCTTTACAGTTAATATTGTCCTAAAATATATACACACCAGTAAAACATAAATGTAAAGACCAGTGTTTTGTGGTTAAGAAGCAAATAAAGTACTTATCTTTTAGAAAATATCAGGTCTCTATCAAGAAACCAAACCCACTTTTTAAACCAAACCTTTGTCTGTGATGATGACGATTAAATCTGCACATTCTAATGACAGTAAACAGTTAAAAAAAGACCAGCCTGTAACAGAATATTTTCAGTTTAAGACCTAACTTGATATTAAATATATAAATATACATATATATATATATATATATATATATATATATATATATATATATATATATATATATATATATTATAGTCCAAAAACTACAAAACTACAATAACTGGAAAGATATCTATAGAAATGGAATAGAATAGAGATTAATCAATTAAAGATTATATAAATTCTTTTATTCCAGCTTCTTAAATGCATGTTCTAATATCTACACTCCTAAGACAGTAAACTGAACATTTTTGAGTTGTGGACACAACAAGATATTTGAAGACATCGTCTTGGGCTTTGGAAACCACAGATCAACATTTTACACAATTTTCTGACATTTCATAGAGCAAACAACTAATTGACTAATTGAGAAACTAATCGACAAAATAATCGTTAGTTGCAGCCCTAATCTAGAAAGCCTCTTTCTGCATTCTAATAGCCACCAAACACCACATCCCCACCCATCAGCCTTCACCTGTTTGGAATCACATCTAGGCTACTGCACAGTATTGCAAACTATTTATTCAGAAAGACTGTATCATATAGCCTGACAAAACCAGCCCACATTACCTTTTTCTCACTGGCTGTGGCTCAGTGGGAATTTGCAGTTGTCATTTAAAGTATGAGCTGTTCAGTGTGCATGACTGACAGATTTGTGCCTCACTCAGACATCAACATGAACACTGGCACCTGGACGGGCAAACACACCATTTACCATGCTGTCACTGCTCTTTGCTGCAAAAGCATACTAGCTGTTTCACAAAACGTCCATCTCAATAGGTTAGGCCAAGCAGTTACAGAATCATGCTTACCAGTCCCTCCAGAAAAACGCGATTATGCGATCGCAGAATTCAATGCATAGTCAGCCAAGTCCGCCTATTTATGCGGGGGCCGCATTTTTTCAAATACGCCACACTTTTCATACTTTACACTTGCATGATTTCATAATCCCCGCATTTTCGTTGCAAAAAAGTCTATCTAAGCAGAAAATTGAAAAATGTTGCGCTTACTTCACATATGAGCAGCCATTTTCCCGTTGCCATGGGAACGTTATGAAGTGACGTCATTTCGCCTAGTTACAACAGGGTGTTGGGGGAATCACTTTTTTTTCCTCTTTTTCATCAAACCGCAGTTTTTGCAAGTTCCTGCAATTTTTGCAAGTTCCTGCAATTTTTGCAAGTTCCTGCAATTTTTGCAAGTTCCTGCAATTTTTGCAAGTTCCCGCAATTTCATCGCATAAAATTACATAAATATCCCGCATATGCCATCCCATTTTTTAAGAAAACGTGCCGCATAATCAAGGATTTTTGCCCGCAACAATCCCAAAAAAACTCTGCGTTTTTCTGGAGGGACTGACTTACATTATACACCTGTTCACCATATTTGGGGTTTCAGTAGACGGTGAGTCATGTCATCATCTAAAGACTCCCCCTGTGTGTCTGACTGAAAGTGGTTCCAGCTGTTGGGCTCATACAATTTTCACTGGATCTTTCCCAAAATTAATTATTGTAGCAAACACTGAGCTTGTGACAGGTGCTCTCACTCTGTGAATGTGCATCACTTGATATTGAATTCTTTAAGGAAGGAACCAGTATACCAGTGTGCATTTTTTTTTGTTATCCAAAAATGTCAGAATCTGAAGCAGAATTTAATGCAACACCAAATAAATATTACAAATTAACTCCGGTGATTTAGTACTGCACTTTTAAAAAAAGTTTACCTTTATTTATCCAGGTAAGTCGATTGAGAACAAATTCTCATTTGCAACGACGACCTGTCACATTCACACAGTTTCACATTCATACCTGGAAGCTGCCCAGTACAACCACAGTCTGATCTGCTGGCCACTGAGCAGCTCCGCTGGAGCAGTCGGGGTTAAGGGCCTTGGTCAAGGGCACCTCAGTGGTGGTAATGAGGGAGGGACAAGCGCTCCTCTTTCACTTTCCCCACCCAGATTTTATCCTGCCAGTCTGGTGATTGAACCCAGCGACCTCCCAGTCCCAAGCTCGCATCTCTAACCACTAGGTCACCACTGCAGCAGATATCCAGATTTTAAAGTGTAACTATCGTTATTTTCAACCCTATTCACTATGTTTTTGTGTCTAAGTGACTGATGGGAACAACAATCTTCTTCTACATTTTTCTTCTTCCAGTATTAAGCGAGATCGTTGCAGTCGGCAGCGGCAAAACAAGCTACAATGTAAGTTAATAGGGAAATTGTTCGTGCTTGTTTTGCCACTGACAGGCTCAGATTAATATTCTAAGTGTCTGACAACATTATGGAAATGATTTCTAAGGAGTTTGACCTTTCTGTTAAAGAGTAAGATCCTTTTTTTAAACATAAATACATCCGCGAAATTGCGTTCGCTAAACCCACCAGACTCCATGGAAATAAACAGTAATTTTAGCATCGTAAAATACACTTCATTCAAAGTTGACCGAACAAAATAAAACTATGAAACACTGTTTTGGGTCATCTTTCCACTTTTGCAACCATCACAACTCTAGTTTTGTTTGAAATAAACACATAATTTACCGATTACATGTGAAAATATGTGGGCTCTATACACGCTTAAAGTATTGCTTTTTTACATGGAGTCTGGTGGGTTTAGCGCTAGCGACTTTAGAGCTGTTTCTGGTTAAACAGAAAGGTCTTAAAAAGGTCTATCTCTGAAGGGATCCTTTCCATAATGTTGTCAGACACTTATTAGAATATTAATCTGAGCCTGTCAGTGGCAAAACGAGCACTTTTGTGAAGGTAAATACAAGCTGGACAATTGTCCTATTAACTTACATTGTAGCTTGTTTCGCCGCTGTCGTCTGCAGCGATCTTGCTTAATACTGGACCACTGTCAAAGATTGTTGTTCCCATCAGTCACTTAGAGATTGTTGTTCCCATCAGTCACTTAGACACACAAACATATGAAAAGAAGGGTCCAGGTTGAAAAAAACAGTAGTTACCCTTTAAGGGCCTCAGTGCACTCAAACTATAGTTAGTAGGTTGAATTGTCCGACCATGCTTAAAGTCAAACTTTTGAATGACAACACTTGGAAGTGGAGTGAAAAGCCTGCCGTAAGTAAGGAAGTCAGATGAAATTTGAGTTCGATTTATAAATGTATCTCTTTTTTTCTAAGTTATTTTGGTGCATCTTAATGTATTTTGGGTACTTGAAGTGGTAGTGTGTACCAAATGTGTGACACAATGAGGAAGCCAGCAGATTAAATTGGTAATGAGGTTACAGAGCACATGCTGTTCCACAAGAGAGACAAATCATTGAAAGACTGTACTCACGCTGGGAGAATGTAGCAATTTGTTATGATCAAGGAAATGATAGTGTTGATACTGATACTTCTGCAGCACCCATAGCCTCATAAATGGTTATTCATGTTAATAAGACAAAAATAACAGCACACTGGGAACAATTATCCAATGGGAACACTGGCAATCTTTCACAAAGAGGAACAGGGTGGTGGTTGTTTATTTGCATGCTGTTTCCCTCCAGCCCTGATATTTTTGTCAAATTTGGATTAAATTCTGGAAAACTCTACTTCATTTTTGAAAAAGTAAAAATCATAAATATTCCATTGGAGGAATATACCGGACTGAAGGTGCTTTCCTGCTCACAGGTATTATCGGTACCAAAATAATTATGAATATTTTATACAGAAAGAGGCCTGGAAATGCTGAGCTTATTTTCCAGCATGTCATCACTTCTGACACAATCGATTCAAAGGCCTGCTTAAGCACATTAACAGGGACTGGTCCTCACTGAGTCACTTAATCATTTATAAAACACACTGCATGTGTTCAGAAGCTCTTCAGCAATTTGTAATCAACATAGCCACGGGATAAATGATACAATTATTAATTAGGTTGTGTTTTTTTCTCTCACTGGGATTACTTTAATGCAGTCAGATTTAATCAGCAAGGACTAATTTAATTGCAGTCAGTTGGAAAATACAACAATCTGATATGTTTATCTGCTTTTAAAGCATGTTGAATATTTTATTTCCTCTTTTGTGCGACAAAAAGTAGGGAAGCTGATAACATGTAACAGAGCAATAGAGCTCAACAGTGATCGCCCACTTTTTAAAACGACTCTGGTCCTGGAAGTGATTTTCAACATTCAGTATCTCCATTGAGGTTTCATTAAATGCTTATATGGAGCGTTTTAAGTCTGGAACCAAGATTTGTTGCAAAAGAACATTTTTAAAACAGCAGAAAAAAGGCAAAGGTATAACACTGCGTACATTAATGATCATAGACTTCAGTGGTAGCAGCTCACTATAGCTGTTTGCCGGTTTGCGAGTGTGGTAAACATTTCCACTGATCATCGCCGACATCGCTGCTATGCTTAGGATTGTGGGTAGTGTAGTACTTTACCACGACATGTTGAAAATGTGTTTTTTTCCTATAGACCCTTTGCACGTGACGTCACGCTCTACTAGCGCGAATCATGAACGCCATGACGGACGGCAGAAGAGCTATGCTGTTACTGTAGATGGACGGCAAGTCAAACGCGTTCGTGTTTACTCATTTAATAAAATGTTATTTCTTCTTATCCGATGGGCTTCTGTAGGCTTTGTGTTATCTCTGGTTTGAGTCATTGTGTTAACAAGGGAAACACACTTCTAATGGTCCTTCAATATTTAATGTATCACAAACTGGCTCACTCTTACCTAGAGCTAGCTAACTATTAGCCACATATTGCTAGCGCACGTTAGCCTGCCTAAACCGCTTCTATTTAGTTAGGTTAGTTAAGTTGAATTATCTTCAAGTGAGAACAACAACAGACTACACCAACTCCGTTTGTCTTCGTATTTGAATGGTGCACAACTTCCCTTCAGTTTGACTTCATGTGGATCGTTTGGGAGTTTGTCTTTGCTGCTGGCTGCAGACTTTGCATGGAGCTCAACAGGTGACTGCTAGCTAATGGTAGCTTCCAAGATAACTTGTGTTATTTATACCTGAAGTCAGCTGTTGACATACACTAGCCTACTCAGAGGTTGGCTTTAATACGAAGGGAAATTCAAATGTTAGTACAAGTTATTCACATTTACAGTTTGATCGTGATCTGTCGGGTGAGTCAAAGCTGTCATTCAGTAGCTAGCTAGCTAGTTGGCTTGGCTCAGAGGGCAGCCAACTGACTCGCTGTTATGAAACGCCATAATCCTCCATGTGTTAAAAGCTTTGAGATCAGCACCAGTGTATGGGGATACCCTGTTTACTACATAGTGGTACAGATCGTGTTGACTGAAGTCGGACAGACTCTACGATGTAATGAGGTCTGTGAAAATGGAGGGAGGAAGAAGGTAAGGGTCGGTATCCAACTTCTCCAAATGCAGCTCTATGTGAGCACCTACCGGATGCCCGACCTCGACCGATAACGGCACGACAACTTGTTGTTCAATAGAAGAAGCCATGACGAACAAGATAGTATTATCACAGTTTATTTATATAACGGATGGCTGCTTGCCTATTGCTGGGTTACCTCCACCCCCCCATTCCCCCTCCCCGGTTGCAAGTTCATGTGTTGAATCGTGTTGTATGTGCTTATTGCCGAGGTTTTTTTCCTGTTCCCACACTGTACTCTGTACTGTACTGAGCATTGTTTGGGAGTCGCTTTTTTTCCCTCCCTTTTCCTCATGTTATGCTGTATTTTCCTTACTTGTAATGTGGTTTCTGTAGCACTTTGAGATTCATTTATGAAAAGTGCTTTACAAATAAAATTTATTATTATTATTATTATTATTATTATTTAGTGTTATTTATTTCAAACTGATTGAAACTAATGAAACTTTACGCTCGTCTACTACACTATTTAGCTTGTGCTTCTGGTGTTTTTGCTGTCCATCATGGCGTCATCACGTGGTCGTGGTCAAGTGTTTGCAAAGGGTCTATAACTAGGTTGATTTCATACAGACCTGTGGCTTCTACAGGGGCATGAACCTTTGTTTTACAACCTCGTAGCTTGTGATAAGTCAGGTATGTTAGAAAATAAATCAACAATTTTAAAAGAATAAAAGACAGTTCAAGGAGGTTCATGCTAGGGCTGTGACGATAACCGCATCACTGCAATACCGGCGGTGATGTGCCACTAACGCGGTATCTCACTTTACATCATCTTTTTTATCGCTTTTTCCTCTCGCTTTTACCTCACAGAGGCACTCATACGCTACACTCCGTTACCGCTCGCTGTCTTTGCGCAACCACACAGGCACTGATGGCACTCACTTAAGACACCCTGCCATTCTCGTTCTAACTTACGTTACTCTCGTAGAGCTTGCGGTTAAACCGCCATTCTACGGTGATACGTTGTTTATTCACTGCAATAAGAAAAAAACTATACCGTCACAGCCCCATGCTCAAATAAAATCAGGAAAGGCTTAAAGGAGATCACTGAATCAGCTAACCTGATATCCCTAATAATATTACATTTTTCTCGTCTTCCTCACTGGAGTTACAATCAAGAGTGTAACTTACTGAGTCATTCAAAAGTCAGTGTGTCTATCGATTATTATATAGTAGATACTATATACAAATATGCTTAAATCCAAGAAGGAAAATGAGAAAATATTTAAAAAAAATTACAATGGATGTATCAGTTTAAGATGTACGGTCCTGTATATTTCCACCTGACACTGATGTAACTTGAGTGGCAATTGAGCTAAAAGTCTCTCTACATCTATCAATGACTGTTTTCTCAATATTCATAATTATAGTCTCCCTTTAAACATGTTTCAGATAGATAGCACAGAGTTTGCAAAAGCTTCACATATCTCCTCTCACCCCCTGTTACTGCACATGCTGCTTGTTAATAGTCTTTTCCACTCTCATCGTTAATCTGCATTAGAAAGTCTTCTTTTATGGATATAGGGTTTCACACTGAGTCTCATGGATCATTTGGATCATTGGGTGGTTATCAGTTAGAAATGTTTGTTTTCTCACTTTGTAGAATACATCTTAACACGACAGTACCCACTTGCTGAATTATTCCAACATCTAAAAGTGAATTGATTCCCTAGGCAGAATTTATCTGACACACTCTATAAAGTTAAACATCTATTGTCAATCTGCCAGCAGTGCCCCTACATAATTTTAAGCTCTCCAATTGGATGATTGTTGTTGCATTGTTCTTAGTAACTTCAAAAGAATTCAAAGCTGCACAAAACAGTATTCATATAAACAATGGTTTAAACTATGTGAAAACCGAGTCGCTCGCAGTGACGAACACAAAGTTCCCCTCAAAGAATAGAAAGAAAAACTTTGTTCCCATCAACAAAGTTTTACTGAGCTTTTTAGCCTTTTATAGCTAATTTTTAGCTCACAGGTTTTAGTTTGGTCTCACCACTTTCATCGACAGCAGGTAGCTGTTTTCAGTGAAAAAGTTCAGATAACACTGTACAGTATCTGCCTAACACCAAACAGCCGAGAAGTTGGCAAGTTGTCGGTGTATACAGTATAATGAAGCATTTTGTTGGTGGAAACCACAACAGAGCTAAAAAGAGAGTCAAAGTGTTGGTAAAACAAAAACAGCTCCAAATAAATGCTAAAGTAGCTCTGTGTCTGCTGGAAGTGTGAACAGGTAGTGTGGATCGACAACGGTTCATTTATTGGATAGTTCGGCACCGCCGGAAGTTCCCCTGGATAGCCCTCACTTTCTGCCTGCATTGAGGAAAATCAGCCAGCCTCTAAACTAGCAAGCTAACGTTACACGCTGAAAATGGCAACTTTTGAAGAAAATTTGCATCGTGCAACAAGGCATGCCTGCTTGGTTCTTTCAGGGAATGATTGTAAAGGTTTACAAAGAATATGTTTACGGCATTACGTTTAACCATGTATCCAGATCATTTAAATAGCTCACATTACTGTATTGTGTGAACAGTTAATTTAATATTGTAAGTGGCGTTTTCTTTTGTGGGGTGCAAATGTTCCACCTAAACAAGTTCCTTCCTGAGACCATTTTGCAGAGTTTTTTTTTGCAAAGTCGGGATTTATAAAGAATTTCCATGCGTTAAAATGCGCCCAGTTTTCCGCAACCTTTTGACCATGCGTGTGATCGTGCGTAATGCTCCCAAGGTTTTGTAGACTGCGTTTTAGTGAACTCCGATGGTAAGACTATCACATGGATAAAGTACTCTAGATACATAGTGCACAGCCTGCATGTGAGCACACTCAATATTTTTATTCAGTTTTCGTAACAATCAATTAGGTCCATCCATGAATTATAAAAATGGATATTTATACAAGGGCATAAGGTAACGCACGTCCATATTTATATCGAGAAGAGTGCATACCGGTGTGCGCCGCAAGGTGTTATAAATCAGAATTTAGTTTTTGCGTACGAAAATTCTGACTTTTTGGCACACAAAATCTTTCAGAATAGAATCTACGCACAGTTTTATAAATGAGGCCCCAGGAGTGTATGTGTGGAGGGGCTAGACCTCCCTCCGCAGTGCTGTGGAGAAAATACACACCACAAGATAAAAAACGTCGAGAGGTTACATTTTGTCTTTAAAGCTGCATTTCCTCGCTTTTCTTCCAGTCATGGTCCACAGTGTCACCTTGCTGTGTACCTGTGACTGTGTCACGCACCCACTGTCACCAGCTGTACAAAGACTGCACCAGACATGAAGTGCTAAAGGAGGACTACATCCTTGCCCTGGCGGTGCAGTTTGCCTGCCACTAATGGAAGCCCGCTGAGCCATGTTTTATGCATTGGGCTGCATTAGTGCTCTGTGTCCTTCTGACATCAGTTTACCTCCCTTGTCACCCTGAGAGCCGGGCCCCTACAGAGACTACAAGACTTGTTTTAACCAGGAGAAGAAAAATGCAACAGCAGACTTACATTAGGATGGAAGTTGACGTAGAAGAAAGATCACAGTGTTCTTGTGCTCAGATCTAAAAGCTGAGCTGATGGCTCAGAGTTTCTGTGATGTAAGAAAATGTTCTTCTGTACCAAGCTTTTGTATTTTTATGTACGTTTCACAAGAGAACAAACTGGCGACCAGGTAGCGCATATGGTAGATTGCGTACCCATATATAAAGGTTTACTCCTCAACGCAGCAGCCACGGGTTCAACTCCGACCTGTGGCCCTTTGCTGCATGTTGTCCCCCCTCTCTCTCCCCTTTCATGTCTTCAGCTGTCCTGTCAAAATAAAGGCCTGAAATCCCCCCCCCAAAAAAAATAAATAAATAAAAATAATCACAGGAGAACAAACAAAGCACAGCAGCATGGGAACCACAGCTATCATATTTAGATTTACGAACCAGTGGCATAGGCAGAAATAGTATTTTGGGCGGGCCAGTACAAAAGTGAGTGGGCCATTTTCAAAAAGACTAAATAGCAAAAAGGACAAACTGAAAGAAACTGCTACAATTTTACCTTCTAACATATACTGCATTACAACAATAGCAGTAGCCTACTGTCTACAACATGCTCAACTGACAAAACTCAGTCTAAAAGGTTTGTACACATATAGACAAAACCCTGGCCAGCAAGGCTCCAAATCATACAGTGTATCAAGTCCACGGCAGTTACAGGATCAAAGAAAACTAAAAACTGTCACCCACAGATAAGTTATCTTCTTATTTAATGTGGGCAAAACACAAACGCCTTTCAGCTAGAAGCCGTCATCAGTGTTCACCATTTCTTACTAAATAGACCCTTTGCAAACACGTGAGCACGACCACGTGATGACGCCATGATGGACAGCAAAAACACCAGAAGCTCAAGCTAAATAGTGTAGTAGACGAGTGTAAAGTTTCATTAGTTTCAATCAGTTTGGAATAAATAACACTAAATAAACTGTGATAATAATACTATCTTGTTCTTCATGGCTTCTTCTATTGAACAACAAGTTGTCGTGCCGTTATCGGTCGAGGTCGGGCATCCGGTAGGTGCTCACATAGAGCTATATTTGGAGAAGTTGGATACCGACCCTTACCTTCTTCCTCCCTCCATTTTCACAGACCTCATTACATCGCCGAGTCTGTCCGACTTCAGTCAACACAATCTGTACCACTATGTAGTAAACAGGGTATCCCCATACACTGGTGCTGATCTCAAAGCTTTTAACACATGGAGGATTATGGCGTTTCATAACAGCGAGCCAGTTGGCTGCCCTCTGAGCTAAGCCAACTAGCTAGCTAGCTACTGAATGACAGCTTTGACTCACCCAACAGATCACGATCAAACTGTAAATGTGAATAACTTGTAATAACATTTGAATTTCCCTTCGTATTAAAGCCAACCTCTGAGTAGGCTAGTGTATGTCAACAGCTGACTTCATGTATAAATGCTCCTGTCCCCCTACCAACCCTCACGGTCCCTCAGATCCACCTCAGCCGGTCTCCTCTGCATCCACAAGTCCAAACTCCGCAGTTTTGGGGACAGAGCCTTCTCCAGGGCAGCTCCCAGGCTCTGGAACTCCCTCCCCCAAGAGATCCGCACCTCTGAGTCAGTCACCATCTTCCAGTCCCGCCTCAAGACACATCTCTTCACCTCTGCCTATCTGTAGCCCCCTTTTCTTCTGTGACTGTATCTTGCTTTGCTTTGTCTTGTTTTCTTTTGCTTTGTTTTGTTTTGTCTTGTATTGTCCAGTTCTGCTTTACCTTATAATCTAGCTATACCTGTAAAGCGACTTTGAGTCTATGAAAAGCGCTATATAAATTTAATTTATTATTATAAATAACACAAGTTATCTTGGAAGCTAACGTTAGCTAGCAATCACCTGTTGAGCTCCATGCAAAGTCTGCAGCCAGCAGCAAAGACAAACTCCAAAAAGATCCACATAAAGTCAAACTGGAGGGAAGCTGTGAACCATTCAAATACGAAGACAAATGGAGTTGGTGTAGTCTGTTGTTGTTCTCACTTGAAGATAATTAAACTTAACTAACCTAACTATATAGAAGTGGTGTAGGCAGGCTACAATTACGCTAGCATTACGTGGCTAATAGTTAGCTAGCTCTACGTTAAGAGTGAGCCAGTTTGTGATACATTAAATATCGAAGGAACATTAGAAGTGTGTTTCCCTTGTTAGCACAATGACTCAAACCAGAGATAACACAAAGCCTATAAGCCCATCGGATAAGAAGAAATAACATTTTATTAAATGAGTGAACACGAACGTGTTTGACTTGCTATCCGTCTACAGTAACAGCATAGCTCTTCCGCCGTCCGTCATGGCGTTCATGATTTGCGCGAGTAGAGCGTGAGGTCACGTGCAAAGGGTCTATAGGAAGGTTACTAGGTTACTTAAAGGCCATGTTGCAGGGTTAATTTTCCAACGAATTTGCGCTAATTGCTTGTTGGTAATACACATTTAAACTGTTATCCATTGTATTTGATGTTGTTGGGTATCACAAAACGGAATATAACACGAAAAAGTAGTACTATTTTACAGCGGTTTGTTTTTCCCACACAATGCATTGCATGACGTCACGTTGGGGAGACTATAGACCAAAGCCCGTCTCGGTTCACTGTCTATGGTCTCGGTCTCTGCCAATGGTCTTGCAAAATATGACTTTTGGTCTCAACCGAGTCCATGTGTCTTTATTATGCAGGGAAAGTGAAACACAGCTTGGACGGGGATACTGTTTGGCTTTTCACAAGTTTAGACAGCTAGCTAGCTAGCTAGGCCGACGTTTGCTAACATTTGCTACGTAAACATTATGACTGCCTTCGTTGTTGCATCCACGTTGTCGACAGAAGACATGTGGCGTTAGTGCTCCTTTTGTACCATACTTTTATTCAATGAAATGTTAAGCTTCGCTCATACAAGATGTTTTTTTTGGTACGTTGGTACGCTATAGTTAGCCTGTACGTATGCTAGCGGAATTAGCTAGCACGTTGCGTAGCCACTCCAGCCAGCAACTTCGGCAATCAGCAGTAGTTTCGGCGAGCTAAAATATTAAACCCTAGTACGCTGCTGCCTCTGCAAAGGACAATCTGCCGCTACTCCAGGACCTATACGCCACCAGGACTCTGAAGCGTGCTGGAAAGATTGTGGCTGACCCCTCCCACCCCGGGCACAAGGTCCATCAGGACCAAAACCACAGGCCACAAGAACAGCTTTTTCCCCTCCACCACTAGCCTTACCAATAAGGCCGGGAACCCACCCTGACACTCTCCACACTCCACCAAACGTACTTGGCAATAAAGCCCTTTCTGTACTATTAGTTGTAAAGCAGAGCTGCATGTCTTGTATGAAAGATGCTAAAAACTATAAATAAAAGCTTGAATGATAGACGAGCTGGGAGTGAGAAGTCAACTCTCAATTTATTATCACCTGGACGGACGCACAAACCACATTCCGGCATTCTTCCTCACAGGATTGTGTTCATACAGGTCATTGACCCAAAATCTACACAAACTGTAGACTGTGTGTTAAGCAAACTGTGACAGTGGACGGGTGATTTACGTCCATATACTTTTGGTTGTTTAAAATGCTCATATTATGCTCATTTTATTTAGAGGTTATATCAGAATAGGTTTACATGGTTTAATTTTGAAAAAAACACCATATTTTGTTGTACTGCACATTGCTGCAGCTCCTCTTTTCATCCTGTGTGTTGAGCTCTCTGTTTTAGCTACAGAGTGAGACATCTCACTTTTATTCCATCTTTGTTGGGAGTCGCACATGCACGGACTACTAGCCAGTCAGAAGCAGAGTATGAGGGCGTGCCATGCTAGCAGCTAGGTGAGCATTATAACGTGTGTTACAAAGTGACGCACGTTCGTCACGGAAGTAAAGGCTGGACTACAACAGAGCTTTTTGAAGCAGTTTGTGAACAGTGTTTTCTATTGGAGATGGTAAGTCCCTTTGTGGGGGACTTTGGGCTTTTTCACTTTGTAAACCTATAACATGCACAAAAAAGATATATAACACAATAAAGGAAAGGGAAAAAGCCAAAAACGCATAATATGAGCACTTTAAACTATTCCTTTAAAATAGCTTCTTTTTTTTCAAAGCTTTGGGGCGTAACTTTCTGATATTAATAAACATCCATTACATTCAAGCCATTGCCAAATGAATTTGCCACAAAGCTAATCAAGACTATCTCTCTGAAGAGTCCATCATGTTTTTTTAATCCTCCGTGTCCTCCATGGCTACCATGGTGGCTACTAGCAACTGTGTGCGATCATTGCATCATTTGGACGCGCTGACAGTGTTGTTGTCATTACTTAGAATTCCTCATGGGGGAGACAGAAACTACGCACTATAGCTTTAAACATCCTAATACCATAACATTTTCAGTTGAACATCAAAACTCAAATTACATGATAAATAAAACCATCCTTATGTAAGATAGGACACAATTACCTCTCAACTGCTGTGTGTTCTATGAGAATCTGTAGGCATCCTGACCTAAACTATATCAGATATCAACATGCAGCCTGTAATTCTGCCCCTCTGATCCTTCATTTACAGAATTCAAGACAGCCCAGGACTGGATGGCAGGCCACTGCATGAGGGGGAAAGGGACTAATCCCTGGCTGCGTCCTTAGTGATATGTCAGCGGAAATGCTCAAATGACTTTATCAGAAACGCTGCTGGACACCTAATGTCAGCCAAATATAAAACACCAGCCCCACCAGACAGATCCTGAAGCAGACATGCGGTCTGCTTGACAGTAAACACTGGAATCTGAAGTAAACAAAAGTAACCTCACAGTCACCACTGCCCTGAGTATATTAATTACATAAATAAAAGTAAAGACATGCCGGCAATCTTTGCACTCTATGTAACAAGCCATATTCAATTAATGGCTCTCTCGTAGGATGGTTAACTGAAACGACTATAGCTTAAAGAAGTAGATAGATAGATAGATAGATAGATAGATAGATAGATAGATAGATAGATAGATAGATAGATAGATAGATAGATAGATAGATAGATAGATAGATAGACCAGATTACACTGCACCACACCGGACCAAAAAACGCTCAGACTTGTGATGTAATGCAATCACGTTTGTATTGACACATAGAGCTACAGTATATGGCAGCCAGCTGGTAATAAACAATTTCATATAACAGTTAAACAGTAAGCGAGAAGTAGGCAATACAGTAACAGAATCTTGGTCCGGATCAGCTCTGCCTAGTATTACAGTTTAATTTGAGTTTTGCACTGAGTTTGGGAGAGCGAGGGGGCGGCTCTCTCTCGAACTGCTTCTATACTCTGAGTGTCTACATGCGGAAGTACAATGTGTCGTTCAAGCAACAGCCCTTGAGCAAGCAAAGACTTGAGCTGGGAGATGAGCACAGAGATCTGAAGAGGGAGGGAAGTTTACCAAAGTTAATTTACACATACATGTACTATCCACATTGTTATGATAGAAAGCTGGTTGAAAATAGGCAAAGTATCCCTTTAATAGAATCTGTCAAAATAAAAACATTAAAGGTCCAATGTGTAGGAATTTCTCCCATCTGCAATCAACTCTCTTGCACCACATGGTTCAAATTACATATTATAGCTACGGTAGCCTTCACGCTTCAATGCTCTTTTCAATATCCTTTTTCTTTTTCTGGGCGAAAAAGAAGACTCCTGTTCCTGAAATTTGGATTTTGAATACGTGCATGGACAGAGGCGAAGTGGCAATCGGGAGAGTCGGGACTTTTTCCGGTGGGCCGGTAGTGTTTCGAGGCCGCGAGGGCTGGTCTGATCGGTCGAACTAACCCGTATGGCGGGCCGCAGCAGCCTCTTATTTCCAAACATTCATCTCTCCCATTCATCTTTTTATGAGGGCTTGGTGCTCTATAGTTTGGTCTTTCTGTTGTCTCTCTCTCTCTCTCTCTCTCTCTCTCTCTCTCTCTCTCTCTCTCTCTCTCTCTCTCTCTCTCTCTCTCTCTCCCTCCCTCTCTCTCTCTCTTGCTGGGTCTCCTCTTAGTGTAGCCTGTGACTGGCTCTCCGGTTTTGGCGCCTAGTTGCACATCCCTTCAATTATACACCTGTTTCTGATCTGCACTCAACCAGCTTCTTAAGGAGATGCCAGATAACCAGTCCCAGCTGGATCGTTGAGTCAACTCTAGAGACTAGCCTCTTTCTTCACTCAAGCCTGGGATTGCCTGCCAACTCACGCTTCAGTAACAAACTCTGGGAGATACCGAAAATACCGGCGACGTCATCTTCCTTTCCCTTGCCATCCACAACCAGGACTCTAGCCCAATAACCATCTGCTCCACTAACCGCCTGCCACTTGCCTTGCCTTTTGGTTTTAAATAAATCTCCAACTTAACCTATTTTGTGTCTGGTCTGCTTCTGAGTTACAGCCTAATTCTGACAAAAGTTAAGGCTGGTAAACTTTTAATGTGAAACACTAGTGCAGTAAATGTTGAATGCCATTGAATTCACTTACATGCACATTAGTATGCTGGTTTGTGTCTTAACCTGGTTTTGATCTTGTTCAGAATATGGCATACATACATAAAGCATGAGAAACCGGGTTATAAATTTCCCTGTAATGATCATAGCAGTATCCAGGTTCCGGATCATCTGCTGTCTTTGTCTGTGTCTCGATTGCTGAACATCTCAGCTAATTATTTCTGTAGCGACTGTGTTACCACAGCAAATACAATAATAGCAAATTAGAAGCAACTGGAAGTTATTAATTATTGAAAAAGAGATACTGAAAAAGGTGATGATACTAATGGAATTCTTGTCTGTGGAAATATACATTATCATGAATTTCTCAAGACAATAGGCAATCTTGGAACCCATGGGCTATTGGTCTGATGACAATTTAACCTCTGGGGGCAAAGGACAATATTTTGGGGGTTCTGGTGTAGCCAGTAGATATCCGGATATGGGGTATCTGAGCCAAGACTTCCTCTTCCATATGCCAGTCATTGTTGCAGTCAGATTACCAACTTGAGTCAGCAAGAATGGAGTTGGGAGTTGAGAGACAACGTCTATGACTGTATTGTCTCACAATCTCTATAAACAGACATCTGCATATGAATGCAGATACATTTTTATAAGAGCTAAATCATCAGATGATGCCACTTTTGCTCTCCACACAATTCAGAATTGCATACGAGAGCTTAGAGGAGTGATGTTCAGAATGTTACCTCCGGTTTAATTTTCAGTCATTTCATGTTATCACTACAGATCGAACCAAAACGATGAAAAAATTTTTTAAATAAACCTTTGAGCAGTCAGTTAGTCTGGATCAACCAAAGTACATTTCCAGGATAAAGCCTGAAATCAGGCTTTGCACCTCACCTTCCGCTCTTTGTGTTGCCATTCTCAAAATCCCTTTTGCTACAGGAAACAACAACAAACTAGAAAACTACATGCTGAAAATGACAAATATTTGGATAATAATAAAGCAGGACTGCTCTTCACCCATTGAAAACAGAAAGACTTGAATTGTGAAAGGGTTAGGCTTAGTCTTTGATGGTAACTAAAGACCCCATACCATTTGAGAATTTATGATATGTAGTTGAGAACCTGCCAAAATTATAATTACTCTAATCTAATTACTATAATGTATTAATTAAAATCCACTATTGCTATTTTGTAATGTAGTAAAAGTGGAGAACAAAAATCGATTGCATTCTTCTTCACATCCCTGATCCAATGACTAGTAAATGAGTGCTTGTGAAACACAAATATGGATTGTGGACTGTTGTACCAGATGCAGAACACAGGCCCACACACAGTGTGCCATGAATAGCAGTCACGTGGCCCTTGCTATGCTGTACTGTACAGTATGTAGGTTGATTTCTTCCTCCACCATTAGCATCACTTCAAAGCTTTTTTTTTGCTGCTCCAGTCCCCTGGGTTCCTTCGTCCTCTTTTCAAGGCTTGTCTCACATCAACAGCTATGCAGTGAGCTCAATTGAACAATGCATCTGTGTGAGCAAAATTACTATGAACAATCTCTGGCTTAGCACTCCCACATAACACTAGTTCATTAGGCTCACGTTGTACCACAAACTGTAAGTATTTTTGCCACGACACCATTAGCAACATGAAATATGATGCAATGCCTAAGTAAAAAGGAGTCTCAGATTCTTTCTAAAAATCATGAGCCTGTAAACTGAACTTGAACATCTGAGGGCCTGCATGCCTCAACCAAGGTTGTAATGAGCTACTATAAAAAAAGGAACTAAGAAACTAAGCATGTCAGCCTAGTCTCAGACAAAATTATAGAAATATTTGAAGAAAAGCACATCATGGGTCACTATTAAAGAGACCAGTCAGACACTAAGTGACATGGCCTGCACAAACAATAAGTTATAAAGTAACATAATAAAGGCCAGCATGTTATATTGCCTGTACTATAGGCTGAATCCCAATCCTCCCCTTAGCCCTTCCCCTTAACCCTTGTTGTGCGCGTTCACGTGAGAGCTAGTGCTGTCCCAATACTCATCTTGATCGAGGGATAGGGCAATGGGGAAGGGCCAGATGTCCCTTCAGACCAAGTGAGGACGCAAGCTTACTTGGCCAGCCAGGGGTATTCAGATACATTGCGCAACAAGGAACATGGCTGCTAGATCGACCAGAGACCCATACATGTAAGTATTCTCGGCTTAAAGAATTGATTTAATTACGATGGTGTTGTTTTGTCCCGTACATATACAGTTGCAACCATGTTCTTAATTGAAACATTTTTAAAAATCGCTAGCTTGCTATGCTAACGCTAACGTATAACGTTACCGCATTTCTCTGCCTTGAAAAGACTCCATGCATGTCTACAGTGTTAACTAAACTCCATTAGTAGTGAATTCCGTTTGATATCAGTGCATAACACTACTTGCTTTGGAGACGTCGATACGTGCTTTACATATACCGTCCTGTATCACACAGGGACGCAGAAGGAACCCGGCAGGTGATCCACTTTTAGGCTGAAAACGAGCAGAAGCTTCTTAAATCAAAATATGCTGCAAAGCAACTATGGGAGTGAGTCATGCGTTCATGTTGTAGCCATTCATTATTGTATTGGTACTGTATTATTGTAATCATTTGTAATGCATTCCTGTTCCTGTACCTGTACATTGTTGTTGGTTATGATACAGGCGGTAAAGGTTACTGGCCATCAGGCATCAGACTGGTCTGGAATTTCTGAATAGCTGTAGGTGTTTTGTGGTCTTGCGTGTCTTTTTTGAGTTTTATACATTTGAGTGCCTTTTTATATGTGTGTGTGTGTGTGTGACATGTAAGTTATGATTTTAATAGATGATAATGGTTCTGTAATATAATGTATTTTTATATAATGTTTTTGCCTGTTGTGTTTACTTTATTGGGCAATAAAGACAGATTTCTATTAACAAAGAAAGTGTTTCTGAACATCAATGACATTCAAAACAGTGATAACTGAAACAGATAAACACACCCTGCAGTGTGTATAAAAATATGTATTACAAACCAACCTAAGTAGTACACAAATAAGAACATCTGCACCACCAAAGTGAACATAAAAGAACTATAAAATATATACATGTAACATGCATATGACACTGTTGTCAAAACCCACGGAATAGACATACACACACTTGCAGACAGCATCTTGGAAGTTTGTGATCAATACTGTATGGTGACATAACCGTAACCAAGTGGTGTCCCATTTCATAGGGATATGTTTTCACCCCTAGCCATTGCCACTTGGTTCGAGGGACAAGGGCTAGGGGTAAGACAAAGGGGAAGGGTTAAGGGGCAGAAATGGGATTCAGCCATAGTCTCATAGAAAAAACGGGCAGGGGTTGTTTGCATTTCTTTAAACAAATACAATTGTCTTGGGCGGCACTAAAGTAAGTTCCAGACGCAGCAAGCGTGGCTTTTCAAAATGTTGAAGTTAACTGTTCACACAATACAGTAAAGTGAGCTTTATAAATTAGCTGGATACATGGTTAAACATAATTTGCTCTTACCAATGTATTGATGTGAACATATTCTTTGTAAATCTTTACCAAGCAGACTTGTGTTGTTGCACGATGCAAAGTTTCCTTAAAACTTGCCATTTTCAGCCTGTAAAATTACTCAGAGGTTCCAGTTAATGTTGCTCGATCCGACCAGAGTTTAAAGTTGGTACTATGATTGCCACTGCTCATCATACCAACTGCTATAATTATTATGAATCATATTTCTCCATATCTGTATATCTGTATCAGTGTCTCCGTGTCCCAAATGGCAGCGGCAGATGGCCGCCCACCAAGAGCCAGGGTCTGTCCGAGGTTTCTGCCTGTAAAAAGGAAGTTTTTCCTCACCACTGTCGCACCAAATGCTTGCTCTTTGGGGACAAATTGGGGGAAATTCTTGGGTTTTTGTGAATTATAGATTGTGGTCTAGACATACTCTATCTGTACAAGTGTCTTGAGATGACTCCAGATGTTGTTATTTAACACTATAAATAAAATTGAATTCAAGTTAACACAACGAAAGCTGAAAATAAGGGACATCCAGTGGAACTTGAGGCGGCACTGGAACTATCCCATAAATGAACCGTTATTGATATAGACTGCCTGTACTATAATGGCTCACATGGTAAATTCACCATAGACCACACATTCTGCCAGTACAACATATGTCATAATCACCTCTCTGCTTTTAAATAAAATGCTGTAAATGATTTCACCTCACAATAGTACAATAACATGTCATACATACAACCTATCTTTTAAACATACTTACCATTATTATTATTATTATTATTATTATTAACATGGTTTCAGCTTTTTTAGCTGACATCCAACCTGCATCACTATTCATCACCTCCACAGCACAAAACCCCAACATCCATGTATTGCTTTTGTTACTAATGTTGCTCATCTACACACTGTGTGAGAAACATAATGTTTTTGTTAACATTAAAGCATGTAAACAACAACCCAAAACATAAATATGAAGTATGAACCTTAAAATTAGCATAATATGGGACCTTTGAGGCCTGGTTCTGTCTGCCATTAAAGTAAATAAAGCCCCCAGCCACTATTAAATCACATTTGTACATAAATACACCTAACCGTTTTTAATGATATCCCTCTCCTCTGCCAAAGACCAAAAACTAAGAATGAATAAGTAATAATAGTAACACTGGTAGCATTGCTTTCTGTTCCCCTTAAGTGCCTGGTTGGGTGGCATGAATATGTGAGAGGGAGGCATTAATTATGACTAACAGCATAAGGGGCTGGACATTTTAGGACCGTGACATACTAACTAAAACTAAACAACAAACTAAAATGTTAGTGAGAAAACAGGGGAATGCTGTCAAATGCTTTTAAAAGATGTAACATTATGGGGCAGGCACTCTGGATCCTGGAGGCCGTTGATATTCACTCATCAATCCTCCCAGAACACACTGATTTTTACAAAGGACAGTTTATAGAAATAGTGGCTAAAAATACCAAGAAAACAGTGCCAGGTTGTATAATATAAGCCTGTGTGTGTGTGTGTGTGTGTGTGTGTGTGTGTGTGTGTGTGTGTGTGTGTGTGTGTGTGTGTGTGTGTGTGTGTGTGTGTGTGTGTGTGTGTGTGTGCGTGTGTGTGCGTGCGTGTGCGTGCATGTGCATAATGAGAGGGAACAGGGAATCAGCTGGTTGATTGGGCAGTGGTGGGACAGAGCTTCTTTCATTAGGGAGCAGGAACAACACAACAACAGAGACCACGAGAGGCGCCTGCTCTGCCAAAGCAAATAGGATCGGCTTTTCATTCAATCTACCTGTTTTCCATTAAGTTAATTAAGGTACACAGAACTGGAGAGACAAACAAACAAAAGTAAAGCATCCTCCCTTTAGGCACAGGCACTCAGAATGCAAGAGAGGCAAAGGGAGGTTAAGGAAGCCAGATTGGGCTAGGGGAGCCTCTAATTGGCTCAAGGGCCATGGTGCAGTGAGTGGTAGTGTGTCAGCTGCGGCTCACCAGCACTGACACAGTAACCCTCTGATAGGCCTGCTATCAAAGAGGGAGGAGGTGTGTGTGTTTGTAGAGGTGGGGTTCTTTTTTCTTCCTCCTCACTTCCTGCTCTCTGCATCCATCAATCTCTCTCCATTTGTTTTACCTTTATACTAGTCATGTCCAAATTAAGCTTGTAAAGCTTTTCCATTGTTTTCAGAGCCCAATAGATTGCGTTCTCTGTTCAGCAAAGGGTTGAAAGCACACTGAATTGCCATTCCTTGACCCTTTTCTTTAAACCAAGAGCGCCATCTAGTTAGGTAAACAAATACAACTAATGGTTCATGAAGCTTCATTCACTACTTTATATGTCTTGCTGTTTTTATTCTCACATCTCCATTTTTAAACATACTGTCGACTGTACAGAAGCATACTGAGCTTAACATGTTGCTTAACATGCTTGTTTTCATTCATTTATCTTTCATAAACAAACATGGGAATGTACCTGATCACTGAAGCTTCCTGTTTATGTGTTCTGCTAATTGTTTGCTGGTATCACAGACACCACATCAGTTTATTTCCTTGTGAGTGAGGCTGTATTAAACCAACCCCAGTCTCCCAGAGGAACGCGCTGTTTGTCGGTAGGTTTTTAGTAATGGTAATGCAGGTTTTGAATTTGCAGCACATAGTACCAGTACAATATTAGCTAAGGAGTACTAGTTACTCTCTGGGCTTCATACAGTGTAATTAAGCTGCCATGTATAGAGCTCAACAGTGGCCGCCCACTTTTTAAAAGGCTTTGGTTCCGAAAGCAATTTTTCCCATTTATTCACTTAATTGAGTGAAATCCTTCTATAAAGAGTTTTAAGCCTGGAAGCAAGCCAGCCAAACATATAAACATTTGATTCAGCGCAAAACAATTGTAGAAAAGGCAAAGGTACAACACTGTGTACATAAACCATAATAGAGTTCAGTGGTAGCAGCTCACTAGCCATTCACACGTTCAATAAACATTTCCATGGTTTATTGTTAGCATTCCCATGGTAACAGTGAGCTCGACCAATCAGAGACGTTGCTGATATGTTGCTCTTGGGGAGAGATTTGCGGTAGCGCGAGCTAATTACTAGTGGGAACAGGCTGAGAAAGACAAGAACATTTTGGAGCTGCTTTTTAGATCCATAAAATTTGCCAACGGATGGAGTTTTATGGCAGATAATGATGGAGCAGATGGCGAGCAGACATAGAATTTGCCCAGGGCAAGTGAGTGGCTTCAGGTAAGAGATAACTGGATGTCCGACACCATTCAAAATGAAATATTAAAAGAGTCCAGAGAGAAATTGTGTCTGAGTCAAGGGAGCTGATGGAACCACCAAAGCTAGTAAGTCTGAGCAGTTTTCCTGTAATTCCTGTAAGCACGTGTACATACATAGTCATGCGCATACATTATACTTTGCAACACCACTGCATAAAGTGCAGCTGCATAAAGTTATAACCTCAGATCAGCACTGGTCAGAAACTCCCATGGAATACCTTGGACTTAATAAAACAAATAAGAGATATGCTGATAGATAATCAAATGATTCTGTATGATTGGAATCGTTTTGTCGAAGTAGATTTTATGAGTAATTAATTAATGGCTTATATGTGTTCAAACTGTGGAGTGAAATCCTGTTTTCCCAGAAAAACTTGTGCTAATTAAAACCTTAGTTACTGAAAATAAAGGGCTATCGCTTTCGGTGAGATATTACGGAAGCCGAGAACGGCCATGGATTTCTTTCTTTTTTTATGCACTGTTATCTCGTGATAACGACTTATTAATGCATGATCTCGATATAACAGTTTGTTTTCCCGAAAAAAAAAATTGTTTTCTCAAGATGTTTTTTTTATGGATTTTTTTTCATGCACTATTATCTTGTGATAACGACTTATTATTTCGTTATCTCGATATAACAAAGTTTGTTTTCTCAAGATTTTTTTTTTGTTTTCTCGAGATGTTTTTTTTAATGGATTTTTTTTGCCTACGACACCCTTCCATTTAAAGGAACACGCCGACTTATTGGGACATTAGCTTATTCACCATAACCCCGACAGTTAGACAAGTCGATACATACCCTTCTCATCTCCGTGCGTGTCATAACTCTGTCTGACACCTCCACCATTAGCTTAGCCTAGCACAGATCCTGGAGGTAACCGGCTCCAACTAGCCTACTGCTCCGAGTAAGTGACAAAATAACGGCAACATGTTCCTATTTACATGTGATTTACATGTTGACTTTCTGAGAATATAGTTCCCAGTTTGTATACAGTTAGAAGATGGCTGTGTCTCAAGTGACGTTGTTATTTGTACATGCTGTGACTATACAAATCACAACATGTAAATAGGAACATGTTGCCGTTATTTTGTCACTTACTCGGAGCAGTAGGCTAGTTGGAGCCGGTTACCTCCAGGATCTGTGCTAGGCTAAGCTAATGGTGGAGGCGTCAGACAGAGTTATGACACGCACAGAGATGAGAAGGGTATGTATCGACTAGTCTAACTGTCAGGGTTATGGTGAATAAACTAATGTCCCAATAAGTCGGCGTGTTCCTTTAAACTGGGGAATGGGGCTCCATAAGCGGATAGAAATCTGCCGTTTCTCCCTCCTCATCTCCGGTCAAATACTCGGGAAAAATCCCACCACGACACCCTTCCATTTAACCCGAGGAATGGGAATCCATAAGCGGATAGAAATCTGCCGTTTCTCCCTCTACTTCTCTGGTCAAATACTCGGGAAAAATCCCACCACGACACCCTACCATTTAACCCGAGGAAGGAGCTCCATGAGCGGATAGAGGTCTGCCCTTTCTCCCTCCTCTTCTCCGGTCAAATACTCGGGAAAAATCCCACCACAACACCCTTCCATTTAACCCGAGGAAGGGGCTCCATGAGCGGATAGAGGTCTGCCGTTTCTCCCTCCTCTTCTCCGGTCAAATACTCAGGAAAAATCCCACTAAAACAGCCTTCAATTTAAGCCGGAGAAGAGGAGGGAGAAACGGCAGACCTCTATCCACTTATGGAGCCCCATTCCCCGGTTTAAATGGAAGGGTGTTTTAGGCAACAACAAAAAAACAAATCCATAAAAAAAAAAAAACATCGAGAAAAAAAAAAAAATCTTGAGAAAACAAACTTTGTTATATCGAGATAACAAATTAATAAGTCGTTATCACAAGATAACAGTGCATAAAAAAAATAAATCAATGGCCGTTCTCGGCTTCCGTAAGATATGATACAATTTTTTATTTTATTTTTTAGTGGAACCTGTACAATAAATACCCTACTCTGTCATTGCAGTTTTTTTTTCCTTTTTCCACATTTTTTTGTTGCCTCGGCATTTGTTGCCATTCGTCTCTGCATAGATGAAGAATGGCAATGATTATCTGGCCACCAATGCAAAGTGCATATAAAAAATTCAACAAACTCATTGACTTAGAGTGTAACACTTCATGGCCATATTGGAATCAATCAATCAACATTTATTTATATAGCACTTTACAGTAACCAGTAGGTATCCAAAGTGCCAAACCAAGAATAAAACACGTATTGTACAACATATCATACAATTAAAAGAATGAAACATAGAAAACAGTAAAATCAGAAAAGGTTACATAGAAATAGGAAAGGGAATGAAAAAGGGCTTCTCTGACTTCACTGACACACAGCTCAGTGTCTCTATTTTTATATCTCTATACACCCTCCTGGTCATTCAGTGGCCCACAGGGGCTACCCACCGAGACAAATACTGCAGGTTGTTAACTAAAATATTAGAAATTTAAGAAATAGCAGCCATGGAATAAGCTGCTTATGCTGAATGTTCACACAGAGAGCAGGCCCAGCCTCATGATCTATTTAGAGCCAGAGCACAGCAGTATTTCCGATGAGAAAAGTATATTCTGATTAAAAGATGACATCTCAAAAGCTTTTCTTTTGACCGATTTTCCTTCCGCAGTTGTGTGACCTCATTTCATGAAACAAAGAGAGTTTCTTGTCTGCCTGGATAATCTGTTTTGAGAGGATCCTCATGTTACGGATACAATGTGGTGAAGGAGAGATACAATAACAGAAACTGCGTAGTAGAGGGCATAGAGGCTGTAAAGGGTAAGCACAAAGCATACCATTTCTACAAACCCAATTTGGTCCCATACATTTAGTACAGTACTGTTTAGTGTAATTTAATTACATTTTTTTACAAGGTGCCAGTTTTGCTCTCATCTTGACAAATTTTCACAGAGGCCATTCTGATTTTTATTATTTTACCAATTCTAAACAAAATTGCCAATTAGCTGATTTACTGATGAATTGTTTAAGTTAACAATCAGGTAAAAAAAATATTAAGTCTATTCTATTGTAGCTTGTTTATTATGTATAGGTTTTTAGATTAAACTAGACAGAAAAAGTCATACAGAAATAAAAAGCCTCATAGACGCATCAATAGTTACATAAGTAAGTTGATCTTCGTCAAAACATACACAACAACAGAAAACGATAATCTACAAAAAGGACTATAACATCAATTCCCCGGTTTAAATGGAAGGGTGTTTCACCCAAAAAATAATATGTAATGAAAAAAACATAAATAAAATAAGCTATCATGTAATTATCTTTATATTTCTGTGATTCCTTTCTTAAATTACAAGATCATTCACCTACAGTAAAAATAATTGGTATGCAAAGCCATGCAGCATTTCTCTTTTTTGTATTCATTTATATGAAATGTGTGTATGCCACATCAGTTGCGGTTGAAAGCACTGGAAAAGCTATAAAGTCGGATTTAAATAGTGATTTTGTCAAACTACCAACAAGTAGTTGCAGCCTCTTTTGGTCAGTTGGCAATGCATATAGTGTTTTTTTTAAGCCAAGGAGCCCTTACCTGAGAGTGAGATGGATCAGGGTCCCCTACTACTAATATTATAAAATTAAAATATAAAAATTGAAATTGAAAATTGAAAATTGAAAAATGTAGTTGCATATTAAACCAGGCCTACAATAACGTGTGGGCGGCCTTATACATACCTTTTAAGTGCATAGAATACTAAGCTATTAATATTTGTTGGCATGGTTTTATCAATTGTTATAATGTTAAAAATACATGTGGGAGAGTGAATCCTTAGGGCTACCTTAGTGATTTCCTTACCTAGAGACTGGCAAGCCTGTCAGTTTGCTTTTATCACAAATAGGCTGATTTATATTTGCTAATAATATGTTGGATTCATGTTAAGACATTTTCATTTAAAAAAAAAAAAAATAACAATAATTTGGTGGCCCCCCTGCATTTTTCTTATTTATAGAGTAATTAAATAATATTGACAGGTTCAATAACATTAATTAAAAAATATCTTTGGAACCCTATTAAAATCAAGTGCAAGATAAATAATGTGTGCCCAGTGTACTGTTGTATTCCTCTCTGGATCCTGAGTGTCTGGGCCCAATGCCAAAGGCCTGCTCATTTATTCATGATTTCTGATCCCGTCTCGTATGGCCTATACCCAATCCTGGCTCTGACAGGTCAGCACTCACAGAGCCAGACAGCAGTCCCTCAAGACTGAGCTCATCAACATTTCCTGTCCTCTCCCCGCCTCTCCCTCCTCTCTGTGCCAGAACTGTGTGGTGGCCTCGTACAGACCTGTTTCATTGTGTTTACAACGAATGAGGTTAGTTCAGCTCCTACTCAGTCAGTTGGGAGGATCATTTGAGCTTCTGTTTGGGTTTGTTGATGCTAGCTTGTGCATTCTCATTTGTCACATAACACAATGGGACAAATATTTACTTTGGGTAGGTTAGGTTTGACCTGGTTAATCGTTCGACCCTATCAGCACCAGCACTAGCGTGCCCCATGATCACCATTAAATTAAAGCAAATTAAGTAGGCTAGTTGAGCAATAAATGAAATAAACATGTTATAATATAATAACAAAATAATGCCTTCAGGATAATTACAGCATGTCAACTCAGTTTTGTTGCTATTTAGTGAATGGTCTGATAAGTTATAGTAAATAAATGAATACATAAACCCCCATCAAAAAAGGGCTGCAGTTTTTAAATTATTATTATCAATTAAACATAAAAATAGGTTAGAAAATAATAAGTATTCCATAGCTACAACCCCAAATCAGAAAGAGTTGGGACAGTATGGAAAACACAAATAAAAAAAAGAAAGTAGTGATTTCTAAATGTACTTTGACTTGTATTTCACTGCAGACAATGTGAACACAAAATATTTCATGTTTTGTCTGGTCAACTTAATTTCATTTATAAATATACATCCTTTCCTGTCATTCAGACCTTCAACACATTCCAAAAAAGGTTGGGACAGGAGCAATTTAGGGCTAGTAATCAGGTAAATTGGTTAAATAATGATGTGATTTGAAACAGGTGATGTCAACAGGTGATTGTAATTATGATTTGGTACAAAAGCAGCATCCAAGAAAGGTCTAGTCTTTTAGGAGCAAAGATGGGCTGAGGATCGCCAGTTTGCCAACAAATACGTGAGAAAATTATTGAAATGTTTAAAAACAATGTTCCTTAAAGAAAGATAGGAAGACATTTGCTTATTTCACCTTCAACAGTGCATAACATAATTAAAAGATTCAAGGAATGTGGAGGAATTTCAGTGCGTAAAGGACAAGGGCGCAAGCCTAAGCTGAACAACCGTGATCTCCGATCCCTCAGGCAGCACTGCATCAAGAATCGTCATTCATCTATAAGCGATATCACCACATGGGCTCAGGACTACTTTGGCAAACCTTTGTCAAGTACCACAATACGTAGTTACAGCCACAAATGCCAGTTAAAACTGTACTGTGCCAAAAGGAAGCCCTATGTTAACAGTGTCCAGAAGCGCCGTTGACTTCTCTGGGCTCGGAGGCATCTGGGATGGACCATCACACAGTGGAAACGTGTAATGTGGTCAGATGAATCCGTATTTCAGGTATTTTTTGGGAGAAATGGACGCTGTGTGCTCCGGACCAAAGAAGAAAAGGATCATCCAGACTGTTACCAGCAACAAGTCCAAAAGCTAGGGTCTGTCATGGTATGGGGTTGTGTCAGTGCCCTTGGCAAAGGTAACTTGCACTTCTGTGATGGCACCATTAATGTTGAAAAGTACATAGAGATTTTGGAGCACAATATGCTGCCTTCAAGAAGACATCTTTTCCAGGGATGTCCATGAATATTTCAACAAGATAATACAAAACCACATTCTGCACACATTACAAAGTCCTGGCTGCGGTGGAAGAGGACACGGTTCTTGATTGGCCTGCCTGCAGTCCCGACCTGTCTCCAATAGAGAATGTGTGGCGCATTTTGAAGCGCAAAACGAAGACCCCGTACTGTTGCCCACCTTAAGACTTGTTTGCAGCAAGAATGGGACAAAATTACACCTGAAACACTTCATCACTTGGTGTCTTCAGTCTCTAATCGTCTTTTAAGTGTTGTGAAAAGGAATGGCAACATTACAAAGTGGTAAATGCTTTACTGTTCCAACATTTTTTGAAATGTGTTGCAAGAACCAAAATAGGAATTTTGTTTTTTTGAAAAAAAAAAACAATAAAAATCATGAGGAACACATTAAATTATGTGCTGTTGTTTTTCCATACTGTCCCAACTTTTTCTGATTTGGGGTTGTAGATAGTAAGGGTTGTTGATTGGCTGTTAGTTCACTGCAGCACTTATAGTTATCTTCTCTTACAGTGACTGCCTCGCTGATCTCACAATTGTTAAAATGCTGTTAGCTACTTTTGCTTAGCCATTAGCAATGGCTAATCCCTCTCCCTCTCCTGCTCTCCTTTGCTTGGTGTGTCAAATGTTTAGCTATTCCTCTGCCTCTTTTAGTGAGGAGGTGAGGCTTAGTGAGTTTGAGGCACAGCTGCGCACCATGGAATCAAGAACGTATGCTTCCATAGCTAGCCAGCTTAGCGTAGCTGGTGCGGGCCAACATACTATGGTTTCTGTTAGCAGTCCCCCGGCAGGCCCCAAGCAGCCTGAGGCAAGTGGGTGACTATCCGAAAGAAGCATAGCACTAGCTCTGAACTGGGGAGCGCGCAAGGCGGCGGTCGCGCTAAACCGGAGCCTATGGCTAGCCGCCTACATCTTCACATTTCTAAGTTTTTCCCCACTCAGTGACACACTCACTGAGAAGCCAACTCTGGTTATTGGGAGCTCTATACTGCGGAACGTGAGGTTGGTGGTTCCAGCGGCTGCAGTCTTGTGCGTCCCTGGGGCCAGAGCGGGCAATGTGGAATCCTATCTAAAGCTGCTGGCTAAAGATAGCCGGAAATACAGTAAGATCATACTCCACGTAGGTGGTAATGATATCCGATTATGCAAATCGGAGATCACTAAAATTAACGTTGAGTCACTTTGTGCATATGCAAAGACAATGTCGGAGTTTTCTCTGGATCCCTGCCAAACCTGATCCGCGATGACATGTACATGTCATCCCTCCATTGTGGTTGTCGGGTTGGTGCCCAGCTAATGATGTGGGCTACACAGATAACTGGAGGGCGTTCTGGAAGGAGGCGCTCTCATATCAAAAAATCTGACCGAATCTATTATCAGTCATAAATCAACCAAAGTTTGATATTAGCAATCAGAGGTGCAGTGCTACGCGCTCCTGTTCATGTTGCACAGACATTTTAATTGCATGTTGCATCTGTTAAGAGGCAGAAAGGAACTCTAAAGTTTGCCCTGACCCCTGCTGTTTTAGCTGAATGGAACCTATTGGAGCCAGCTGCAGCTTCTCCGTGTTGCCTGCACCTTATTTTTCTATTTGGGGGTTAATCATGCTTTTAATTTTTCTCTAAAGAATTTACAATTTAGAGGGTGTAAACAGGTGTATACATTATACTAATATATTGTTGCCATGGAGTCAGTTAGTTAGCTGTGGGCAATAACGTAAGCCTGTTTTTTAGCCGGTCTTTGGTACCAAGTCGGTACCAAAATTCTGAAAATGTGACGGTACTCGTTTTTCTACAGTACCGTAGGTACCGAGGGATGCAATTCTTCTGGAACCAATGGGGGCAGTATACGCCTACAGGTGTTCTAGTTTGCCGCTAAATGCTGGAGAAAAAGAAGAACGCCAACCAGCACAGAAAAACAGAACGTCTCATCTCTGTTGCTTGGCCGCAGTCAGCCTCTGGCTTTACCGTAACAGCAACAGCTTTCCCGACTTCATCTGAAGCTCCCAAACAGAAAGTCTGTTTCTCTCTGCCATTGTCTGTCACACCCTAACGGTAGCTCCAATAGCTAACATTAGCAGGTGATGGCGCAGTGAATGTGACACATGCCTTTGGTGTGGGAAAACCGGGTTCGATTCCCACTGCGATACATCAACCAATGTGTTCCTGAGCAACACACTTAACTCCTAGTTGCTCTAGAGCAACTATATATATAGCAATTGTAAGTCGCTTTGGATAAAAGCGTCAGCTAAATGACATGTAATGTAACTTTAGCGCTAGTTTTAGCGGATCTCTATCACCAGCCCAGTTCTATGTGAAAAAACAAAAACGGCTGAGAGAAACAGACATAACTAAGTATGCTTGCTGTTTGGGAGTTCCAGGTGAACTCGTAGAAGATGTTACCGTACACTGGCTGTGTGGTGATGCCAGGATTCGGAGCAGCGGGCTGTTGGTCCAGAAGACTAAAGTTTTCTCCTGATTACATGTAAATCACGCTCTCCGTGCCCGCTCCAGTCCACACCCAAACAGTGACTGAACGTTGAAACAAAACAAAATAACACTGAAAAGAAAAGACTGACACAAGACTTTCTAATATGTTTTGGTGTTTCATTTGAAGGAGAACTGTGCACACTGGTGCAGGAAATGCTAATCTCACCCAGATGGTCATGTGTTAGTTTAGGCAGGTGGAGGGCATATGGATGACAGACCACTAACCCAAATGCTGCCTCCGCCACCTAGGAGAAGGCTCAGAAGGCCTGGCATGCTGCATGTACTTCCTCCCAGCCTGCCAAAGTCACACACACTCACTCTGTCCAAGGCAGATCACTCAGGAGTATGAACACTAGACTCATACATATCCACTCATACAGCCTTTCTAGGAGAAAATTGAGGCTGAAGAACTAGCAGGCATGACTATATAATCCCAGCTTTAGGGATGTTCAGGGAGATGCAGAATCAATGGCAAATGAGGGGACAGTGCAGCCGTCCATAGCAACAGATGAGAGCCTAACTCATCTAAGGACTCATCTAGGCAGGAGGGGGGAGCAGATGGAGCAGAGTGACGCTGTGCATCACCCTTTCTACCTCTAGCCTTTTATTCCTTGCCGGGCTGCTGTGACTGACTCAGTGGCTACTCCTTTACTGACCGTCACAACAGTAGGTCAGGCTAACTGTGACATTAAACCAACACCGGGCCGTAGAACACCACAAAGGCAGGCACTGCTCACTCTAGCAGCAAGGCTATGTCTGTTTGAAGCAAAGGTTTGTGTCTGGATTACTAACCATCAACAGTGGTGTTACCTTCCTCTTGCTCACTCTGTTTTCTCTCCAGGTGATTGAGATGATTGCTTTCCACCTGTGTTTGGAGTTGGCCAATCAGCATTTGAGGTGGCAGTCTATAAAAGGAGGACTCCTGAGAAGTGTGAGGTCTCTCTTGCTCTGCGCTACCTGCTGGTTGACAGTCCTGTTCCAGGACTGTCCTTTAAGCTGTGGCTTTTGTGTGGTAATTAAACTGTAGAGTTTTGTGAGGTGGAGGTTGAGGACCGTAGGTAAGTTGGGGTACCCTGTACATTTTCTGCACGTAGTTAATCTTTGTATAGACACACCAGATTTAGTGGTTGTTGCCACCTGTGTACTTTTGTCTTTATCTGTTTTTAGAGAAGCAGGTTAGCTCTTTTGTTTGACTTGTTTTAGTTTGTAGAGCTAGTTGTGAGGTAGGCCCAGTTTTGTTATATTAATTTCATTTGTTTGGCACAACCTCCAGGTCCCATCCTCCACCATCCTATTGTGAGATATTGTCCATGTTTGGAATAAAAACCACATTTTTCACTTCTACACTGACTCTTTATTGATTGTCGTGTTACTGTCCCCGAATCCATTGAAGGGGTCGTAACACAAGTGGGGGCTCGTCCGGGATATTATTTCCTGAGGTAAGATAATCAATGTTGATGTGTCATTGTTGTTGTGACATTAGTAGCAATGGGATTCGAGTTACAGGACTTTATTGATAGTCCTAGTCTTGAGAAAGTTGATTCATGCCGCAAGGATGATCTACTGTGTATTGCATCGTACTACAATGTTCATGTTAAAAATATGGTGTTAAGAAAGAAATCAAAAACAAGGTAGTGGAAAAACGAATTCAGTTGAAAATCCTTGATGTTTCTAACGTTGAGCATACTAGTGCAGTGAGTTCTCCTGATGATCCTGTGTTGGGAGCATGTGCTTCATCTGTGCTAGAAAAACGGGGAGAAACAATAGTCGCAACTCCGAAAGAAAAGGCTGAACATCAACCTTTTCCCGTAACCATGCCTCGCTATGAACCTTTTTCCCCAGTGTTTCCTGGATCCAGTGTGAATGCTAGGCTAAGGGTTCGTCTGACCTGCCTTCAGCTGGAAGCAAACGAGAAAGAGATGGTGTGTAAAGCAGACTACACCCTACAGGTACGCAAGTTAGAAATTGATGTTGAGAAGGAAGTCAAGTTACGGTAGCTTGAGGTAGAGGCCATGAAAATCACTTCTAGTCAGACCAAATCCACATTTTCTCACATTAAGTCACACCAGAAAGGTTTTTGTCAGTAAAAATATTGCATTAGTGCCAACATTTCGGGAGGCCAAGGTTGACTCGTACTTAAATGCATTTGAGAGAAGTAGCAATTCTCTTAAACTAGTAGTATTAAACTGGCCTAGAGACATGTGGCCTATCCTACTTCAATGCAGGCTAGTAGGTAAAGCACAAGAGGTTGTGTTGTCTCTTTTCATTAGAAGAAAGTTTGGAATATGATGTGCTTAAAGAGTCAATTTTGCGTGCGTTTGAGCTTGTGCCAGAGGCTTGCAGACAAAAGTTCAGGAACCATAAAAATCAAGAAACATGAAATAACAAACAAGACTAGGGCAGCCTCCTCTTAGTCAAATAGCTGAATCATTGGTTGTTAGGGTCTCTGTTGATGGAGAACTTTTTGTTAATGTGTTGCTTTTTGCACACTTTTAGCCACTTTTTGATAGTGCTAGCCACATCTCTGCCGCATTAATACTCACAAACATAAGCCCTAAATTGGGGCACCCTGGTAACCAAGGGTCTACCAGTTAAATTGCTTAAGTTGTTCATGAAATCTCTGTGGCCCTGGTTTCAAATCTGCCAGGGTCCTTTGTTGTATGCCCTCTCACCCCTTTTTCCTGTCGCTGTCTACTTTCTGCTAATAAAAGGCAAAATGTCCCCTGAAACACTCATTTGCACTTATTTGTGAGAAGCAAATGAGTCTGGAGACAGAATTTGACAAATGTTTCAATTACATCAACTCACTAAATAGTCAAAGAAGTCCTTTGACTATTAGTTGAGGACTATCCTCTTACATTCCTTGCTGTTTTAACCCATTAAAAAGTAAGTCTCAAAATGAATTCAGTAATTAAAGTTGTCCGTAAGATTTTAATGTAGTTAATTGTCAGTTAAGTTCCTATCTATTGAAGACTGAGTTAAAACAATGGTGATTGAGCATATGACCCAGTGATGAAAGCGCTTGTATTTGCTGCTATCAAGTAATACAATGAGTGTCTGGTGCAAATTTCCCGCCCTTAACTCAAATGTGTGAGTCAGCAGGGGTTGGTCTCCCTGTCTGCCCAGATGGAGCTTGTCACCATAGTTGTTGCTGCATTCCATCGTACTCCGTAATTGGGAACATCTGACGAGGAAAGAAGCAAAGAAACGGTACGTTGTCGGGTGCTTAATTTATTAATGCTGACTCACAACTGCAGACCAACAGACAAAGAAGACCGCTGAACTTTGAGTCCAAAGAAAAATAAACAAAAAACTTAACTCTGGTCTGTCCTCCATGTGATGAACCACCCTCTCTCCACAGTCGCTTTTCAGGATGAACATTCAGGAAATTATAGCCAGACTCTAAACCACCTGTAAAGCCTCAGAGCAGCTGGGCTATCATCTCAGATCTACTCACATCATTCAGTCGAATGGGAGATGAAGTCCCAGAGGCACACCTGCGATTACATCTTACTGCCAAGGCAACAACCTAACTCAAATCTTATGGACTATAACTTTAAGGGCCCTATTTTAACGATCTGAAACGCAACTATCAAACGTGAAACGCAAGTAGCTTTGTGGGCGGATCTCGGGCGCTGTTGCTATTATACCGGCGGGATAAATGAGTCTTGAGCCTAACGCAAATCTAAAATGGGTTGGTCTGAAGTAGCTAGGTGTGGTTTGGGCGGAACGTGCAATAAACCAATCAGAGCGTCATCTCACATTCCCTTTAAGAGCAGGCGCGCTTGTTCCATGGCGGATTGCTATTATGGAGGAGCGATTTATGGCCGAGGAGACGTTCTCGTCAGGGCTGGAGCGGGAGCTTTCCGTGATGCAGCAAAGTAATAAATGCCCGTCTTGACCGGGTGGCGATGTTGCTGTGGCCTCTCGGGCGCATCTCCTCAAGTCTGGAGAGGATTGCTGCAGCCATGGGGCGTGGGCCTCCAA
This sequence comes from Gymnocephalus cernua, assembly GCA_023631565.1. Classification (NCBI taxonomy): domain Eukaryota; kingdom Metazoa; phylum Chordata; class Actinopteri; order Perciformes; family Percidae; genus Gymnocephalus; species Gymnocephalus cernua. The sequence goes on along the minus strand of CM042440.1, from coordinate 26,853,599 downwards.
ACGCACCACCTGCTCCTGTTGTGCCCCTTCCTCCTCCCCCCACTCCATCTCCGTCCACCCGTTCCACCAAGAGCACATTGCGCATTGCCACTCCCGGACCCTCAAGTGTCCAATCCCGCCATAGTTCAACATCACGTCTCCTTAAGTCCTCTAATATTTCCTCATTTATGTCATCAACAGATCCATGATTCATGGAAATGTGTAAAACACAACAAGCCACAAAGAATGCTGCGACTTTTTGAGGACTGTACTGTGAAGTGCCTCCTGACCTATCCAAACACCTGAAGCGCATTTTCACTAATATTTTCCCTTGTAATTATGTATGGTTTGCAAAAATGGGAACTGCTGCATCAGTGTAGATGAGAGAAGCAAAGTGTGCGTTGTGCACACGCTATGGCCAAGCATGCGCCCCTAAAATATCATCTGAATAACGCGCCACAGACTTTAGACTAGCGCCACTGACTTCAGACTAGTGCCACTGACATTAGACTACATTTTTCCTGGTGTGTGGTGGAATTGTTTTCTGAAACTGCAAATAGCACTAGGGAACGTTTGCGCCTAAACACGCCTCCTGTTTTCACTGAACCTCCCCCGGGAGCGCAAGTTCATTCCCTAATTTACCGACGTGCGTCTGTGGAGGGAAAAGTCCGCTGTGCATCGGGTGCAAAATAGGAATGATACATGTGTCGGTGTACAAAGTCAATTGCGCTGGGTGCAAGATAGGGCCCTAAGTATACAATATCACTTCCATGTCAATTGTAACATTTTACCCAGTGTTTTATAGTCAATTGTGGGTGCATAAATGTCCTACCCACACTGTTTCCTAGGTCTAGAATAAATGCTCATGCTCAGTTTATACCAGTGGTGTAGTCTATTTTTTTTGTAGTGAGTATACTGGGATTTTCCCCTCCCAACCTCATACTCGCCTGTCCCAGAGCGACACCCCATACACTCAGTACTGTGACGTTTCCGAATACGAACTGTATACGGACAACAGACGTTTCAGTATTGATGGCATATATTTAAAGCCCTGGAAATACAACACTTAAACTTGAGAAAATATGACACAGATTTAACTTCTTGAGAAATGCAACCGAACCTGAACGCAACAGGACATCACACAAATGAGCCATTTAACCACCCCAGTGGTGTAGTCTGTGATACGCAGGTATACGGAGTATACCCACTAGGAAAGGTCAAGGATTTCAGTATACCCACTTACAACAACGCAAGGATACCGTTACGTATTGTTTTGTGAGAGAACTTTCACACTTACGTTCATAAATTTACTCCGTCTGTGTTGCGAGTCGCCTAGGAACAGCAACACAGCTGCTTGTCAGTTATTCTCTGCGCAAATTTGAAATGAACAAATGTGAATCACTAAAGTAGATATATGAAATGAGAGAAAATTTAAACGACACTCTTTCTGTGTTTTGATAAGCCTGCCCCTGAAGCTATACTGCCGCTTCGGATAACATTGCAGCAGACGTTAACGTTACAGGAGTTACATGAGGCTGATGCTTTACGTGGTAATGTTACAAAAACCCATCGGGTTGTCACTCTGGGACAACCCCAGGGCGGGGACGGGCGAGTCTAATGCTGGGAGGGAAAAAATGACAGCATACTCACTACAAAAAACTAGACTACACCACTGCAACACCCCTACACTGCCACACAAAACCATGACTGATAATTAGCATCATCATAAAAGTTTTGTATCCATTAGTAATAACATCTGCTGATAAGGGCCTAAATTTACTACTTGCTTTACTAAGTATTTAATAAACTGTTTACAATCTTCAGCACCATGGCTAACAAATGCATAAAAAGCAGTCGAAAGGAGAAAAAAGCTCCACTCTTTCTATTTTAGTTAATTACCTGACCTTTGATAACTAACATTACCATATAATAATTTAATTGTGTAAAGCAATGCACATTTAAGGTTTTACTCTAATTTTGCATAGTCATTGACCTTATGAAGGCCAGGAGTTCGCACTGTCTCTCTCATCTGAAACAAGGAAATATTAACATTGTATTCTGAGAGACACACATGCACGCACGCACGCATGCGCACACACTCACTCTCACACGGTATCATATAAGCTACTCTCACTTACCAGGTACCAGTAACGTTGCGGTAGAATATTCGGGCTGGTGTTTTGTAACGGTAACGTTAACGATTGGGTCATCATGTTCTGTGGCAGCTGCAGTGTCACCCGACGTGGCAGCAGCTTCAGGGACAGACTTTAGAAAACACTGAAGTAGTGTTATTTGGGTCTGTTTAGTAACGTTTCATATCTCGTTACTTATAAAACTTTGTTCAAACTCTACCTAGCTAGTTGCGAGAAAGGAAAGGCCGTGCAAAGAATGCAATTGTTGTTGCTTAGTAACGTTAAGTGATTTTAGATCCAGGGCACGGCCACGGAAGCCCCAAAAGTCTAAATGTCAGTGCACAGACGAGGTGAATTTATGAATGAAAGTGAGAAAGTTCTGTCACAAACGATGTTATGTATCATCGCGCTTTTGTAAATGGGTATACGGAAATCCTTGACTTTTCCTTGTGGGTATACGCATAGACAGTTAAAGAAATGGACTAACAGATCCCGTTGCTCTGGACGGAGACCAGTGAAGTATGTTAGAAGCACTTTTCCGGTGAGTGCTGAGCGTTACTGCGCAGCTGCAAACTGAGCTTGCCGACGTAGATGTGATGTGAGCAAAGTGTCTGAAAGTTGTAAGTCTTCTGGTAGCTGCGCCAAGAGAAATCTCAATCATTCCCAATCTTGCAGAGACAGAGAGCGTAGGTATATGTAAGGAGATAACATAGGTACAGGCTAATTATTGCTAACTAAAATGCTAGTTAACATTAGTAATTAAACTAAACAGCTAATGTAAGTGCAAACTGCCTGTGAGCTTCTCCTGTACTATACGGTAATTCCTCTACTATGCGACAGTAAGTCACGTGGTTATGACACAATCGTTAGCCTATTTTTATAAAAACATCTGCTACGGAGACATAATGTGAGATACAAGGTAATGGAGCCTTTTTGTACATTGTTGTGTATCTTTAGAAATAAACAATGGACAAATAGAGTCTTTAAACGCTTCAGATGTAAAATTATTGGCTGTCAAAGTGACGCCAAAATGAATGGCAGTCAATGGAATGTAGGGCTGCAACTAACGATTATTTTAATAATCAATTAATCTGTCAATAATTTTTTCGATTAATCAATGAATCTGATAAAAAAGCATTAATTTACATCAACTCAATACATACATACTTGTTGTTTTAGTTACTAGTTGTGTAAAGGTAAGTAGCCTAACCCAAAGAGCAGATACAGACGACACACACACACACACACGTTCACTTGAAGCTTATTCATTAAATTATTACCATCATTGTAGTAAGTGCAAGTTATGTTCATTTATACACCACATTTAAACACAGCTTCGATTTATTTAGTGTGAAATGCTCCCACACCTTGAATCAGAGGCGGAGTGACAATCGGGAATGTCCGGACTTTTCCTGGTGGGCCGGTAGTGTTTTGAGGCCGCGAGGGCCGGTCTGATAATACTGTACATTGCAAGTTCTTAGCAACACCATCGGGTGGCCTCGTGTGCCACCGCCGCGCCTCTGCCCGGCCGCTGCCTGCTGGTCAAACTGTGCAGCCTCTGCTCAACCCATACGGCGGGCCGATAGTCTATTACATTTCCCGGTAGATTTTTTGGTCCCACTCCGCCTGATTTCTCTGCCTCCGCCATGAGTTCAGAACAACCTCTCCGATGGTATTTCCTCTACCTCCGATCTGCTCGTTTTCTCTCTCGCTCCGCTCTGCCCCACGCTCAACTAAATTTTTGTTATACTCAAACATCTCCGTGACTTATTGATTGGCGTAATAGTGGCGCGACACAACGAATCGATGATGAAATTCGTTGCCAACTCTTTTAATAATCAAATTTTATCGATTTTATCGATTAGTTGTGGCAGCCCTAATGGAATGCTAACGAGGGGGTGAGTGCTTGGTAGCATCAAAATGGCGCCTTAGCGGCTTCGCTCTGTGGAAGAAGGCTTACCCCCTTGGGTATACGGCATATACCTGTGTATCACGTAGACTACACCACTGGTTTATACAATGCTCAATACCTTGACACAGGAGATCTTAACAAAGTCTTTTGAGTGCCTGAACATAACCATAAAAAAGTGAATCATGCTTTGGCTGAAAGAAGCTAATATTGTACGAAAATTCAAGTAAACATCTGTAGATATGTTCAGTATGAACATTTTGTGAGTTCGAAGATACATTCATTAAAAACCTTTCCATATCATGTTCGAAAGAAATGTGACCCAGGTGGCTGTGCATTTTATTTTTCTGTAGCAATGACTAAAATATAAATAACAATTTCTAGAACACAGTTTTGGTGTTTCTGACTCCAGTAACTGCCAAAGATGGCTTCACTACAATCAGGGTCTGCATAAGACTTTAGACTTTATTGTCCCCAAGTGGAAATACTCATTCACAACACTGTACGTTATGGACAGTTATGGACATTATGCAACTACAAACCTCCCGATAGCAATAACAAGATGAAAAAGTCAATAAAAGAAAACAGTGTGTCCGACAAGGACGGGGAATACACTACATACATACAGTACACAAAACAAGCATCTTGTTTATTTTTCAAGTCCATGTGCAGTTGGCGCGCTTTCACTGAGGACAGTACGGTGCCTGGGGCAGATGACACACAGACCCTCGCGGCCATGAGACCATGAATTGACCTTAAGACATATTCTTCTCTTGCGGAAATAAACAGGTTGTCAATAGTGAACATGGGGTCAGCCATACAAACCATGACTCATGTATATGACTGTGCTGTACTGTTGTTTAAAGCCCTGCTGCTGTTTCTATGAGATGATGACTCAACGACTGGTCTCGCTCTGTCCCATAGTGCTGCTCCTGTCTCTTGCCGCTCACAGTGATTGGACTTCTCACAGCACATAAGATACTGTTAAACAAACAAGCTGTTACTAATGCTGTTCATCCATCTCTACAAAGGCTGCACAGGGAAAGGAGGTGGAAGTGGAGGCTGATTCAGTGAATGACCGGAGAGAGGGATAATGAGCAGAGATGAAGGAGAGGTAGGGACAAAATGAGAATGCTGTTCTGGAGCATGTCAGTGGAGCGCACGGTGTGCTATAGTCTGTGTCCAGGACTCTGTCAAGACTGAGATGCAGCTCTCTGCTTGTCCCTATGGAGCTCAGCATGGGGCTTAGTGTACGTCAGCCAAGAGCATGGTGACATATGTGCCATTATTTATAGCCAGCAGATCCGCTGAGAAGCCCAGGGGCTGCTTAGAGAAGGTATTATTTGAGAGCCCAAAGACCAACCTGGCTACGATCAGGCTCACAGGACATTTAGCAGCAAAAAAGAACCCACAAACCCAACCCTATAATTTTTCCTCAGGAGAGGCCAAGTGTGCGCTGAGACCAGTATTTACTAGATCCTAAGTGATCAGCTGGAATCATGATAGCATGGATAATACAACAGAAACCAGTTTCACATTCTGACATGACTTTTTTTCTGCATCACGGGAATATTTGAAACTAAATTACCCAGGTCTCTCATTGCACATCAGAGTTTTCTGGTTTAAATTCCATGTAGTGCACCAGTGAGGTAAAGCGAGTCATAGCTCTGACAGATTTGCTTCCTGAGGGATTAGCAGTTTCACTGTGGGGCACAGTCTGGGAACTCAGTGATGGACGCCCACCCCCACCCCTACACACACACACACACACACACACACACACACACACACACACACATGTTTGTTTCTTTATCTCTGTGGGGACCCATCATTGACATAATGCATTCCGTAGCCCCTTACCCTAACCATCACAACTAAATGCCTAACCTTAACCCTTACCCTAACCCTAACCATAACCCTAAAACCAAGTCTTAACCCTCAAACAGCCCTTTAACCTTGTGGGGTCCAGCATTTTGGACCCCACAAGGCTGTGCAGACCCCACAAGTATACTGGATTCTCCAGTTTTTGGACCCCACGAATATAGTAAAACAAGCACACCTCATCAGCCACTTCTAGCATGACACCAAAATATGTGTTGGAAGGGTTAATGGTAAGTCAATTAGAGTGTGGCTTTAATCTGCGTGAGGCAAAGGTCATCTCTTAGTAGATAGTGGGATTGGGAACGGAGGTTCCCTTACTTGGCGTGCTACTTCACCTGAAACCACACTGCCTGCCTATTAGAGTTGCAAAGATTAATTGATTAATTGATTTGTTGTCAACTATTGAATTAATCTGCAGCTATTTTGATAATCAATTAATCGCTTTGAGTCATTTACTATGAAAAAAGTAAAAATTCTCTGATTTCAGCTTCTTAAATGTGAATATTTTCCAGTTTCTTCACTCCTCTCTGAAAGTAACCTGAATATCTGTGAGTTGTGGATAAAACAAGACATTTGAGGATGTCATCTTGGGCTTTGGATAAAACTGATCGACATTCTACACAATTTCCTGACGTTTTAAAGAGCAAACAACTAATCCATTAATCGAGAAAATAAAAATAATGCTTAGTTGCACAGTACAGTCCATACATCTCAATCCTCTGCAAGAAAGCTGCAACCCAGTAAACGACTTCCCAGCCCCCAGCCCCCAAATGTGGCTTCCTCACTAACTCCATGCATTATTCAGCCCCCCCCCCCCCCCCCCCCCCCCACACACACACACACACACGCATGGTTGTCTGATCAAGAAGCATGGGAAAAGTCAAGGTTGTGAACTGTGAAGAGTCTGGATAAAGGCCACAAACATTCTCACTTCTTAGCCCCCCAAGGCCAGAACAAGCCAAGAAAGGAGAACTGAATTCCAAATGACACATGTTCAATAATCAAGCTGCAAATATGATCCAGCAGGAGATTTACCCCAGGCTGACTGACCTGCTGCAGTTTCACCTTTGGCTGCCTTTGCTGGGTTTTTAATCAGCTGATTTGATCATTGTAGGGACATAATGAATAAGTTCCATGTGTTTTTCCAATCCATTATGACTGTATGCTGCTACCGCAATTGTGCTGCGCAACGTCTGCCTCTGCAAATATGAAAACACTCTCAGATACATATGAGTATTGACATATGATGTTGACTAAACACTCCAGCTGTATTTCAGGTGTCTGGTAACAATAACTTAGGCTGAATGAAAGGGCAGCTGAGAGCTGTGGTGGAGCGGAGGGGTGTTGTGTATCTTCACTGGAGAACATTTGATCCTACAGTAGCCTACATGCAGATCGGCCTGGAAGCCACACCGGGGGAAATAATTGAAATTCTTAGCGATGATATTGCACTCCGTCTGATTACCGAGTCCATTTCAGCTAAATAGGGCACTGTGATAAAGGCGGAGCAGACACGGCGACAGCTTATAAAATGCACCGGAATAAGAAAATAAATGACAGTTTGGTCCAATTAACACAGGAAAGTATTATGATACATTAACTGATTTCCTGCTGCAACATGTCTGACTAGGTTATATCCACAGACAACACTGCAATGTGTCAGACAGTTAAAATGTGTAGTTAAGTTACTGCGTTCACATCCACAGTACAGATTAGAAAATGAGTCAGTGTGGCTCACTGCGACTTCTTACCTCTTTTATCAGGCGGTTTTAAACGGGTTCTCTGTCCAGGAGATGCAGTCGGTGATCAAGGCATTGTTGTTGTTTTCCTTTCAACATTAATTCCAATACCGTTTGTAATTTCCATTTCTCGTCTTGGATTCCCGGTATTGCCTGATCACTCTTTTTCCTTTACGCGTAAAAAACCGAGCGATCGAGGCGCGCACCGCTCTGCCGCTCACAGCCGGCTCTGACCACACTATTGACGAGCAAACCACTTCACTGGCTCCTCGCATCGATCAGCTCCAAATGTGGGCTGCATTAAGTTTGAGAATACGGAACAGCATAAATACACTTTCACGGAGTCAGACATTTCTGTTCTGTTACGCGTTTAAATAAATATCCACTCACACCGCTTATGAGAAGAAACAAGACAACATACCCGCGGAGCGGAATAACAATGTGTTTTATTCTTCTTCGCTCTCTGTGCTGTTGTCTGCGTTTTGATCTGGCTGCAAATATCCGCAGCCTGTAGTCCTCTCCATGCACTGACTGCACCCCGTGTTGACGGCAGAGAGACGGCAGAAATTCATGGCCATGTGACACATTTAAAATGCAAACACTGGGCGTTTCATATAACACTCAGCTCATTAATACCAGCAGAAGGCTAGTACTTGTGAAAGAGATGATCTGTAATTATAATGATGCTGAGAACATTCCTTACGAAAAGCCATTTTCATTTTTTCCCAAACGGATTAAAAACCGGGTGGGTAACATTTTATAATAACTGCACGCTATGAAGAATTAGTTAAGTATACTTAATTCATCATTTATGAAGCATTAATACACCTTACTATACAATTTATAAACAGGTTTTATTTGTGAATAATAGGCTATCAATATAACAATATACTATTGTCAAATATTTAAGATGTGTTTGCAAACAGATAGTCTTTAATACATGCAAATGACATGCACTTCTGAAAAAGTGGTGGATCAGTGGAACAATCTGAGTATGATCTAAAACTGTGTAGTTCTAATCAGAAAGTGAAACCATAAGCTATAACATATAAATACAAAACAATGGTTTCATGCCCCACCATGTTTTCTGTACATAAACATTAAGTTTAGTTTGTTAATATGTTGCTTGAATGGAATTAGACATAGCAGTGTGTGAATCAATGAATGTGTGTATAGTGTATATGTGCAATGTATGCATGCAAGCTTTTGGCATTAAGTGTTTTATTCACACCAGTGGTCCCCTTGTGCCCCTCGCAGTGCCCAATCCGGGCGTTGCGTTTTAACCCAAACCTAAACCAACAATAACGTTTCACAACTTTCTGGCTCGGAGCTGAACTGAAGGGTTCTACAAGCTGAGGGCACTATGCATATCTCCCGTTGTTAAAGGTCCAATATGTAATATATGTACTGTAATAAATCCAAAAATGACACCAATGCCTCATCAGATATTAAAGGTCCCATGGCATGAAAATTTCACTTTATGAGGTTTTTTAACATTAATATGAGTTCCCCCAGCCTGCCTATGGTCCCCAATTGGCTTGAAATGGTGATAGGTGTAAACCAAGCCCTGGGTATCCTGTTCTGCCTTTGAGAAAAAGTAAGCTCAGATGAGCCGTTCTGGAATCTCCTTCTTATGAGGTCATAAGGAGCAAGGTTACCTCCTCTTTCTCTGCTTTGCCCGCCCAGAGAATTTGGCCAACCCATAAGAGAGAGACATCATGGATTTCAAACAAGCAAAGTGGCAGTTGGTCAATTGCTTGTTTGAAAGACTGCTGGGATTCGTCAGTTACGAATTGATTTTGTCCACAAACGGCGCGGAAAAACAGTCTCAAAAGGATCCACACAGATAGAAGGAGTTTTACGAATATATTTCCATTGAAAAATACTAAGTTGATTTACAAATGATGAAATATGAGTTACAAATTAGAGTCACAGACACAGATACACTTTTATAGATACGAATAGCTCTGCATTTGTTTGTGCATTGTACTTACAGACACGGATCTCTATGCATTTATTTGTGCATTGTGTTTCACGAGTTACAAATAGTTATGATACTGTTTTAGCACCATAGGAATGATTGTTTCAGGTATTAGTCAAACCCTTAGGCGTAAGGGAAAAACATTGTGTGGAAAAACTTTAGATTTCAATTGTAAAATATATTAAAATATGAATAAATGTTTAAAAAAAATTTTTGGCAAGTGGCCATGGTATAAGCGTGTTAATGCCCTCCGAGGTGTCCATTGTCACTTGAACTTCGGCGGAGGCTGCGCGTCGGACGGTTCACACCTCACCCTCTGCCATTAATACCTGACAATGGACACCTCGTCGGGCATTAACCCTTACTTAAACAGGTCTTAATTTTCCTACATCCATGTAATGCGACCTCTAATGCTCATTAAAATGCTCTGCAGCGCTTTAGAATGTATTTTTTGAGCTTGTGGTGTTTTAGGTCTTTCTTTTGCTAGTCCAAACATAATTAGCTGTATTACGGCTACAAATGAGACCAACATGCAACTTATAATGCAACCAATCAGCTTTCGTGCTATCTGGCGCACGTCTTTTTCGGAATGTAGCCTACCACAGACATAAAACGGATTTTATACTTGCAAGTTTAGCTATACTTGGCTCCAGCAGTTCTGCCAAGTATGTGGCCTCCCCACTACATGACACTAGGCGTGACCCACAAAGCAGCTCTGCAACTCTTGTAAGCGTCGCTTTCGGATCAGAGCCAACACTAAGAGGGGAGGTGCTCTGGGTCCTCCACAGGGTGACTAGACACCATTCCTATAATATGAATGAGAAAATGATTTGATGTTGTAATATAGGTCTTCAATTTCATTCATAAATGGTCCTAAAAAGGAAATAAAAAGTCTTAAAGGAGAACTCCAGCCAATTTTTACGTTAATCTTGCTAAATATAACTATGCGAGACCTGTCTATAGCAAAAACAATTAGCGCAATAGCAGCTACCTACACGGAGCTGCTGTAGCTAATGCCCATCGCTCCCACTTAGCTAAACGGCAGTTATGGGGGCATAAATTAAATAGTGCCTTTGTGTATCTTAACAGACACAAAATGCAATTAAAATGTCTGTGTAACATGATCAGGGCCCTTACATGACAACAAGATGCATTTTCAACATCCACCTACCCTGTTAGCTGCTAGCTAGCTGTCGTCTGGGATGAGAGAGTGTTCAGTCAGGCTTCGGTATTAATCATCATGCACCAGTCCCGTGTGTATTTGTAGCATATATATGGATATATAGGATATATATCCATTTTGTGTGCGATCCATCTGGCGTTGGAGAGTAATATTCTCTGCTGTGGGGATCGTTGTGGTAGTTTCTGACCGGCGGACGTGCTTCTGCTTCCTGATGCTGTCCTCGCTTGCAGCAGCTGACAACAATCACGGGAGCACCCGCTGGTCTGGAGGATGTCCTCCGGAGGATCGGTGATGCATTCCCGGCGATTTTATTTGGTTTATTTCCCCTCAAAAATTGGTAATTGAGCACTGTAGTGGTTATGAGCATATTATTGACTATGTAACTACATGGAAACGGGCAGAATTACATAATTATGCCTGTACCTTGTTCAATAAACAGCTAACAGACAGCTAGTGTCAGTCTCGTGCTGAAATCCCGTGTGAATGACGCAAATTGACATAAAATGGATATATATCATATATATCCATATATATGCTACAAATACACACGGGACTGGTGCATGATGATTATTACCGAAGCCTGACTGAACACTCTCTCATCCCAGACGACAGCTAGCTAGCTAGCAGCTAACAGGGTTGTCATGTAAGGGCCCTGTTCATGTTACACAGACATTTTAATTGCATTTTGTGTCTGTACACAAAGGCACTATTTAATTTATGCCCCCATAACTGCCGTTTAGCTAAGTGGGAGCGGTGGACATTAGCTGCTATTGCGCTAATTGTTTTTGCTATAGACAGGTCACGCATAGTTATATTTAGCAAGATTAACGTAAAAATTGCAGAAACTCTGCGGTACTATGAAAAAGCGCTTTTTGAGACCGGTATCAGTGAAATTCCCAGGATCTCCTGCTGTGGAGTCAGATGTCGTTGAATGGAGTGCCACAAAAATATGAAAGCTCTTACACAAACAGAAATGGTCGAAGCACAAATCCTATAGGAGCCTTGCGGGAATTGATCTATCCATAACCACACAGGCTCACTCCTCCTGCCTGAGCAAGGCTTGACTGGGGTGAAGTTGTCATAGTTTGTCATCATCAAACCTCATATATTGAGTGAATACTGGCAGTCCATACTCTGTGAACTCATGCAACAGTGAATATAGAAGAAACATACTGTAAAATGTCCATGCTTCAATCCAAAATGATATATCTGTCAACCAAAACCTGAGTCTCCTACTCTTTTGGTATATTCAAAACCCTGGTAGACAACCTGCAAGGCTTTTTATTTTAAAGATTCTTACTCATGAATGTACTGTATCTAGCATAGTAATTCATACATGCCGGTCATATGGCTCCTCACACTTTCACTGAGGACCACTCAAAATAAATAATCAACTGTGATTTTCAAGTGGTTAAAGGAACATTTTTGGGATAGATGATTGATATCAATTCTATGTCTGTGAGTCCATTATGCATACCGAAGACACAGGGAAGAGGGCTATCATTGGTGCAGGGGTCTGCATGTAATTCAATGCAGATAGCATTTCACTTCAATCTATTCGTTAACAAGACGCTGGACTCTGAATGAATTGTAATCCCCTTTTGCCTATCCTCTGAAGACTCGTATGATGAGCCATATGCAAAACACAGGGGGTGGCCGCAGATGGCCTGTGGGACTGATACCTCCCCTCTTTGCATAAGTAGTCAGGTACCAATCTGGCAGCGGGTCTCTCATTTCCATCCAAGTAGCATCAAAGTGAGCCTCACTTTTGGAACAGAGCTCCTGTGACACCAGGAAGGCAGGCTGCTGTGTTTGCAGGAGGCTGTTTTTCCGGGCAACTGCCACAGACGGAATAGAAATAATAGATAGAAGGGAGAGGGCACTCGTCAAGAGATGCCCAGGCCTTTTAGAGTTGAGGATTAATCAGAGGTCACACCAGGGCACACAATTCCATGCTCCCTGTACAGCTTAGAGGTCAGGTCGAGACACTAGACAAACATGCATTTTGCTGGTTTAAGAACCATCTGGAAATCAATCTTTTTTACCATGTGCATTTAAACTTAAGCCCTCTATGTGGCTTTAACAATACACTACTGTAACATGTCTTAGTCAGATAAATCCACCATCTGCTTTGTGTGATACCACTGAGCTGAGGACCAGATCAGCTTTCTGATCCATTAGCACCAAGAGAAATAAGGGTTAACAGATAGATGAGCATGTGAGGAGATATTACTGTAGAGCTGGGTAGTGATGAAGACCAACAAGACAATTCAAATGATTTCCGTACACCAAATCAGTAACACAACCAAGAGGAATTTTTTTTTAGATAAATAGGCATTTGTCTGTCTCTCAAAGTGTCATCTAATGTAATGTATTGCACATTTCATTTGCAAAAACACCAGCGCTTCAATAAAAATGAATACACATCGTATGGTTTATAGCAGATCACACCAATGTGGAATGTGGGTTTACATTAAAAAAATCCAACCAAATAAAGATTTGGCAATTTCTTCATGGGCATACTCAGCGCTGCTGCTCATCCCACAAATGCATGTTCCTTACCATTTGAAAGGGAACTAAACAGGCTTTCCAACAGTATAACATTTATTGCCAAAAAGCATTGTTACCACAGAGAAATAATCTACCAAACACAAATTTCCTTACTTTTTGTGCTAAGTTTATATATTTATTACCGTACTGAAGGCGTCACACTGTGTCAAGCAGCATTTGGGAGTGAAACATGCAAGCATTTCCATCGGTGTCTATACCATCATTGGTGTCTGTACAGGCATTCTAATGCACTTTGTGTTACACATAGCTTTAGAGAACACTGTCCTATTCTGATATGTTTTGCCAGAAAACACTATTTGCATAAACTCTCAATTTTTTATAGAAGGTATAAGAAAAAGAGAATAACTGCATTCGCAGGTACTTGTGTCAAAATTGTTAAATGTCTTGTCCCAAGGGGGTTTAAATGAAAACATGTTTCTTTATTATGTCTGGAAATGCGGCTGAAGTACGTCCACTGGGGGTAACAAAACTGAATGTGAATGCAATGGATAAACAGATGTGCATTTCAGACTACAGTGTGCGTTGTCAGATTGGCTCGATGATCCCAGGGTTTGAGTTTTTGTCTGTGTGCAGGAACCAAACTTAACAACCTCATTTTCTTAACAAGAGTTCTACCAAGAAATAGTTTCAACACATAACTCGCGGTAAACCAACTGTTGCTTTTACATTTCATTTAGGCTATGTGCAGATACAACATGTTAACTAGATATTTTTAAAGGTGTTGGTAGGTGTATTTTTGAACTTTGGACAGAGTCAGGCTAGCTGTTGCCCATGCTTCCAGTATTGATTCTAAGCTAGGCTAATCAACTTCTGGATTCAGCTCCAAAAGTTGTTATCAACTGCCCAGTTTGACAGCCAGGCCCGGTTGCCAGATATACCTGTAAAAACGTAATCCCAGCAGCTACAATTACTACAGCCATGAAAGCAGCAAACAAATGAACAGGAACAACAGAGATCGATTTTACCCTACCTAAAAAAATGGCATGTTTCTAACGTTGATCAAAAAGATGGAGAGTTTGCTAATTTCCTCTTGAACATTAGCTTCAGGCTAATTTATCACGGCTACAAGGGATGGGCATTTTATGTAATTTCAACATTTGTGTACTCACATTGAATTATATAGCTAGAGTACCCGAGTTGGTTACTCGAAAAAACAATTGAGACACAGCCAGTAAAGTGATCCCGACTGGTCCTGGCTAACACCGCCATGCTAACCCTGCTAACGGCTAGCTAACGTTAGTGGAGGACCAGGCAAGCGGGCCACGGCTGTTTACAACATGTACCTGTTCAGCGGCCGTAGCCGACACAGGTGAGTTATTTTAAGCGAAGAGAGGACCGTGAGTTTGCAATGTATTTAGCGATTGTTCCCGTAATTCTAAGCCAATAAAGTGTGTTTAGTCGGGTGGGAGAGGACGGCAAGGTATTGTTATTTTTAGCAGTTCTCACCGTAATTCTAAGCCGAGGACGTGTGTCTGTCCATCTAGTGGAGAGGACGGCGAGGTTGTTGTGTTTTTAGCGGTTCGTGCTGTAATTCTAAGCAGAAAAAGTGTGTCTGTCCGTCGGGTGGAGAGGACAGTGAGGTTGTTGAGTTTTTAGCGGTTCCTACTGTAATTCTAAGCCAAAAAAGTTTGTCTGTCAGTTGGGTACAGAGCTCCACGTGAACATGGGCTTTTATGACTGTCAATTTAGCCAGCATCTAACGTTAGCTACTCCGCTGTGCTGTGAAGTAATGTTTGGCTATGTGAGAAAACGTCTAGCAACATTGTTGCGGATGCTGCGGTCTCAGCCTGGCAACCTCTGTGAACTTTGAGTCTGGGGAGGACGGGGCGGGGGAGACGACGCTCTCCAGCATTTATTATTTGTACTGCAGTAACTATTTTAAACACTAGCTGTCAGTATTACATATTGCACATTTAAATAAAAGCTATATTACATTAAATATGCAAGACTAAATAGGCAACAAGAAAATTATTGAGTTTAACACAAAGAATATGCTAATTGTGTGAATGTGGTTTGGTCTTCCGTCATCACATTATGACTCATGTGTTGCTAATTCCTGATTGGTGCATGGAAATATGGGTAACGCTACCATACAGTAGTGGTGTGCGATATTGCAATATTTGGCATCAATCCGATATCAAGTAAATACAGGGCCAGAATACTTTTTATTAATTAAGGTGGATGAATTTCCATGACCTTTAAGTGTACCTGTGGACCTTTTGTCAGGGGTTGCAGGGAATAGTGGACCCAAATGCAGAGATCAAGGAGGCAGGCAAGCAGGAGAGTGTCCAAAGTGGGGTTTTATTAACTCAAACACAAAGTACAAACCAAAACTCAAGGTATCCAAAATGTGCAGCAGAAAATCCAAAGAACGGGGAATCAAAAACCGGAGCAAGGACAGGGCACAAATACCAAAGCAGGAGCACAAACTGAAACTCTCAGGAACACAAAATGATCTGACAAGGAACAAAGGGGAACACAGGGGCTAAATAAACTAAGTAACGAGGCAACAAGAGGCAGGTGACACAAGGGCTGGGGAACAGGTGGAAAACATCAGGTAATCACACAGGCGGGAAAACACAGGAAGCAAAACTAGACATCACAAGACAGAAAACCAGACTTTCACAATAAAACAGGAAACTGAAAATAATGCAAAACAGGGAACAGAACTGTACACAAAAAATATACACAGGGCACAGAAACACAACAGGAAACACACAAAAATAACAGGCAACAGAAATAAAACAAAATACATAGCAAAACACTGAAACCATAACACCTTTAAGTACATTTAGATTATTAAAGAGTTAAAACCCTAGGACAGAATTAACATATGCTTGTATAAATATATAATATATTGTAATGAGCTGAGTTAATGTGTCCCTGTTATTATGAGTTCATCAGTTATGCAGATGTTTACATGTTTGTGTTATGCAATAATGTTACCAGCAGAGGTCAATGTGGTTATACCTGACCTATTGGGGTGGCTGAGGAAGAGCCGGGGCGGAAGTTGGGGTTGTTGGAGGTCAAGATGGACGGCGTGGTCACGGCCAACAGTGACCTGAGTTAAGCTGTGTTACCTAAATAAATGCACCGAAGTTGCAAGCCAGTCATCGCCTCCTTATTCAACACTGCAGCGCTGGGGTGCTCGTTACACTGGTGTCAGAAGTCTAAAGTGACGGACTGGTTTCTTCTCCGGTGTTAGCCTAGCCGGCTAGCGGGTCTACCGAGCGGAGACGCTGTTTATACCGTCCATGGACATGCCGCACGAGACAGGAGCACGGCCGAAAGTTAAGGAGGAGGAGGTGAGCTACAGTTATGCCCGCGCAGAGGGTCTGGCGGCAGAGTTTGGACGCGCTGCGGAGACCAAAGCCCGCTTGAAGCTGGCGGCGAGGAACATGGCCAACGAATGGGCTCTGCTGACCCCCGACAGAGCGGGGGACGCGAGGAAGGCTTCCTCACTCGCATGTCGGCTCCACCACAGCATTACAGCGGGGAGAACGCGCAGCATGTATGGCAATATGGCGGTGCCAATGCTTACCGAGCCCCATGTAAAACACCGAAGTACTCCGGTAAGGCGGACTGGCAGGCATTCCATGCCCAATTTGAGCTGCTATCACAAGCTTCGGGCTGGTCAGAGAACGATAAAGCACTACAGTTAGCCCTATGCCTTACAGATGATGCACTAGCGTGCCTGTTACTGCTCAGCCCAGAAGAGAGAAACGATTATAAGGCTCTTGTTGGAGCCCTACAGAGGCGTTTTGGACATTGTGAACAGCCCGCCCTCCTGCGCTCTGAACTGTCCAACAGACGCAGGCAGCCTGGGGAGCCCCTCCGTGTCTTAGCTAACGACATTGAGACTCTAGCCCGGAGGGCTTATGCCCACATGCCCCCTGCAGTACAGACGGAGCTTGCCAGGGATCAGTTCATTCAAGCCATAACCCCCAGGGGGCTGCGGATTCAGACCCAGCTCGCCCATCCCCGTTCCATACAGGAGGCTTTGGAACTGGCTCTGGAAAGGGAGATTGTGGAGGGCGGGAACATGGAAAACGGCCCTGGAGAGAGTGGTCCTACAGTGAGAGCCACTGCATGCACTGACACAGCCCAAGCAAAGCCTGCATGGGCGGCTGAAATGACTGAACTGATCCGAGCTGTGTCCATGCATTCGCCACAAAGTGCCACACGCCCTCGCCAACGCCTGCTGGTCTGCTGGGGATGCGGACAGCCTGGCCATCTCCTCAGACAGTGCCCCAAGCATTCCGACAACCAGGGAAACGGACCGGGGACCGTATAGATGGGACGGTACGGACCCCTGGCATTATGTCCCACGACGCATCATCAGGAGGAAGAGGAGCCAAACAGCACAGACGGAGGAGAGGGGCTCCAATCCCCCCTGAAGCAGAAGAGAACACGGAATCCACGATGGTGGTGGGTTGGACTCATGCTGGGAATTTCTGCCACATTCCTGTCACCATATGTGAGGGGACGCAGTTGGAGCAGACTACAGTGCAGCTGAGGACAGTGACTGGTGAGCTGGCCCCTATGCTTGGTAGGGGGAGGGTGACGTTGAATGTGGGAGGTCGAGCAGCAAATTTTACAGTGTGGGTGGCGCAGGTGCAGGACCCTTGTATACTGGGGCTGGACTTTTTGAGGTCTGCGCGCTGCCTGCTGGATCTAGGGGAGAACACATTGACCTTCCCCGGGGCCCCACTGTCAGAATGACACCGCCTACGTGGCCCTCAAAGCCACACCCCCTGGTCAGGACAGCCGTGGAGACACACTGCCATGACACAAAAACCTCAGACGAGAGCAACAACTCCCCAATCCGCAGTGCCCTGCCTCTGGTGCCCCATGCCCCCGGCAACGATCAGCCCATCTCTGCACACTCCAGCTCACCTCCCCAAGCCCATGCAACTACAGTGGAGGGGACGGACAGGTTGGCAGCGGTGAGAGAGATATGGAGACTGAATTGTGACCAACTGGAGCAATGGCAGCAGGAGGAGCTGTGGGAGGTGTTATCTGACTTTACAGACATTTTTGCACTATCAGACAATGAAGTGGGACTGACACACCTGGTGCAGCACGAAATAGACACTGGGGATGCACAGCCCATCAAGACGCGTCCCCGGCGCCTCCCAATGGCTCACTGTGAGGCTGCAGACAGAGCGGTGGAAGAGATGCAAAGAGCTGGCATTATCGAACCGTCAGACAGTCCATGGGCCTCGGGAGTGGTGATGGTGTCGAAAAAAAGGAGCCCCAAGATGAGATTCTGCATGGACTACAGACCACTGAACAGTGTGACCAAAAAGGACGCATATCCATTACCCAGGGTCGATGAGTCACTGGACTTGGTGTCTGGCTCCTCCTGGTTCTCTTCACTCGACCTGCGAAGCGGATATTGGCAGGTGCCACTCAGCCCTGAAGCAAGACCAAAGACCGCCTTCTGTATGGATAGGGGGTTGTGGCAGTTCCGGGTCCTCAGTTTTGGCCTGTGCAACGCCCCAGCCACCTTTGAAAGACTCATGGACCGGGTGCTGGCTGGCATTCCCCGTCAGAGATGTCTGGTGTATTTGGACGACATCCTGGCTCACGGGAGCTCCTTCAAAACTGCCTTGGAGTCGCTGAGGCTAGTGCTGCAGAGTGTCTGCGGCGGGCCTGAAATTACACCCACAAAAGTGCCGCTTCATGAGGAAGGAGGTGGAGTTTTTGGGCCACAGGCTGGGGGGAGAAGGCATCAGCACACTGGAAGAGAAAGTGCATGCAGTGAGAGACTGGCCCATACCCATGGACCAACGACAACTGAAAAGCTTCCTTGGCCTGGCCTCATACTACAGGAAGTTTGTGCGAGGTTTCTCCTGCACAGCTGCCCCCCTGTACCACCTACTGCAGAAGGGCAGGGGCTTCACCTGGACGCCACAGTGCCAGCAAGCCTTCAACTCCCTCCAGAAGGCACTGACAGAGGCCCCCATCCTCACCCCCCCTGACCCCATGTTGCCATTTATTCTGGACACAGACGCCAGCGACATGGGCATGGGCGCAGTGCTAGCGCAGGCAGGGCCAGAAGGAGAGAGAGTAGTGGCGTATTTCAGCAAAACCTTCAACAAGGCTGAGCGCCGCTACTGCGTCACGCGCCGAGAGCTCCTCGCCATGGTGGCGGCGATAAAACACTTCAAGTACTATCTGAGTGGCCGCCCCTTCACGGTCAGGACGGATCACTCAGCGCTTCAGTGGCTGATGTCCTTCAGAGAACCAGAGGGCCAAGTTGCACGCTGGATTGAAATGCTGCAGTCCTATGTTTTCACAGTGGAACACAGGGCCGGAGCCAGCCACGCCAACGCAGATGCCCTGTCACGCCGCCCCTGCGCCCTGGGCGGGTGCCGACACTGTGAGCGGAGAGAAGCGCGTGAGAGAGAGCTCCGTATCGAGGAGGAGACATGCCCCATGCACGAAGGGGTTGGACCAGTCTGCCGGGGAACGCGGTTGGTTAACGTGGCCGAGTGGCAGATACAACAGGAGCAGGACAGAGACATACAACCAGTGCGACAGTGGGTGGAAGTTGGACAGAGACCACCCTGGGAAGAGGTCACAGGGAGCTCCACTGCAACAAAAGGACTGTGGTCAGTGTTTGATGCGCTGAGAGTGAGGGACGGGGTACTGCAGAGAGCCTGGAAGGAGCCTGCCACGGGAGAGGAAAGGTGGCAGGTGATAGTCCCCAGTTCACTGAGAGACGCTGTGCTGAAAGCATCCCACGGGACCACAGGGGCGGGGCACTTTGGAGTAGCCAAAACACTCCGCCGGCTTCGTCAGGGATTTTACTGGGGGCGGGCCAGACGGGACGTGGAGGACTTTTGTCGCCGCTGCGACCTCTGCGCGGCCTATAAGGGCCCCCCGGACCAGTCCCGCGCACAACTACAGCAACAGGCAGTGGGGGCTCCCATGGAAAGAGTAGCTGTGGATGTCATGGGCCCATTTCCCCGCACGGACACAGGCAACCGGTACGTTTTGGTCGCCATGGACTATTTTACAAAATGGCCCGAGGCGTATGCAATACCAAATCAGGAAGCAGAGACAGTGGTTGATGCTCTGGTAGAGGGCATGTTCAGCAGGTTTGGGGTGGCAGAAACCATCCACAGTGACCAAGGGAGGAATTTTGAATCGCAGGTCTTTGCCACTTTGTGTGAGCGTATGGGCATGCATAAGACCCGGACCACAGCGCTGCACCCCCAGAGCGACGGCCTCGTTGAGAGGTTCAACAGGACCCTGGCTAAGCAGCTGGCAATCCTTACCGCAGAGCATCAACGTGACTGGGACACGCACCTGCCCCTTGTCCTCATGGCCTACAGGTCTGCTGTTCAGGAGTCCACCTCATGCACACCTGCCCTCCTCATGTTGGGGAGGGAGCTAAGGACACCAGTGGATGTGGCCTTTGGCAAACCCCCTGACACCCCTGCTGTGCCCCCAGGGAGAGAGTACGCCAGGAGACTCCAGGATCGGATGGAGTCCGCCCACATCTTTGCCCGAGACCAGCTGGAGAAAGCGGGCATGAGACAAAAAAGGAACTACGACATAAGGTCAAAGGGAAGACACTTCCAAGCCGGAGAACTGGTTTGGGTGTACAGCCCACGTAGGAAGAAGGGACTGTGCCCCAAGTTGGACTGTCATTGGGTGGGGCCCTGTCAGGTCGTGGAACGGCTGGGTGAAGTAGTGTACCGAGTCCAGCTGCCGGGAAAAAGAAAGAAAGTCGCACTCCACAGAGACAGATTGGCCCCGTACAGAGGAGACTCCCTCCCTTCCCAAACGCCTGTGAGGAGGGGCGACGGCACAATCACTACACGCAGACACACCCACGAGCCCTGTCAAAGCCCCGTTCCCCCTGTGTATACTTCCCCAGAGACAGTGACTGACCCCCCTGTTCACAGCCCTCCTTCCCCCTTCCCACCACACGCACCTTTCACTGCACAGGGGTGTAGCCCCGCCCACCAGGCAGAGGCGCCTGCGTCCCCCACTCGTCCACGGCCGCGGAGACAGAGACGTCGGCCGGGCCATCTCAGAGACTTTGTGTAGTCCCTCGGGACGAGGGACTTTGTTGAGGGGGAGCTGTGTAATGAGCTGAGTTAATGTGTCCCTGTTATTATGAGTTCATCAGTTATGCAGATGTTTACATGTTTGTGTTATGCAATAATGTTACCAGCAGAGGTCAATGTGGTTATACCTGACCTATTGGGGTGGCTGAGGAAGAGCCGGGGCGGAAGTTGGGGTTGTTGGAGGTCAAGATGGACGGCGTGGTCACGGCCAACAGTGACCTGAGTTAAGCTGTGTTACCTAAATAAATGCACCGAAGTTGCAAGCCAGTCATCGCCTCCTTATTCAACACTGCAGCGCTGGGGTGCTCGTTACAATATATATATATATATATATATATATATATATATATATATATATATATATATATATAAAATATATACAGTATATTGTTGTGTTACCACTGTATCTTACAGCCTTTGTACAAATTATACAGCTTGCTGTTTCATTTTCAGCCTGAAAATATAGCCACATAGCGCTCCTCTTCCTCTCTGCCATTCTTCTGCTCCATCTCTGCTTCGGCCTGGCCGCTTGCTTGCTTGTTTGCCTGGGGCCACTGAGTCACGTGACAGTACAACATCAAATCACAACAGGGAGGAGGAGGAGCTAAGTGTGCCTGCTCCGCGCTGTGACCAAGGGGGCAGGCTTCTCTCCTCAGAGCGAAGCCGCCATTTTGCTAGCCCTGTTCCCATCACCCCTGTTAGCATCCCATTGACTGCCATTCGTTTTTGCGTCACTTTGACAGACAATAACTTTGCATCTGAAGCGTTTAAAGACTTGATTTGTCCGTTGTTTATTTCTTAAGAAACACAACAATGTACACAAGGCTACATTACCTTGTACCTCACGTTATGGCTCCGTAGCAGACGTTTTTATAAAAATAGGCTAACGATTGTGTCATAACCACGTGACTTACTGTCGCATTGTAGAGGAATTACCGTATAGTACAGGAGAAGCTCGCAGGCAGTTTCGACGTACATTAGCTGTTTAGTTTAATTACTAATGTTAACTAGCATTTAAGTTAGCAATAATTAGCCTGTAACTATGCTATCTCCTTACATATACCTACGTTCTCTGTCTCTGATAGATTGGGAATGATTGAGATTTCTCTTGGCACAGCTACCAGAAAACTTACAACGTTCAGAGACGTTGTTCACGTCACATCAGCGGCGGGAAGCTAAGTTTGCAGCTGCGCAGTAACGCTCAGTAACACTTTCCCATCACCGGAAAAGTGCTGGTAAGAGGCTTCACTTGTCAAAAACAGCGGGATTGCTGTGTCCATTTTATATACTGTCTATGGCTGTGACAGGAGTGGCACTTTAAAGCAGCGGCACTTACACAGACACAGACAGCCAGGTCACGTCTTTGGTGAAACCGAAGCTGGTACACTGGTATTGACCAATATCAATACCAACGTTGGTATCGATATTATCGATATTTGGATCGATCCGCCCACCACTACCATACAGTACGTGGAATTTAGTGATGTGCGGATCGATACTAAAGTATCGATATTTACAATCCCGTCTCCTGCTCTAGTATCGATTCTCATATAAAAAGATTGATATTTAAACTCAGTAATTTGGAGTTAGTGTTTATGTTATCATATTTAACTTGTTGTCACCAGTAAAGTCTAATTATATCCGGTTAGGGGAAGGAACTGCTTCTCCTTCCGCCGGTCAGTTGTGTGTGCACTGCTGCTGCAGCAGCAGCGCTTTTTTAATTTCCCGCTACGAAGACTGCATACTGCAGAGTATGGCCGACCGCAAAAGGAGTCAAGTCTGGCTGTATTTTAGCTGTAAAGACAGCAGTGACGCTGTGTGTGATGTGTGTGGAAAGATAGTGAAATACAGTGGTAACACTAAAAACCTCGCTAAACATCTGAGGTTAAGTCATAAAAGTGAATATGATGATATAATGAAGCGGTGGTCTGAGGAGGAGGTCCAGGGCGAGAAGACGCAAGGTGCTAGGGCAAGACAGACTTCAATCAGTGAGTCATTTGGCAGCAGCGGCAGAAGTTATCCAGGTACAGGGAGATAGCGTGATAGTCGCGTTATCACTGACTGTGGGAAAGTTATTCACGTCTTAAGGCTTTAGTTTTTTAATGTTCAAGAGTTCCCCAGAATCGCTAACAGAAATTAGTTTGTTCAAATAAAAAATACTAGTGAAACATGAAGTAAGCTATCCTAATGAAATAAATGCAACAATGAGTAGCTTTCCCGAGATCAGTGCTAAGAGTGTATGTATGTTTTTATTTGTGTGTAATTTTCAACCTGTTTTACTGTACAAGTCTCTGAGATTTTCTTTATAATTAAATAATATGAGAGTAGTTTATTGTCTTGTCATTATGCAGCTATAATTTAGAATTGGTAAGCCTACAGCCTACTTGTTTTACTTTACTTTAAACTAGTTGTCACATCACACTACAAAGAAAATACGTAAAAAGTATTGGTATCGGTATCGGCAATACCAGCCTGGGTATTACTTGGTATCGGATCGAATAGGAATTAAGTGGTATTGCACATCACTAGTGGAATTGTGAGTAGTTACTAAGGAATGAGTGAGGATCAGGAATGCTTGATAATTAATGAATTATTAAGTAGTTCCTGAATAACTACTTAATAATCATCATTATCTACTAGCATATATATATATATATATATATATATATATATATATATATATATATATATATATATATATATATACAGAAAGCATGATCCCAACACTCATAGTTAGAAACCAATTGAGATAATGGGTTTTTAGAGCATTTAAGATGTTTTGTGAGTATGGCCTAGGATTTTTAATATGTTGATGGACATCAGGTAGTTTAGGCTTCACTTAAACAGTGCAGAACAAGTGCTGCTGGCTTACCACTATGCCTCTGCTGTGACAAGACATTGACAAAAAAATAAAAGTAAAATTAAAGATACATCCCATTCCGCAAAGACTGTCAAAACAGGGCCATAAAAATGGCCATAAACATCAGCTAATTTACAGTTAAATTCATTATAAAAGACGCACATTTGTTTTGTAGCTCCAGAAAGATTTCTTTAAAAAATATTGGCCAAACATTGCTCTTTTGATAGAAAAGGTTGCCAACCCATGTTAAAGAGTGACAAAGTCACAAAGTCAACCCATAGGTCCCTTAACCATCTGTGTATTTTTGTAATCATAATATTCTTTAAATTTTACGACAAACCATTAATTTCCTTAAACCTAACCAAGTTAACCAAAGTTTAACAGATGTTACACAGCTAAGCTAACCTGGGCTCAAAGAACAAAGGAACACAGTTACTAATAAATAACCTAGTTCGTAACATTAAATACATTGTGCTGTGTTAAACTGTCTAACCCAGTCGCCGCTTCAGTTTGCTGTGGAAAGATGGCTACCCGCTTTGAGCAGGCGAAAGGAGCTTAGGCCAATCCATTGGGCCTGAGTGCTGTCAATCTGACAAATTTAATTTCGATTGGATCAGAGTACTGCCACTTTGCTGCCTGTTCCACCTAAACTTTAAACACACATTGTATGGCAACTGTGTACTTTGTGGAAATTTTGAGGCCACTTTAGAAGTATATTGAACTAGCTGTAGAGCACTTGTTGCTGTAAGAAATAAATTGTCTATTTAATTTTATTTCTGTTCTGTTAGCTATTATCTGAAAACTGTGTACTGCAAGTTTATTGCACTTCATTTTATATAGTTGTGTGTAAAAAAATGTTGACAGCCCTTGTCACATTACCAGTTAATGTTTCCATGATGACTATCCTGATGACTACATAGAACATGTGTATTGTAATTGGATACACAATTTGTTAAAAACAATTTAAACAAGTGAAATTATTAATGAATGTGTTTTGTTTAGCAAAACACATTCATTAATAACAGACTGGTGAGAGGGGTGAGGAGGTTAATAGGAGGGTGTTGATGCAGGTCATCAGTGAGGTAAGTGGGTGCAATGTTGTGGAGGGCTTATTAGGTGACGAGGATATCCGCAGATGTAAAACAGTCATGAGACACACAACACAGTCAAGATAAACACCACGTGGTTGGTTTGGATTGCCTGTGGGGGCCCTTCTCAACCTAACCTGCAGCAACGCTGAAAGAAATATTTGTATCCTTCACTGAAGTAAATATAGGAATACCAAATCTAAGAATAATCCATTAATGAATGAAATGAGAGCTGACATTTTTACAATTCTTGGTGGGGTAAGGTGTAATTTGTTTTAGAACAAAATGTAAAACCTTTTGTACCAACCCAGTGTCATGGGTTAGGGTTATGATGAATCCAAAAGAAGAGGGCAAAAACGTCCAGAGTGGTGCAAAAACAAAGATCCAAATAAAAAACACGGGAACACAGAGACTGGAAACTCACAGGAACAATCCACAGGAACAAACTGGCACGACACAAACGCTAAACGATCTGACAAAAGTCAAAGGAAACACAGGGGCTAAATAAACTAGGTAACGAGCAAACACAGGACAGGTGACACCAGGGCTGGGGAACAGGTGGAGCAAATTAGGCAATTACACAGGCGAGAAAACACAGGAGGCAAAACTAGACATCACAAGGGAAAAACCAGAACCTTCAAAATAAAACCAGGAAATGGGAAAAACCGACAGAAAACATGAAATCAACTAAACACAGAAACTTGACACAATGCTAGACAACACAAGGGAGAACAGAGCATACAAGAACTAACAAAACATACACAATTCAGAATAAACAACAAAAAACAGGGAGAAAAAAACAGAAATATACACAACCACAACGTATTTTGTGTTTCCACGTTATGAAGTGACGTCATTTCGCCTAGTGAGAACAGGGTGTTAGGGGAATCACTTTTTTTTCTCTTTTTCATCAAACCGCAGTTTTTACAAGTTCCCGCAATTTCTGCAAGTTCCTGCAATTTCATTGCATAAAATAGCACAAATATCCCGCATATTCCATCATATTTTTTAAGAAAACGTGCCGCATAATCAAGGATTTTTGCTCGCAACTACGCGTTTTTCTGGAGTGACTGATTATTACAGTAGGCTACATTATATTTAGGGCTGTCAAAATAACCCGTTCATTTCGATTAATTAATCTGAGAAAAAATAGTGCGTTAAAAACATTAACGCAATTAATCCATTCCATATTGACCTTTCACCCGGAGCCACCATTCGACTGTAAAATGAAGGAGGGAGACCATGGATGTATTAAGAGAACAGAATGCGCAGAACAGAAACATTGCTGGTTAGTTAACAACTTAACTCAACAGCAGGTAACGTTAGCCTTCTGCTAGCTAGTAGCTGGATTAAACACGGTTAAAAAGATGACAGCTAACGCTAAACGGTGTAAAGTTTGGATGTATTTCTTCCGTTGTCGGAACAAAGACTAGAGAACTGGTAATCTACAGTCTCGTGGTGCATTCGTAGTTATTGTAAAATACCCATTTGAATTTATTTCCTCAGCATATTGTTGATTGTTATCAACAATGTTATATATATATATATATATATATATATATATATATATATATATATATATATATATATATATATATATTTGAACAGTGAAAATAATAATAAAAAAAGTTCTTTTAACTTTAATGTCACTAATGCTGATTATTCATTGATTTGAATTGAAATATTTAAAATACTTTCACAGCAAAAATCATGTATGCGATTAATTTAGATTAATTAATCACAGAGTCTGTAATTAATTTGATTACATTTTTTAATCGATTCACAGCCCTAATTATATTACAAGACCCTATATGCGGAATGCATTCACAGCGTATATCCCACAATGTCATTCAAATCAGACAATTGGACAACGACAAGGCAGCTCTGTAACGCCAATATAGCTTAAATTTATACATTTAACAAGTGATGTTGTCACCATCAACCGTTGTACTGTTTGCTTTGTTTTACCCATAATTTAAAATCCATGCCTACACAGTTTCCGACGTGCCGGGCTTACAGGAAGTGATGTAGCTCCGCGCATCCAAAATAAATAAATACATGATATAATATTGATGTATTTATCAAATGTTGTATAGGATGTTTAGAAATTAGAAATAAAAGTGTTTAATTCAGGTAAGTTTTACACTGTACACTAAAAAAATCATTCATAGGATCAGTAAGTAAAGTTTAAAATTTAGTTTAGTTTTAGTAAGTTGATAACATATTTTGAGAAGTAGATCAAAATGAAAATAATGAAGTGTCTTAACTTAAATATATATTGATTATGAATAAACTTAAATTCTTAAGAATAGAAAATTATTGAGTTAGTGCTATTTGTCATTCTACTGAGCATCTTTCAAAAGCTGAGTTCAGTACTGAACATGCCCGGACATGTTTTGCTGCTTGACCACGCCTTGTACAAGACAAGGAAGAGCGGGAGAAATGGGAGTTTGCAAGAAAAGTGTCTTGGTGAGTATCTTGTCCTAAGCTAATTCAACGACTGTTGAGTTAGCATACTTTTAGCTAGCTAGTGTCTTAAGAGCACGGTTACATGCTGCCAGTCCGACATGCCGCCAGTCCGACATGCTTCTATTCAGACATGCTGCTATTCCGACATGCTGCTATTCCGACCCTAACCCTAAGTGGTGGGACGTTCGAAAACAATGGAAGTGCCGCCACTCCGACAATTAGAAGTCAGTGTCGGAGTGGGGGTATGTCGGAATGGATGGCGGAACCCATAATTAATTGGTTGACCTCTGTGATACAAACACTTTTTCATTTTAAAAGATTATTTTTTGGGCATTTTAGGCCTTTATTTGATAAGACAGCTGAAGACATGAATGGGGAGAGAGAGGGGGAATGACATGCAGCAAAGGGCCAAAGCTGCGGCAAGGTCCAAGCCTCCGCACATAATGCGCACGATCAACCAGGTAAGCTATCCAGGTGCCCCATCCTCTAACTTTTATTTCATTTAGCACTATCATTAGGTCAAAATTGTAATTTGTCTTATACAATGTCTTATAGCATTCCGATCAGCCTCAGCTGTACGTTTTGTTTTGTGCTAATTAGCAAATGTTAGCATACTAACATGCATCTGCTTGATTGTGAACAAAGTAAACACTGTACATAAACATATCAATATTGTCAATGTACTTCAAAATAAGGTCTTGACTTAATTTCATCTTTGCCCAGAACATCAGTTATAATTAATGTAAATATCATTGGCGGTGTTGTATTATGGTTCTGGTATTCTGATTTTATTGTCAACATTAAGGTTGTTAGATCCCATGAGTTTTGTTTTTTGTTAAACTGAATAGTCTGGCACACTGTTGTCAAAAGAATATGAGAGGTTGACAAGACTAAAGTTTGAGAACAAGTTGATCCTCATGCAAGACACAAGTTGTTAAGACGCAAGAGACATTAAGGACAGTCAGACTGGATTTGAAATCTAATTACGAGATGTCAATTCAATTTAATTCAATTACATTTTATTTATAGTATCAAATCATAACAAGAGTTATCTCAGGACACTTTACAGATAGAGTAGGTCACATTCTATAATTTACAAAGAAGAGCAAGCATTTAGTGCGACAGTGGCAAGGAAAAACTCATTTTAGGAAGAAACCTTGGTGGTGAGAAAAACTTCCTTTTAGGGAGAAACCTCGGACAGACCAAGGCTCTTGGTAAGCGGTGTCTGACGATGCCAGTTGGGGGTGTGATGAACATTGGCAATAATAGTCACAATAAAGGTAATGGAACAATGAGCAGAAATAGTAGTTGTAGTAGTTCATGGCATAGCAGGGCACTGGAGGGTGTTACAGGACATAGCAGAGCATAGCAGGATGCAGCAGGGCACTGCAGAGCGTAGCAGGGTGTAACAGGGCATAGCAGGGTGCAGAGCAGGACCACGGGGACAGCTGCAACCATGATTTAGGTGCCACCCTAATCCAAGGAAACATGCTGGGGGAAAAAAAAAAAACATAAGGACTCCGGGGAGTAAGCTCCCCAGAGCTAACTTAGTAACAAGCATTTCTGGGACAAGGATGCACACAAATGGGAAGTGAGAGGAGAGAGAAGCTCAGTGTGTCAAAGGAAGTTCCCAGCAGTCTAAAACTATAACAGCATAATTAAGAGAGACAGGTTAAGGAGAGGAACCTGGTTGGGCTAGAACTCTCCCTCCGGATCGGGCTGTACTGGCCTGGCTTCCTCTACTTTGATTACATGGTAGATTAATCTGATGACTAAGAAGAGAAGTGGAGAAGAAAAGGGTTGCCGCGTCTGTAGACATACACCCTGCAACTCCTCACTCCCTAAATATAAGATTATCGAAGAGGAGAGTTTTAAGTTTACTATTAAATGTGGTGACGGTGTCTGCCTCCCGGACCCAGACTGGGAGCTGGTTCCACAGGAGAGGAGCCTGATAGCATTCTACTTTTAGAGACTCTAGGAACCGCAAGTAACTCTGCATTCTGGAGCACAGTGCTCTAGTGGGACAATAAGGTACTATGAGCTCTTCAAGATATGATGGTGCTTGACCATTTAGAGCTTTGTAGGTCAGGATAAGGATTTTAAATTCAATCCTGGAATTTACAAGAAGCCAATGCAGAGAAGCTAATACAGGAGAAATATGATCTCTTTTCTTAGTTCTTGTCAGAACACACGCTGCAGCATTCTGGATCAGCTGGAGAGTCTTAAGGGACTTATTTGGGCATCCTGATAGTAAGGAATTACAATAGTCCAGTCTGGAAGTAACGAATGCATGGACTAGTTTTTCAGCATCGTTCTGAGACAGGATGTTCCTTATTTTGGCAATGTTACGAAGATGAAAAAAGGCTGTTCTTGAGGTTTATTTGAAGTGGGCAGTAAAGGATATATCCTGATCAAAAATAACTCCTAGATTTCTGACAGTAGTGCTGGAGGCCAGGGCAATACCATCCGGAGTAACTATATATTTGGATAATGAGGTTCGAAGGTGTTGGGCCCAGCACAATAACTTTTTACAATAACTTTTGTTTGAGTTTAACATCAGAAAAGTGTAGGTCATCTATGATTTTATATCCTTTATACATCCTTGAAATTTAGCTAACTAGCTGACTGGTTTCGTCTGGCTTGACTGATAAGTATAATTGGGTGTCATCCGCATAACAGTGAAAGTTAATTGAGTGTTTCCTAATAATATTGCCTAGAGGAAGCATATATAAGGAGAATAGAATTGGTCCAAGCACTGTGGAACGTCATGGCTAACTGTAGCGTACTTGGAGGATTTGTCATTAACATTAACAAATTGAGATCGATCAGAGAAATAGGACTTAAACCAGCTCAGTGCGATTCCTTTAATACCAACTAAGTGTTCCAGTCTCTGTAACAGGATGGTATGGTCAATAGTGTCAAAGGCAGCACTAAGATCTAGTAAGACAAGTATGGAGACAAGTCCTTTGTCTGAAGCAGTTAGAAGGTGCCGTCTCTGTGCTGATGCTTTCTAAATCCTGACTGAAAGTCCTCAAATAAACTATTGCTATGTAGAAAATCACATAACTGATTAGCGACTACCTTCTCAAGGGTCTTGGAGAGAAAGGGAAGGTTAGATATAGGTCTATAGTTGGCTAAGACCTCAGGATCTAGGGTGGTTTTTTTCAGAAGAGGTTTTATCACAGCTACTTTAAATGACTGTGGTACATAACCTGTTAATAAAGACATATTTATCATATCTAGTAATAAAGTCTAGCCTCGTCGGGACGGGGTCTAAGAGACATTAATTAATTGTTGAAGATCTTTAGGATAAGTATATGTCAGGTCGTCATTCTTTCTAGCAGTCCTGCGTTTAAAGGTGAGCCGTTAGAAGTTGAGGGTAAAAGGTGATGAATTTTATCTCTAATTGTTATAATTTTATCATTAAAGAAGCTCATAGGAATAGATGGCTCAATAGACCTGTGACTATCTGTCAGCCTGGCTACAGTGCTGAAAAGAATTTTCTTCTATTAGTGATGAGTAATAGTCTTGCCAATCTAAACGAGATTCTTCCAGTTTGGTGGAACGCCATTTACTTTCAAGTTTTTGCGAGATTTGTTTTAATTTGTGAGTTTGGGAGTTCTACCAAGGTTCTAGTTTCCTTTTCGTCATCATCTTCTTTTTCAGGGTAGCAACAGAGTCTAAAGTTGTCTGTAGGCAGGTCGTAGTACTGTCTACAAAATTATCAATTTGGGAGGGACTAAAGTTAACATAAAGGTCCTCTGTTATATTAAAGCATGACATTGAGTTAAATGCTGTTGGAATATCTTCCTTAAATTTAGCTATAGCACTGTCAGATAGGCATCTAGTGTAGAAGCTTTTATCTAATTTCATATAGTCGGGTAGTAAGAATTCGAAAGTTATTAAAAATGGTCTGATAATAAAGGATTCTGCGGAAATACTATTAAATCTTCAATTTCAATGCCATATGCCAGCACAAGGTGGAGGGTGTGGTTAAAACAGTGAGTGGCCTTATGTACACTCTGACTGAAACCAATTGAATCTAATAGTGAGTTGAAAGCAATACTAAGGCTATCATTAACGTCCACATGGATATTAAAATCACCTACAATAAGGACTACACATGATAAAAACTCTGAGAATTCAGATATAACTTCAGAATACGGACCTGGGGTCCGTTTCAGGTAGGAGGTTCAACAAACTCTGAGTCTGAGCCTGATCTCTGTGTTGATTTATACTGAGATGGGAAACTCAGAGTTTTCGGTTTCACAACGGCTGATTCGAGTTGGTTCAATCAACTCGGAGTAGGTTGACTCAGGGTTACGCGCGTGCACCAAAGACAGCATGAATGGAGCCATGATACTACGATTCACCATGGCAACAACCACAAACAAACGGGTCGGCGGACATACTGATGCGCACATACAGCAAGTTTGACCATGTATTTCGTTAAAAAAGCAACACAGCGGCTGCTGCAAAAGAGAGAGAAATTGCGCTGGAGAAAATTGCTGCTAAAGTAAATGCGTATATTCCAATATAATGTATATCATATTTAATCATAAGCTAATATTACTTCAAATCTATTTCAGTTAGGTGCAATAGGCCTACTGCGGACGAAAAAGTCATAGGCTACTAATCCCATTCTGAGGCTGCAGCACCATCATTAACAGAATTATAATTCATAATCTTTCAATTCAAAGGGTTTACATCATTCACCTGCAATCCTATGGAACTCCTTTTTAATGGCATCGGTTGAAAGCTTAGACTGTCAGGATTTAATTAAGCCCAAACACAAAGCATGAGATGATTTATAGCAGTTATACAATGTTTCAGAGCGATCTCTTCTGACGGCGCTTTATTAAAATGCTCTGCATCACCAAGGTTGTAGAGACAACTGTAATGCATAGAATGTTCTGGGATGTAGAGCATGTCCACAATGGGTGACTTTAGTGATATGAGGACGGATAAGGTTATGTAGCTTACATGACTGATAGACTGGGAAGAAAAACCATAGCGCTCAAGTTATCTGGAAATTAAAATGCGTCAATATCATCTTCCGACATATGTTTAACTCCCTGCCATACAGCATCTTCATCAACGGGATCGTCGACAAAAGGAAATGTCATGTTTTGAGAAAAAACAATGTTTTAAAGTCTGCCTAACAGTTAATAAACCAACAATGTCTTATTTTATTCACGCCGCTATAACAAACTGCGCTGAAATGCGCCTGATACAGACTGAATGAACGAATGAGGAAATGAAGAGCGCTGTGTCAGAGGGAGGAGCGTTAATTCTCTTCATACATCCATGGGGAGGAGTCTGAGAGAAACTCGAGGTTTCTTGAAGAAAACCTGCTCCCGACCAGAGGTCCGTTTCAGGTAGGAGGATTAATGGAAACTCTGAGTTTGTTAAGCCTGAGATGAGGGAAACTCTGAGTTTTCCGTTTCAGAAAGAGAGGTAATTTAACCTCAGAGTCAGTTACTATGGTAACTGAGCCTATGAACCTAACCTGGTCGGGAGCAGGTTTTCTTCAAGAAACCTCGAGTTTCTTGAAGACTCCTCCCCATGGATGTATGAAGAGAATTAACGCTCCTCCCTCTGACACAGCGCTCTTCATTTCCTCATTCATTCATTCAGTCTGGATCATTTTGTTATATTAGCGTGAATAAAATAAAACATTGTTGGTTTATTAACTGTTAGGCAGACTTTAAAACATTATGTTTTCTCAAAACATGACATTTCCTTTTATCGACGATCCCGTTGATGAAGACGCTGTATGGCAGGGAGTTAAACATATGTCGGAAGATGATATTGACGCATTTTAATTTCCAGATAACTTCCTATTAGAGCGGTATGGTTTTTCTTCCCAGTCTATCAGTTATGTAAGCTACATAACCATATCCGTCCTCATATCACTAACGTCACCCATCGTGGACATGCTCTATATCCCAGCACATTCTTGCATTACAGTTGTCTCTACAACCTTGGTGATAATAATAATTTTAATAAAGCGCCGTCAGAAGAGATCGCTCTGAAACGTTGTATAACTGCTATAAATCATCTTATGCTTTGTGTTTGGGCTTAATTCAATCCTGACAGTCTAAGCTTTCAGTAGATGTGCTGCATGACCATATATTTTGAAGATTAATGCAATGTCAAATTTATAACAAAGTTTAAGCAGCGTCCACTTTGAGCGTGACTACGGGTCAGTGAAAGTAAAGAGTTTAAACATGTGTAGTGTCCCTGGACACAAACCAGTCAGAGACATTAAAAAGGAGTTCCACAGGATTGCAGGTGAATGATGTAAACCCTTTGAAATAAAAGATTATGAATTATAATTCTGTTAATGATGGTGCTGCAGCCTCAGAATGGGATTAGTAGCCTATGACTTTTTCGCCCGCAGTATTGCACCTAACTGAAATAGATTTGAAGTAATATTAGCTTATGATTAAATATGATATACATCATATTGGAATATAAGCATTTACTCTAGCGGCAATTTACTCTAGCGGCAATTTTCTCCAGCGCAATTTCTCTCTCTTTGCAGCAGCCGCTGTGTTGCTTTTTTAACGAAATACATGTTCAAACTCGCTGTATGTGCGCATGAGTATGTCCGCCGACCCGTTTGTTTTTGGTTGTTGCCATGGTGAATCGTAGTATCATGGCTCCATTCATGCTGTCTTTGGTGCACGCGCGTAACCCTGAGTCAACCTACTCCGAGTTGATTAAACCAACTCGAATCAGCCGTTGTGAAACCGAAATCTCTGAGTTTCCCATCTCAGGCTCAATCAACTCAGAGATCAGGCTCAGACTCAGAGTTTGTTGAACCTCCTACCTGAAACGGACCCCTGGTTAGGTTCATAGGCTCAGTTACCATAGTAACTGACTCTGAGGTTAAGTTACCTCTCTTTCTGAAACGGAAAACTCAGAGTTTCCCTCATCTCAGGCTTAACAAACTCAGAGTTTCCACTAAACCTCCTACCTGAAACGGACCTCTGGAGCTCGGTAAACAACAACAAATATAATTGGCTGTAATGTTTTCCATGTTGGATGTTGAAGATTGAGAACAAGGCTTTCAAACGGCTGCAAATGGCTGCAACTCCCTCTCCTTGGCCTGAGCCTCTAGGAATTAGTATTAGTATTATGACTGGGATGAGTGGTTTCATTTAGACCAGTGTTTCTACCGCCCCCCAGGGGGCGTTCAGAAGATGATTGGTGGCGCTGGAAGCAATATTTTGGAAAGTGGGGCGTTGAGGTGCCCTTGGGGGACGTTTGTTTGAAAGCTAGTTTAAAGCAAAGATTCTTAATAACAATACATGTTTACACTTTAAACTACTAAAAAACACTAGTGGTCTGCAACATTAAAACCTGCCAGTTTACAGCACTGCAGCTGGACGAGACGGTGGATTATTACTCTTCTGTGCTTCTGTCAGCTTTGTCTGGCGCAGCTCCGTGCAGCCTTCATGGAAATGACTGCGGTCAAGCCATCCTCCACTTAGAAATAAGCAGTCAAACTAGCCGCCCCTATGTTTCGCGGTGCGCGTATATACTTGCTATTACGGTGAGACCGTCAGAACTGAGAACTGTCTGTCAGAAAGAAAGAAAGATACTGATTTTAGCACACCTCACAACTTGTCACTGACTGCATGATATGCTGAATTCCAAAATAAGAGCCCCCCCCCCCCCCCCCCCCCAAAAAAAAAAACCCTCATAAATAAGCTGTTTTGTCTACACATTCAAAAAATCATGAAAATAAAAGTCCTAGCTTTCACAGGCCAATTTCACCTCAGATGGATAGTACCCCTTCTCAAGGTGTCACCTACAATATTTCAGGACATTCTGATGTTGCTTTACAAAATAAGAGCCCCCCAAAACTCATATATTAGCTGTTTTGTCTACACATTCTAAAAATCATAAATATAGAAGTCCTAGCTTTCACAAGCCAATTTCACCTCAGATGGATAGTACCCCTTCTCAAGGTGTCACCTACAATATTTCAGGACATTCTGATGTTGCTTTACAAAATAAGAGCCCCCCAAAACTCATATATTAGCTGTTTTGTCCATACATTCAAAAAATCATAGAAATAGAAGTCCTAGCTTTCACAAGCCAATTTCACCTCAGATGGATAGTACACCTTCTCAAGGTGTCACCTACAATGTTTCAAGACATTCTGATGTTGCTTAACAAAATAAGAGCCCCCCAAAACTCACATATACGCTGTTTTGTCTACACATTCAAAAAATCATAGAAATAAAAGTCCTAGCTTTCACAGGCCAATTTCACCTCAGATGGATAGTACCCCTTTTCAAGGTGTCACCTACAATGTTTCAGGACATTCTGATGTTGCTTTACAAAATAAGAGCCCCCCAAAACTCACATATTAGCTGTTTTGTCTACACATTCTAAAAATCATAAAAATAGAAGTCCTAGCTTTCACAAGCCAATTTCACCTCAGATGGATAGTACACCTTCTCAAGGTGTCACCTACAATGTTTCAAGACATTCTGATGTTGCTTAACAAAATAAGAGCCCCCCAAAATTCACATATACGCTGTTTTGTCCATACATTCAAAAAATCATGAAAATAAAAGTCCTAGCTTTCACAGGCCAATTTCACTTCAGATGGATAGTACACCTTCTCAAGGTGTCACCTACAATGTTTCAAGACATTCTGATGTTGCTTAACAAAATAAGAGCCCCCCAAAATTCACATATACGCTGTTTTGTCCATACATTCAAAAAATCATGAAAATAAAAGTCCTAGCTTTCACAGGCCAATTTCACTTCAGATGGATAGTACACCTTCTCAAGGTGTCACCTACAATGTTTCAAGACATTCTGATGTTGCTTTAAAAAATAAGAGCCCCCCAAAACTCACATATACGCTGTTTTGTCCATACATTCAAAAAATCATGAAAATAAAAGTCCTAGCTTTCACAAGCCAATTTCACCTCAGATGGATAGTACCCCTTCTCAAGGTGTCACCTACAATATTTCAGGACATTCTGATGTTGCTTTACAAAATAAGAGCCCCCCAAAACTCATATATTAGCTGTTTTGTCCATACATTCAAAAAATCATAGAAATAGAAGTCCTAGCTTTCACAAGCCAATTTCACCTCAGATGGATAGTACACCTTCTCAAGGTGTCACCTACAATGTTTCAAGACATTCTGATGTTGCTTAACAAAATAAGAGCCCCCCAAAACTCACATATACGCTGTTTTGTCTACACATTCAAAAAATCATAGAAATAAAAGTCCTAGCTTTCACAGGCCAATTTCACCTCAGATGGATAGTACCCCTTCTCAAGGTGTCACCTACAATGTTTCAGGACATTCTGATGTTGCTTTACAAAATAAGAGCCCCCCAAAACTCACATATTAGCTGTTTTGTCTACACATTCTAAAAATCATAAAAATAGAAGTCCTAGCTTTCACAAGCCAATTTCACCTCAGATGGATAGTACACCTTCTCAAGGTGTCACCTACAATGTTTCAAGACATTCTGATGTTGCTTAACAAAATAAGAGCCCCCCAAAATTCACATATACGCTGTTTTGTCCATACATTCAAAAAATCATGAAAATAAAAGTCCTAGCTTTCACAGGCCAATTTCACTTCAGATGGATAGTACACCTTCTCAAGGTGTCACCTACAATGTTTCAAGACATTCTGATGTTGCTTAACAAAATAAGAGCCCCCCAAAATTCACATATACGCTGTTTTGTCCATACATTCAAAAAATCATGAAAATAAAAGTCCTAGCTTTCACAGGCCAATTTCACTTCAGATGGATAGTACACCTTCTCAAGGTGTCATCTACAATGTTTCAAGACATTCTGATGTTGCTTTAAAAAATAAGAGCCCCCCAAAACTCACATATACGCTGTTTTGTCTACACATTCACAAAATCATAGAAATAAAAGTCCTAGCTTTCACAAGCCAATTTCACCTCAGATGGATAGTACCCCTTCTCAAGGTATCACCTACAATGTTTCAGGACATTCTGATGTTGCTTAACAAAATAAGAGCCCCCCAAAATTCACATATACGCTGTTTTGTCCATACATTCAAAAAATCATGAAAATAAAAGTCCTAGCTTTCACAGGCCAATTTCACTTCAGATGGATAGTACACCTTCTCAAGGTGTCATCTACAATGTTTCAAGACATTCTGATGTTGCTTTAAAAAATAAGAGCCCCCCAAAACTCACATATACGCTGTTTTGTCTACACATTCACAAAATCATAGAAATAAAAGTCCTAGCTTTCACAGGCCAATTTCACCTCAGATGGATAGTACCCCTTCTCAAGGTGTCACCTACAATGTTTCAGGACATTCTGATGTTGCTTTACAAAATAAGAGCCCCCCAAAACTCATGTATTAGCTGTTTTGTCCATACATTCAAAAAATCATGAAAATAAAAGTCCTAGCTTTCACAGGCCAATTTCACCTCAGATGGATAGTACCCCTTCTCAAGGTGTCACCTACAATATTTCAGGACATTCTGATGTTGCTTTACAAAATAAGAGCCCCCCAAAACTCATATATTAGCTGTTTTGTCTACACATTCTAAAAATCATAAAAATAGAAGTCCTAGCTTTCACAAGCCAATTTCACCTCAGATGGATAGTACCCCTTCTCAAGGTGTCACCTACAATGTTTCAAGACATTCTGATGTTGCTTTACAAAATGAATGGCCTTTAAAGACTTTTGTTTTCTGTAATCGACGAATAATAACATTCATTTCCCTTTTTGTTCTGTTTCAGTCACAACAGTGCCCAAGCCAGTGCAAATGATGTAAATTGCACCGCTGCAGTGTCTTTCATGATCTCAAAAGTTGGACAATAATATCCTCTCAGTTGTGAACAATGCTTCGACGAGACTTTTATTCAATTTTCCCTTTGTGCTTGTTGAAGATTTTAGTTTACACAAATTTGTCTGTGGCGGACATTAATTTGTGGAATATAAATGTCATTGTGATATGTAACTGACATGTGAATACATTTACATCTCTTTGGAATCCCATAAAATGATGTACTTTAAACAAGTATTGCCCATGTTGCCTCAAGGTCTGTTTGTCTGTCGAAGATCGGTGTAACACTGCTTTCAATGTTTCTTCATTATGCAAATGTGTTTCTTTGTGTCCCTATTGGAAGCTTTCTTCTATCGACTTTTACTCACAAAACATCACATAATAAATACATATTGGAATCCATGACCAGGCTTCATAACTTTGAAGCCTCAAAAGTGCTCTGCACAAATCAATTATGCTGTCCATTGTGCTGAAGTAGCTACTCAATTTATTTTTTCATGTGTTCGTTATTCTGATTCTTGTGGTTCTCCCCATCTGTTTTGTGATATATATTATTTTCTAAACTACATAAAGCATAAGCTTAATATGCTTAATTAAGGAAACCACTGTTACATGGTTGTATGCATATGCTAAGTTGGACCAGTGGTAGTTGTTGTCCACCAGAGGGGGGCATAATAAATCGTTTCAGGACTGGAAGCTTAATGTCGGTGAAAGTGTTCATTATTTTAACCTATTTTAACCTATTTTAACCTTATTTTAACCTGTAATAAAAAAAAATAAAAATGAACTAGAAAACTTAACTGCAGCACTAATGCAAAATTAAGTAACTTAGATTACTGTTGCATTACATTTATATCTTGAAAATAAGAAGTATTTTATTACAGTAGGGGAGACCAGGTACAGTTGTAACACAGGGATAGTTGTAACACTATCAATTCCATGAATCTGGGATAAGATAGTAGTCATGTGACAGTTTCAGTTTCCTCAGGCTTCCTTTATAATCGCACATGGAGGTTTTCCAGTGTGTGTAGCTATCTCTCCTGACGCTACAGAAGGAAACCCAATTCTGAGGTAAGAAAGTTAAAAAAAAATAAAAAGATAATATTTTGTTTACTACTTCTACCGTTGTAGGTAATTTTGTATGAGTTATATCAGGTCAAACTGTAGTTTCTCTAGTAAAAAAAAACATGCTAATACAGCTAGCTAAACAATGTTAAACAGATTCAGCTAGCTAAACAATGGGTGACAGTGGTAGGCTAGGTTGTAACACGTTTTATGAAAGTGTCACAACCATCAAGTGTAGGTCAAGTGTGTTTTATGTAGCTTTTGGGGACCTAACCAATTTCATTTATCACCGTTTTGACTGATTAGCAATACATTTAATTATTTTGTTCTTGTCACTATCGTGACTTAAGAATCCCTTTCTTAATTCAGGGCTCTCAAGTGTCACGCATTGAGCGTGACAGTCACTCATTTCGGTCTTTTGTCACGCACTCCCGCCACACATTGTATTTCTCACGCAGAAAAACTAATTATATTATAATATATTTAATATGCCCGCTCTCATGGAACCGGCAGAAATCAAGCGTCTCCCCTGGAGTTCTTAGTCGAGCCTGCCACTTATCAGCCAATCAACAAAAAAAAGAAAGGGGCTACACCAGACGCGCCGTCAGCTGATTTTGCCGAGGCTTCGGCTCCAATGTTTTGAGTGTAGCCCTGAATGTATTTTGAAAAGTTGACTGACAAATATGAAACGTGGCTTAGTGTCCGCTCTCACTGTAAAAAGCTGCAGCTTCAGGTTTATGGACGCGCTCTGCTGTGGAGATTCTGCGGCAGATGTGACGCGTTTGAGCTCCGTTAATTCTGTTTTCCACCTCCGACGTAGAGCAGCGTTCAGCCACTTCACTAAACTTTGTCTCATTCAGAGACCAGAGACCCAGACGGGGATCTATGGTCTGTCAGAAGGTCTGAGGTCTACCGTATCAGCAGAGCAATCACGTAATGCACAGCAGACTATTGTGCAGGTGGATTATTTTCTGAAATGGTGTGACTGTATTCTTGTAATATCCTATGGACATGAGCAGAAATCTTGCTCAAACACATCTGAAATATTAAAGTCCAGGGGTTTATTAATCCATTAAAATTAATAATGTATAATTGAGGTGAATAATTGTCAAATGCACATTTAAGGAGGTTACTTCCCCAACAAAAGATGCAAAAGAGAAGGTAAGAGTAAATGATGCCTAAGATACATGTGTGCTGACTCAGATATAATTAGGAAAGTTGATCCAAAGGAGAATAAATAGTTGATAGCAATACAGAATACCCGAGAGCCTTACTGCAATATATTCCATTATGTTTTTATATTTGAATTGTAATTTGTGTCCCTTTACATAAAGATATTTCCAGCATATTGATTCAGAAAAAGGTACTAATAAGTGCATAGAAATTCACCACAATGCAGGAAATGAAGTGTTTAATGCTCAACATTTTCTGGGGGTGGACCCCCAGAACCCCCCATCATAAGTCACCAAACAAATCTGGAACCAGAACCCTGTCCTTTGGGCTGCCAGGCCAGCTATGATTATTGGTGCCATCTAACTAACATCTACAAACTGGAAGCTATAATGAACATACACTGGATATTAACAGGCTGGGCGGGGGGGGGGGGGGGGGGCGATGTCACTCTTGCTTGTCTTCAAAACTTGAGAGCCCTGAGTCTTAAGTAGAAACCCCCAGTAGTCGGGTAGGTTGTAACAAACCCCACTAACACAAAACGTTTAGAGAACGTTAGATAACGTTAGTTTTTGGTTATCTAAAGGTTAGTTTGAACCGAACCAAAAACTAATGTTGAGGGAACGTTTCCTCAGGGTTATAACGCTCCCTCAACATTAGGGGAACCAACCAACTGAAGCGTTCTCCTGTGGTTGCGCTGTAACCTCCACACAACGTTCCCATTTGGTTGTTTTTGGTTGTTCTGAGTGCGGTTTAGAAAATGTTTATTTGAACCAGCTCCATTTAAGTTTTTGAAGTAGCATATACAAGGGAATGTTCTGAGAACGTTCGATGTAACCAAAAGCTAACATTCACAAAACGTTCAGAAAACTTGCAGTGGGGACCACAAACTAACCAAAAACTAACCTTCAGGGAACGTTTCCGCAACCAAAAACGAACGTTCCCATAACGTTTTGGGAACCAAAAATTGTTAGCTGGGAAGGACCACCTTGTATTTGTCATCATCTCACAAAGTCTGAGATATAGTTGAAGAAATTTAAATTGTTGACATTTGTAGTAGACAAATGTGGGTACTTTGCCTAAAAGTTTCATATGTGCAGCAAAAACAAAAAAGGTCGTTTTAGGTGGTGAAGAAAAATGTGTTACAACCATACCCGGTCTCCCCTACTGTCTACTTGAGATTTGACCTCTATGATTGCCGTCATATTTGTAATGAATGATTATTATGTCTAAAGTATGATGTGTTTGTAAAATTACAGTGTACAACGTAGTGCAATGTCAAAAGAGCAAATATCTAATACGTTTTAAACAGGCATCTGCGAGGCCTAAACATGCACCTACACCGACAACAACCCTGCGATGACAGTATTGCTGTGTCTTGGTAAATAACACAAACCGTACCTTGCACCATCTGAGGACTGGAAAGATGCCGAAGAGCAAGAAAGGGTGACTGCATATTTTTATTCAATGTACAATCCCCATTTGCTATACACAGCGGGATTTATTTGCACATTTGAGTAACCTTACTCATCACAGCAATTACATTGTTTGCCACACACCATTAGCCATATGCATGTCAAATCAATTAGGCCTACGTAGCACAATTCAACCATCTATTCTAGACTAACATGTTATTTCTCTGATGTCTGTCTAATGTCATGGAAATGTTTATTATACAGTTAAATGTCTACTGAATAGTAAAAGAGAAATGTTATACTTAGGCCAGTCTTTGGTTCAATCAATTGTCATAATTATTTTAAATAGAAACTTATGATTGTCGATGCTATCACCGAAAAGTAAATACAGTGATCCATTTACAATACGGTTCCATGCCATCATTAATGAAAAACTAGTCAAGTCAAGTCATTTTCATTTATATAGGGCCCTAGCGCTTTTTACAATACAAATTTCAAAGCAGCTTTACAGTGAAATAGGAAAGTCAAAGGACAGATATTGTTTTGGCTTTACAGCAACTCCATAAAAAGTTATTGTCTAGGCAAAGTGAGTTTGATTTTTTTCTACACAGGAGCAAATGAGTAGCGCAAATATTAACAATGTAGTAACTACTGTTTATTAACCAAAAACTTAGAATTAGTAAGTAATAGTCCTTAGTCGGTTTAGTAGTTCACTGTTATCTAATTAGTACCATTTTTTTCCACTCCTCCCTGAGGACTACTTATAACTGTACCGGTTCAAAATTAATGCGTGTAATGTTTAATGTATAATTTATTCTAAAGTGAAGATCATGGTGTTAACCAAATAATAATGATAATAATATTCCAGAATTACTATTTATTTTGAACATTAATTAATTATTGTTAGTTATTAGTAGTTAGTTGAATGTCAAAAGTGCGTTATATTCATTTATTAATGACGGA